>CM062809.1:1041922644-1042522644 GCA_031772625.1 Pinus tabuliformis
GTGAAATAATTGCCGGATTTTTGTCGTTTCAAATTCGATATTGGTTATAAAACGACGTGTCATTGATCGCTTTTTTACTTTTTCGGATCAGAGGCACTAATTATGAAAAGTACTCCTTGGTCGTAATGATCAAGCAGTTCTCTCAAGTATTATTTTATATTTTTTTGGGCTTGGGAGACACAAATTTACGAAAAAGGACAACCATGGAGTCTTCTTAAGTTTTTTCAGACTCTCTAAAATTGAAAAACGTCGAGTTTCTCCTATACTGGACTCGCTAAAATTTAACAGTAAAGGACCTGTTCAATTAAAAATAGGAACGAACCACTCCTTCTTAGGGTTAGAATTTAAACTAAGTTGGATTCATACAAAGGATGAGCTTATAATCAAGCAAATGTTATCCTCCTCAAGCTTGTCAAAAATAAAGAGGTACTTGCCAGAATTGGTGGGGGGAAAGAGAAAAAAATGTGCCTGTTTATCATACTTTGTAACCACTCTTGAACACGACACTTTTTATTCACCTGGGTTGGGAAATCCTTTGCCTAACAGTTGATCAAACCATATTGAAAGTCTTCAACCGGTTTCTGGGTATTAACTTTGGTTCAATTGTCACCAAACCATTTGCTGTGTTGTTATGTGTTCAAGAGGTCAGTGCAAATAAACCATTCATCTAAAAAATATCTGTCATCCATCTTGACCATCCCTGAGTCAGTCCTTACAACTAAATTTCTTCAAACTTGATCTATGATTTCGTGTTGTGGGCTTGCCTACGACGGATCACTTTCTATCTACTTCAGCTCATTATCTAGAAAGATGATCTAGAAATCGTTAGTACCTTGGGATATGCATGCCTCAATGGCAGGTTTCTCGCCTTCGATGATAGGTTGCATCATTGACCTTCGATCAAAGGATTTTGGACATGTTTGACATCAACACATCTATTCACATCTCATGGATTGTACTGAGTACTTTGAGAGCCATTGACATTACTGGTGGTTTCTCTCACACTTGTTAACAGTTTACATCATTGACTGCTAATCAAGTGGTTTCTACCATGTTTACTTCGGCACATTCATTCACATGGATAGAATCGTACTATTTCGGGAAGTAGAAATCAAGACCCTGGATCTAGTTTCCACCATCCAGGCTGCGAGGAATTTTGTATTCATTATACACTGGACTATTCATAAACAGATGGTTGCATCCATACTGTGTCTACATGTGTCTATACTTGTGATGTATTATAAGATCATTCCTATATCAGAGCAGTAGTTAGTTTTCTAGTCAGTTTTGATATGAGTATGGGAATGCCTACCTCAACGATGATATGATCTCATATATATATTTTGCATTGAATGTTTTTACAGGTTCCAACCGGGCTCTCCACAAGATGATCCTCAAAATGATAAATTACTTCACTCTTCTTAGATGATAAATGAAATCCTCATCTACTATAGACTTCGCACTTTAGGGGGCAATCTGTTACACAAAATATTGTCACCATGACTATTTGTAGTCAGTATGGGTCTATCATCATCCATACTGTCCTCCTTAGCAAATCTCAAACCTCAACTCTTCATGTCAAGCTTTGAAAATGAGAGAAAGACCTTAAAAATCAATAAAGCTTTGGTTCCGCACTTTCTCTCACTATTACCTGCGGTCCCGCAACCATTGTTCATGTTACCTGCGGACCTGCTCGCTCTGTCTCTAAAGGAGTGGGTATGGACCCCTGTGAAAGTCAAAAAGGTGCAAGTTTATTCTTAAAAACTCACTTGTGGTTAATTCAGGATGATTCTAGAAGGAATCTTGACGTGGATGGTTCGCTCTTAGGTGGTTCATGCATCCCAAAACTAAAGGAGCTAATCCCTTGATGAGAGGAGCTTATCCCTTTGAAGGAGGGCTTTATCCCTTTGAAGATGGACCTAGTAACTTCCCTCCATTGCACTATAAATTAAGGCATTGGGCTGGTTGCTAGAGAGGTTAGAAGCTGAACATTTTTTAGGGTAAATGATGTTGGAATTGAGACTTCCTAGTTAAGCTCGAGAGGAGAGATCACATACCTTTTGGATTCATTGGGAAGAGAGTGAAACTTGTCAAAGTAGAGGAGACTTCTTGCTAGACCCTGGGAGGAGCTTGTATAGCATCAAGGCACGGGTTGTAAAGTTCTTCTTTGATTTAAGTTAATATAATTAGATTCATTTTTCTCAACAAATTGTCTTATGTGATTTGTTTCATGAATTCCTTGATCATCATGATAAGTATGCTTTATTATATTGGCTTTTCAGGTGCTATTTAATTTGTGTGCTTGTTTGTGTTTGCAGATTCTCTACAAGGGAGCTCATTTGGATCAACGGAGTGAGGCTTCCACAAACTTGCATTGGACCCAAGGTAGGCCTAAAACACTTGTTTGCCTTTATTTATAAATTGTATATTTAGAGAAAGATAGAAGTTGATTGGTTTGTTTGTCGCTAGATATCATTAGATACTAGGGAGGTCGGTCTTGTCCGCAAGAACGACTCATCCGGTTGACACTATCCTAAGAGGGACTCGCGAACGAAAGAGGAAGACTTTTTTATTAACTTGTAAATTAGTTCACAAGATAAACAAAAATCATAAAAGCATCACAATACTCATTCAACAATATCCATATCTAGGTAACGAAATAATTCATTAATCTTAGTATGTATTACACTAACATATACCACAAACATATAAAGAATAGTCTTACTACATTCATGATAAATGCATGAATAAGTGTTGGCTCAAGGGGCTTCTAATTATCAATAAAAGGTTACAAGTACATTGTTACATGGGTGAAACACTAGATCTAGTAGTGGAACATGAAGCCGCAACTTTCTTCTCCAAAGGACAATTTTCCTCCTATGCAATAAAAGAGAATCCAAGGCAAAACTCTAAGAATCCAAAACCTTTAATTGATTTATGAGGAGATATGCATAATAAATGACAATGAATTTTGAGTTTCTTCATGACTTTTCAACTTCTATGACCTATGGGCTTCCATACAACCTTTCAAATTCTATATATGATCTTTTACATTCCACATGTGTCTTTCCATATTCCAGATCTGTCTCTTGGACTCCATTACATTAAATTTATTATAAAAGACAAAATACATATAGGATGGTGGATATATAAGACAAATTTCTAATAGGACAAAAATGTTTTCAAATGGATAAGTCATTTTCTTCTTCATGGAGCTCATTGGTGACATATGAATTCCATGCTCTAAATTATGTAGCAATGGCTTTGATCTCGAATGGAAAATATGCTGCAAATCACATTTTCACCTCCAATGCTTCTGTCAATATGGATTTGGAGCTATATTGTACATTTTTCCACAACCATGATAGTTTCATGTGAGATTTACCTGGTGTAGTTGCATACTGTAGAATAATGTTCTTAGTATTATCAAGGAATTCTTGTTTTGATGTTTGTTTGATTTTCTCAATGTACTGCTTCACTTCCTGTAAGATTATATCCTTGCCTTTTATCTCTTCAAGTGATCCCATTGAAAGCATCCCATATTTTTGTGCTAAAGACTCTAAACCATTGTGCAGTATACTATAAGAAACAATAGTGTTAGCCGATTTTTCTTTGAGACAGATGTAATTCTGACTGTGGAGTCTCAATTATACTCTGTCTACTTCAACAATCATGTCCTTTTTGACCAACTGTTGCAAACCTCTAGATATTTGGTAGCCCATTCTTGTATTTGATCAACAACTCTATTTTCCACCTTTAGGAGCTTCAAGACTTCTTGCGCTTTCTTTTGTATATTAACAAGGGGTGCCACCACCTCATGCATAAGTATCATTTCATCATAAAAATGTACCATGATGTCCTCCATTGGCCCCAATTCTTCCTTTATAGCTGTCTGTCACTTTATTGTGTTGCGACTATTGGAAGATAATCATTTTTTGCAGTGATATGCTCTACTTGTTGCTTTACTGCAGCCAATTATTTTCTCAATCGTGCATTCTCATTCAATAGGTACTCTGAGTTATCTTGTGCTATTGTGGAAAAAGAAACCTTAGCTGCCATAATTTCTCGGGGTTTCCTCCTGGTGTTTGTAGTTATCACTGGTGGATACAAAGACTTGGATTTGGGGATCATTCAGGAAGAATCTTCGTCTTTCTTGCATGATCCTTTTCTTCAGTTGATAAAATGCAACATCACATATGTCCATGACTCTATCTTTTGGTGGAGGTGTGATTCCCATCTCATCAAATGAGATATGGAAACCTATAAGAGGAGGTTATGTTAGAGAACCTAGTTCATCATCCATGGGCCAGATGGCATCATCTTCCTCCAATTTTTCTTCTATTTCCTCAGTCATTTGTTCTTCTTCCAGCTTTTGTGCCGCTTCCTCCACTTGTGAGTGACTTTGTTTTTCTTCTTCTATTCTCCTTCTTTCCTATTCTTCTTCTTGTTTATTTATCAGCAGTTCATCATGCTTCCTCTTCTCCTCTTCCTATTGTTTCATCTTTTCATCCAATTTTCTATTCTCTTGTTCAACATCAACAACACCTTTATTCAATGGATCAAATTTCCACTTTCTGCTACTTTTTTCCGTTAGATCATTCTTAACCCTTTTCTTGGAAGATGCAATGCTTTCTTAAGCATTTTTTTCTTGTGGTGCCTCCTATATCTGTACATCTTGATGTTGTGGAACTTGGGAGGGACCAACTTCAATTCCTAGGTGTGTTTTCCTTACTGGGTTGTACCAATTCTTCACCTTTTCATCTTCAAAAATATTCATTGGTACGTAACCCCAGGTGTATCCTATATTTTCACAATGCGCCCTGCACACTTTCTTGGGATCATACCTATGAAAGTTCATGACTCCAAAGTGTAGGTGGTCTAGCTCTTGTATTTTAGCATCTTCCACCTTGAGGCTCTTCAAGTCATACATTCCAATTCTCAAAGGGAAAGTGGGCCAAGGGGCCTTCTTCCTTTGCTGAATAACTCCTAACAATCCACCATTCAACTGATAAGAAACTTCTTGCAGGAGTACCTTGTTAGTCACATACCATGGAATAACATGGGGTGAAGTTTGGCAACCCAAAGCATTTAATATATTTGTCGTCTGGTGTGACAAAAAAATATTTGATATCATGCAATGACTCCTTCACCTCGCCAAACATGCAATGAGGACCAATCTCATAAATCATCTGAAATATGACTGCAAAGAAATGCTCTGCCAATCTATCATATGCCCCTCCTAAAATAAACTCAGACAATACCCTGTAGTGGAAGTAGGCTGGAAACTTATCTTGTGGGCATTAGTTCTAGTACATCCCTAGGAATACATAACATGCACAAATCCCATCCAAAATATATGTTGAAATATAAAACTCTGGTGCTCGGTTTGTTGCTAGAGCTGCTTTGGCCTGCCTAACATGTCGCTACAATTCAAAAGAAAGTATATCCACCCAATTGAAGATTTTACCTTGAGTAACAACCAAGTTGAGCATGAATATCCAATTCTCTTCAAATACTTCTGCATTCTTCCACCCATGCAACCTACAACACATAAAAATAAGGTATTTGTACACCTCCCTCAAAATCCTAGTCAGGTAAACTGCAGTTGAGAAGTGTCGGAATTTGAAAAGCTCTTGACACCAAGACTTGATGATATCACTTGTGTTGAGATTGGCCCATCTAGTATAGAATCTGTTGTTGGCATATTCTATGGGTTTCAACATCTTGTAATAAGTATGCATGTCCTCTCCATAGTAGGTGGCAAGATGACCACCACTTTCACTACGAAGCACCAAATTTGAATCATCCATATGTGATATGATCCATTTAGTTTCTTCTGCACAAGGCGTCACTGAGAACTTGCATGCAATCCTGTGTTTCCTGGATCGCTTGATGTTGAAGTAGACTTCCTTATCTTTCAAATCCTCAAGGAACTATTTTTTAATGAATGTGTCTTGAATATCCTTGCATGTGACCTCAGAAGATTTGTTTATAAAACGTTATGTGTCTGTAAGGATAGAAATGTAAGGATTTGCAATTTCCACTACTTCTTTGGTACTTATTTCTGAAGCTTATTCTGAGGCCAGTCGATGGGTATTGGGAGGAATTGTTTCAACTAATGATGAGAGAGTAATAATACTGGTAGTTGGAACACCTGCACGTGGAAGCACACTCATGGTTATAAATATTAGCTTCAATAAATTCTCTGTCTATTACAAGTAATTTTTCAAATCGTGTTCAAAGAGAAACCAAATGTAGCTAAGAGAGAGAGAGAGAGAGAGAGAGAGAGAGAGAGAGAGCATGAGAGAGCATGAGAGAGCATGAGAAGAGAGAGAGAGAAGAGAGAGAGAGAGCATGAGAGAGAGAAGAGAGAGAGAGAGAGAGAGAAGAGAGAGGGAGATAATTTTTGGTTTACGGTGTGCTTGTGCACTCAAGGGACTAAGGAGGGCTTAGGGATAGTCAAAACATGAAGGAATCATGCTTGAGACTTCCCTATATGCTATGTGCTCAAAGAGGTTAAGGAGGGAACATGGCACACATGTCTATTACAAGTAATTTTTCAAATCGTGTTCAAAGAGAAACCAAATGTAGCTAAGAGAGAGAGAGAGAGAGAGAGAGAGAGAGAGAGAGAGAGATCATGAGAGAGAGAGAGAGAGAGAGAGTATGTGATATGATCCATTTAGTTTCTTCTGCACAAGGCGTCACTGAGAACTTGCATGCAATCCTGTGTTTCCTGGATCGCTTGATGTTGAAGTAGACTTCCTTATCTTTCAAATCCTCAAGGAACTATTTTTTAATGAATGTGTCTTGAATATCCTTGCATGTGACCTCAGAAGATTTGTTTATAAAACGTTTTGTGTCTGTAAGGATAGAAATGTAAGGATTTGCAATTTCCACTACTTCTTTGGTACTTATTTCTGAAGCTTATTCTGAGGCTAGTCGATGGGTATTGGGAGGAATTGTTTCAACTAATGATGAGAGAGTAATAATACTGGTAGTTGGAACACCTGCACGTGGAAGCACACTCATGGTTATAAATATTAGCTTCAATAAATTCTCTGTCTATTACAAGTAATTTTTCAAATCGTGTTCAAAGAGAAACCAAATGTAGCTGAGAGAGAGAGAGAGAGAGAGAGAGAGAGAGAGAGAGAGAGAGAGAGAGAGAGAGAGAGCATGAGAGAGCATGAGAAGAGAGAGAGAGCATGAAGAGCATGAGAGAGAAGAGAGAGAGAGCATGAGAGAGAGAGAGAGAGAGAGAGAGAGAGAGAGAGAGAGGGAGATAATTTTTGGTTTACGGTGTGCTTGTGCACTCAAGGGGACTAAGGAGGGCTTAGGGACAGTCAAAACATGAAGGAATCATGCTTGAGACTTCCCTATATGCTATGTGCTCAAAGAGGTTAAGGAGGGAACATGGCACACATTCGAGGCACTAAGGGAGATCACTATTGGTTTAGGGTGTGCTTGTGTGCTCAAGGGGAATAAGGAGGGCACAATGGTATAGGCCATTTTCTCACATCTAGACAATAGTCCTTCAAATAGGAACAATTCACATCCTTCAACATATTTTCATCATCCCTAGACAAATCCCTAAGCATGACCCTGTTAAATCCCTTAGTTTCTGCTCTTGTCTATTGATTTTGTAAGATTTTAAGGCCTAGTGCACCTTCACCCTTTAAGAACCAATGTTGACCACCAAGTTGACCCTCTCTACACCTGCGCTAATCACCAACACGTTGCTCAATCTTGGGGGATCACTGATTCTAGAAATTCGGGAAAAATAAAAAGAATCCCCAAGCTTCCACTTCCAGAAGCTTCCTGAGGTTATTTCAACCATTTACCTTGGATAAGAGTCTTGAATCCTATCTGATCCTACCTTGGATTTTTCACCACTTATCCCTTGAGCTCATCCTCCCATCTCAAGTGGATCTCAATCCTAGATTGGTAAATGGATAATAATTCATGAACTACCTCCCATATCTATATATTTACAACCATCCATGGGAAAAGGGTTGGATTTTGGAGATTGATTCTACCCTCATGTTGTTTTCTTTGAGAGTCATTATTCCATGCATTATGGTGACATAGAGGCATACTTTGTGGTAAGAAAAGAACAAGTCAACTTGGGGAGCTCTTTTACAAGATCAACTCCTATTTTTGGTTGTAACTCTCTCCATTTCTATTAATACAAAGAGTAGACTGTTTTCCTATATATGATGTTATGATTTCATGTATTTCAATGCCAATTTGATCTATTGAATGAAGTGATTTTATTATGCTACACACTGTTGTAGATCTTCGGCTTGTGTTGTTTGATTGTGCAGGTTCTAATTATAGAAATCAGAGCTAGGATTGGAGAGTACAAGTCAAGGAAGGAGCAAAGCTCGCGGAGGATTCCAACTAGGCCTCATCCCATCATTTAATTACTTTAAGGAAGACTTTGTGCCCTTTAATTTATGTTTTTCTAGGTCAATCCACCAGGCTTAGGGAAGATACTTCTGTTCATAGTCATAGATTCCATATAAAAAAATTGCGACTCCACCAGGGATAAATTCAATCCCTTGGTGGTTTTATTTTCCCTTAGTGTCTATTTCACCTCTTGTTTTGATCTTTATAGTTTCTCCCAGTCCCAATTAGACATAGGAAGACCTGTTATTGAGATTCCATTGCATTTTTTGTGCTGAAACTTGAGATTCCTTGATTAGTGCACCTCAGGTCTGGAGACAGTGCGTTGCAGTGCACCTATGCCTTCCCTGTACTTTTGTTGCCATGCACCCCATCCCTCTCTGTGCCTGCATTGCAAAGCACTGGTTCCCCTTATGCACCTACACTAATCCCTGTTTCATGCCAAAAGTTTCCTTGTTTTGGTTTGCTCTTTGTCCAACCTTCTTCCAACTACTCTTTCTTTTGTCCCTTAGTGTCTCTCAAAAGCCTCCATTTTGTTTTATTTTTGTTTTGAGTTCCTTTGATAAGTATTTGTTTAGATTTTCCTTTGTTCTTATCATTAGGTCATCAACAAACTAATTTGTTTGATCATTGAGTGCTTGAATGAATTGGTGTTTTAGTCATCATTCTGAAAAGTTTGATTTCATCAATGATTAGGAAAATATCTTTGTTTTAATTTGAAAATTAAGTGGAATCAAAAAGAAAAATCTTATGCATTGCATCTAGGGTTTTTTGTGTGAAATTGGAATTCCCTAGTGTGACATTGCATGTTTTTGCTTTCATTTTTGCAAAAAAAATTCCCCCTCAATCGCTGCGGTGGGGGGGCGTGGGCGCCGCTAAATTGTGTATGAATGTTAATCAGTTCTGAGTGTCATTACCCTATTTGATAAGATTTTGTTTCATTATCTCTTTATTCTTGTCAATTCAGGTTTGTATGCACAAATTGATCATTGAATTTGAAAAGTAACTTTTACATTACAGTTAAAGTTTGTGTGGTTTCTTTTCATTGACGATGAAGTTGTATTCATACGTTTCTTTTCATTTGAAACATTAAAAGAAAAGAAAAGAAAAATGTATTTGCATTGCATGTAGGTGTTGGCTTAGTGGGCATTGACCCAAGTTCAACATTAATTAGCCAAGAAAATCCCTAGATTATTGGACCTTTCGACATCAATCCGCGAAGCGGGAACTGAAGTCTCACCCGAAGTAGTATAGGGGGATGCAGGAACCAAGTTTTGCACCCAGAGATGGTGGTGATGTCGTTTTATATCCTAAACCCGTCTTCATGCAAATCGATAAGCGTTTTAGGGCTTATCTATATACTTCTCTTATCCGGCTTCTAGACCTTCGCGAAGGCCTGCGATCGTCCTTCACGGACCCTAAACATGTGATTTATCTACTTACACACTTCTGTAAATGTTCTTACCTCTCTATTTACCTTGATTGACTTAAGTATCTAATAAATTCAACATGTATTAAGATATTCTTCATGTACAGAGATATTATTACTTGCGTTCATATAACAAAGTAAAACATATAGTTTCGTGCATCAATATAGAATTAAATCATAAACTCAATATTCTTTATAACATAATCGCATGCATTCATAATAGAAGAAATTAGATCGACATATGTAATTCTAGAATAATCCTCTTTATTAATGCTTCAGATCTTCTTTATAGACTCTAACTATACTGCGCACATAGTTGCAGGGGTCCACACATTCAGTTGCGGATGTCTACCCTCGGCCACTGCGCACGTAGTTGTAGATCTCTTTCCAATGCTGAGACTCTTCACCCTTAGATCTTACTAACCCATTAGATCCACATCCAAGAACTGAACTGAACTAAACTGCCTTAGACTCTTCTAAGAGTTCCCCTTTTATACAATCCCATGGTCTGCGGACCATGGCTCGATCTCCTAGAGATGACATGACTTACATAAAAGAAGGGTGGAAACCCTTTATGACACTTTACATATTCATGCTCCACGACCACAAAATGCAGAGACTTTACATTTTTACACAAAACATGGGTTTTCTCCCCCAAAACTTGAGCTTTTAACCCCAAAATTTCCTCTAGGGGACTCGTTCCCAACAACCCCCCAACACAAATATGGTGACTCTCCCCCGAGTCACTTTGCTGGCATAGAGATCTTATTGCGAAGACCTCCCAACTCCACTTTAACTACTACAACTTTGGCGGTACACTTCATCTCTGCCTATTTAACCTTCTCTACCAGTTGCTCCGTTGTTGGTCCTGCGCTATCTCCCTTGATTTTCTGTTGTGTTGCCTACAGGATAACCAACTTTTCCTTAATGGTGGCGGTGAGCACATAGGGTTCGTCTAGCCAAGGCCCTAATTTGGCCTTTAGTAATGCCTCTCTATGCTGTGCTACGTCTGCCTATTCCTTTAGATCCTTTGCTTCTTGCAACTTTTCCAATCTCAGTGTGATAGCGACGGTGCGCGTCGCCGCTTTGACCTCGTCATACCGCTACTGTAATTCCCTCGCCTCTATTTTTGACCTCTGCAGGTTGGGATCTTCCTGCAGACTGGTAAGTACCTCCAGCGATTGCTTGAAGAGCACAGTGCAATCTGTTACCACGACGTCTACTGCAGTAACTACGTCCTTGACAGGTGCCTTGTGTTGTTCTTTGACCTCTGGTGGAGTTGAAGGCCGGGCCTTCAACACAATCTCGGTAATCTTAATGTTCAGATCATACTGAAAATTGGCTAGCTCAGTGTTTGCGTCATGCACACTGGCAACCAACTTCCAAATCTTGGCTTCCACTGGTGCTTCTTCTAGGATATGGAACTCCGAATGGTTCTGCATGCTTCAATGATTACTGCTGCAGTGTGATCGTTCTTCTACTGCACTTTCTTCCATGTGTCAATTGCTAAATTCTTCTCGACAAACATCTGTGCATTATTGACCTTTTTTTCGTTGATCACACTCAATGCGTGCTTCTCTCAAGCCCAAAGTTCTGCGATCACACCTACTTGTAGGGTATGAAGAGATTCACTTGGAAGCGCATCCAAGTTCAACCCAATATGCTTTAGTGCATTGACAGTAGCCCTGTCAGCTTCTGCTTCGCCAGTCAAAGCTCCATCGGATAGCACAATGACCTGGGGATCTAAAGAGCAAACCATCTTCACTGCTTCAAAGGTACCTGGCGCCAAACTAGTCGACACACACTACTTTTCCCTACACTAGTTTGCAGTTGAGTAGTTTGGATCTGCAGCTCATGTACACCCGTCTGAATGGTGACTAAGGCTTGTTTCTACTGCTACTAAAACTACTGCAGTAGTTCCGTGGTTGCATCCCTGACCTTATCACCAATGTCATCTAAGTCACCTTCTGTCACGGTGATCGGGTCTAGCGATGATTTACTGGCCATGGAATTCTTCCATGGCCCTTATTTCTCCTACTCCTGAGTATGCTTTATCCCTAAGGGGGTGGTCTCCTGGTTTCCACCACCTTGTTTAGATTGCTGCTTATACTTCATCTGTGGGGAAGGAGATTTTTGAATTTTTTCAGAGTCACACTCTTTCTCATCTTCCTTCTCTTCTGCACACTCCTTAGTGGTGTGCTCTGCTTCAGCTTTGGCTTTTTCCTCTGCTTCCTTTTTCTGTATTTTAACCATCTGCTTCATTTTCAACCAGGCCTCCTCCTTCTCCTTCTTTCCCATGGACTTATTAGATCCAACGAATAAATCTAAGGCCGTGTGCCATTCTGTTGGCCAATGATCGAGGACCGCTGCTATCGTGTAGTCTGTTGCAAGGTATGGGAGATCATACCATTTTTTTTCTAGGTCCTTCCGTGCCTAGATGGAGATACAATTGAAGTTCGACTTGAAATCTGCATATCCTGACAACTGCTCATAAACAATTGGTGACAATCTTGGCTTGCATTTAATGGCCATATTGATGCTCATCTTCATCAAAACCCATAAGGCCTTTCTCTCGCGAACCCGCTCAGTGTCCTTAGAGGCCCATAGTGAAGCAAAATTCACTGCTTCTAGCAAATCTGTCGTGATCGGAGGAAACTGACTGCCCTCCAGCAACTTCCATGCGAACAACATAATTTATAACAACAGCCATGTGTAATGGAATGTCTTACTTTGATCCTACACTTCTCTGCAGTTCGCGAGGAAATCGCTTTAGAGGTAGCGTGCACAATTAAATTGTACGCCCTCCACGCACTGGGCTACTAATGAGACTATTGGTTCTAACACCTCATCTTCACAGTGTCCCTTTATTTTCGGGATATTAATATTCCTCGGATCCTCATCTTCTGCTTCAACAGTCACATTGTAGCACTCTAGCACGTGGCACAACTGGGTGGTCCAATTCAGTTGAATCAAATCCAAGGGATCCCATGGTATTTTGAAGATCATTGCATTGGCCTCCTGCAATGCTTCATCAATGCACTCAAATCCATCTTCAAAGTTGAATGTCATCAAGAATCCCTGTCTCAAAATATCCCATTTGTCTGTGCCATGGCGGAGCTCTATCTCCAAGTACCAATTCATAGGTATCACATCCAAGGTGTGACAGAACAGATGCACCCACTCTGGTTGCGGTTCTGCTCCATAAGAATCGGTCCATTTGGCTAAGTGATCACGTGGATCACTCCTTCCATCATATTTCTCTGTCAATCATACCTTTGGGTGACCAAACCGCACCCTCATCATTCTTCTATATTCGCGCCATCCATCAAAGTTGTCTTTATGCGTACCCCACCATCTTGCAGGCGTAGTGCGCAGCGCCAAGTCCAAGGCTTGGAAGCAATGCTTATCCAACACTTCCCTTTAAAATGCATCCAAAAATTTATCAACGTCAGTTAAAAAATCATAGTAAGGTAGACTTCTTACCTCCAAAGATACACAGTGCAATGATTTGGTCATCATGTTACATCGTAGCGTAGATACTTCGTGCAATCTATTCTGCCAATGTTCCAATTCCTCATCTGAGTCTGATGTGCAGGAGCTTTCGTGGTCCCATGCAAGACGTCCATTAGCTGTCGGATTCACCCAATCTTGATCTCGCATTGTTATCTTATAAATTTGGTCCAAATCATCATCAGTTTCATAATCGCGAACTGGTGCATTATACTGCGGTCCTTCTGCAGGGTCTAGCAGTACTACTACGCGGAGCAATTTTCTTTCAAATGACATCGTCCGCTTCTTCAAATTAATCATCCCGTTCATGTCAATAGACCAGTTGATCCCAAGGACCACAAGGTAGGGATTATTGTCATCCATAATCTCCATGATCACTTCAAAATCGGCCAATGTGCTCACACCTTCGATATCGATTGTCACTCGTAATATTTCCATGAGGATACTATTTTGCTGATTTGCCATCCTCAATTAAATGGGAGGCCATTGTAGCATAGGTCTCCCAATTCTCTCCCATGTCTCTTTAGGAAAAACATTCGTGTCGAACCCTAGATCCAGAATGACTTGGTCCATTTCGTATTCTCCTATCTGCACGGTGAGTCTCATCTCCCTCCCTATTCTTGCCTTATTATTACCAATCTTTCTAACCACATGTGGGCCGTCAAGAGTATTACCAGCACACTTATTGATCAACTCTGTAATCCCTTGATGGCCTTTCTATCTCGCAACATCTTCATACAGGTCTCCAAAAATGTAGTAAGCATGGATGGGTCCATTTCTTCAGACTGCTTATCCTGATTTCTTGAGGTAGAAGCCTCAGCGAAGCTTTTCTTTTCTTCCATGAACATTTCCTTCACATGCTCCAAACCAAAGCCAACCTCCTTTTTTGGATCTTTTTGGATCCATTCACCTTCTTCAGGCTTCTTTCCCTTGTCTTCACCATTTATCAGTCCACTTCGCAGCACAATGTTCACATTAGGATACTCTTCACAGGGTTTAGCCCTCATCATTTGTAGATTTTGGGTAGGCTACTGAGGATGTGCACCTTTTTTGCATATATTATCTAATAATACAGGCCAGTCTTCTATTGCGTGGTCAAACTAAGTGCAATATCTGCACGACAGGCGTGTCGGGTTTGTGCATTCTTGCACGTAGTGTTCGGGTCCTCCACAATGGTAGAAAATCATCTGTCCTCCACCTCTATTAGGTCCTCCTGTAGCTCAGCCTCTCCCGCGCCCTTGAAATCCTCCTCACACTCCCCCAGTGCCTTGATCCGGAGGCCGAGTTTTTGCCTGCACTCTATATGCAGGTTTTCTATCCATCATTAGCTCATAGCTATGGCAATTATGCTCATCATGACCCAACGATTGACAGAATTTGCACAAGAGCTGTTGCGGTGTCTGTACAAATTGTCTGTCACATGTTTTCTAGCCACCTGACAGATAGAACACCATAGCATGGGCCCTATACTTGGCCTTGCTTGAGCTTCGAACCTCAGAGGCATCGACTCTCTTGCTGCAACATAATTTGTGAAGACTGGGCAGTGATCTTTCTCATGCCCCTGGATTTTTCATTTCAGTCCCCAAACTTCTTCATGCACCTCTAGCCGAACTACTCTATCCTTCTTTAGACTTTGAAACCCTAGGCAAAGGTTTTGAAACTATGCATGAATCTGCTGAACCCCCAAATTAGCATCCTACATCGATGTCTCATGCAATCTCATTGCAATTTCTAGGGCTTCCGCCTGGGTCCCAATGTTTTGCTACAATAAAGCAACCCTTAGATGAGGCAGGAGCGAAGCCACAAACCATTCACAGGGATGCCCATCTGTAAGATTCATGTTAGCTTCATGGGTCATGCAATGCAACCTCTGATCTAGATCCCAGGGTGTCTCACCAGGCTTTATCATGAGCTCCTTGAATCCCACAATTAATTGAGCTTTAGACTTAGGCCTACTAAACTCCTTATTCAAGGTGGTATGAATATCTTCTAATGAATCCATCAGGTTATCAATGCAGTACTTAACGTACCATGTTAGCGTGAATTCCTGTAAAGCAGTGACTAGTGTTTCCTTCTTCATCTGATTGTATGTTATACCCTTAGCCTCCCATACGGCCTTCACGAGAAACTAAAATTGGTCCAGGTCCTCTGTTCCTGACCCCTTGAAAACAGGAAATTTTACTAAATTCGCCATATTGAATGGTGGTGGAGGTGGTGGCAGTGTGGGCGATGGTGTATGTGGTGGAGGTGGTGTGGGTGGATGGGGTATTCGCGAGAACCCTTGTCTTATCAATTTAAAAACGCTCTGCGGAGAAGCATGTGCTACTTCCTCGTCGTCACTCAGAGGAGGTCCAATCGGTGGGCTATTTTCAGGGCTTGTTTTCCCTTTGTCCCTGAAGATATTTCCACTTCGCGTAGCTCCAAACATCAAGGTAGCTGCATAACCTACTTTTCACACAAGAGAATCTTAATCCAAGTATTTAAAGACCTTAAATACTTACCTCACAGTCCCTTGAAGAAGCGGCACTCTGCTTCGCCGTAACTGACCTATGTATCGACTGCAAACTATGTCACGAATCCTCCTATGATACGATTGAGCAAGTGATCGACAACGTGTGTGATCTTATCTTCTGAGGCTTCCAATCTCCACACTAACTTTGGGGTCCACATTATCGGACCATCAAGCCTCCACCTTCCTTGGCCATCTGCCAATTTAGTGATCCACTCATATAATTCATCTGGGAAGGAACATAAGAAGATTTCGTGTATCTCTATGTATAGATATCTTTCCAACCATTGTTATTTTGTCAATCACGGGTTCTTGTTCTCTTGCATCGCGAATTTGTGGATCCTTCTATCCAACCAGTCTTCAATTTCCTTCTTAGTTGGATTCCAGTGATGCGACATCACACATCCATTTATGCAGATCCTGGTCCCAACAACAGAACCATTTGTTGGCTTGGTCAGCCCTAACCCAGGTTTAGTGTTAATTAGCCAAGCAAATCCCTACAATACTATCCATTTCGGCATCAATCTGTGGAGTGCGGACTAAAGTCTCACTCAAAGCAGTATGGGGGGATGCAGGAACCAAGTTTCCACACCTAAAGATGGCAGTGATGTCGTTTTATATCCTAAACCTATACTTCTCTTATCTAGCTTCTAGACCTTTGCGAAGGTCTGTGATTGTCCTTCACAGACCCTAAAAAAATGATTTATCTACTTACGCGCTTATGTAAATGTTCTTACCTCTTTATTTACCCTAATTGGCTTAAGTATCTGATAACTTCAACATGCAATAAGATATTCTTCGCATACATAGATATTATTACTTGTGTTCATATAACAAAGTAAAACATATAGTTTCGCGCATAAATATAAATTTAAATCATAAACCCAATATTCTTCATAGCATAATCACATGCATTCATAATAGAAGTAATTAGATCAACACATATAATTCCAGAATAACCCTCTTTATTAATGTTTTAGATCTTCTTTACAGAATCTAACTATCCTGCGCACACAACTGCAGGGGTCTATGCACTCAACTGTAGACGTCTACCCTAGGCCTCTGTGCACACAACTTCAAAGCCTCTTTACTATGCTGAGATTCTTCACTCTTAGCTCTTACTGATCCATTACATCCACATCCAAGAAATGAACTGAACTAAACTGCCTTAGACTCTTCTAATACTTCCCTTTCTATACAATCCCATGGTCCGCAGACCATGGGTAGATCTCCTAGAGCCGACATGACTTACATAAAATAAGGAAATAAGCCCTTTATGACACTTTACATCTTCTCTCTCCATGACCACAAAATGCAGAGACTTTACATTTTTACACAAAAACTTGGGATTTCTGCCCCAAAACTTGGGCTTTTAACCCCAAAATTGCCTCTAGGGGACCTGTTCCCAACAATCAGGCTTTGATTTTGATTGGAATATCACTTGTTTGTTGCATTGTTGATTGATTTCTTCTTCCCCTACTTAGTTATGCCCTTCATTGTTAAAAGGAAAATGAAAAGAGCTATTTTCGTCATATTAGTTGCATCATAGGTGTGTTCAAGCGACATTGAGTTTTGAGCCTTGAAACTAAAATCTAATTCAATATCAACTCTAAAATTCACATCAATTAACCTAAGGAGCATTTAAAATTTAATGACACACATAGAGGTCTAGGTTATAGATGTGTTCTAACGTCTTTAAACGTAGGAGTTGTTGTTATATGTTAGTGTTGCATTTCGGGGGTACTATCCTATTCATGAGCCCCAAATTTGGTAACTTGTTGGGCTCATTTGGCCTAATTATCCTTGTTCAATCCTTCATTTTTCATAGCTTATGCATTATTTTTTAGTATGTTTATGTCATTTGTATGAATAAGGGTAGTCACTCCTCCTAGGTGGCTAACACGTGCTCATTTCAAGTTTTTTTATACATGTTGGAGCAAAACCAAGCAATCATGGGCTAGAAGACAGCTAAGCTTGGGGTGAGGATTTGTAGGGGGGTTGTCTATGGCATTAAATAGCCTTCCTCGGGATCTTCACCCTCAACTCCGAGCTCCAAAGGCCACAAAAACCGGATCTAGAAGGCAGCCAAGCAGATTTTGGAAGGAGATGTCTACTCAGAGTTTGGGCAGCCAAGTCCCATAGATTTAGGAGGCCAGCTAGGGTCCTCGTGGTGTATAAATGTTCAGGCCTCAGCCTTCGTGAGGGACTCTTGGAAACCATTGCATATTTTGCACTATAGTGCTGTTAGCTCTACTTTGTTCTCTTGTAGCCATTTTGGGCATAACTCTTGACTTATGACTATTTTTTGATAATGAGAAGCAGTCTGATTTTATATCAACTCTGAGTTTTCTATAGGAGCCATAGCTCTCAAGGTTGGGCCCAACCTAAGAGCCTAGGGCTTCCTTTTTGTACTGTTACCTTTCCTTTATGCATCGTTGTTCTCCTTTTATGCATTTGAAACACATTTTTGTTGGGCAGATTTAGTTGTGTTGGTTAAATAGGTCAATGTTTATGAATAGAATTGCTTCAGATGTTTAAAATGTATTGGTAGGAAAATAACAGGAAGAAGCTCCAAAAAAAGGGTCAACAACACTCTCTGTTTCGCCTCATCCTTATTGGATCAGGGGCTGGAACTGAAGAAACAGTGCTGCCCCAACAAAAACACTAGTTTGCTTGACCATGCAATCCATAATGTACTGTTTTCATTTGCAGAAGTTTGTTATGGGTTCAGATCTCTGAAATGTGTCTTTGCATGATTGATGTACATGGTTTTCTTTCTGAATAAAGTTGTTGTTCATTCATTTATTGATAGTTAGATTAGATTAGCTAGGACTCTGATTATTTGTAAGACGTTGTTGATTCGGTTATATGTACATTGTGTCGGGCATCTCTACCACTCTCTCATCTGCCTAAGCTTCATCAGAGCCAGCTGTTCCATCTCCTAGCTAGGTTCCTCATCTCACATTTGTCCTTTTGACCACGTAACCCAACTTTTTTGTGCAATCATTGTTCATCCTTCTTTGAGTCAATTTGGCCATCTACACTGTCTCACCACTCTATCCACCAGTCCTTGGGCCACTACCAGACCCCTATCCTACCTCCATATCCATTCATGCATCTTCCCTCACTCACCCATCCTCCAAAATCCAATTTTTAAACATCATGTAGAAATTTCTGAACATACTGTAGAAATTCCTGAACAACCTGTAGAACCCCTGCAGACTTCCTGTAGAAGCTCACAAATGAGGTTTCTTGAGAGCCAAACTTTGTGAAACTCTCTATAAGGGTGTTAGGGACTCCTTAGACCCTCTCTGAACCTTCCCGACCTCTTCCAAGAATTTCTCCTCTTTGATCCACCCCTGCACAATGAAAGAACAATGAAACCATATGCAAGATGAAACTGACGACTTAATCAAAAATACAAAAAAAGATGTTTTCTCCAAGTAGAGGTAGTCTAGACACATGTATTTTACCTTCATAGAAGTAATGGCATCTCTTCCAGTAGTTTGCATTCTCTCCTTTGCATTAGTAGGACTAGCTGGTAGAATTAGGGTTTGCTAGGGTTTACATTACTTTTTTGGCTTTCAGTTCTTTCCATAAGTATATTAGCTTCCTTTGGGTTAGCTTTCATCCATCAGTTAAAAAGCTTCTTCTAAGAGCTCATAGAAGTTGGCTTAAGCCCCTAGCAGGACTTGTGCCAACTAACCAAGTGACAGTTGCGGTAAGAGCTAGTACTTGTGCATACAACACTGTCGCTTCCAAGTTTGTTACGAACTACCAGGTTGATATAAGTAAAGAAGGGAGTCCTAGGAGTTGCAGCATTATTGGTGCAATACTGGAGCCCACCATCTTTTTGGCGCCGTTGCCGGGGAAGCGTCAGAGTATTTGTGATTGCTGCTTTTCTTCTATTTTCTTTTTCTCGCCTTCTGCTAAATAGTTTGTTTCATTTCCATTCTGCAATTTCATTTCTGCAAAAGTAAAGTAGACACTTCTTGCTTTCATACATTAGACTTTCAATTCTGCAAGCATAACATAGAATTTCAATTCTGCAAGCGTAAAATAGAATTTCAATTCTGCAAGCGTAGTCTAGTATCTCTTTCTCACAATTTGATTTCAGCGGAGTAGATTAGTCCTTTCCTGATTTCATTTCAATTCTGCATTTTCATTCCCGCAAGATAGATTCTAGTTAGTTGCAATTCCATTTGTTTCATTTTTGCAGATACAAACAGAGAAAAATAAAAAACAACCAAAAATCCTTTCATGCCTCGTAGGAACAGAGATAATACCAGAAAATTCCTACCCAACACCCCCACCAATTCACTGAGTCACCCTTCTCTCTTCTTTGGTGGCAGTGATCCAGAAGAACCTATAGGTGAACCTCCTGAGATATACGAAGATCCTATATAGAAGAAGAGCAAGAAAACATTCCTATTGAAACCATGGCTGACAACAAAAATGGTGGAAACAATGACGAGAGAATAGAAGGTACCTTCCCCATCCGAGAGACTAATGGGGACATGAAAATGAAGAACATAAGTCCCTCGGCCTTACCTCATTTCCATGGATTGACCACTGAAGACCCTGATACCTTCCTGTTTGAGTTTTTTGTCCTTTGTCGAACCTATGATTCTACAGAAGATGAGCAAAAATTGAAACTCTTTCCCTCTACCCTCAAGGATGTAGCATTACGTTGGTTCATGGGGTTACTTGGAAACAGTATCACCACTTGGGCTCAGATGCAGCAAGCTTTCAATACCAAATACCGGGACTATTGTAGGTCCAAGGAAACCAAGGGATAAATCTTTCGGATGACCATGGGAAGCGATGAGTCTTTAGAAGATTACGAGGAAAGGTTCCAACTTAGCTATAAACGGGCCAGGTGCACACTTGACCCTGAATCCCTAAAGATGGTTCTGCTCCGAGGAGTTCCTGAAGACCTTCGAGATACCCTTCACATGCTAGCTAGGGGAGACATCTACCAACTGCCTTATGAGGACATAAAGACTGCGTTTAGAAACCACTCTAGGGCAGCCCAGAAAATAGGTAGGGGAAACCCACTTTCAGCTAGTACCACCTTCTCCAAGCATGAATTTTCTAACCAAATGGAAGACCTCAAGAGTGAGATGAGACAGACTATTTCCATGCAACTTGATACCTTCCAAATTCATCAAAAGAAAGAGGAAGCTGAGAGGGCTTTGGCCATCTTCTGTCCCAGGTGTATGAGGAAGCACCCGAAGAACGAGTGTCCATTGCACTCAGTAGAGGTATGTGTCGTTTGTGAGTAGGACCACCCCACAAACCAATGCCCAACCTTACCAAGATTTAAAGCAATATACCAAGGGACTGAGGCACCCACTGAACCTCTCTACTTCCTCAACCAAAGGAGGCTGCATGGACCTAGACCTTACCAGCAGGGGATGCAAGGGACATCCCAAGCTTATTATAACCCCAACCATTCTGCTCACATGCCTTCATGGGGTCCCCCTGCTCATCCTGCCTGGTTTGCACCTCCTTCGTGGTCTTATCACCCTCAATACCATGCTCAACCCACTGCTCATTCGTTTCACTCACATGTCCAGCCACAACCTTACTGGAATGCACCTCAACCGGGGTGGAGGCCCCAGTACAACACTCCTCCCGCCATTTTGCCTCCACCACAGACTCAACCACAACCATTACCTCCTGCTCCTCCAAGATAACCCCAAATGCTTGCTCAATCGAACCTGAACCCCAACAACTGACAGGCCCAACAAGTATATACTGGGAGACAACATGTCCTACCTATGCTGTGGAGATCCAGGAGATCAACCTGTGATCCAGGAAGACTCTTCCAGATCGCCAACCTCCTCCTCCAGAGGATGAGGAAGACAAACAGGAAAGTGAACCCAAAGCCATTCCACCCTGGTCCAGGTGGATATTGGTGGCCACTTTCCAAGTCCACCTGGACCCCCACCATTGTCTTTATCAGCATTTTCAGTTTCCTTGATTGTAGCACAACTTACTATTTTTAGCAGTTTTTCGGGTCCTGAACTTTCGGAGCCGTTTTGAGGCCCTAAACGACGTTTTTTGGGGAATCCAGGGGCAACACGAGTCCATGAAATGGACTGGTGTTGCTCGTTCCAACAATGATAGTGCTCGGATAGATCTTTCTAATGAGCTATTGTACGCGTCAAACGGAGATCATATGCCAAAGTTACGACCCCGGGAAGTTGATGTACCAACTTACCCCCAAACGGGGCCCACAGTTTGGCGGTTCATCTCCTAGGGTTAGGTTTTGGAATGTTAAGGGTTTTTCCATTGTTTCTCAACAATAAATAGGCCTTCGAGCCTCATTGTAACACAGTTCAGAGGCATGTAGCCATCACATCTCTTCTCAGAGATAAGCTACCATCGCCCTAGCTAGTTTATTTCCATTTCTGTTTGTAAGCATATTTCAGTATTTTCCATTAATGAAATGAAGTATTATTTCCGCTGCATCTTTGTGTATATGGTTATCTCTGTAATTTGTTGCGTTCCTGTTTAAATCTGGATCAGTGGTATCAGAGCGGTCTGCTTTTTCTCTATTTTTCTTTGCATGTCCCCAACAAGGTCGGGATATAAGGAGTTAGGGCTTGAACTGGTTGAACCTTTGCAAGACCAGCCTCGCAAATCCCGACGGCCTCCCATGGCGGACGAGAAGAAAGACGAGGGGGCAGGAGATCCCATCAAAATCTTGCTCGAAGAAGCGCTCGAGCGACAACGGAACGCGATGATGGACAGCTTTGCGCAGATCCTTCAGCGGCTACCCAGAAGCGGCGCATCGACTTCCAGCAGCTCCTCTGGAAACGCCACACCCTTTAAGGTACAAGTTAATTTTGAAATCCCCATATTCGAGGGTCAGATAGACGCAGATGCCGTAGATAAATGGTTAAATCTGCTAGAGGGTTATTTTTCTGTTCATGAATTTTCGAGTCGGGAAAAGATTGTTTTTTCTCTTCTCAAAGCATCCCCCCACGTCAAGGACTGGTGGGAAACCTACTGCGAGCAGAAGGATGAAAGTACTGGCTCATTATTTTCAGCCGCACCCACCTGGGATTCGTTCTGGGATGCCATCAAGGAGCAGTACTACCCTGTCGGAAGCTATGAGGATGAATACATAAAGTGGACCACGCTGCGGCAGGGAAGGGACCAAGACGTGCCGGAGTTCACCAATCTTTTCCATACCCTTCGCACAAAGTTGGGTATCAAGGATTCGGAGCAACATTTGATACTCAAATACCGTGGCTGCCTGCACAAGTACATCCAGGAAGAAATACAGTTCCTAAACATCCCCTCGCTCGGCGCAGCATACCGGTATGCCGTCAAGGTCGAGCAGAAGTTTAAACAAAAGAAGCGAGACTTTGGATCTGCGAATCCAAAGCAGGGGAAAGGTGCCCCTAAACCACAGAACAAAGGACAAAGCCAAGGCAGGACAGCCCAAGACAACCAGCCGAAGCTGCAAGCAAAGAGCAACGCCGCGAAGCCGAGAAAGGACACTGGAAAATGGTGCGAGTTCCATAAGAGCTCCACTCACAACACAAGTGAGTGTCGGGCCAAGCAGTCACTGGTGGCTGAGCTAAAGGTTTCAGAATCAGATGCATGTTCCGACTCTGAGTCAGAACCCGATAAGGGGTATGAAAAAGGGAAGCAGATCATTGATGCGGATCCCAGCGCCACTGTTGCTACCGCAAAGATCCAGAGGAGGAGGAGCGTCTCTTCCACTCCCAGATGTGGGTAAAGGGCTCCCCGATACAGTTCATTGTTGATAGTGGGAGTCAAAAGAACCTCATTTCGGCAGAGGTCGTGAAGCGGTTGGGCTTACCGACCACAGCACATCCACAACCATACACCATTGGGTGGCTTCACCAAGGGCGAGATCTTCGCGTGAGCCAGCAGTGTCGCCTTCCATACAACATCAAGCCCTTCACGGATGAGGTATTGTGTGACATTGCTCCCCTTGAAGTTTGTGATGTATTACTAGGACAACCATACTTGTGGAAGCGACATGCTGTGTATGAATCAAGGCCTTGTGCTGTTATTATTACATTGGGAAATAAGTTGTTCAGGATACCAGAGGTAGCACCACCTGCCGCCATCTCTTTGATTACTGCAAAACAATGCAGTAAGATCATTTCCAAAACCAGGAAATTTGTTTTCCTGATGATACGCCCTCAAGGGAAGAAGAAGACAGTGGCCGCGGCCTCCAAACGGGGTCCCTCTGCACGGCAGCTACAGATGGACAAGATTGTGAAGGAGTACGAAGACATCTTCACCTCCCCGGCAGGGGTTCCTCTGCACTGTCAAGTCAAGCACTCCATCGATCTGACCCCAGGTGCGCCGCTACCCAATGGACCAATTTATCGGCGCTCCGTTCTGGAGAACAATGAAATCAAGAGGCAAATTCAGGAGCTCCTGCAGAAAGGTCACATCCGTCCGAGTTCTTCGCCCTATGGGAGCCCGATAGTGTTGGTACAGAAGAAGGATGGGACGTGGAGACTCTGTATTGACTATCGGGCGCTGAACAAGATCACTGTCCGTAATAGGTACCCGATCCCGCGGATTGATGACCTCCTAGACCAACTAAAGGGGGCGAAATATTTCAGCAAGATCGATCTGAAGTCAGGATATCACCAGGTACCAATTGAACCCTCAGATGTGTGGAAGACTGCCTTCAAATCCAAGGAGGGCCTCTTCGAATGGTTGGTCATGCCTTTCGGATTGACGAATGCTCCTACAACCTTTATGAGGCTAATGGATGACATCTTGCGGCCATTCACCAACTCCTTTGTAGTAGTATACTTGGATGACATTCTGATCTTCAGCCAGAGTTGGGAAGAGCACCTCCACCACATCCGACAGGTTCTCCAAACACTGCGGCAACACAAGCTATGTGCCAATTTGGAGAAATGCACTTTTGGCATGACCGAGGTTCAGTATCTGGGATACATCATTGATGAACAGGGGGTGCATGTCGATCCAGCCAAGGTCCAAGTCATTCGGGATTGGCCCTCTCCAACCACTCTAACAGAGCTCCGCAGCTTTCTAGGTCTTGCCAACTTCTACCGCAGGTTTGTGTTGGGATTTTCTCATATTTCTTGGCCCTTGAGTCAAGTCACCAAGGGCGGGGCGAAAGCAAAATTCTTTTGGTCTGAATCTCAACAGAAGGCATTCAGGGAGTTGAAGGATCGCCTATGCACGGCACCAGTGCTCACGTTACCAAATTTACAACAACCATTTGAGGTCGAGACAGATGCCTCTGACTATGCTATTGGGGCAGTCCTTACTCAACATGGACATCCAGTGGCATATCACAGTGAAACACTTTCAGACACAGTCCGAAAGTACCCCACTTATGATAAAGAGATGTATTCCATTGTACAGGCCTGCCGACAATGGAAGAATTACATTTTGGGGAAGGAAACGGTCATCCACACAGACCACTAACCTCTGCAGTTCATACAGACCCAAGGGAAATTGCAGAATGATCGCCATCAGAAGTGGTCTACATACCTGCAACAGTTTCACTTGAATATCAAGTATAAAAAGGGCAGCACTAATAATGTTGCAGATTGCCTCAGTCGACCACCGATCATGGCGCTAACCACCGTGCTCAACTCTTGCGGGCACGAGACTTCTGATTGGCCACTTCTCTACAAAAGTGACCCAGAATTCGGCCACACATACCAGACACTCTTGGAGGGTCGGCAGGTTGCAGATTTTCACCTCCAGGATGCCCTATTATGCCACCTCGGTCACCTTTGTGTTCCTTCAAGCGAGCGTGCCAAGATGATTTGGGAAGCACACTATAGTCGGGCTGCTGGGCATTTCGGGGTCGAGAAAACAGTGGCAGTACTGCAAAACTATTTCTATTGGCCGAATCTTCGACAGGATGTTGGGAAGTACATCCGATCATGTACTGCCTGTGCCATTGCCAAACCGACCATTAAGAAGCAAGGCCTCTATACCCCGTTGCCTACCCCTAGTCGACCTTGGGAATCCATCTCCATGGATTACATGTCAGGCCTTCCTTCCACTAAGCATGGAAATGACTGTGTTTATGTGGTCGTCGACAGTTTCTCAAAGATGGCCATTATGATGGCCTGCAAGAAGAATATCACAGCAGAAGCCACTGCTAAACTCTTCTTTGAACGAGTGTGGGTGCACTTTGGGATCCCACAGTCTATCATCTCAGATCGGGACAGTCGGTTTCTCAGCACCTTTTGGTCCAGTCTCTGGTCAATGCTGGACACCAAACTCACGAAGTCCACAGCCTTCCATCCTCAAACTGATGGCCAGACAGAGGTTTTCAATAGGATGATTGTGCACATTCTGCGCATGTATAACTCAAAGCATCCACGCACATGGGACGAGAGCCTCCCCTACGTTCAGCACAGCTACAACCGAGCTCTTCACAGCTCCACTGGCCATAGCCCTTTTCAAGTGGGTTTGGGATTCCAGCCACTATGCCCCATTGATGTGGCCATGCCATTTGCAGCTACTCACATGAATTCAGCTCATGTCCAGTCCGAAACAAAGAAGGCCACCAGCTTCATTGAGCGCATCCAACATATTCGCCAGCAGGTCCATGACATTCTTGAGAAATCAAATGCCAAGTACAAGCAGCGACATGTTCAACATCGGGTGCCACACAAGTTTCAGGTGGGCGACAAAGTCTGGTTGCATTTGCAAAAGGAACGCCTTACTGGAGCCTATCGGAAATTGAGACCACTCCGATATGGTCCTTACACCATTACTAAGGCTATGGGAGACAATGCATTTGAGCTCAGCATTCCCCCATTCCTTGGCCTGCACCCAGTGTTCAATGTGGACCGCCTTCGGCCATACTTTCCACCATTGCTAGACACATCTGACATTGCAGAACAACTCAAACCCACAGAATTAAATCCAGATTGCATGGAACAAGCTGCAACTGATCGGATCATAGACGCACAGATCAAGAACACTCACCAACAGAATATCCAATGGTATCGAGTTGTCAAAGCGGGCCAACTCCTTCAGCAGGGCAAGTGGCTCACCAGGGAACAAGTTCAGCAGAAGTTTCCTCATCTCATGGAGGAGCTCAACGCAATGGGGACCATTGCTTCCTAAGGGGGAGGAATGATCCAGGTGGATATTGGTGGCCACCTGCCAAGTCCACTTGGACCCCCACCATTGTCTTTATCAGCATTTTCAGTTTCCTTAATTGTAGCACAACTTACTATTTTTAGCAGTTTTTTCGGGTCCTGAACTTCCGGAGCCGTTTTGAGGCCCTAAACGACGTTTTTTGGGGAATCCAGGGGCAACACGAGTCCATGGAATGGACTGGTGTTGCCCGTTCCAAAAATGATAGTGCTCGGATAGATCTTTATAATGAGCTATTGTACGCGTCAAACGGAGATCATATGCCAAAGTTACGACCCCGGGAAGTTGATGTACCAACTTACCCCCAAACGGGGCCCACAGTTTGGCGGTTCATCTCCTAGGGTTAGGTTTTGGAATGTTAAGGGTTTTTCCATTGTTTCTCAACAATAAATAGGCCTTCGAGCCTCATTGTAACACAGTTCAGAGGCATGTAGCCATCACATCTCTTCTCAGAGATAAGCTACCATTGCCCTAGCTAGTTTATTTCCATTTCTGTTTGTAAGCATATTTCAGTATTTTCCATTAATGAAATGAAGTATTATTTCCGCTGCATCTTTGTGTATATGGTTATCTCTGTAATTTGTTGCGTTCCTGTTTAAATCCGGATCACACCCTTTCCTGAGAGACTAACAGTAACCACACAACCAAACCCGGAGGAGACTGAACTTCTAGGGGAACTGAAACAGTTGTGTGTGAAAATACCACTTCTCCAGGCCATCAAAGATGTACCGATATACAACAAATTGGTTAAGGAAAAGTGTATCAGGCACCCAGGCAGGCGAAAGAGAGATGCCTCAACTATCAATGTCATAGGAAACCTATCCGATCTTATGTTAGGGCAAGTAATCTGTCCCAAGTATTTGGATCCTGGGAGTCTTGTAGTTGATGTCCACATCAATGGCACCATTATCCCCCATACCTTGATTGATCTAGGGGCTACCATTAATGTTATGACCAGGGACACCATGCTTAAACTCAACCTTCAGAGTTCTTTAAGGAAGACCTCGACAGTCCTGCAGTTGTCAGATCGCTCCACCGTGACTCCCGAAGGGATTGTGGAGGATGTCTTGGTCTCTGTTTAATCTTGGGAGTATCCTGCGGAATTCTTGGTCCTTCCGCCCAAGGAAAAGCTTACTGGATACCCCCTCAGCCTTGGTTAGCCACTGCGGATGCTTACATAAGCTGCCAAGCGGGAAACATGACCATAAAAAATGGTCCTATGTCCATGCAGCTAGTCCTATACCCTCCTGCCCAACCTCTGTTAGAGCATGACTTACCACTTTGGTTGGAAGAAGGAGACGAGGATGAGGTCTACTCTGCACCCTTGTGCATGATAGAAACCACTAGGGGAGGTCCTCAAACCGAGGATGATTTGATTGAGACGTTGATTCAAAATCCACCTCCCAGTGCTCTCTCCTTAGAAGAATTGGTGGAAGATACCCAAGCCAGCACCTTAGCGGACCTCTGTGTGACTGATCCAACCTCTTCCAGTGTTAAGAATGTGGAGTTTGGTCCCAAAATAACTCTAAAGATCAACTCCTCCCTATCTCCTTCCCAGGAAAAGGAGCTGTGTAGCTTACTAAACAATCACTTAGATGATTTCTCTTGGAGCTATAAGGAGATGAAAGGAGTCCATCCCTCAGTCTGTACCTATCACATCTACATCCAAGATGATTGTAAACCAGTCAGGCAGCCCCAAAGGAGAATGAATCTAGCCCTTAAAGACATTGTCAAAGAAGAGTTGCAAAAATTATTGGATGTAGGATTCATCTACCCTAACTCCGATAGTGAGTGGGTTTTGCCTCTAGTGCTTGTGCCCAAGAAGAACGGGAAGTGGAGAATCTATGTATATTACTGAGAACTTAACAAAGCCACCAAGAAAGACCATTTCCCTTTGCCTTTGATAGATCAAGTTTTAGATGGACTGGTAGGAAAGAAGTTTTTCTCTTTCCTGGATGGGTTCAGCGGGTATAATCAGATCCAATTCAGCCCGGAGGACCAGGATAAGACCACCTTCACTTGTCCATGGGGTACCTTTGCCTACCGATTCCTTCCCTTTGTGCTATGCAATGCCCCTGCCACTTTCCAGAGAGCTGTATTGAGCATCTTTGTTGAGTTAGTTCATGATTCGGTGGAAATATATATGGACAACTTTACTCCTTATGGGTCCAACTTCCAAGAAGCATTGACTAATCTGGGAAAAGTTATAAGCAAATGCATTGAGATGAACCTGTCCCTCAGCCCTGAAAAATGTGAATTCCTGATGAATGAAGGGACTGTGTTAGGTCATACCATTTCTCGCCAAGGATTACAGGTGGATCCTAACAAAATTTCTCTCATAAAAAAGGTTCCACCTCCTCAGAAGGTAAGAGATGTTCGGAGTTTCTTAGGCTTAGCAGGATATTATAGAAGAATCATTAAAGACTTCAGTAAGCTAGCCTCGCCATTGTTTGGCCTCTTAGAAAAAGATGTTGAGTTTAAATGGACTGACGACTGTCAGAGGGCTATGAATGAATTAAAGGATAAGTTAGTGTCTGCCCTGATCTTAAGAGGTACAAATTGGGCCCTACCTTTCCACATCCACACTGATGCCTCGAAAAAATCCATAGGGGCAGCCTTAGGACAAGTCGAGGACAAACTTCCATATGCCATATACTTTGTCAGCAAAAACTTATCCAAGGCAGAATTGAATTATACTGTAACTGAGAAGGAGTTCCTGGTCGTGCTCCATTCCCTGAACAAGTTCTGACACTACATCACTGGCTATCAAACATTTGTACATACTGATCATGCTGCAATTAGATATTTAATGAATAAACCTGATGTGAATGCTCGTATTATTAAATGGTTACTTTTTTTTGTTGTAGCTTGATTTGACTATCGTTGACAAACCAGGTAAATAAAATGTTGTTGCTGACTTCATGTCTAGATTGGATTTACCTGCAGGTGAAGAAGGAACAGTGGATGACCAAATTCTAGATGAACATCTGTTTGCTATCTGAGTACTCTCTCCCTGTTTTGCTGATATAGCAAACTACCTGGTCTCATCACAGTTCCCTCCGCATCTATCCTCAAAGGAGAAGAGCAGAATCGTGAGGAAGAGTGCCTCATTCACTTGGATCGGGGGCAACCTGTTCAAACTTGGCCTCGATCAGATCTTGAGGCATTTTGTAAGGGAGGAGGAAGTCTTTGACATCCTCCTAACCTGTCACGATGGGCCGTGTGGAGGACATTTTGCAGCCAAGAGGACTGCCTTCAAAATTCTACAGGCAAGCTACTATTGGCCCACTCTTCATCAAGATGTCAGAAGATATATAAGCCAATGTGACCGATGCCAAAGGATGGGGAAACCGACTCCAATGGACGAAATGCCTCTCCAGCCTCAAGTGACTCTTGAGCCATTTGAGAAGTGGGGTATGGATTTTGTGGGTCCTATCAACCCTCCTTCAAGGCAAAGCTCTTACATCATTGTGTGCATAGACTATCTGAAAAAGTGGGCGGAAACCAAGGCAATCAAAGCAGCAACAGAAGAAAAGGTGGTGTAATTTTTAAGAGAAAACATCTTCTACAAATTTGGCTACCCAAGAGAGTTAGTCACCGATCAAGGAAGCCAGTTCACCTACAACTTAATTGAAGACTTGTTCGCTCATCACAAGATCAAGCACCAGACTTCCACCCCATATCATCCTCAAGCAAATGGGCAGGTGGAAGTCACCAATAGAGCATTAGAAGGGATTTTGACTAAGGTGGTGAGCAGCAGCAGAAAGGATTGGGCAGATCGCCTGGTTAAGGCCACTTGGGCCTACAACACCACTTGGAATACCACAACCAGTTTCACACCTTATGAGCTGGTCTATGGGAAGAGAACTTTGTTGTCAATCGAGTTTGAGTACAACACATTAAGGATGGCAGCTCAGCTAGACCTAGATCTCAGCCATGCTTAACAAGAAAGGTTATTGCAGCTGAATGGGTTAGATGAACACCGAATGCAGGCCCTCCTCCACTCAGAAGTGGTTCAGCTTCAGAGAAAGATATGGCATGACCGACACCTTAATGACAAACAATTACAGCCGGGAGATTGGGCGCTGTTGTATGATTCCAGACATAAGCATTTCAAGGGGAATCTGAGGACAAGATGGCTAGGCCCATATGTAGTGGAGAAGTGTAATGACAATGGTTCTGTCCTCATCCAGACCATTGATGAAGAAGCCCTTCCCATGCTCGTCAATGGGCATCGACTAAATATCTATAGGAAACCTATTTTGAGGCAAGAGTTCATCAAAATTGTGGAAAAATCAGTGTTGGTCATAGAGAAGGGTTCTGCCTCTGTTTTGGGCACACCCTGAGCATCATTATACACATATCAAACAAAAAAAGGAAAAGAAAAAAATGAAATAAAAAAGATCCTTGGGTGAAAACCTTTTTGAGGCGCCCAAGGCAGATGGTAGGGGTGAAAACCTCATTGAGGCGCCCCTGTTGTCTCTCTGAAAAAGAATTGGAATAAAAATATCCTTGGGTGAAAACCTCTCTGAGGCGCCCAAGGTAGATGGTAGGGGTGAAAACCTCATTAAGGCGCCCCTGCTGTCTCTCTGAAAAAGAATTGGAATAAAAATATCCTTGGGTGAAAACCTCTTTGAGGCGCCCAAGGTAGATAATAGGGGTGAAAACATCATTGAGGCGTCCCTGCTGTCTCTTAAAAAAAAAAAAAAACAAACAAACAAACAAACAAAACAAAACAAAAAGAAAGTAAAAGAACAAAGAAGAAGGAAGAAACAGAAAAAAAACAAGCTTAACCTCTGGAAATTGTTGCAGGTTGCAGGAACACAATGCAAAAAGGAGGCCTCTCAACTCAAGGACAAGGGTCCCTACCAAGCTACCAGGAAACCTCACATACATCCCCTCCATGGACACTCATTTTTTCCAAGGTTTGGATGCAATCTGGTCATGGTTTAGCCTTCTACAGGAAGTTACAGGACTTTCTACAGGAAGTTTTGTATTTCTACAGGAAACATCCTGTAGAGCCTTTGGGCGGGCTAGGACTGATTATGAAGAAGAATTTGAAGCTTGAAGCCCATTGAGGAGGCATGCAACCACTCTTTTCTTCCATCCTCCACTTGTTTCACCTCCTTTCACCACCTTTGCTGCCATATGGTCGAATATACCTGCACAGTCATACCAGAACTTTGTTTTCTCAGTTAATTTTTTTTTTTTCTAAGGAGGAAATAAAGCATGCAGAGGCTCGCACGCTTTACCTATCAAGGCAATTTCAGGACCCTGCACCTATGAACGTGACTCAATGATCTCGGCATGCACCCCAGGAGGAGAAACGACTACAGGATGTCCTACAAGAATCATGTAGCAGTTGATCCGGCTGGAGCACATACCATGGAGACACCAGCAGCTCATGAAGTCGGTGCATGTAACATACCCCACCAGGAAATCGGGTCTCAAGGTCTCGTAGCCAGCAGCAGCAAATGAAGAGGAGCTCCAACACCCGTACACGAAGCAGCAACAAGGAGATCCAGCATTCCTCATCCTAAAGCCTGAAAAAACCCACGTCCACGGCCGCACAGGTAAGTGCCTATCCTTATTTCATCAAATTACATAAGCTATACTCTAAATGTGGATGACTATGAGAATGAACAGATTGAACAAGTCGGGTAGCCATTCAAATGGCTACCACAACCAGTTCGATGGCCTCATCGGATCTGAATGGCCTTGGTTATGTCGAAAAGACGGGAAATTGACACATGGGAAGCGTCCAGTCAGAGAGAAGCGGCAGTGTAATAGGAATGGTGGCGGTGAATGTAGAGGGGAGAATTCAGCGGTCAGGGACATGCCACGGAATGATGGCTGTGACGTCAGCGAACGGATCGACTGGGACAGCTCACCCCTACGCCATGAATTCCACAGCAATTCAAAATCGGCCGGCTGAATCACTTATGATACACTGCAGTCATTTACTCACAACCATTTTGCAGCTGAGTACGCGTCCTCAATCCTCTGCAAGTTATTAGCCCGAGTTCTCAGCCTGTTCCAATGTCTTGTTGCTACTCAGAAAGTCCAAAACCACTGTAACGTTCTCTAGAAGCCGTGCACGATTTCTACAGGAAGCTGCGCTACAGGGAGGCTAGCATTATAGAGAAGCTTGGACTGTTCACGTCGAGGGTGGAAATTCTTAGTGAGGTAGGCCTGAACATAACTTTCCAATGCAAATAATTCAAAAGGTGGTGAATTCGACGTGTTGAGAGGGTAGGGAAAATGTGAATAAACTCTGTTTATGAATTCAAAAGCCATTTTCTTATCGCTGCATGAAATTTTCGTCGTAGTATGCATGCGAGATTTTCTCTAGGGTTTTCAATTAAAATTGAGCCACTGTCAAGGCTCACTGGTGGAAAATTGTGAATTTTATATGGCTGTGTGCATAACAGAGACATAGCTCTGCGCTCTGTGTAAAAAAATCCCGAAGCTCTCCTTCTGTACACGAGCAGGAAAGTTCAGAACAACAAAAATAGGTTTTTTATCATGCCAGGAGGGTTCATTAGAAAAGAGCCTTTAGACTCCAAGAAATTACGTGAAACCCCTGAGGTGGTGGACTTGTTTTCCCATGCACACTGGATGTCATTCTGTGACAAGCTCCAAGGTCACGATGACAAAATTAAGAAGAATTCTTAAGGTCTTTGAAGCTGAAGTCAAAGGCATTGGCCATTGTCAACTTCAGAGGATTGACCCTCAGACTCACCCCACAGATCATTAGCAGAGTAATTGATCTACTAATGGGGGTACCCTGGGATAAGGAGGAGAGAAAATTGGGTTAGAAAGCTAAAAAAGAGTTCTTCTTGCCAGAGGAACAATTTTCAGAGGACAAGAATGGAGTTCAAAGAACTAGCCTACAACAATTCTGGAGTGAAGTCAACCTCCAAATTATGAAGTATATTACGTGTGAGGGGTGATTTAGCATCGTGTATGGCTATCATTTCCGGCTGCTCACAAAACTCAGGCACCAAATGGACCTACCCTTCGAACAAAAATTGAGCATTCCTTACTTCCTTCTCCAATCCATGATTGAGTGTGCCACCAAACTGAGAGAGGGGACACCAGACCAGCTAGCCCATCATGGGCTTATTAAGCTCCTCGTGGAAGATGCACTCCACACTTACACTATCCCTCTCTCTTGGGAATTTTTTGGAATATGTCTAAAGATGATTACATTCGAATTGTGGTCGAGGAGCTCACTTCCTCTAGTAGCGAGGAGAAGGAGCACACTCGGGTAGAGAAGAAAGCTAAAGGACAAGAAACCCCGGGCAAAACACCAAAGAAAGAGCAGAGAGGAACGCAAGAAAAAGGCCAAACTGCCAAGACAGGGGGTGGTAAAATTACATCAACACCCAGGGAGAAGAGACTACAGAGTAGGGTAGAAAGGACTGAGAAAGTCCAAGCCAGTGAGGGCATCCCTAAGGCAGCCTCAACCAAGCTAAAAGAAAAAGCACCCTCAGCCAAGTAGGCTAAAACGGTGCCATCCGCTTCTATAGGAAACTGGAAGGCTATTTCTACAGGAAGTTTAAAAATGGCTTCTATAGGAAGCTAGAAACCAGCCACTACAGGACTTTCTATAGGAATTCCGGAAAAAAGACAGCAGAAGGAGAAATCAGCTGAAACTTTAGCTAGGGAGGTAGCAGCTGTGCTGGCCACCCTAGGTACCTCTCCCAAGCCAAAAGGAAAACGAAAGAGGGAGACTCCTTTGTATTTTAAAGTAAGAAGGAGTGTGAGAATTAAGGCTGGCAGACCCCAGCCTCCATCAAAAGAACCAATCACAATTGTGGATGCCCCTACCACACCAAGGGATAGGTCCCCCTCCAAGAAATCCATTACTTATGAGCGGGGGAGCCCGAAAACATCCTCATGGAGGGAAAGGATGGAAAAATTGAAACCTGAAGCCTCTCTACAGGATGCCGAGGTGGTTCTACAGGAAACTTTGGCTAGGCTGAAGGAAACTGAGCAGATGGAGGAAACATCACCTAAGCCACCACAGGAGGATGGGAAGATCGAGGTCAACATGGAACCAAGCCCCCAGCCCAGCTTGGGCTCTTATTATAAACTTTTGGAGGCCGGCAAAATTATTCCTCAGAAATTCACAGTGCCACTATTTCTAGCACTAGAGGAAGAAAGAGTACGAACCCACACTTGGATGAGGATCGCTAAATCGAAGGGGGTAGCAGATATAGGGCCTCTAGAGGAAAGGCTCAAGGAAACACAAAGGTATTTGGCAAGAGTACGGCATGTGGAAAGCTCCCAATAGGCCAAGTTAAGAGAGGAGAATGAGCTGCTTAGACAACATCTACAACTACAGGGATAGAGGAGAGAAGAGGACACAATGTTGTGGGGAAAAGTATCCGACTCGGATGACCCTATCCCTACTCTAAGGGTGACAGTCCTTAGCAACAACTGAAAGTAAAGCTTTGATATTTTCCTTTATGAAAGTACAGAGAAGGAAGAAAAGATTAACCAACCGGTGTCTTTCGCTTTTGTCGATCCTTATCCTCTCTCTTTGTCTCTTGTTCCCAGCTCCTTGCTCCCTTTTCCGGCCCAGCTACACACAGATCCTGCACAAACAAGAGAGGGAAACTACAAGAAACATGTACTCATAACTGATGCATGGATTAGAGTGAATCAAATATACAAGTAAATACAATACATCAATGCAATACAAGTATATAGGAGAACATTCAAAGCTTTATTGATAGAAGTAACAGAGTTCTGAGAAGGTTACAACCATTAATGGCTCCAATCCAGCAGCACCTCCCCAGCAGCAAGAAGTCTCCTCTTCACCTCTATAAAAGCAATCACCCAATAGCTCTAACTGTAAACCAACAACACTTCCTTGCTTTGCACAAAATTCCAGCCCCCCTAGACCTCATAGAAGAGCTCTATATATAGGATAGAAGAAGAGAGGATGAGTCAGCTTGAGACTGACATAAAGCTGCCTTGTGTCCTCTCCCTCTTCAGTTAATCTTCAGTTCTTGAGTCCACTTGGAGATCCTTGCTTACACATGGAGATCAAGTACCTCTTACTCATCACAGGGCGAATCTCTTGAACCAAGTGTCAGTTTGGAAGCTTCCTGGGCAATTGACACCTTGCAGAATGACTGTGCCACTTGGCCAATCTCGCCCAGCGTAGGTAGCCTTCATTGGACTTGACTTTCAGCGCAGGTACAAGGAGGAGCAGTTGCATTCCAGCGCAGATGCTCAGTGGAGCAGCTGACATGATCCAAAAATAGCCTGCTTTTGAGTGTTTTCAGGTGGAGAACTGATGGGAAGTGCTGTGGTTTGCTGACCTTGTTCTTCTAGGGGTAAGAACAACATGTTTAGGGACTGAGGATCCCTGTAATTATTGACATTTCATGCTCCATGTCGCGAGGCACAAAAATGTCTATAACAGTTGCCCCCTAAAGTATGAGGCCGTTTATCGGGTGAAATGCTTTATCTAGAGGGTCCGAAGTTCATTCTAGTGCTGAGGAGGCGCCCTGTAATACAATACAATACAATACATTATTTTTCATTCTGTTTTCATGATCTAGCTGAGGCAGGCATTCCCATGCTCAGCTTTATAAATACACTTTGGTACATATAACAGACGATCGTCTGATGGTAGACTGATAATTTTCTGCTGAAATTATCATCCTTTGAATAGGATGATCATCTGCTGTAATGATGTACATGACAAATGCTTTTATATTTCCTGAATATACATCGCAGCCCGGATGGATGAAACTAGATCCGGGGTCTTCAAACTCGTTCGATCTTCACTCAAAGTACAAGTCGATCCATGTGAGAATTGCGCTGAAGTCGAACATGGAAAGACATCGCTTGATTACCGGCCAATAATGGAAACCGTTAACAAGCGCGAGAGGAATCACCGATAATGATAATGACCCTCAAGGTACTGCAGTACAATTCACGTGGCGTGAATAAAGGACTTGGCGTCGAACGCCACGCAAAATCTTCTGGTCGAAGGTCATTGATGTATACCTGTCGCCGGAAGTGAGAAACTTGCCATTGAGGCATGCAAGCTTCAAAGTACTGATGGGGTTGTTCCTAGATCAACTTCTTGGATAATGAGCTGAAGTCGACAAGAAGCGATCCTTCAAAGGAGGGCCTTAATGAATCCCACATCAATGACACGGAACGGAGCTAATGATTTTAGTGGAGGTGAAAACAAACTGTGACATATGATTCAGGGTGGCGATCATGAATGGATGAAGGATAATGTATGGCAGTGGATGGGACACGGTTGACACTTTCAGGATGACCCCTCTTGAACATATAACGACACTGATGCGATGGATCGGTAGCATTACCCCAAATGTGGATGGTTTGGCGAGGACCATGGTGATGAGACCGGTGAATGAAACAACCCAACCCGATGTGGTACGGAGGAAAAGTGTCATGTTCAAGAGTAACTTGCTACCATTAAACTTTGATGTTCTCCCAATTTTTCCCCAGTCATTTCTGACCAGTACCTCTTTATTTTTGTCAAGCTTGAGGAGGATAACATATGCTTGTTCTATAACCTGCCCTTCGGGCAAGCCCATCGCTATGATTTAACGAGCCTAGCGATAGGGAAACTCGTTCTCGTCTAAAGACAAGTTTGTCGCTATTTAATGAATTTAATGAGTCTAACGACAAGGATAACTCGGTCCTTTTCATTTTTAGAGAGTCTGAAAAGGTACAGAAAGTTAACTCCATAATTCTTTTTTCGTCATCTAATCCCTTAAGTCCGAAAAAGTATAAAACAATACAGAAGGGATGAATTTTCGATTGCTTTAACGAGCCGAATAAAACAAGCGCTCGATCTTTTTGTGCAATAATCCCTCAGGTCCAAAAAGATTAAAATCTAGAGGAGGGATAGCTTTCCGGTCGTTTAACGAGCTGGAAGGCCAAAACTCGGCAAACTTTTCATATTTTACGAGTCAGTGAAAAGAGCTCAAAGAAGACTCGTCTTTTGAGGAACGAGTGATAAACAGGGGTAGCAGCTGATTCCAGGTACAAATTGGAATTTTCCAATCACGGTAGTGTCACAAGGATGGCTAGGTGAAATCACTCTTCGCAGATGTTCCTCAAAATGGGTAAACACACATATGGGGGTGAACGACCGGCCAAATGACAGTGGAGGTGATGGATGAAAACACGACCAAGGTTTTTAAGGCTGATAAATTTACGATCGCAATGGTTATTTACTGGGATAGGTTCATTTTTTAATGAGCTTGAACTCTGGTGGAAACTTTTGCTCACACTTTTCTATTTTTTAACGAGCATAAATTCCGTGGTAAAACTGCTCGATTCATGGTCAAATTTGATTTTTTACTTTTACTAGCTTTTCTCTTTTCAAATATAGTACTTCACCTTCAATTGCTGCAGCAAACTTTGTTAGAAATGGACAATATTTGCATGAAAATGAGATTACAACCCTAATATTTAACTTTAAACTGTGTAAAAAGTCATAAAAAGGTGTTTTTACCTCTCATTTACCATTTCATTTGCATTTTGCTTGTTGGAGCTCTGGAGGTGCCTCTTCTTCCTTGATTTTCACCAGCTGATTCCGGGAGATTTTGTGGACGATTTTCGGCGCCGTTTGGACCAGGTAGGAGCTAAACCTTAGCCCTTTACTTTCATGGTTTCCTTTTTCAGTTTCATGCATATTTTTCAGGGTTTCTGAGCCTCAGGGGTTTCATCAAGGCGCCCTGGCATCAGCGCAGGTTCTCCTTCGAAACTTGCGCTGTATGTCAGGTGGTCTTAAGGCAGATTGCGCCTCAGCGCAAGGGAGAGACTCTCTGCCTGCGCTGGGCCTAGAAAAGCTGATCCTGCATGATTTTTTTGATGATTTTTCGCCAGATTTTCATCAAAATTAGGAACTTACTCCTTCTCTTGTTTGATTGCAGGGAACTTTGAACAAAATGTCCCTCACATGGCGAGAATGAGAACATGAAGCAGAGGACATGGTTGCACTCCATGACCCGGTCACGGTGAACGCGCTTCGGAACTGTGGCCTACTGAAGTTCTTCCGTATCTCTAGCATGAGAGCACAGATTTCTTTACTGCAGTATATGCTTGATGCTTGGGATCCTGTTAACCAAGTATTCCAGATTAGGGGGAAAACCATCCCCTTGACCATAGAGGACATGTACTTCTTGAATGGGTTGTCAAGGCAGGGTGCCCCCATTTCTTTCGAGGGACTAATTCCACCAGAGACTATATCCGTCAGTATTGCCGGGAAGGTTCACAGCCGAGCAAAGACGGCAAGATCAATATCCGTGACATCACTGACAGGTCTCTCAGGTCCATTCTGTTTACCATTGGTAGGATGGCCGGTAGTGCAGCTTTACATGTTGCCAACAGATCTTACATGCAGCACGCTTTGGAGTGTCTCCAACCGAAAGTGTTTAACTGGTGTGATGCAGTACTTGTTCAGATGAAAAGTCAATTGACCAAGGTAAAGGACGAGAGGCTCAAGAACTTTGGATTTGGTTCTATTCTGACTGCCTTTTCCTTGGAGAAAATCCCATTGATGCAGCCTCAGTACATCATACTTGACTTGCCTTCTCCGACCGAGCCACGCATGCAGAGGTGGGTTGACCACATGTCCCGACATGCTGGTCAACCTCAGATTACTTTCACTGAGGCCTTCTTTAGGTGGTTCGAGCATCAGGAGATGGCGTTTTCTGAGTATCCATATGTGGGTATGGACTACCGAGGTGATCCGGACTTGGTGCTACCGGATGGCGAGCAATGGGGCGCTATTGGTAAAATCTCTGACCATATCACTGTTTATTGTTCTTACTCATGATGTTACTGTTCAAAACTGATCAAACTCTTGGGTGCATGCAGATGTTGGTCCTGTTCGTCCAGCAGCTCGTCCACGATCGCCAGCTGCTGCCCCAGCAGCAGAGCCTGCTAGGAGAGTTGTTATTCGCGACCTTGGTGATACTGAGATACTTGCAGCTGTGCAGGAGCAGGTTGAGAGCCTTACTCGTGGTCTTCCGGATGTACAGATTGACGAGTTACCTTTACAGTTGCAGCGACACACTATTGGCGTGCCTAGACGATGGACTCGTCTCTTGCGCATGATAGCACAGACCGTGACGTACTTTCATGAGCACCACTAGACTAGGGTGCCCCCTAGCATCTTTTTTATTTCTAGGTCATACGACCAATTTTGTTTTGATTACAGCACATCATGTACAAACTATAAACAGCTTTATATATTTTTATTTTCGGGGTTTATTTCAGTTTATTTGTGATCCACTTGCATAGCACCGATGCATCTCTTTTTATATATGTCGTAAATGTCTATCTAATACATAGTTTGCTAATGAATCTGTTAATGTGTTCAAGTTTCCGGAAATATGTTGGTATTGAATTGAATCAAACTCTCTTTCCAAAATCTTAACCCTTAGAAACATTCGATAAATAGCTGGATTGTGGACTGAATATATACCAGTGAGTTGTAGTATCACAAGTTGTGAGTCTAGCCTAACAATTAGTCGGCGTATACCATGAGCGATGGTATCAGAGAGGAGTTCAATCAACGCGCTATACTCAGCGATGTTGGTCGTTGACTGTCCAATACACACACCTCTGAAACTCACTAACTCGCCGCTTGGATCAAAAATGGCCCAGGCTGCGGAGGACAAATTCCGCGTACTACGACTCGCTCCGTCGGCATATCCCACATATGTTTCAGAATAATTCGACATCTGCAACAAACGAGAAGGGTGGATTACTAAACCGAAACAAACTTTTTTAGCGAAAACAAAATACAACAAAAGCACTCAGGTTACTATTCAGGCATAGTAACGCTTGAGGTACAACCCGTTGCGGGGTTGCGCCAGTGGTATTCCGTCATAATCCATTAACTCGTAGGCTCCTTTTGCTAACACCCTTTTAACAATATAGGGACCCATCCATAAGGACTTAAATTTTCCTGCTCCTAATTTGTCGGATTCTTGGTCGTAAAGCAAAACCAAGTCACCCTCAGAGAAGATACGAGGTTTGACATTCTTGTCGAACCGTGCTTTGACTCGTTTCTTATGGGCTTCGTTCGCCAAAGAGGCGTCACGACGGTTTTCATCCAACTGGATCAATTCCAAGAAACGAGCCTCTTCTTCTGAGGTTCCGGGGAGGAGGTCAATTGCGAGTTTAAGAGACGAAATTTCGCACTGGATCGGTAAGACTGCCTCCAGGCCATACACCAATTGGAATGGTGTGAACCCAGTGGCGTTTTTTACCGAGGTTCGGTAAGCCCACAATGCTGAGTAGAGGAGTAGGTGCCATCTTCTTTTGTGAACCCCGATCATCCTTTGCAACATACGCTTCAGGACCTTGTTGATTGCCTCAACTTGTCCGTTGGCTTGTGGATAATATGGGGTAGAGCTGTCGTGAGATAACCCTAGTTTGGCAGCTAATTCAACCATCATGTGATTGCGAAAATGCGATCCATGATCTGTCACTATAGCTTGCGGAACGCCGAACCTGGCGACTACATGATTAAAAAAGAAAAGGGCAGCTGTTTCACCAGTGTTATCCAATGTAGGCATCGCCTCGGCCCATTTGGTAAAATAGTCAACAGCGACTATAATATACCCATGCCCCCCAATCGAGGTGGGGTTACATTGCATGAAATCGATGCCCCACTTGGCGAAGGGCCCAACAGCAACTATAGGTTGTAAGGGTGCGGGCGGTCTTCTAGTTTTGCTATCAAAGATCTGACATGCATGGCAACTTCTGACAGCTATTATGCAATCTTTAAACATAGTTGGCCAGAAATATCCTGCTCGTAAGATTCTTTGTGTTGTTGCATATCCAGATTGATGCCCCCCGCACGCGTCTGAATGACAATCATTCAGGGCTTTCTCGGCCTCCTCATGGGTAAGGCACCTCCTCAGAACCGTATCGACACCACGACGGTAAAGTGTATCACCGACGATCATGTAGTCTTTAGATTGGTATCGTATACGTTTCCGTTCCGAGTGTGAGGTATTAGACCTAAATTTTTGGGTTTGGAGATAAACAATGATGTCTCCATACCACTCATCGCTTATGATATCAGAAACAAATTTTCATCCACGATTGACTCTTCTGGTGTTTCATCGTTGGACGACGATGGGAGATCGCATAATAATTCCGCGAAAACTAGAGCTTTCTTCGATTTGGATTTTACAAAATCTAAATCAAACTCTTGAAGGATCGCTATCCATTTTGAATATTTGCCCCCAAGCAACTGTCGCGACAGTATATATGTCATGGGGTTGCAATCTGACAGAATGGTAGTTTTCCTAAAGAGGACATAATGTCGAAACCTTTGAACCGCTTGAACAGCAGCAAGCGCTAGTTTTTCAACATAGGAATATTTACTTTCTGTGTCATTTAAGTTTCTACTTAAATAATAAATAGGATGTTCTGTTCCATCGACTTCTTGCACTAAGACCATCGCAATGGTCGTATCTGCTGCAGCTAAATACAGGTTAAAATCTCTTTGATAGTCCGGGGCGTACATTAATGATGCTCTTACTAGAGAATCTTTTAGAGCGTCAAAGGAAGCTTGCGCAACCTGGTCCCAGACAAAAGGCACATCCTTTTTCAAAAGACGAGTATAACCTTTGGCAAGTTTTGCGTAATTTGGAATGAACCTCCTCAGAAAGTTTGCTTTCCCTTGGAGTTTCTGAATCTGAAGCAAATTTGAAGGTGGAGGCAAATTAATGATTGCCTGAACCTTACAGGGGTCAAGACGAATCCCATCCTTAGAGACTACAAAGCCAAGTAAACGACCAGAACCGACACAAAACACACACTTGTGCGGATTGAGTCTTATCTTGTAGTGTCGGCAACGTAGAAATATTGCTCTCAAATGCCGCGGATGATCAGTCTGCTTCCGCGAATGAGCCGGAAGATCGTCGAGGTAAGGTTGAACGATGTTCTTAATGTCATGGAAGGCATAATTCATTGCCCTCTGAAACGTCGCCCCTGCGTTCTTTAAACCAAAGGGTAATTTTCGATAAGCGAATGTGCCCCACGGACAAATGAATGCAGTCTTAGACTGGTCCTGTGGGCGGATATTTATTTGATTATACCCGGAAAATCCATCCATAAAGGAAAAGATTTCACATCCGGCGCATTCATCAATTATCTGGTCGATGAAGGGTGTAGGGTAGTTGTCCTTTGGACAAGCTTGGTTTACATCATTATAGTCGACGCACACTCTTATCGTCCCTTGTTTTTTCATAACAGGGACAATATTCGATACCCAATCGGTTAGAGGAACCAGGTAGATGAATCCAACATGGAGAAGTTTCTCAACTTCTGCCTTAATGGCAGCGGCTTTCTTGGGGTGCACCTGCCGAAGCCGTTGTCTTACTGGTTTGACATCAGAATACATTTTAATCTCATGTTCAACTATGCTCGAGTCAATGCCTAGCATTTCATCATATGACCATGCAAAGACATCTCTAAATTCGCGAAAAAGAGCACTATATATTTCCAGTTCTGAAGGGGAACAACTTTTTCCGACATGAATATTCTCTACAACATCAGATTTTGTCGAGATGTTTACGGCTATGGTTTCTTCAATATTGGATAGGTTTCTCTCTGAATCCACCGTATTTACAGTATTTGTTAGGAATTCAAACACTGAAGGGTGGTATAGGTCGTGTTGAGTTTCTTCTTCACACTCTGGAAGAAGGGAACGATGGTGGTGATCATTCCATGGTGCCCCCTCAATCATCATTGATTGTAAGATTCCTTCGTCAGTCCCATGAACTTTTGACCATGGATCTAATGGGGTACCATATTCTCCAGACCTATCTACCCAAACGCTTGACGAGCGTTGATTTGGGCTCGCCTCCCATGCCTGAAACATTGATTGCTACAATATTTCTATAGGGCTAGGTGGCAAAACCACTTGATAATCCATGACGACTTTGTCTCCTGCGACCTTCGAAGAAGATACCATGTTGCATGTTGCTACAAACGGGATATCCTCTACATGGAAAGGAGGTGGCAACGCGAAAGTTCCCATCATTGTGGGGTCTTTTAGCAGGCCTACTCCGATATCTTGAATTGAATGGTCGCTCCCATGGATCAGGGGAATGCTTCCAGTAACTTGTGAACCATTAGGGAGGAAATTCTGCTGGTCGACGACCGTAATCCCTCCTTCAAACGGGAATGCGATCTTCCTAAAATATGTTGACACTACAGCTGCCATGGCATATATCCATGGTCTTCCCAGTAGGATGTTATAGTCAAGATTGCCATCAATGACTTCAACATCAATTTCCACTGTTTTTCCTCCTAGTTCAACCTTAAAGTTATTTAGGATACCGTACGGAGTGTACATCCTACCGTCAAATGCTTTCAATGTCGTCGAAGATCGCGACAAGGTTGGAGATCCAAGAGTTTTCCAGCAACTCATCGACATGATACATGTCGATGCTCCCTCATCAATAATTGTTCTATGAACAGTTTTGTTGAGTGCTTTCACTTGAATAAGGAAAGCTAGTTGCGCTGGTAACTGAGGATCGTATCCTTTGTGATCAAAGGATACAAGATTGGAATCTTTAGGATCCACTCCACCAATTGCTGATAACAAGGCCTGCCTTTGGGATGGACAATTTTGCAGTACCTCAAGAGTCGACATAGCAGATGGCGATTGGGCCAAATCTTCCACTATATTATAATGCTGCGCCACTCTGGCGCGAGGATTAAATGTCGACTTGTGTACTACTCCCTTAGGTGGCTTTATTGTTAATTCATGCGTGAGGGGGGGTACAACTTCTGCCGAAGTTGTTGTCGAACTACTGGGTTGATCTTTCCCTTTGTCGTTCGACACCGGCGGATTCCCATAATCTTTATTCCTGGTCGAGATCAAAGCATCATTTTGCTTAGAAACCGACAACATAAGCACTTGAGACGGGGAAGCATTTCCACTATCAACCATATTTTGACCTGGGGTGGGAAATGGATCAGTCAACACAGCTGAAGTTTGGGAACTTTTAAAGAACCTCTTTAACTCAGCTTTGAACGGACAGTTCTTTGTTGAATGATTTTCATCGCATATCTGACATGGATAAAATTGTTTCCCTTGCCCAGGAGGGTTTGAAGAAGTTTTTTGAGGGGATGACTCACCCTGTTTCTTCTTCTTCCCTTTGTTTTGTTTCTTCTTGCTTCCTGGTTGATTGGAGTTTTTGCCTTTATCCGTAGACACAGCATTTACCTCTGAAGCAAGAATCTCTTGATTTGCTTTTTGATTCGAAGTCTTACGGGCTTTCTTATTTGAATCCCTTGTCGACTTAGCGTTTGCAGTTCCAATCACGCCATCACCGGCGTGAGAGTCACTATTCGATCCGGGAGGAGGAGGGATTGAAAATTCCGGTCTGGGGGCGTCAGGTATCTTATCATAGAGCGTGCCCAACTGAGTATATACTAAGTCCAAATATTGAGCACGAGCAATAACCTGCTCCTCTGTTACGACGCCTCCCTTGGCCACATCTTCTGTTATAGCAGGAAGAAGCGACTTTATAAACCACTCAGCTAATAGCTGATCTGGAACATAGGTTTTTACCATTCTGCGATGACGACGCCACTCATGTATATGATCTGATATATGTGTGGCCGTTGTCTGCTTGAAATTGGTCAAGATCTCTGTTCCAGTTTCGTACCTTATAGGTAACTGAAGGTGTGTTAAGAAAGTCGTGGCTAGGGAACTAAAATTGTCGAAAGAGGCTCTAGGTAATTCAATATACCATTTAGCCGCCGGACCAGTCAATGTCCTCTGGAAAAGGCGAAGCCTTATCGAATCATCATTCAAGGTATTCGATGAACACCACAGATGGAATGTCATCACATGATTCGATGGGTCTTCGTCAGGATTTCCATTGAATTTAGGAATGTCCGAAGGAAGTTTGTGAGGAATCGCTGGCCACCAATGGGCATAGGCGATTGGATCATTCGTCAATCGATGTAAATCTGGTAATTCTAGGGTCGCCACGAATGGCAACTGCTGATTCAAGTTTGGCGAGGCGTACCCAGGATACGATGGAATCGCCTGAGCAGTAGGCCTTTGCATACCAGCATAATGCAACTGATGTTGATATGACTGGTACGGCTGGTGGGCTTGGCCACTGTAAAGTGGTTGATTTAACCCGTTCTGAATATAGGGTTGCCCACTATTCGCAAAGATCTGCTGCTCAGATCCCTGGTACACTTGTTGAAACTGAGGTTGTTGGTATTGCACCATCCATGGTTGTGAAGCCATGTTTTGCTGTGCGACACTAACCGACGGACCAAGATGCGGGGGTATGGTTCCCATTTGTATCTGTGTCGTCCCGGCAGTTGGCGATTGTGGTTGTGTTGCAGGGTCAATGGACTGTTGCATTACAACTTGGGGTTGACATACAACAGGCATCGATTGAACTTGCGACACGGTTACAATTGCTGGCGTCGTCGGGATACTAGACATAGGTACACACTGTTGCATGGAATATACAACTCTTGGTTGTTGGGGTAACATAGGTACCCAACCACTCGTCGTTACTTCAGTCAAACCTGAATGTTGTTGAAAACTGCCGTATGGGTATCCCCCCGGAAGGGGAAGTGAAAGAGCATATTGCCCCCCATACGGTAACAATCCGGAGCTCAAAGGTATAGATTGCCTTTGAGGACTGGATGGCCCAAACTGATTTCCAAAGGGATCAATTTGTCTAGTTTCAACATAAGAATTACCGGGTATTATACCGGAAGAACAAACTAGAACAGACCAAGTTGTCATAATAGTCCCTGGGTGGACTCCTTCTAGCTGATGAGAGCTAGTCGGGACGGCTGGTATGCCGGCAAACATCGTTGGAGTAACAGCAGGAGCTTCTGCTGTCGCCGTGTCATTTGGCACAGTCCTAGATGTCGACGGTTGCTCAGACATTTTAAGTCTATCCAATAAACTGCCTAACGATTCTTCAGGAACTTCCAGTGGCGATGGACAAACTTCTGATGCAGAAGGAAAAAGAGTGGTGCCTACTCCAAAATGAGTTGGAGTATTTGCTTGCTGGTCCTCTACGATTTCCTCTATTGCAATCAGACCAGGAGGAAGAGGAAGACCGTCAGGTCCGTAAAAGATTTCTGGTGCCGACAGCGACAGTTGTTTCGACAGCGACAGTTGTTTGAACAACAAGACTCTGTGGACCGGTTTCAAATGGAACTGGTTCAGTTATGCAAGTACTTGTCTTCAGACTAGGATCAGTACAACTGTCCTTCTGTTGTTGTTGAACTTCTTCAATAGAGGCAGGGATTCCAGAAATATCAGGAGTGACCAGAATCTCAGATGTTGTCGGAACTGTTGTTCTAACTTTAATGGGAGATTTTGACCCGGTCCAGCGAGTTCGCTTCGTCCGTACTACTCTCGGTTCCGGAGACAAAGACGGTTGACTCGCGAGTCTCCTCGAACGACGGAGTTTTAATTGACTTTCCTCCACGGTTGCGGATTACTTGATCAACTAAAATACAAAAGGGGGAATTATGTTTCCGTATTGAATGAATTTTATTAGACGCTTTTAGACACAACTTTGCTTTTTCATGTTTTAAGAGTCGAGAAAAAGCTAAAGATGACTCTAGTCGCCTTCGATGTATTAACGAGCCCGAAGTGACAAATGCTCGGTTGGACCTTTTCAGTTATAGAGTTTGAAAAGGGCCAAAAGAAACTGCTCTGGAGATCTAGGCAGAGGGTGTGCCAAACCTTTCGCGAAACCACAGAATACGTTTTACGGTACGGGTGGTCGATCTTCGTGAATGCTGTGTTCACTGCATCGCGATCAGTAGGGCGGCCGACACGGCTTCCTAAGGATAAAGGATAAATGCCTATAGGGGTCTCCCAATATACGCGACGGTACGCGGGAGCACAAGTCTGTATTAGTGCTATCGTCCCTCAGGAGGAATCACCCACCTTCGTAGAGATCGACAGTCACTACGTTTAACGACGCCGAAACACTTCTCTACCTAGACCTCTATTGTGAGCGTTATGTTACAATGCGTTTTTAGATTCATTCAATATATTTTAAGTTGATCTTGTTTAGCAGTTTGTCTTTCAAGATCACCACGAGATGTATTGGTACAAATTCCTAAATGCAGCTAAAATGATAAGCAAGCTTTTACAATCTTTTTAGCTTTGAAAATCCTAACTACTGAGGGGAGAGAAAAACACTATCTTTCCACACAGAGCACAAAGCACAAACTAATGCACTTTCTCCTAGATCAATCACGCAAACTTATCAAAAAATGCAAATGCAAGATGCATGTATTTCTTTTCTTTTCCCTTAATGTTGATGTAGACAAAAGGAAACTGTTGTATAATTTTCGAATTCAATTTGAAGCGTAAACAAACAAGTTTTGTCTAAAATCAAAAGACGCCTTACAGGTACTTGTTTTGACACTAAAAATATATGAATTCAACCATAAGATGAAAAACAAACAAACTCAAACAGCCATGAACAGTAATAAAACTAGCTCTTAAGATCACACAGACACTTTTACAGTTCAGGATCTAAGAGGCCACAGCTATACTGGTTCGCTTTTCACAATGGGAAACTGTAACTGAAGCAAGAAATACTGAAAGAACAATCACAGTTTCATCACACAACTGAGGCGGAATAATGTCAAGGAAAGTTGGTTTACAGCAAGTACAATGACAAGCAATCAGCAGCAAAATAACAGTGAAAACAGGGCTAAGACACAGTGGGAAACCTCAGGCAGACATAGCCTAACTGGATCAGCGCAGGCTCTGGTCTGTCAGATTGACTCTCAGCGCAGTTCCCGAAGGGAGTACCTGCGCTGAAATGCAGACTGCCTGTGGACAGCCTGCACTGAGACACGAGAGTTGCGTTTACAAGGATTTCCGGGTCATAAAAAGCTCAACAATGCACTGTTTTTGCTGAAATAAAAAGCTATAGGTCAAGTACAGGCTAAGGGATGATCAAGAGGATGAAAAGCTATCACAAAGAGTACAAGAGTCTTTTGTAGATCAGCTCTTCAAATCATGAATCTGCTCAGTAAATGAGCAAGAGTAACAGCCCCTCTACTTCGCTTTTGATATAGTCAAAAGCTTTTCGATTTGGTACTCTTTTCTTCAAGAAATGAATAGCAAAGATACTACAAACACCAACAAGATACTAGGCTCCCCAGCGGAGTCGCCAGTTTGTTGTGGGGAAAAGTATCCGACTCGGATGACCCTATCCCTACTCTAAGGGTGACAGTCCTTAGCAACAACTGAAAGTAAAGCTTTGATATTTTCCTTTATGAAAGTACAGAGAAGGAAGAAAAGATTAACCAACCGGTGTCTTTCGCTTTTTTCGATCCTTATCCTCTCTCTTTGTCTCTTGTTCCCAGCTCCTTGCTCCCTTTGCCGGCCCAGCTACACACAGATCTTGCACAAACAAGAGAGGGAAACTACAAGAAACATGTACTCATAACTGATGCATGGATTAGAGTGAATCAAATATACAAGTAAATACAATACATCAATGCAACACAAGTATATAGGAGAACATTCAAAGCTTTATTGATAGAAGTAACAGGGTTCTGAGAAGGTTACAACCATTAATGGCTCCAATCCAGCAGCACCTCCCCAGCAGCAAGAAGTCTCCTCTTCACCTCTATAAAAGCAATCACCCAATAGCTCTAACTGTAAACCAACAGCACTTCCTTGCTTTGCACAAAATTCCAGCCCCCCTAGACCTCATAGAAGAGCTCTATATATAGGATAGAAGAAGAGAGGATGAGTCAGCTTGAGACTGACATAAAGCTGCCTTGTGTCCTCTCCCTCTTCAGTTAATCTTCAGTTCTTGAGTCCACTTGGAGATCCTTGCTTACACATGGAGATCAAGTACCTCTTACTCATCACAGGGCGAATCTCTTGAACCAAGTGTCAGTTTGGAAGCTTCCTGGGCAATTGACACCTTGCAGAATGACTGTGCCACTTGGCCAATCTCGCCCAGCGCAGGTAGCCTTCATTGGAGTTGACTTTCAGCGCAGGTACAAGGAGGAGCAGTTGCATTCCAGCGCAGATGCTCAGTGGAGCAGCTGACATGATCCAAAAATAGCCTGTTTTTGAGTGTTTTCAGGTGGAGAACTGATGGGAAGTGCTGTGGTTTGCTGACCTTGTTCTTCTAGGGGTAAGAACAACATGTTTAGGGACTGAGGATCCCTGTAATTATTGACATTTCATGCTCCATGTCGCGAGGCACAAAAATGTCTATAACACACAATAGCCAAGGACACCAAAACAGAACCTCAAGAAAAAGAAGGAATGCAAGATGATCTTGAGGAACTAAACTAGAAACTACAGGAAAGGGAATTGAAGGCAGGCATAGAGATACAATCTCTAAAATAGCAGATGCAAGAAAAGGAGGCACAACTGGCCTGCATGGCAAGTTGGGAAATGGACGCTCTGCAATGTAGGCAGCCGGCCAAACCTTATGGCCTATACCTAAGGGATCAGTGGATGCAATTCCAAATTAACACATTGACACAGAGGGGTATCTCCCAAATCTAAAACCCCCAGCAGTTCATGGAATTATGTAACAACAGTTCATTAGAAGACAAGGCCAAGCTATCAGAGTTCTACCTTCATAATTTGGCCCTTCCAAATGTAACCTCATGGGACCCCAACACAGCAGTAGGGGATATGCAGCTGATGGCAATGACCTCATGGTTAAACCACGAAGAAAAGAGAGTGGCAAAGGTCAGAAATGTTATGAAACGAGAACTACATGAACCACTGCTGATTAGAGCAGAGCCATGGGACCCCACAGCATTGATATTAGCCCACCAGCACCTATCAACCAACTCTCAGGATTTATTAGAGTACATGGATTGGCAGGCTCAGGCCATAGCACACTTCGAGGATATGGAGCAATTACTAGGGGACAATTGTGTTCATGCTTGCACCCCTAGGTGGAACACATTGTCCCACAGCCTCAAAATCAGGGAATATCACACTTCAACTAGAATGAGGGAGGCCTTGGCACGAGTGCCTCTCTACAAGAAGTATATGTAGAACCTCCAGGCCAGCTGGATCGGCCTCAAGCTAAGTCCACCTTTTCTTTTGGGATTGTTAGAAAGAAGCACAAAAAAAGAAGAGCATAAGCAGTGGGAAGAGGTGGAAAGGAAGGCCAGATTCCATGATAGTGAGGAGGATACTACTTCAGAAGCCTGAGATGTGAGGGTGGCGATTAAAGCAATGAAAGACGAGGATCTAGACTAGTTTCTCAGAGGATGAGCAACCCTTTTAGCAGGGGGGTGATGATGGGCCCCAAATTTGGTAACTTGTTGGGCTCATTTGGCCTAATTATCCTTGTTCAATCCTTCATTTTTCATAGCTTATGCATTATTTTTCAGTATGTTTATGTCATTTTTACGAATAAGGGTAGTCACTCCTCCTAGGCGGCTAACACGTGCTCATTTCAGGTTTTTTGACACATGTTGGAGCAAAACCGAGCAATCATGGGCTAGAAGACACCCAAGCTTGGGGTGAGGATTCGTAGGGGGTTTGTCTATGGCATTAAATAGCCTTCCTCGGGATCTTCACCCCCAACTCCGAGCTCCAAAGGCAACCAAAACTGGATCTAGAAGGCAGCCAAGCAGATTTTGGAAGGAGATGTCTACTCACAGTTTGGGCAGCCAAGTCCCATAGATTTAGGAGGCTAGCTAGGGCCCTCGTGGTGTATAAATTTTAAGGCCTCAGCCTTCGTGAGGGACTTTGGAAACCATTGCATATTTTGCACTACAGTGTTGTTAGCTCTACTTTGTTCTCTTGTAGCCATTTTGGGCATAACTCTTGACTTATGACTATTTTTTGATAATGAGAAGCAGTCCGATTTTATATCAACTTTGATTTTTCTATAGGAGCCATAGCTCTCAGGGTTGAGCCGAACCTAAGAGCCTAGGGCTTCCTTTTTGTATTGTTACCTTTCCTTTATGCATCGTTGTTCTCCTTTTATGCATTTGAAACGTATTTCTTTTGGGCAGATTTAGTTGTGTTGGTTAAATAGGTCAATGTTTATGAATATAATTGCTTCATATGTATAAAATGGATTGGTAGGACAATAACAGGAAGAATCTCCAAAAAAAGGGTCAACAACACTCTTTGTTTCGCCTCATCCTTATTGGATCAGGGGCTGGAACTGAAGAAACAATGTTGCCCCAACAAAAACACTAGTTTGCTTGACCATGCAATCCAAAGTGTATTGTTTTCATTTGCAGAAGTTAGTTATGGGTTTAGATCTCTGAAATGTGTCTTTGCATGATTGATGTACATGGTTTTCTTTCTGAATAAAGCTGGTGTTCATTCGTTTATTGTCAGTTAGATTAGATTAGCTAGGACTCTGATTATTTTTAAGACGTTGTTGATTCGGTTATATGTACATTGTGCAGGGCATCTCTACCACTCTCTCATTTTCCTAAGCTTCATCAGAGCTAGCTATTCCATCTCCTAGCTAGGTTCCTCGTCTCACATTTGTCCTCTTACCCACGTAACCCTACCTTTTTGTGCAATCATTGTTTCAGCCTTCTTTGAGTCAATTTAGCCATCTACACCGTCTCACCACTCTATCCACCAGTCCCTGGGCCACTACCAGACCCCTATCCTACCTCCATATCCATTCATGCATCTTCCCTCACTCACCCATCCTCTAAAATCCAATTTTTAAACATCCTATATAAATTTCTGAACATCCTGTAGAAATTCCTGAACATCCTATATAACCCCTCTAGAATTCCTGTAGAAGCTCACAAATGAGGTTTCTTGAGAGCCAAACTTTGTGAAACTCTTTGAAAGGGTGTTAGGGACTCCTTAGACCCTCTCTGAACCTTCCTGACCTCTTCCAAGCATTTCTCCTCCTTGATCCACCCCTGCACAGTCAAAGAACAGTGAAAGCATATGCATGATGAAAGTGACGACTTAATAAAAAATACAAAAAATATGTTTTCTCCAAGTAGAGGTAGTCTAGACACATGTATTTTACCTTCATATAAGTAATGACATCTCTTCCAGTAGTTTGCATTCTCTCCTTTGCATCAGTAGGACTAGTTGGTAGAATTAGGGTTTGCTAGGGTTCACGTTACTTTTTTGGCTTTCAGTTCTTTCCACAAGTAGATTAGCTTCCTTTGAGTTAGCTTTCATCCATCAGTTAAAAAGCTTCTTCTAAGAGCTCATAGAAGTTGGCTTAAGCCCCTAGTATGACTTGTGCCAGCTGACCAAGTGCCAGCTGTGGCAAGAACTAGTACTTGTGCATACAACACCGTCGCTTCCAAGTTTGTTACAAACTACCGAGTTGATATAAGTAAAGAAGGGAGTCCGAGGATTTGCAGCATTATTGTTGCAATACTGGAGCCCACCACCTATTCCACGCATGTAAGTATATAATATCATTCTCCATGTACATTTTGGTATATTGGATGGTGCCCCACATGTGATAAATATATGGGAATGCTCTCATCATATGGTTATGCATTAGACAACACTACTACTGACTACACTTCCACATACCGTCAATTATATTTTGGAATTCCACCATAGGTTGCTATTCATCCATAGGTAACCGAGTTGGCTGCCTTGCACATTGTGATACACCAAACAAAGCATTCAAGGAGATTTCCTACCCGTACGTAAATCCTTGGTTTTCCAAGGTGGTATATTGTAGTTCACAGTTGCTTGGTAAATCCTTTCTCCTAGTTACCCCTCTTTGTTTTTGTTTGTGTCTTTAATTTTAAAATCAATTAATTGACTGTGGAATAACATCCTTCAGTGGAACAAATCCTTAGTGGATATTAAGTTGCGACTAATGGTGACAGTCCCCGAGTCTACCAATCAAGGAAATCCCTCTGATGGGAATCCTGGTCCTTTTCCTCCTTTTGGAAATATTGGTGCTCCTTATATGACTACATTGTCCCTTCCTGGATTTACCATTGCTTTTCCAATTTCTTTATTTTTCACCTCTTTGGTTTCGAATGTCCAAACTGCTTCTCAACCAAGTTGTCCTCCACCTAAAAATATCAACCTCAAGTTGATCCTAAAGTTGACTCTTTTCCTTCTTCACTTGTTGTTTCTTCATCCCTTTCTTCCTCCTCACTTGGTGAAAGTATTGATTCTAGTAACCAAAAAGCTAAGAAGAAGAAGAAGAGGACAAAGAACAAGAAACAAAATAAGTAGGAGGGAAACCAAGAAACTATTACTACAAATGCAACTAGTATGTAAAAATATTCCAATCAGCCCCACAAAGTTAAATTCCCTTGCAAGTTATGTAAGGGCAACCACCTTCTTAGAGATTGTCCTGGTATTCCCAAGGTATTAGAAGTGCAGTCCACAAGATCATATCAGCCTTTGTCATCAGCGTCTGGAGATCATGCTGGTGACAAACCTTCAACTAGTGATAGTAAGGTCCAAGGGGAAAAGGGTAAAGTCAAGTTTCCGTGTAGTTTATGTGAATGGAATCATACTATTCACCTTTGTCCTTATACAGATGAAGCCTCAAAGATGATGGAAAAACTTACAACTTCTCATCCTTGTACTATGACTGGTTATCGAAAGATTTCTCCCAATCTTCCACTAGTTGATTAAGTGATTGATCATAATCCATCTCCAATCAATCCCACTCTCTCTGAATGTGAATCCCATGAGTCCATTGTCGACCAACCATTGGTTAAGAAAATGGTTGACCCAATTCCACCTTCAATTGATCGCACTTTTCCCATAGAGAGTGAGGATCATACCACTCATGTTCTTCTTGTTTCTTTTGATTCTATTGAACAGGGGGGCATTTCTCCCGTTCCTACGAAACCCCCTCCAGGAAAACATGTCATTTCCCTTGGTTGGAGTTAATTGGTAGAAATTTGTCTCCCTTATTACATGAATTTTAAGATCATGGTAAAGGCTTATGATAAGGACATCCATCACACTGTTAAATATGAGGGAGCTTCTGTTAGTATTTTATCCTCCACTTCTTGGAAAGCTTTGGGTTCCCCATAACTTGTGTCCACCACTTCAAATATATTAGCTTTTAATAGAAGAACTAGTCATCCCTTAGGGATCCTTCCTAAGTTTCTTGTTACTTTGGGAGGAAAAATTGTATGTATTGATGTTATGGTTTCCATGGGCCCTTTGGAATTCAATTTTCTCTTGGGGCGATACTATGTTTATAGTATGAACGCTGTTGTGTCCACACTCTTTCAAGTGATGTGCTTCCCGCATGATGGAAGGATTGTGATTATTGATCAAATTTCATTTGTTGGTCCTAAAATGACTTCCAATCATCCTAATTCCCTAAATGGTCTTTATATGCAAGCAATATCTCCCCTGCCATAGATTAATTATGTGGCAACTTGTTCCATGCTTGCGTCTACTAATGATCTAGTATGTGATGTAGTGCATCATTTACTTGGGAAATTAGAGTCTGATATGTCCATTGGATCATTTGATACCTTATAGAGAATTATTCTCCCTTCTAATGAGAACCTCTTGGAAGCCACAACCTTCTACAAGTCATGATCAAGGTCTCAGAGAAAATTTCTTTTCCTTGTGTCAAACTCGTTAAAAAATGAAACAAGGTTCATGAAGTAGAGTTATATTTCTGGTGTCAAGCTCATTAGAAAATGAAACAAGGTTCCCATAGCAGAGTTCCTTTTCTTGTGTCAATATCGTTAGAAAATGAAATGAGGTCATGAGCATAGTTCCTTTTCTTGTGTCAATCTAGTAAAAAAAATGAAACAAGGTCAATGAGTAGAGTTCTTTTCCTATGCCAAGCTCGTTAAAAAATGAAACATATCCCATTCCAATTCGAGTCTCTAATTAGATCTCGTAAATTCCCAGTCGAGTCTTTCACTTGATCTCGTAAATGAACCTTCATTCTATCCACTTGTTATTAACCAGTAGTCTACTGAGGTGCATAAAGTGAAGCTTGGGGGCATGTACCTAGAATTGAGTCATTATGTTGGGGGCGTGCAAACTTATTCCAAGCAAAGTTTTTCTCCATATCAAGCTTGTGCAAAAATAAAACCAATTTCAAGCATAGTTTCCCATGTTTCAAGCTTGTGTAAAAATGAAACCACTCTCAAGCATAGTTTTTCTCATGTTTCAAGCTTGTAAAGAAATGAAACCATATTCAAGTATTCTCAAGTGTAGTTTCCACATGTTTTAAGCTTGTGTAAAAATGAAACCATTCTCATGCTACCTCTCGTGATTTCCATTTTTATCAGCCTATTTATGCAAGACGAGCCTTGGTTTCCTCTTTCCATTGTCACAATCTACTTGGTCGATCATACAATTTCACTTGGTTGTTTTTTACCCTTACCTAGGGAATAACTACGATGAGTGGTCTTATTATCCATGTTTTGAGCAGTTCCATCATTACCAGAACCAATTGCTACCCTTTACACCACTCATTCCTCCAGTGGAGTCCTCTTTCTGCTCTTTTCAGACTCCCAAAACACGAAAATATTTCCAAGCACTTGTCTTTTTGAACTCGTTAAAGTAAATGAAAACATGTCTACTAAATATAAGTTTAACCCTTTTACATAATGAGATATACTAACTACAAAAAATGAATACCTTAGTCGAACATGACTAAGAGGTTATCTTGAGTATCATTTTCTGCCTTTTCAGACTCAAGAGTGTTAAATTGGAAACTAGGGCCAAACTCCATGTGGGTTGGCTTATTTCTGGCAGCTGATATTTTTATTGGATCCCTCTCGTCGAGAGGTGTAAGATTGATCCAAAGATCATCCGATTCCGACAAGTATTTATGGAGATATGAATTTATTTTGTTTATGTAATTATTATCAAGCCGACCCGCACATATGTAGGCTCTAGAAGCCCAACCGACGTGTCTATTCAACCTATACAATTTTAGTATAAATAGATGAGGATTTTATGTCATTTAAACACACAACTCTTCATTTGATCTCCTCCTCTCAACGTCTTGGGTTTTTGGTGAAGGAGAGACACACAAGAAGATACGTTGGGCCAAGTGTATGATGCCCTATATTATACACAGATGATGCCCTAGCTTATACGTTGTAATGGAGACACCTAGCTGCAGTAAGGGAAGGAATTATCACATTGTAATGAAGACTCCTAAACGCAGAGAAGGTGAAGGAAACATGTTCACGCAGAGACCTGTTTTCCTAAACGCAGAGATTTGTTCACGTAGAGACCTGTTCACGCAGATGATGCCCTATACGTAGAGCCCTATTCATGCAACCATAGAAGCACATAACTCACACATATTCGGATGGTTCTGTGATCTCACATGGAAGAGGAGTCGCTGTCATGAGGCCGCAGTCTAGACATGGAGCCGCAGTCAAAGCTTGAAGTTGCAGTCAAGATATGAGGGTATCCGGAATGAAGGAGCAACAGAACATGTCTAAGGGCATCAACAATTGAGGTAACAATCTCGCATTCCTCTCTCTAAACTCGCATGGAGGAACAGGTCCAAATCTAGGGATTGACTGCACCTCGATTGGGTATTAGGTGCAGTCACAGTCAAGACCTCGGATAACTGGAGCTGTATAGACACAATAGTGACATGAGGTTTGGACAATCTCGGCATTCCAGTGTTGGGCTAATTTCACATGAATAAGAGCAGTCTTGACATCATACTCCTGTAGCTACAGAACTTCGGATAGAGATGGAACAGTAAGATAGTCATGCCATAAAGATGATCTCGGTATTACAGCGAAGGATATTCGGACCTGTTATCTAATAGTCTCTGCATATGTTTATTGTCTCGATGCTATACATAACCACATCAACTCTTAGTGTAATAATAAACTTGGTTACTTCTCAATGAAAGCAAAGATATGGTCCTAATCTCATGTTAGATAATCCTAGTATAATGGAAACATGTATATGCTAGGAACAGAACTCGGGTTTCATCTTTGGAATCCACGTACAGGTATACATGGAACGTTGTTAGCTCACAGGCCCTAGATCTGGCACCACAATGGAGATATATATATATATATATATATATATATATATATATATATATATATATATATATATATATATATATATATATATATATATATATATATATATATATATACGCAGGAGCTAGCAGCATGGATCTATATGCTGCTATAGGAAGACTGTGTGCATTTTGTATGCGTATTTGTGGGCTCAGATTATTACCATAATATATGAAGTTGTCATGCATTATACTATTGAGATCTAAAGCTATTTGATGGTTGTATGATGCTGCTAGAACATGACATGGAAATAAAGGGCAACATAATGATGAATGAGGTCATGGACATAAAGTTCAGCATGGTGCAGTATGCAGTGGTGCAGCTTGAGAACCTTATGCAGGATGATGATAGGTGAAGGAGTCACCTTGAAGGATCAGTTGAAGCAGAATGTCTTCAACTGATCTCATCGTTATAGGAGTTGATCTATGCTCAGATCTAGACAAGTCAAAGTGTTGACTTCTGTTGTAAATGTACTCTCTCTCTCTTTCTCTGCTGAACTTTGAAGAACATAAAAGAAGAATTGATCAAGGGTTTCCCCACACATTGTGGGATTTATCCCTCTCTTGTGCCACATCATGTGTCCTCTTGTCTTGGCTTGTCTTCTGTGTTTTATATTTATGTTCTATCTGCAGTTTATCGTAATGCTGATGTGATTACTAACTGTGAAAATTTAAATAAATTTCTCTAGCATAGAACATACCTAATCTTAACATGGTATCGAAGCTGAGGTGAAGATAATGCCCAAGCAAGAGTGAAAGAGCAATCATCGAAAATAGTTGGGATAAGATAGAAGGATCAATGGGTTCCTCATAATTCACCTAGGGTGAAGTCAAAGCAGAGAATGTTATCAGAATGGCGCAGCGAAAGATTCTGATGGTCCATCTTAAGATCACTTCATTAGGAAGTTTGGATCTAAGGGTGGATGGAAAGGCAGATGCCTTGTTGAAATAAGTTCGGCCGTTATGGAAAGGAGTGTCCGAATGGCATAGGCACATCTCTTGATGAAGATAAAAATCATTCCTAGGACATCTTCAATGATCAAAAGAATGACTGGTAATGTAGGTCATCAAGGAAATGGTCGACTCTTCCACGAAAGCAAGGAACCCCTGAATCTCTTTTATGTACCTGATCGCAAGAAGAACCTGATGTCCATCTCGGAAATGGAAGTCAAAGGTTATAGGGTGGCACTTATCGATGGAAAGGTATGTGTTTGAAAATAGATATTTTAAAGATCTTTTTGAGTTCAGGGTTGTATCAAGTTGCAAGACGTCCACTAGGGACCATGTCCATTGACTCAGCACTGGAGGTTTGTGAGTCAGGTGGTGACTAGAATGCCTGAATTCAAAAAGAAGCATGAAAGTACATGTCTGAAATGTACCGAAGGAAAATATTATAAGGGGACCATTCCCCTCATGCAGAAGGTTCACAGTTTTGGAACAACCTGAGGAGTTTGAGAATCATGATCAAGGAATCTCATGTATACAGGTGGAAGAAAGCCCTCTATGGCTTGAAGAAAAACACCTCGCCCATAATATGAGAGGATTGATAGTTGTCTAATGTAGTTGAGATTCACTAAGAGTGAAACCGATCCAAACCATTACTCGAAGGTTGTGGATCATAATCCTCTTGTACCGACACCTATGTCTGACAGGTGCAGACCCTCTCATTTATATGAGACAGAGGGAGTTGGATTATGAATGTGGGAAGATAAGCTGCAATCTTGTGACTGCCTCGAGGATCTTAAATTTTAGAAGCTATATGGTAATGATGTCGGACCAAATTTGGGAAATGCCTCTGAGTTTCATAAACTCATTCACGTTGATGTTCTTGGAGAACCTCCGTCTGGCCATCTGTGTTGCAGTTAGCATGGTGAGCTCATATTTGGTTGAGCCTCACTAGTTTGGTGCCAAGAATCTTCTAAGATATCTTTAGGGCACAATCTCTCATGAATTGAGATACACTGGCGGAAATATGAAACCACATGATTATTGGAATGATGAGTGGGCAGGCAGTATGGAGGATCACTAGAGCACTTCTTAGTGTTGTTTGTCTTTGGAATCTGCCTCGATATCCTAGATGAGCAGGAAGCAGAAGTCGGTGACTCTGAGCACGACCAAGGCAGAATACATTGTTGATAGTATGGCCTTTTATGAGGCAGTCTGGTTGCTGAAGCTCTTCAGTGAGCTGTTTGTACACATGATGAATACCATTGTGATTCTCTGTGATAACCAGAGATGGGATTCGATTACTGATCAATCCCGTATTTGACAATGCTCCAGCAGATAGACATCAAATACTGCCTTATCTGGGATATGGTAAGTCGATGATCAAGGAGGCTCCATCGAACTGAGATGATGTACAGGACAAAGCCATGAGGAAAGATCAAATTTGTGATTTTCCCGAACGACTTGGAGTCATTGAGAGACCTTTGTAAAAGGGTCCTGCATGTTGCATACATTGAGCTGTGGGAGCTCTAGGGGGCTTACAGTTCTATTGGAGCAACATACGACCACAGGGTGACTCACCCTCCCCTAGTGGTGCGTACTGGAACAAGATGATTTGCTCTCTTGTGGGACAACATGATACGCTCTCTTGTGTAGCAGGATGATTAGTTCTCCTGTGAGGCCTGGATTGATGTGTTCTCCATGGCGATTGTAGCATGATTGATGTGTTCTCCTGTGAGTCCTGGATTGATGTGTTCTCCATGGCGATTATAGTAGGGAAATGAAGTTAGGGACCATACTAGTACCGACGGATGCATCATTGTATCTACCGTACTCCCTACGCTAGGATGTCCTCCATTGATCTGGGATCAATGATATTGGTCTAGGACCAGTGGTAGGAGTTGTACATACTATGACGCTGACTTCGGGTCGGCTGAGACTGGTCTGGGACCAGTGGTACATACTCTGAGACTGACTTCATGTCAGTGCAGTATTGGTCTGGGACCAGTGAGAGTCGTACATACTATGACGCTGACTTCGGGTTGGTTGAGACTAGTCTGGGACTAGTGGGATGCACTCTGAGTCTGACTTCGGGTCAGTGGAGAATGTTATGAGACATTCTCGATCAATTCTTCTTCTTCATAGTTCAGCAGAGCTAAGCAGAGCAGAGCTAGCAGAGCCAACAGGGCTGAGCAGAGCCAGCAGTGCTGAGTAGAGCTAAGCAAAGCAGAGCCAGCAGAATTGAGCAGAGCAGAGCAGAGCTAGCAGAGCCAACATAGCTGAGCAGAGCAAAGCAAAGCCAGCAGAGCTGAGCAGAGTAGAGCAGAGCCAACAGAGCTGAGCAAAGATAGGCAAAGCAGTGTAGGGCACTGATGGCAGAAATAGTATAGTCGGACATATGGATTAGCAGATGGAGTTCCCCCTAGTTGAGAGGGAGTGTTAAATTGGCAACTAGGGCCAAACTCCATGTGGTTTGGCTTATTTCTGGCAGATGATATTTTTATTTGATCCCTCTCATCGAGAGGTGTAGGATTGATCCAAAGATCATCCGATTTCGATAAGTATTTATGGAGATATGAATTTATTTTGTTTATGTAATTATTATCAAGCCGAACAACACATATGTAGGCTCTAGAAGCCCAACCGACGTGTCTATTCAACCTCTACATTTTTAGTATAAATAGATGAGGATTTTATGTCATTTAAACACACAACTCTTCATGTGATCTCCTCCTCTCCACGTCTTGGGTTTTTGGTGAAGGAGAGACACACAAGAAGATACGTTGGGCCAAGTGTATGATGCCCTATCTTATACGCAGATGATGCCCTAGCTTATACGCTGTAATGGAGACACCTAGCTGCAGTAAGGGAAGGAATTATCACGCTGTAATGAAGACTCCTAAACGCAGAGAAGGTGAAGGAAACATGTTCACGCAGAGACCTGTTTTCCTAAACGCAGAGATTTGTTCACGTAGAGACCTGTTCACGCAGATGATGCCCTATACGCAGAGCCCTGTTCATGCAGCCATAGAAGCACATAACTCACACATATTCGGATGGTTTTGTGATCTCACATGGAAGAGGAGTCGTTGTCATTAGGCTGCAATCTAGACATGGAGCCGCAGTCAAAGCTTGAAGTTGCAGTCAAGATACGAGGGTATTCGGAATGAAGGAGCAACAGAACATGTCTAAGGGCATCAACAATTGAGGTAACAATCTCGATTCCTCTCTCTAAACTCGCATGGAGGAACAGGTCCAAATCTAGGGATTGACTGCACCTCGATTGGGTATTAGGTGCAGTCACAGTCAAGACCTCGGATAACTGGAGCTGTATAGACACAACAATGACATGAGGTTTGGACAATCTCGGCATTCCAGTGTTGGGCTAATTTTGCATGAATAAGAGCAGTCTTGACATCATACTCCTGTAGCTACAAAACTTCGGATAGAGATGGAACAGTAAGATAGTCATGCCATAAAGATGATCTCGGTATTACAGCGAAGGATATTTGGACCTGTTATCTAATAGTCTCGACATATGTTTATGTGTCTCGATGCTATACATAACCACATCAGCTCTCAGTGTAATAATAAACTTGGTTACTATCTCAATGAAAGCAGAGATATGGTCCTAATCTCATGTTAGATAATCCTAGTATAATGGAAACATGTATACGCTAGGAACAGAACTCGGGTTTCATCTTTGGAATCCACGTACAGGTATACATGGAACATTGTTAGCTCACAGGCCCTAGATCTGGCACCACAATGGAGATATATATATATTCAGGAGCTGGCAGCATGGATCTATATGCTGCTATAGGAAGACTGTGTGCATTTTGTATGGGTATTTGTGGGCTCAGATTATTACCATAATATATGAAGTTGTCATGCATTGTATTGTTGAGATATAAAGTTATTTGATGGTTGTATGATGTTGCTAGAACATGACATGGACATAAAGGGCAGCATAATGATGAATGAGGTCATTGACAGAAAGTTCAGCATGGTGCAGTATGCAGTGGTGCAGCTTGAGAACCTGATGCAGGATGATGATAGGTGAAGGAGTCACCTTGAAGGATCAGTTGAAGCAGAATGTCTTCAACCGATCTCATCGTTCTAGGAGTTGATCTATGCTCAGATCTAGACAAGTCAAAGTGTTGACTTCTGTTGTAAATGTACTCTCTCTCTCTTTCTCTGCTGAACTTTGAAGAACATAAAAGAAGAATTGATCAAGGATTTCCCCACACATTGTGGGGTTTATCCCTGGCTTGCACCACATCCTGTTTCCTCTTGTCTTGGCTTGTCTTCTGCGTTTTATATTTATGTTCTATCTGCAGTTTATCGTAATGCTGATGTGATTGCTAACTGTGAAAATTTAAATAAATTGCTCTAGCATAGAACATACCTAATCTTAACAACTATCTACAAAAATGAACCTTTGGAGTTTTCCTTTTTTCTTCTTTTTCAAACTCTATAAACATGAAAAATATGTCGAGTTTTCACCTTCGCAGGAATCATAAAAACATTGAACATGGATGGACTCATCGATCATGATGGGACCAAACCAATCCTTCTCTGGGTTCCTTAAATATTCTCTGAGGTATTCATCCAAAGGATGAACTTGAAAATAAAACATATGCTATCCTCCTCAAGTTTGTAAAAAAATAAAGAGGTAATGACTAGTAAGGTTGGGGAAATTTGGAAAATAGGATAATCCACTTGTTAATGGTAGCGAGTTGGTCTTTAACACAACACTCTTCCACTTCATCTTCGTGGTTGTTGGGTTGCTAAATCTGCTTGTCTTTTGGTTTATTAAACCTTTTCAAAGCCTTCGTTTTGGTTTCGGGTCAATTCTTCCAACTCCATTTTAGTGTTGTCGCTATGTTCAAGAGAAGTCATTTAGTCAATATCTGCTACAATAATATTAAGCCTTCATTCCATGTTTGTCGTTTCTGATCTAGTTATGTATCAACATCGTTATGATCATTCTATCTCAAATCATCACACATGTTTTGTGTCATTGGTGGGGGATACATCAAGGCCCTCTTGTAATGGGTTGCTTCTTGTCAACATCAACTCATTATCCAGGAAGTTGACTTAGAAACATCCCTTCGGTACCTTGGTGCTTACATACATCAATGTTAATATTCCTCACTCTCGGCGACAAGTTTACATCATTTTCCTTCGACTGAAAGATTATCTTTGGTGTTCAACTTCAACTCATTCATTCACACCATACAGGTTGTACTAGAGTACCTTGAGAGCCATTCACATCATCGGTGGTTTTTGTCATGTCCGTTAACGACTTACATCATTGGCCTGTAATCTGATGTTTTTTACCATGTTTGACTTCAACTCATTAATTCACATGGTTAGACTCGTACATTGGTTGGTTGTGTCAACGAGATAGAACACCCCATATATAGTTTCATCCATCCAGGCTGCGATTTCAAGATTAATACAAGATCACAATGTATGATGGCTATGATCATACAGACAGTCATCTAGTTATGGGTCCACCATCAATCATCTGTGGACATGTCTTTTGGTCATTATACATGTAATATTATCTTATGTGTTGAGCATGGGTATGCCTCCCTCAACAAAGATATCATGTTGTAAATGTATTGTAACAAATCATGATCTCACCGGTTGTTCTTGATCCTGACTTGTCACAAGGTAAAGAACTTCAGTCATCAATTGTCATTTTTGAATTGTGCTTTATGGGGCAATCTGTTATAGACCATTTTTTGCATCTAGTAAATAATCCTTCAACATATTGTCATCATCCCTACACAAAGCCCTCAGCATGACTCTGCTGAATCCCTGAGTTTTTTCTCTTGATAGCTAAGTTTCCAAGCTTTTAAGGCCCAACACACCCTGGCCCTTTAAATAATAGTGTTGACCACCAAGTTGACCCTCTCTGCACCTGCACTGATCACCAAATGGTTTCTCAGTCTTGGGGGTGTGCTGATTCTAGAAATTCAGGAAAAATAAAAATAATCCCGAAGCGTCCTCTTCCAAAATCTTCCTGAAGTTGTTTCAACCATTCACCTAGGATAAGAGTCTTGAATCCTATCTGATCCTACCTTGGATTTTTCACCACTTATCCCTTGAGCTCATCCTCCCATCTCAAGTGGATCTCAAGCCTAGATTGGTAAATGGATAAGAATTCATGAACTAACTCCCTTATCTATATATTTACAACCATCCATGGGAAAATGGTTGGATATTGATTCTACCCTCATGTTGTTTCTTTGAGAGTCATTATTCCATGCATTAGGGTGACATAGAGGCATAGTTTGTGGTAAGAAAAGGACAAGTCAACTTGGGGAGCTCTTCTACAAGATCAAATCCTATTTTTAGTTGTAACTCTCTCCATTTCTATTAATGCAAAGAGTGGATTGTTGTTATGAAACTAGCGCACAAAAAGATAGAAATGATAGATGAATGCCTTAGAAATAAGCCTCTTCGAGGGGGAAACCTCCTTTAAAATACACAAATGAACAATTCTTGGATGATTCAAATGACAAAACCTCCTTTCTGTATATAGGAGTCTAAGTGGTCACAATATAACCAAGTCGACCTAACAATAATAATATAAAGGCACAAAAATAACAATAGAGGGATTCTATGGGGCACAATAATAACAATATGGAGACAATAGGTGCACAACAATAACAATAAGGGGATACAAAGACAAAAGTAATGGGGAATCACTAGTATTATAGGGACCTAACATGCCCCTCTCCTTCAGAAAGGTGTTGTCCTCAACGCTTGAGTAGTTCTAGATGCTTCTGTATAAAATTCTCATCCTCCCACGTGGAATCTTCAACGGGTAAGTTCTTCCACTTGATGAGATACTCTGAAATTGATTGATTTCGTAGCTTCCAAGTTCTTATTTCTTTGACTGCTTCAGGTTCCAATATGATTTTTACTTCCTCATAAGGTTCTGGCAATATTGTTTGAACTGGAAGTTTGTCACCTATAACCTTCTTTAAGCATGAAACATGGAAAACTAGGTGCACTCGGGGAGCTGCAGGAAGCTCCAATTTGTATGCCATAGTACATATCTTTTGCAACACCTTGTACAGACCATAATACTTTGGTGATGATTTATTATCCTTCTTAGCTTGCTTGAGGGACATTTGTTTATATGGTTGTAGCCGTAGGAATACCTAATCACCTACATCAAGACTTCTTTCGCTACTCTGATAATAAATGTTATGAAACCTGCTCACAAAAAGATAGAAAAGATAGATGAATGCCTTAGAAATAAGCCTCTTCGAGGGGGCAACCTCCTTTACATTACACAAATGAACAATTCTTGGATGATTCAAATGACAAAACCTCCTTTCTATATATAGGAGTCTAAGGGGTCACAATATAACCAAGCCGACCTAACAATAATAATATAAAGGCACAAAAATAACAATAGAGGGATTATATGGGGCACAATAATAACAATATGAGGACAATAGGGGCACAAAAAAAACAATAAGGGATACAACGACAATAGTAATGGGGAATCACTAGTATTATAGGGACCTAACAATTGTTTTCCTATATATTATTTTATGATTTCATATATTTCAATACTATGTTGATCTATTGAATGAATTGATTGGATTATGCCACATATATGCTGTAGATATTTGGTTATGTTGTTTGATTGTGTAGGTTATAATTATAGCAATCAGAGTTAGGATTGGAGAGTACAAATTGAGGAAGGAGTGAAGCTCATGACGGATTCTAGGTAGGCCTCATCCCATCAATCAATTACTTTAAGGAAGACATTTTTCCCTTTTATTTTTGTTGTTATAGGTTATTCCACCAGGCCTAGGGAAGATACTTTCTTTTACACCTCTTTTCCAAACTCTCTAAACATGAAAAATATGTCAAGTTTTCAGCTTCGTTGGACTCATAAAAACTTCAAACAATGATGGAATCATTGATCATGATGGGACCAAACCACTCCTTCTCTAGGTTCATTGAATATTCTCAGAGGTATTCATCTGAAGGATGAAATTACAAATCAAGCATATGTTATCCTCCTTAAGCTTGTAAAAAATAAATATGTACTGACCAGTAATGCTTGGGGAAATTGGGAAAATGGGATACTTCACTTGTTAATGGCAGCAATTCTCTCTTGAACATGACATTATTCCATTTCATATCCATGTTTGTTGGGTTGGGAAATCTGCTTGTCGTGTGAACGAGATAGAAGACCCTAGGTCTAGTTTAATCCATCTAGGTTGTGATTTCAGGATTAATACAAGATCAAAATATATAATGGCTATGATCATACAAACAATCATCCAGTAAAGGGTCCACCATCAGTCATATATGGACATTTATTTTAGTCATTATATATGTAATGTTAGCTTATGGGCTGAGCATGGGTATGCCTCCCTTAGCAAAGATATCATGATGTAAATATATTTTAACAAATGATGATCTCGTATGTTGTTCTTCATCTTGACTTGTCACAAGGCAAAGCACTTCAGTCATCAGTTGTCATTATAACTTTGTGCTTTAGGGGGTAATCTGTTATAGACCATTTTGTCACATCTGGTCAATAGGCCTTAAAACAGAACCAATTCACATCCTTCAACATATTGTCATCTCCCTACATAAAGCCCTAAGCATGACTCTGTTGAATCCCCGAGTTTCTACTTTTGACTGCTGAGTTTCCAAGATTTTAAGGCCTAATTAACCCTGGCCCTTTAGGGAACAACGTTGACCACCAGGTTGACCCTCTCTGCAACTGCACTGATCACCAACAGGTTGCTCATTTTTGGGGGTGTGCTGATTCTATAAATCTGGGAAAAATAAAAAGAATCACAAAGCTTCCTCTTCTAGAAGCTTCTTGAGGTTGTTTCAACCATTTAGCTTGGACAAGGGTCTCAAATCCTGTCTGATACTACCTTGGAGTTTTCACCTCTTATCCCTTGATCTTATCCTCCCATCTCAAGTAGATCTCAAGTATAGATTGGTAAATGGATAAGAATTCATGAGACACCTCCCTTATCTATGTATTTATAACCATCCATGGGAAAATGGTTGGAATTTGGAGATTGATTCTACCCTCATGTTGTTTCTTTGAGAGTAAGTATTCCATGCATTAGGGTGACATAGAGTCATACTTTGTGGCAAGAAAAGGACAAGTCAAATTGGGGAGGTCTTCTACAATATCAACTCTTTTTTGTTGCAATTCTCTCCATTTCTATTAACACAAAGAGTAGACTATTTTCCTATATATGATGTTATGATTTCATGTATTTCAATACCACATTGATATATTGAATGAAGTCATTGGATTATGCTACATAGAATTCGTAGATATTTGGCTTGTGTTGTTTGATTTTGTAGGTTATAATTATAGAAATTAGAGCTAGGATTGGAGCATACAAGCCGAGGAAGGAGTGAATGTCGTGATGGATTCTAGGTAGGCCTCATCCCATCATTCAATTACTTTAAGGAAGACATTTTTTCCTTTTCTTTCTGTTGTTCTAGTTCAGTCCACTAGGCCTAGGGAAGACACTTCAGTCCGCAGTCGTAGATTACGCATAACATATAAGGCACATAGTCGAAGCACAGAAGGATCATGCTCAAGCCTTCCCTTTGCATTATGCACTCAAAGAGACTAATAAGGGCACAAGGTGCACAATCGAAGCACATATATTTCATGATGTTCCTTCATAATGCGCTATGCGCTCAAGGAGGGAACAATTCTTTGAGCCAAAGGAGTGCGCTCAAGAGGAAAACTTGGTTTTATGGGTTCTACTTTCCAAGACAATGAGGCCTTCATTTCCAGAAGTGTGCTCCTGCTTGAATTGGCTTGAGATGAACTTTAAAAAGTCCAACAAGAAGATAAAGTGATTGGAATGCTAAGAGGAAGGGTGCACAAATACTTATAGATTCTGTCGCATTCATGACTAGAATGTAAAGAGTTATATAATTGGAAGTGTAAAAACCTATGACAACATATTGGCACATATACTAGAAATAATTGACTAAAACGCTATCAAATAAAATGAAAAAGAAGTGAAATGATAGCAAAGAAAGAAAGATTGAAAACAAAAACATCAAAGGAATTTGAAATAATCGACATGAAAAAACTTACTTGGAATAAATAAACTGAATATCTCCTTGATTCAAAGATGTGCTCTGAACCTATATGAGAATGATTATGTGAAAGAATGATTGACTAAGATGAATATAAAGAGATTGCATGTGAAAAAAACCATGCATGCTCGCCACTTGTCAACGGATGAGTGAGTTAGTTAAATGAAGTGAAGTGGGCTCCTATTTTCTAGGGGTGCATCCACATGTAACAAGAAAAGTGCATGTATGAGGATGAAGAGGGCACAGTTCTTTGAGTCGAAGGAATAACCTCAATTGGAGGGCACTCTCAATGAGGCTGAAGAATTGTGTTCCACTAGGGTGAAGTTTGTCATCTAGAAGGAGTGTGCTCAACTAGGGTGCAGTGCATGTCATCTTGGAGTGTGCTTTGCCAAGGAGGGCACAATTTCATCCACCAGTGCCTCTTATTATTATTGTGTGAAAATATGTGATTTTTATGCTTTTGTGTGTGTGATGCATGTAGAACAAAAATAGTTACTAAGTCAAGGAAAGTTATGCCTTCTCCTATCCTTGGATAAGATAACACAAAAACTCCTAACTATAGGTTTAAAAAACTTATAAAATTTGACTTAGGAGGAGGAGACACTTACGGATAACACAAGGATAGCCAAGCAAACATCGTGACGACACTAGGTAACTTGGAACGACAATTCACATAGGCTCCAAAATTTGATTAAGCATAAATTTTGGAGGGTCGTTGTTGCAACAAAAACACTTGGAGACATAATAGGAGGACCCTAACTTCTTTATTTTTGTTTTATTTTATGCAAAAATTCTCAATTTATAGGCAGTATTGATTCAATCAGTGAGTCACCTCATCGCTCCATGCTACCCGGTTAAACATATAGTATCTCCTATTCCATTAGTCAGTACAACACAACACAAATCTAACCAAATAATAATTGTATCAACGAGAATAAGGGTAATATAGAATCATGAGTTACAAACTAATCAAAGTATGAGTTTTCATCTCTAGTGTTGCTTCGCTTCCAGCAAGCCTAGTTAGTACCCTGACAGAGTCACTTCAGGAACACAAGCATTTCTTTGCTGCTAGCCAACCTAGATAGTACCATGGGGAAGTCACTTGCTTCACCTCTCTGTGCAGGAAGCCTTTCTCTTCTTTCACCCTTTATTTATCTATTTAATAGAACTATACTTAGGCACTTATTATTTTTTAGATGGGACAAAAGAGGGATCCTGACTTATTAAGAGTAGAAGAGGTTTCTCCTTCAGAGGCGAGTTTTTAAACCTTTGATAGTTAGTACATTAAATATTTTCCCCTCATATTTCTCTACTAAAATAGATAGGTAAGAAGAACATCATTGATAAACAAAACTGAGTGCAGGGATGAGAATCCTAGATAGACATGGGCATCATGGTTTCGCTTATGGTTTCCTAGTTGAAAGGATCATATTTTCCATCCAAAAGTTATTGACTTTCAATATTTATAAACTAAATCAAATAAGAAGCTAGTGGATTAGACAAGGGTTACATGTTACCACAATTTCATTTTTCAAAACATTACCCACATCATATTGCAGCTCAAAACCAACTCTCATGCAAGGTTTATTAAAACCGAAAATAGAAAACATGGAAAATTAAAAAATGCATGGAACGAATGCAATGCATCTAACTAAATGCAACCTACCCTTACTTATACTAATAATTACAAGGTCAGGATAAGTGAAATGAAACTTCCAACGTAGCCATAAAAGCTACTCTTGAATTTTGAGTCGAAAGATTTTCTTGTGTAAAATAAATGCAAGATACAATGCAATGAAAAAGGTAAACAACCATAACATTCACACGACACATAGAAGAATAAGGTGCAAGCACAACAATGTGACACATTTTACTGCTCCATCGAACAAAGAACTCCACAACAACAATGTTTCCCAAGTTCACAACCATACAAGACTTGATTGAATGCATGAAGTAACAAGTTGTGAGACATGGTTACCAAACGATATGATTCTTCAAGCCAATCAGTAATAGGATCGTGGAAACAACCTTTTGAAACACTTTGACAAGAAATATTGATCAAAGAAACATCCATATTATAAGAAAAATCAGTATTTGATACAGATTGACCACAATCCATGCTGGTGTGCGGGTTGAACCTTTTAATGGATGATGAAGAAGAGATGTCAAATCGAAGGATTTGACAATCATTAAGATTTATCTTTGTTTTCGCATCACAGATCATCGATTTGCATGAAGAGGGATGTAACAATTGAAATCTAAATTTCTGATTAATCTCTCTATCTTGAGGATTTGAAAATTGAACATGTAGAAAATGAGAATCCCTCAAGAAAGAATCAACATCCCATGAGATGATGTTAATGATAAAACTTTGCGAGAGAATTTTTTATTGACCAAATTCACAAGTACTATCAGGATAACAGGGACTTGACATAACAATAAACATGGGTTGCATTGTCCTTTTTATCCGAATCGACCTTGAATTCTTAAAATATTGAGAGTTAAACTGAGAAAGCATGGTTAACCACTTGTCCAAACAACTTTCATCAATCAAACTAGATTTATTCAAATCACAAGATTCATAGAGAAATTGAGGCTCATTACATATATTTTCAAGATTACATTTAAAAGATTCAATAACAAGCATGTCATTGTATTGAATAAAAGAAGGAATACCAGGAAGGAAATATTCAATTATCGCATCAAACTCTATTTGAAAGTTCTGCAAATCGGGAACCTTCTTTTGGGAACAAATATTCATCCATAAGACTTGAAAAATCACAATCATTCAATTTAGAAGAAACGAGATGATCGAGATAATGGTCATCCAAGGATTCAACTTGATTAATGGGTTCAAGAACGACAAGGGGATTATCAAGATTAAAAGATGATTGATTAATAGGATCAGGAAAATCATCATCTAGGGAAATATGTGAAAGAAAAGTTAATTCCTCATCAACAAATTGATCTTCTGACTTACTGATCAGAATAGGGTCAACACACAAAACATCAAAGGGAGGGGAACAAGGAATAAAAGGAATATTAGATTCTTAGTCAGGACCTTTAAATTACTTTTGAATGAGAGTGAATGATGAATCTGATTCAAAATATTTTCTTGAAATCTTGACTAAGAAATGAAACTTTTCATATAAAAATTGCTAGTCCACATCTTTGTCCAGAAATTCATAACAAAGGTGAAGAAACTTGTCAGAAAACTACTCAAGAGATTCATTTGATTCCATTCTAAGTTGATTGATTTCATTAATAACATCTTGATATTCATACTTGTCGAATACATGGTGAATCTCATTAACTAATTTCTTAAAAGAGGAGATAGAAGCAGTGGGTAAATAATAACACCATTTCTTAGCACGACCATCCAATGAAAGGGTAAACAACCTTGCTAGAATATATTCAGGATAAACACCATTTTTTTTTTTTTGGAACAAATTCACTCATGTAATCAAGGACAATTGTTGTACCTTTTCCGTCGAATTTTATATGTGACAAGTTATGTAAAAATTCCATGGGGATTCAAATATCTAAGGTTTTGGAAAAACACCTTGTGATTATGATATGGGAAGAGGCCATTTAAGGTAAGAGGTTCAAATAGACTTCACAGGTTCAACTTGTCATTTGGCCCTCCTTCTATTGCTAGGATGTTGAAGGTAATGAATGCCACCAACATACAGGAGATCTCCCTAATATGAGGTCTGAATTAAAACTCACACTGTTTCGTGTAGGAGTCCCATCTAGTTATAGGGTTTGACCACCGATGTGAATGGTTTAGAGGTGTGCATTGGTTACACGACATACACAATAGATCGTAACAACTCTTTGGGGCAGCAAGTACGTAAGCTTTACGCGACATCGAATGTAGAATGCATATGAAAATTCCACAACTGAGAAGAGAGATGAGCCTCTAGTTAGGGGAGTAATAGTACTATCCTAAGAGAGACCCGTGAATGAAAGAGGAAGACTTGTTCATTAACCTACAAATTAGCTCATAAGATAAACAATAATCGTAAAAACATAACAACACTCATTAAACAATATCCATATCTAAGAAATGAAATAGTTCATTAATCTTAGTATGTATTACGCCAACACATACCACAAAAATATTAAGAATAGTCTTACTACATTCACGATACATGCATGAAGAAGTGTTGGCTTGAGGAGCTTATGATTATTAATGAAAGGTTCCAAGTACACTATTACATGGATGAAACACTAGATCTAGTAGTGGAACAAGAAGCCACAACTTGCTTCTCAAAAGGATGATTTTCCTCTGAAATACAAGAGAATCCAAGGAAAAATTATAAGAATCCAAGCCCTTTAATTGAGTTATGATGAGATATTTATAACAAATGACAATCAATTTTTAGTTTCATCATGAATTTTCAACTTCAATGACCTATGGGCTCCCATACAAGCTTTCACATTCTATACATGACCTTTTACATTCCACATGTTTCATATTCCACATCTATCTCTTGGACTCCATTACATTAAACTTATTAGAAAAGATAAAATACATATAGGATGGTGGCTATATAAGACAAAAATTCTAATAGGAAAAAAAATGATTTGAAATGGATAAGTCATTTTCTTCTTCATGGAGCTCATTAGTTATGTATGAATGCCATGCTATAAATTATGTAGCAATGACTTTGATCTGGACTGGAAAATATGTTGCAAACCACATCTTCACCTCCAATGCTTCTGTCAATATGGATTTGGAGCTAGATTGTACACTATTCCACAACCATGATAGTTTCATGTGAGCTTTAGCTGGTGCAATGGCATATTGTAGAATAATATTCTTAGTAATCTCAAAGCCTTCCTGTTTTGATGCTTGTTTGATTTTCTCAATGTGCTTCTTCACTTCCCATAAGATGATGTTGTTAATTTTAGACAACAATGGTATGTTCTATGCTTTAGAGTAATTTTACTTCAATTTCTTTATGAGACCAATATTAATTTCAGTTTAGCAATCACATAAACATGTAAGTAAAATGCTGAAGAACATAAACATAAACAGTAGAAGACAAGCCAAGACAAGAGGACACAAGATGTGGCACTGTTACAAGTCCATTTGGGCACATCACTCCGATAATCCAAATCAGTGTTTTATGGCTCATCAAACCCTAATTTTAGTTGCTACATGCCATAAATAAGTCAACTTTTTGAATGCCTCCTTCCCAAACAGTTTCATGGCATGAAGACATCCTGAAATGACCTCCAGAGGGACCAGCATAGGTAGGCCCATTCAAGGGTGCACTACAGAGCAGTTAAATCCATGCCAAGGTTCTCTACAGAGCACTTAGGCCCTATTTGACCTGCGCTGGGCGAGTTTGAGTGAAATTCGCATAGGGTTTGGGGAATATTCTTATCTTCTAGAGCCTTCCAGAAGATTCCCACACTTATCATCTCCTATGAGCTCAAAAATGGATGAGGAATGAGTTAAGATACCTCCTATCCTCCCATCCCTTCCTCCATGGAACTAATTCTAAGTTTGGAAGGCCATTCAATACCCTCATTGATGACAAAACCTCCTCCATCTTCCTATAAATTGAGCACTCATCTAATGGATCAGGGGATGGAATTTGATGAATTGTAAGGAGATAATGTTAGTTTGAGAATTGAGACTATTGTAAGTGTCGTTATGCTGCCAGAACGTCATGCTTATGATGTGATGTGGATGGAACCAAAGCTAGAGGGGTGACTTTGAATCAGGCTTCATGGTTATAATTTTTCCTTCTATTCAATAAAGTATTTACACCTTTTTCCATATGCTTATCTTGATATGTGATGCTTATATGTGTGAATGTATTTGATTCCATTTACTTGTAATCAATAGATCTTTTGATTTGATTGGTTCTTTGTCTTCTGTTGATGTTTACAGGTACTTCTCAAGCGTGTTAAGTATGGGAAGGAGCGACATGAACGATACAAAGGAGACAAGAGCAAAGAGAAAGTACAAGTAGGTCCTCTCATTCTCTTTGTCTTATCTATTGTTTATAGAAAAATGTTAAAGTGCTTTAAACTGTTGTTCTAGATATGGCTACTTATCTAGGGAATTAGTATTTATCCCTTGATCAAATCTTCTTTTAGTCTTCAATAGTTTAGGAGAGAGAGATAGTACAATTTACAAACTCTGATAATTTATGACAATAACAAAATAACCCTAACCAAAAAAGTCAATGTTGGTCAACATGGAATATTTGAGCCTCAAAGATTCGATCAAATCATTCAACTTTGGCCTCCAAACAACAAGATGAAACATCCCTCAAACAATCAAATTCAACCTAGTCAAATCCTGGTCAATCTGTCAACCTGCAGTCAGCGTTAACCAAAGTCAATGTTGGTCAAACAGTCAATGAATTGCCTCAAATTTTGTGCCCAAAAATGTGTTCTGCCCAATAGAGATAACCCTCACAAAAACACAGTCAAACAAGTCAATGCTTGGTCAACACAACCCAAAACAACCTTCTAGAAATTCAGTCAAACCTGGTCAAGGCTGAAAAAGAAAATGTCTTTCCTTTCCTTCGCACGTGTAGAGAGAGAAGCTGCCTAGAAATACATATCCAATCAGACGAGGAGAGAGAGAAATGTGTGAATATGAGTGTGTCCAAATGAGGATGAGGCATCATGTATTTATAGGATAACATTGAGGATGAATAGACGTAACTATTGGGCTTTTGAGCCTACATGAGTTTGTTGGCCGACCTTGAAAATTTGTCCATAACATAAATAAATTCATATCTTCATTTGTACATGTAAAAATCATATGATATTTAGATAAATCCTATACCTCTCAGAGAGAGGGATCCAAGAAAAATATCAGCTATCATAAATGAGATGACCCATGTGGAGTTTTGCCCTAGTTGCCAATTTTAACACTCCCTCTCAACTAGTGAGAACTCCATCTACTAATCCATCTGCCAATACTATCTCTACCATCAATGCACTTCTCTGCACTGCTCTGCTCTGCTGAACTATGAAGAAGAAGAAGTGATTGCAAATGTATCATACCATTCTCTACTGACCCAAAGTCAGTCTTGATCAAAAGAGAGTATCTCATACCACTCTTACTGACCTGAATTTAGTTCCAATAAAAAGAGAGTGTCTCATACCATTCTTACCAACTTGAAGTCAGTCCAATCAAAAGAGAGTGTCTCATACCACTCTTACTGATCCGAAGTCATTCTAATCAAAAGAGAGTGTCTCATACCACTCTTATCGACCCAAAGTCAGTTCCAATCAAAAGAGAGTGTCTCCTACCACTCTTACTGACTCGAAGTCATTTACCATTGATCCTAGATCAATATCAGAAATCCTAACATAGGGAGTAAAATAGTACATGATGCGTCCATCAGTAGTACTATGGTCCCTATCCTCATTTCCCTACTCATTGGCCAGATTATAAGTACTTCCCATGATTCCAAAACTGCATGGGTAGGATGTCTTGGTAGGAGAAGGATGAACCACTAATCCTGCTCACATGTTGCCAAGGGGTATCATAGGGGAAGGATGAACCACTCACCCTCTACACAACAAAACACTAGGGGAAGGCTGAACCACTCACCCTATGGTTTCTCACTGCTCCAAGAAGTACCCCAAGCCCCTCGAAGCTCCCAGATCTCAATGCCCATCTTATACGGGACCCTCATAAGAGGGTCTCTCCACGACTCCAAGTCGTTCTTGGAAGGCCAATAATTTGACCTTCCCTCGGGGCTTTGTCAAAATATCGACAACCTACTCATCTGTTCTAATGTGATGGAGCATTATTGCTCCTTGTTGTACCATATCCCGGATAAATTGGTACCTGATATCTATATTCTTGGAGCGATCACGAAACACGAAATTATTTGATAATAAGATCCCACTCTAGTTATCGTAGAGGATCACGATGGTATCCAACACATGTCCAAAAAACTCACTAAATAACTTCCTCAACCAAACAACTTCATAGGAGGCCATACTAGAAATTATGTATTCGGCCTCGGCGGTGCTCAAGGAAACTGATTTCTGCTTCTTGCTCATCCAGGATATTGAAGCAGAACCCAAAGAAAAAACAACATCCAAAAGTGCTTTTGTGATCCACCACATTGCCAGCCCAATCAACATAAGAATAACCATGCAACCTCACATTTATGGTAGTGTATCTCAATCCATGAGTGATTGTTCCCCAAAGATATCTCAGAAGATTCTTGGGAGAAATCCAATGTATATGATGAGGCTCAACCATGTACTGGCTAAATGTGTTAAATGCAAAAAATATGTCCAGATGGGAGTTCACCAAGAAAATCAGTGCTCCTATGAGTTGACGATACTTAGAAGCATTTCCTAATTCAGGTCCAACAACACTACCACATAACTTCTTAAAGTCAAGTTTCATCAGAGTAGTCATAGGCTTGCAATCCACCATCCCAAATCTTTCCAATATATTCACAACATATTTTCATTGAGAGAGGAAAATTTCACCTGGCTTTTTCCAGACCTCCAACCCTAGGAAGTAGTGCATCAGTCCTAGTTCCTTCATCTCAAGTTCAAAAGCAAATTCCCTCTTAAATTTGTGAATGAGAGGGTCTGTACCTGTCAGAAACAGGTCATCCACATAAAGTACCTGAATGAGAGGTTTATCATTTTCAACCTTAAATTAAAGGTTTGTATTGGATTCACTTCTAGTGAATCCCAGCTTCATCAGATAGCTATCAATCCTCTCATACCAAGCCCAGGGTGCTTGCTTTAATCCATAGAGGGCTTTCTTCAACCTGCATACATGAGATTCCCGATCATGAACTTCAAAAGGCTCGGGTTGTTCCACATAGACCTCTTCTTTGATTGAACCATGCAAGAAGGCAGTCTTGACATCCATCTAATGTAGGTTCCATCCTTGCGAGGTAGTTAGGGATATGATCAAGTAGATGGTGGTGTATCAAGAAACATGTGCAAATATATCATCGTAATCTACACCTTCCTTTTGAGAGAAGCCTCGCGTTACAAAGCGAGCCTTGAACTTTTTTGCACTTCCATCAGCTCCATGCTTGATTTTGTAGAGCCACTTAGAAGTGACAACCAATTTGTCCTGGGGTCTAGGGACCACATCCTAGACATCATTGTTCATAATTTACTCGTATTCTTCATTAATAGCATCCTTCCATACTTTTTGGTTCATGACTTCTTCGAATGCTGAAGGCTCATTTTGAATGATAGTGCTCATGGTGGTCAAATATCCTTGATACCTGTTTGACTTCTTGCTTTCATGGAAAGTCCCCCTTGGTGCAATGTGCCTCTCAGAATCTTTGAGAGTCTTCCTAAGACATGAGGGTCTCCTCTGTGAGGAGTAAAGCTCATGAGGGAGTGGATAAATAGGATCCATAGGTTCATTAACATCAGGCATTGTTTCGTCCTCTTTTTCACCCTGATTTCCTGTGTCAGCCTCTTTATCCTTCGTTAGGATAGGAAGGTTGTTGATATTCCGAAGGGCTATATCTTCGTTGAAGGTGACATCATGGATTGTCTCAACTTCCTTTTGACTAGCCACATAAATTCTATATCCCTTAGAGTTTTCACTATAGCCCACAAAGATTCCATTATTCCCAGATGCACCCAATTTTCTTCTTTTCTCTTTCGGCACATGAAAATATATGGGGCTTCCAAAATTTCTAAAATGAGAGACATTAGGTTTCTTACTAGTGAACATTTCTTTGGGAGTCTTGAAGTCCAATGCTTGATGAGGGCATCAGTTTTGAACATACACGACGATATTTGCAGCTTTAGCCCAAAGAAAATTTGGAAGGCCTTGATCATGAAGCATGGCATGGACAACTTCTACAATAGAGCGATTCTTCCTTTCAGCCACACCATTCTGCTCGGGAGTTTATGGCATTGTAGTCTCCCTCTTAATTCTAGCTTCTCTGCAATAATATTGGAATTCGTTAGATTCATAATCGATCCCATTATCAGTCCTCAATATCTTGATCTTATTCTTGAATTTGTTTTCAATAAAGGCTTTGAAATGTTGGAACCAAGTGAACACTTCATCCTTATTCTTTAAGAAATAGATCCAAGTCTTGCAAGAATAATCATCCACAAAGGTGAGATAATATAAGTATCCTCCCAAGGATTTTACAAGCATCATACCATATATGTCAGAGTGGATCAATTCCAATCTTGCTATTACTTGAGGGGAATGGTCCCATTGTAAGTTTTCCTTTGGCACATCCCAAAAATACACCTTCATGCTCTACTTTGAACTCGGGCATACTTGTCACCATATATCTCACATCAGGTAGGGACTTATAATGAATATGGGAAACCTCTGGTGCCATAGTTCATATTGTAGAGATGTGTCACAAGACATGGCCCCCAATGGACTTCCTTCAACTTGATACAAAGTGTCAACCCTGAACCCAAGAGTAAAAGCATCTTTGAAATTTATTTTCCAAACACGTACCTTTCTGTCGATAAAATCCACCTTGAATCCTTTATCTTCTATTGCTGAAATGGACACTAGGTTCTTCTTGAGATAGGGTACATATAGGACTTCTTGCAAATGAATAGTGTTACATTGATTCAATTGAAGGTTAACATTCCCTACTCCCTTCACAGGATAGGTGGTATCGTCTCCAAGGATGATCTCCAAGTTTGTCTCCTTTTCTATCAGATTATAGAGTGCTTCCTTGTATCTAGTGAAGTGCCTTGATGCACCACTATCAATTAGCCAATTTCCTAAAGTTTCTGAAGGAGAGGCAGTGGAGAGGGATGATATAAGATAGTACTATTTTTTCTTATTGTTAACAACATTGGATTCATCATACCTGAATTTCTTTGATTTCTTGTAGGGTCAACCATTTCCTTGATGTCTCGCATTCCTTTTTCCTTTGCCATTGGACCTGCCATTCCTTTGATCATTGTTGTTGAAGTTTCCCCTGGAGTTGTTATGATAGTCATCATTTCAAGGTGTATCCCTTCTATTAGGACACTCCCTTGCATAGTAGCCAAATTTATTGCAAACAAAGCATCCTCCCTTCCTTCCATTTTCGAATCCCATTCTTCCTTGAATTTTCTTCTTTGAACCTGCATTTTTCTTCCTTTTGACATGAGCAGAGAATGCAGTGGGGTTGCTTCTATTAGAAGGAATTCCTTGCTCCACAATTCTTGTTTCTTCTTGAATGCATCTTGACATCAATTCTTCAAACCTTGGAATTTGATCATTATTGAGTATAGTGGTTCTAAATACATACCACTTAGTTGGGAGTCCTCTAAGGGTGGTGAGAGTAAGTTCCCTATCAAGAATGACTTCTCCAATTGAGAGCAGATCATTCTTGATCTCAGTAATCCTCAAGAAATAGGATTGAATTCCCTCATCCTTGCCCTTCTTAATATCCTTCAACTTATTCTTGAGAAAGATAATTTTATTAGCATTAATAACCTAGAACATGTTGACCAACCTGTCGTATATCTCCTTGGAGGTCTTCAATTTGGAGATATAGGCCACCAGATGCTTGTCAATGGAATCCCTGATAATCTTCTTCACTTTGACTTCAACCTTATTGTACTTGGTCTTCGCAGTAGCCGGTGCATTTGAAGGAAGCTCAAGGATTTTACCCTACACATAATCCATCACTTCCTTCTCTTCCAAGGTCAAATCAAGAGACATCTTCCATCCATGATAGTTGGATTTATCATGGAGTTTGTCTTCAGCCAGGAAGTAGGATGAGGAACCCATTGAGTCTTTCATCCTTGTCCAACTGTCTTTGGTGATTACTCGTTTACTCTTTCTTGGGATTTGCCTTCACCTAAGCTTTTATACCATGTAAATTTTAGACAACAATAGTATTTTCTATGATTTAGAGCAATTTTACTTCAATTTCTTTATGAGCCCAATATCAATTTTAGTTTAGCAATCACATAAACATGTAAGTAAAATGTTGATAGAACATAAACATAAATAGTAGAAGACAAGCCAAGACAAGAGGACACAAGATGTGGCACCATCCAGGGACAAACCCCAATGTGGGGAAACCCTTGGTCAAATATTCTTTTAGTCTTCAATATTTCAACAGAGAGAGATAGTACAATTTACAAATTCCAATCATTTATGACAACAACAAAAGTGCCCTAACCAAAAAAGTTAATGTTGGTCAACATGGCAGATTTGACCCTCAAATATTTAGTCAACTTCAGTCAACTTAGACCTCCAAACAACAAGATGAAACAACCCTCAAAACAGTCAAATTATGGTCAAACAGTCAACCTGCAGTCATCCCTAACCATAGTCAACGTTGGTCAAACAATCAACGAATTGACTCAATTTTTGTGCCCAGAAATGCATCCTGCCCAATCAGAGATAACCCTCACAAAAACACAGTCAAACAGGTCAACTTTTAGTCAACGTAGCCCAAAAAACCTTCAGGAAATTCAGTCAAACTTGGTCAACGCTGAAACAGAAAATGTCCTTCCTTTCCTTTGCACGTGTGGAGAGAGAAGCTGCCCAGAAATCTGTACCCAATCAAATGAGGAGAGAGAGAGATGTGTGAATATGAGTTTTTCCAAATGAGGATGAGGCAGCATGTATTTATAAGTTAATGTTGAGGATGAATAGACGTGACTATTGGGCTTCTAAGGCTACATGAGTTTGTTGGCCAACCTTGACAATTTTTCCATAACATAAATAAATTCATATCTTCATTTGTACATGTCAGAATTGGAGGATGTTTAGATCAATCCTACACCTCCTCGAGAGAGGAATCCTAGAAAAATATCATTTGTCATAAATGAGATGACCCATGTGGAGTTTTGCCCTATTTTCCAATTTTAATAGATATCCCTACCTCTTTTCCCTTCAAGTGATCCTAGTGAAAGCATCCCATATTTTTGTGCTAAAGACTCCAAATCATTGTGCAGTCTACTATAAGAAATAATAAGTTTAGCTGACTGTTCTCTGAGACATATGTAATTATGACTGTGGATTCTCAATTGTACTCTGTCTACTTCAACAACAATCATGTCCTTTCTATTTGGTTATTGCGAACCTCTGTATATTTGGCAACCCATTCTTGTATTTGATCAACAACTCTATTTTCCACCTTTAGAAGCTTCAAGAATTCTTGCATCTTCTTTTGCATACTAACTAGGGGTGCCATTACCTCATGTAGAAGTATCATTTCATCATACAATTGTACCATGATGTCCTCCATTGGCTCCAATTCTTTTTGTATAATTGACTGCCACACTGTTGTGTTGAGACTGCTGGAAGATAATCGTTGATTTTTTGCAATGAGATGCTCCACTTGTTGCTTTAATACAACCAATTCATTTCTCAACCTGCTTTCTCATTAAAGAGGTACTCTAAGTTATCGCATGCTATTTTGGAAAAAACAACATTAGCTTCCATAATTGCTCGGGGATTCCTCTTGGTGTTTGTAGTTATCACCTTCTCCATGGATACAGAGACTAGGTTCTAGGGATCATTCGAGAAGAATCTTCATCTTTCTTGCACGATCCTTTTCTTTAGCTGATCAAATTTAAGATTACATACGTCCATGAATCTATCTTTTGGTGGAGGTGTGATTCCCATCTCATCAAATGAGAGATGACCACCTATAAGAGGAGGTTTTATTGGAGAACCTGGTTCATCATCCATGGGTTGGATGGCATCATCTTCCTCCAATTCTGCTTCTATTTCCTGAGTCATCTATTCTTCTTCCAGCCTCTATGTTGATTCCTCCTCCTGTGAGTGCCTTGGTTGTTATTATATTATTCTCCTTCTTTCCTCTTCTTCTTCTTGTTTCTTTCTAAGCAGTTCATCTTGCTTCCTCTTCTCCTCTTCCTCTTGTTGCATCTTTGCCTCCAATTTTCTCTTCTCCTATGCAACCTCAAAAAATCCTTTATTTAATGGATCAACTTTCAACTTTCTGCTACTTTCTGTTGTCGGAACATGATTTACCATTTTTATTGGAGTTGGAGTGCTTTTTTGAGCAGTTGCTGCTTGTGGTGCCTCATGTATCTATACATCTTGAGGTTGTGGAACTTGGGAGTAACCAACTTCAATTACTGGGTGAGTTTTCCTTACTGGTTTGTACCAATTCTTCACCTTTTCATCTTCAACAATAGTCATTGGTACATCCCAGTTGTATCCTATCCTGTCATAATGTGCCCTGCACACTTTCCTCGGGTCATACCTGTGAAAGTCCTTGACTCCAAAGTGCAGGTGGTCTAGCTCTTGTATTTCACCATCTGCCATCTTGAGGCTTTTCAACTCATACATTCTAATTCTCAAAGGGAAAGTGGGCCAAGGGGCCTTCTTCCTTCTATGAATAACTCTTGAAAATACACCATTCAACTGATAAGCAACTTCTTGTAGGACTACCTTATTAGTCACATACCATGGCAAAACATGGGGTGAAGTTTGGCACCCTAATTATTTGACATATGTTTCATTTGGTGCGGAAAACCAATCTACAATATCATGCAGTGCCTCCTTCACATGGTTGAACATGCGAGGGTCGATCTCATAAATCATATGAAATATGACTCTAAAGAAATGATACGCCAATTTGTCATATGCCCCTCTTAAAATTAAATTTGAAAATACCCTAGAATGGAAGTAGACTGGAAACTTATCTTGTGGGTTCCATTTCCAATACATCCTAGGGAATGCATACCAGGCACAGAACCCATATAAAATATATGTTGACATATGAAAATATGGTGCTTGGTTTCTTGCCAGAGTTTCTTTGGTCTGCCCAACATGTTACTGCAATTCAAAAGACAGTATATCCACCCAATTGAAGATAAAAAATACCTCAAGTAACAACCATATTGAGCATGAATATCAAATTCTCTTCAAATACTTATTCATTCTTCCACCCATGCAACCTACAACACATAGTAATAAGGTACTAGTACACCTCCCTCAAAATCCTAGTCAGGCAAACTACAATCAGGTAGTGTCAGAATTTGGCAGGCTCTTGACACTAGCACTTGATGATATCAGTTGTGTTAAGATTGGCCCATCTAGTCTATTGTTTTCATATTATGTGGGTTTCAACATCGTGTACAAGTATGCATGTCCTCTCCAAACCAGGTGGCAAGTTGACCACCACTTTCACTACAAAGCACTAGATCTGAATAATCCATATGTGATATGATCCATTCAATTTCCTCTACACGAGGAATCACTGGGAACCTGCATGAAATCCTTTGTATCCTAGACTGCTTGATGTTGATGTAGACTTCCTTGTCTTCCAAATCCTTAGGGAACTTCTTTTGCATGAATGTATCTTTAATATCCTACCTCGTGACCTCAAAATAGTTGTCTATAAAACATTGTGTGTTTGTAAGGATAGGAATTTAAGGTTGTGAAATTTACACTACTTCTTCAATACTTACTTTTGAAGCTTCTTTTGAGGCCACTCGATGGGTAGTGGGAGGCATCATTCCAACTGATGATGAGAGAGTGATAAAACTAGTAGCTGAAACACTTGCATGTGAAATCACACTCATGGCAACAAAGATTATCTTCAAGAAATCCTTTATCTATTACAAGAAATAACTTTAAAAATCATTTTCAAAGAGAAATAAAATGTAGCTAAGAGTGTAAGCCTATCAAAGATGGGGTAGGATCACTGTTTAGGCAAGAAAACTATATCTAGACAGAGGAAGGCATGTGTTAGAGAAATAATGGAAGTTCAAGGCTCACATGAGGATTTCAAGGTGTGCTTGTGATTTGAAGTAAAAGAGAGAGAGAGAGAGCTCAAGGACACAGGGCGCACAATCGTAGTACGAAGGGATACCACTGTTGGTTCAGGGTGTGCTTGTGCACTCAAGGGTACATAGGAGTGTGTAGGTCGCACAGTCGAAGCATGGAGGGATCATGTTCAAGCCTTTCCTCTGCGTTATGAACTCAAAGAGATTGAGGAGGGTGCATGGCACACATTTGAAGCACGAAGGGAGATCACTGTTGGTGTAGGGTGTGCTTCTGTGCTGTTCGGGACTAAGGAGGGCGCAGGGCACGCAATTGAAGCATGAAGGGATCATGTTCAAACCTTCCCTCTATGTTATGCGCTCAAACATACTAGGGAGGGCGTAGGGTGCACAATTGAAGCACGAAGCTTGCATGATGTTTCTTCATAATGCACCATGCGCTCGAGGAGGGCACAATTCTTTGAGTTGAGGGAGTGTGCTCAAAAGGAAAACTTGGTTTTCTGGGTGCAAATTTCCAAGACAACGAGGCCTTCATTTCCATAAGTGTGCTCACTTGGATTGGCTTGTGATTAGATTTAAGAAGTCCATCAACAAGTTAAAATGGCTGGAATGCTAAGAGGAAGGATCTACAAATACTTATATATTTTGTTGCAATCATGACTAGAAAGTGAAGAGTTACAAAATGCAAAGAGTCACAACCTGCGATGGAATATTGACACTTTTCCTAGAAATAATAGACTAAAATGTCAGTAGAGAAACTGAAAATAAATGAAGTGTCGGCAAAGAAATCAAGATTGACAACAAAAACATCAAAGGCAAGTGAAAGAATCGATATGCAAAAAATTATTTGGAATACAGATCGATGAGGAACTCCTTGATTCAAAGATATGCGCTCAGCCCTAATGAGAATGATTATGTGAAAGAATGATTAACTGAGGTGATTATAAATAGATTACATTCAAAACAAATCCCGCCACTTATCAACGAATGAGTGAGTTAGTTAAACGAAGTGATGTGGGGTGCTATTTTCTAGGAGTGTACCCACATGCAAAAAGAAAAGCGCATACATGAGGATGAATATGGGACACTTCTTTGAGCCAAAGGAGTGCCCTCAACTAGAGGGAACACTCAATGAGCCTAAAGGAGTGTGTCGCACTAGGGTACAGTTGCTCAGCTCGAAGGAGTGTTCTCAACTAGAGCGCAATGCATGTCATCTTGGAGTGTGCTTTTGCACAAGGAGGGTGTAGTTTCATCCACCAGTGCCTCTTATTACTATTGTTTCAAAAGATATTATTTTTCTTCTTTTATGTGTGGTGCATGTCAAATAAATATAATTACTAAGTCAAGGAAAGTTATGCCTTCTCCTATGTTTGGATAAGATAACATAAACAATCCTAACGATAGGGCGACAACACTTAGAAACTTTGACTTAGGAGGATGAGACACTTAGGGATAACACAAGTATAGTCAAGAAAACATTGTAGCATCACTAGGTAGCTTAGAACGATAGTTCATGTAGGATCCAAAATTTGATTACACATAAATTTTGGAGGGTCATTGTTGCAATGACAACACCTAGCTGCAACTCTAAATTATTAAATACTATAACTCTAATATTTCATGTTGTTGTAACTTTGTATCATAGGTTTATTGTTGCAACTAATTCATTAACATTGTTATTAATTATGAACTAATTTTTGTTGTGATATTTATACAACAATTCATGACTTAGGTCATTTCTGCAACTCCGTGCTAACACTAGAATACTCTATTTTTCTAGAATTGAGATTGCTCTATTTCTTAATTGGATTGATTAGTTATTCTACAATTGATCCTATTATTTTTTTGAACAAAGTGTGGTTTGATAGCCTGTGATTTTTCTGCATTACATTGCATGTGCAACTACATTTATGTTACAACAACCAATATCATCTTAATACATGAGCAAGTCACCTTTGTTGCTTGTGTGAATTTCTTTCTGCAAGTGTGAATTTACATTCTAGCGATTTATATGAAAAGGAATACTCTTTAAATTCATCCAAAGCATGGATTGGATTGAAACTATGGTGTGGATTTCTCTTGGTGACTTGTGAAAGCATCTCAATATCTGACTTGGAATGACTTAGTTATTGTACAATTGATCCTAGTATTTTTTGAACAAAGTGTGGTTTGATAGCCTGTGATTTTTACGCATTACATTGCATGTGCAACTACATTTATGTTACAACAACCAATATCATCTTAATACTTGAGAATTCACCTTTGTTGCTTGCATGAATTTCTCTCTACAAGTGTGAATTTACATTCTAGCGATTTAGATTAAAAGGAATGCTCCTTAAATTCATCCAAAGCGTGGATTGGATTGAAACTATTGTGTGGATTTCTCTTGGTGACTTGTGAAAGCATCTCAATATCTTTCCCTATGACACACATTTAGAATACTACAAATACAGACTGTACTAACACAAACAAAGCACACTAGTTCACAAGTTCCATATGAACCTTGGTTGACAATTAAATGCATAGTATTTTGGATGTGTTTCTAAGTATTTAGGAAGGTGATTTCGAGGCCCATTAGGTTGCAAAGGAGGATCTTAAAAAGACACTACTAAATGTGTGTCAAAATCAATATTTGAAACTCGGGACAAGTAGCTAGCCATTGTGCATAACTATTAGAGTATAATAAATGATCAAGAAATTCATAGTCTATAGTTTTCTTTGAAAATATTATGTTTCTTTTTTAGGGCTTGAGCACATAGTTGTGATGTCTTATTCAACTTGGTGAGGTATATCCTTGTTTTGAGAGAGAGATAGGGGGGGGGGAGGGGGAGAGAGGGGGAGAGAGGGAGAGAGGGGGAGAGAGTGGGAGGGGTGAGAGGGAGAGAGAGGGGGAGAGAGAGGGAAGGAGAGAGAGAGGGGGGGGAGGGAGAGAGCGAGAGAGAGAGAGGGGGGGAGGGGAGAGAGAGGGGGGGGGGGGAGAGAGAGAGAGGGGGGGGGGGAGAGATAGAGATAGAGAGAGAGAGAGAGAGAGAGGGGGGGGGGGCAGAGAGAGAGATATAGAGGGGGAGAGAGAGGAAGAGAGAGAGAGGGGGGGGGGGAGGAGGGGGAGAGAGGGGGAGAGAGAGGGGGGGGGAGAGAGAGAGAGGGGGGGGGGGAGAGAGAGAAGGGTGGGGGAGAGAGAGAGAGAGAGAGAGAGAGAGAGAGAGAGAGAGAGAGAGAGATCTAGTTGGTTCCACAAAGACACATAGGGCAAAGAAGGCTCATGAATGCTCAAAAATAAAAGTGCTCAGAATGATGTCAACCTAGAACCAAAATGTAGATCTCACCGTCCTGATTCCAACAGTGCAAACGACACTTCAATCTGAGTCCAGATGATGAAGTTATCACAAAAATAAGGTTGCTTTATTCCTTAGGAAAATGAGGCATTTTCCTTTAAAAAAATTGGGTTTTAAGCCTTTAAAAGGAAAATCGTAATTGGAGGCAAGAAATGGCCGATATTGGTGCTATTCAGGCAACGATCAGTGATATCGACGCTTGCGAATCAACGATGGAGTGTCGCGTCAGTGGATCAGGTCGGCGAAAGGCCTAGGACTAGGACCCCGGGTCGTAGTGATTGTCGATATCGGCTATCGACGACTGGAACGATCGGTAGATCGGCGATCGACATATCAACGAATCGGCGATTGGCGATCCCCCGATATGCAGGGCTATTGGCAGAAGCAATAGTGATAAGCGATTAGGTGCGGACCTAATGGGAATTATAAGCCCGATTTGATGAAATCTGAGATCTAGGAATTCAGATTTTTTAGTGTAATCCCATGTAATTTTGGTTTTGGCCAAATCCTCCATGCGATACGATAAGTGACTAAGGCAGATCCGATAGGGTATATAGGGCTGATTTACTATATTTTGAAGTCCGGTCTTTTATGATTTTGGTCAGAATTCCCAATGTTTTCAATATTTCTGTCTTAACATAAGAAAGGCCATTTTGGAGGATTTTGTTGCATCACCGATGATTCTATGAAAACGGATTCTATTCTAAACAAAATAATTTTGATTTCTAAGCGAACTTATCCCCAAACATGTTATAAAACATGATGGACGCAGAGAGCCGAGACAGGGAGAAGGCGAAAGGCTGCTTGATAGAGGCGAAGAGGCTGCGTGGTAGAAAGCCGAGGCTAAAAAGGGGAATGCTCGATAGCCTGTGTGCATGAAGAGGCCTGAGAGCCTGAGTGCCAGAGAGTCGAGGCGAGAGGCTATGCGACAGAGATAGTTTTACAATGCTGTGAATTACGCAGAGAAGCTAGAGCAGCGCTTGAACTCCACAGATCCGCAAAGCTACAGAGAAGCATGAAACCAGAGAGCGCTTGAAATTCAGGTAGATCGCAGAGCTGCAGTGACATAAGCCAGAGCACTATAGAGCTGGATAGCCAGCAAGCTACAGAGCCGAGAGTCTAGAGCAGTTATTCTCTCTTTGCTTGATTCTTCTCTTTATGATCGATTCTTCTTCTTGTGATTGATTCATCCTTTGATCGATTCTTCTTGCAAATCGATGCTATGAGATTGATGTTTCAGTGAGCTTCAGCTTATTGACAGCTATTTCAGATGCCCTGCTTCTTCATATGGCCATTTGTAGTGAGGCCATGATAGATTGGTAGCGGGCTGTGCCTGCGCATCGATAATGTGAACAACCTATTCACCATGGATTGTCTTATGAACATCCACTTCTTCAGATGGCCCATGGTGTGAGGTATATGATTATTGTTTATATACTTCTTCTTATTCCATTATACTGCACGGATCTTTGATTGACATTGAGGCAGGATCTTATTTATTACATGTTGTCATGATTCCTTGTTGATTTGATGCGGAATCTTCTATATGGCATACTTGTTGTCATAACTCATCATGTTATGCTTTGAGATCCCTTGTTGTATGTTTCTGGGATACTCTTGTTGTCATCATGCATGTGTTTTGTTTTGACATCCCTTTTGTGCCATGTTAGTGGGATTATCACCATGCATGCTTTTGTGTCATACTGATAAGAGGTTGATTGAGAATTCCGGTTGTGGAATATCTCCTAGAGCCACTCCTGCGTGAGGGAATTTTTCCTTGTATGATTGTGACATCATCTCTTGTGTACATCACCATTATTGACAACACTTAATGCAGCAACCTCCACCATCTTGACATCGGGGCCCGAAGACGTAGTCCCTCTTAGACAAACTCCGTTATCAACGTCTTGTTTTCATGTGCCAATGATTGTTATGTCCCTCTTCTTTTATGCATGTTGATGTATTCATTAATGTTCTTTGAAAATGCAATTTAACACATCATGAAAGTAAAAGGTCTTAGAAGGGTCCTTTGTCACACCCGGACCTGGATCGGGGGGGAGAGAGATAGAGAGAGAGAGAGAGAGAGAGAGAGAGAGAAGGAGAGAGAGGGGGAGAGAAAGAGGTGTAGAAATTCCCATTGTAGATCAACAGATTATGCAATATACTAAAGCAAAATACAAGATCTACTTCTACAACAAACTTTGCATAAGCTTAATTGAATATGAGCAAGATCAATGAGAACACATATAACTGAGAATGAGAAATCAATCACACATAACAAAAAAGAAATAAACTGGGCAAAGCCTCAGCCTAAAACCCCAATCTCTGTATTATCATACAAGTGGAAATATGTTCAAGTTACAAAAATAATCAGCTCTCAAGCTATCCTGCTCTCTCTACAATCAAACAATACAACTCACAGATTGAATAGACACTAGATATGCCTTCCCTTAGCCCTCCAAGCCTCCTATTTCCTTACGCAGTTTTTCTTGGGGTCTAGTGATGCCACATGTGTGAATTGGCCTCGTCACACTAAAAAAAAAACTAAAGAAGTAACTGCGAATTCTCAAGGAAAGAATTCCTTCTGCATGCAAGAGATATTCACAATGGAATATTCCTACAACTGATAGTACATTGCCCCTCCATCTGATCTCAATTGGGTCTCTATCTGAACTGACATGCATGAGTTATTTATGAGAGAGTATTCAGTTATCTGAAGTGCACTAGTTACATGCATGCATGCATTAACTAACTAAACTCACAATTAATTCAACAAACTGTTTGAATTAATCTAACTGGACTTGACTCAGTTAACTGATCCAACTAATTACAACTCATCCTTATCTCTTTAACTGATGGAAAAATTCCTCAATCAATGGAGAAACTATTGCATGTCCCCAGATAGACTTTATGTTTGATTTTCTACAACTAATTAACTCATGGTGAATTAATTAATTATTTTACAAACAACTGCTAAGATCAAATTCGAATTTTTACTTCTCTATTTTAGTTTAGGGACTAACTAAAATAGGAAGGTATCTCAAAATGTTATTTATAACAATACTAAATTTAGCATTTCTTCTTGCTATTTTCAACAAGAGGGAGAGAGAGAGGGGGGGAGAGAGAGAGAGAGGGAGGGAGGGAGGGAGAGAGAGAGAGAGAGAGAGAGAGAGAGAGAGAGAGAGGGAGAGAGGGAGGGAGGGAGGGAGGGGGAGGGAGGGAGAGGGAGAGGGGGAGGGAGAGGAAGAGGGAGAGAGAGGGGGGGAGAGAGGAGAGAGGGGAGAGAGAGAGAGAGAGGGGGGGGGAGAGAGAGAGAGAGGGGGTGAGAGAGAGAGAGAGAGAGAGAGAGAGAGAGAGAGGGAGAGAGAGGGAGAGAGAGGGGGGAGAGAGTGGGAGAAAGAGAGAGAGAGGGGGAGAGAGAGAGAGAGAGAGAGAGAGAGAGAGAGAGAAGGGGGAGATAATGAAGATCTCACTCTTAACACTCTTGCCTTCAATGATCTTATAAGTATTCAAATTGTTTCACTTTATCCCTTAACTCTTTGAAAGTCTTTCAACACATTGGATGGATATAATGAAGATCTGAAATTCATAACTATGATCATTAATTGGGCCTTAACATATTTTTAGTCAAAAGGTCTTAAATCAAGTGGTTTGGTGAGAGAGAGAGAGAGAGAGAGAGAGAGAGAGAGAGAGAGAAGGGGGAGAATGAAGATCTCACTCTTAACACTCTTGCCTTCAATGATCTTATAAGTATTCAAATTGTTTCACTTTATCCCTTAACTCTTTGAAAGTCTTTCAGCACATTGGATGGATATAATGAAGATCTGAAATTCATAACTATGATCATTAATTGGGCCTTAACATATTTTTTAGTCAAAAGGTCTTAAATCAAGTGGTTTGGTGAATAACTTTTTCCAGTGAGTTGTGTGGGTTCAAGTCTCCGTAGACATTTGTTTGTGGAATTTACGAAATATTTATACCTAGTGTAATAGTGGTAGTCGATATTTTGAAGTTCGAAGTCAGTGATTATCCAAAATATCTCATTCTAGTTAAAAAAAAAAAAAAAAAAAAAACATATTACTTATCCCACTTTAGATACTTTATCAGGATATGTGAGTCTTGGGTTAGATCCATCAACTTGAGAAAATAAATCTCTTTTTGTCAAGATCAAGTCCCTAAAGTATTTCCAAGAGGTAACAAATTGAAATAAAATTTGAGAACATGTTCTCAATAGACATGCACAATAATACATACTAAATAGAAGATATATACTTGATGCATTTGAGCATTGAATCCCATGTCTAGTATCACGAAAATCTTAATGTGTCAATAATGAGAATGCATTTCATGCTCATAATGCACAAGATTAATGCACCAACAAACACACCAACATTTCGATGAACCACATTTGTGAATAAATCATTACATTGATATGTAATCAACATTCATTGTTCCATGCTTAAGGTACACAATGAAGTGAATGATGCATCCACAAAAAAGTATATGCCTTACCTTCAAAACATTTTTATGAATGAAATATCGACTAAAACACTTCAATCTGTGGATCTTCCTCCATTAAATAAAGAAATCCAAGAGATTAATTATAACCTTATGTCGTGACCAACAAAGATTTTTATTCTTACTACCTTTCTTCATAGCATGCAAATACATACTACAATTATTTTCTATATTTCTATCCTCACATCATAATGCCAGATTTAATACCATGTGAAAATCCTAAATAAATCCTAAACCAACTCTTAAATCCTTTATCTACTTTCCTCCCTAAATCTTTATAATATATCTAACAACTATCTTATTAAAATATTTGAAAAAAAACTACAATATCAAATATATTTCATTGAACTTATTTTATACATATAAATTTCTATTTAAACATTAACACACCATCTTATCAAAATTCAATAACAACTACACATTAAAATGGAATTCAACCGCACATTTTAATATTATATATTAAAATAAATATCTCTAATTCAGCCGGACATTTTAGGATTATATTATTATTTATAATTAATTGCAATTAAAATAAATATCTCAAGTGCCCATTAAAATTGAACAACCCAAATTCAAATATAAAATAAAACTATTCACCTATACTACATAAACACCACAAGCTCATGCCTCACTTTATATAAAATAATAAATTTGGTCACGTACATTCTAACCTCTCTTGACCAAGAAACTTTGTAGAAAATATCAACCTCTCTTGACAAAGAAACTTTGTAGAAAATAGCAACGATCAATATTTGGGGAAATAATTAAAAATTTCATTTTTTTTTAGAAAGTTGAATTTATTTATATATTCAAAAATACATTTTAAATAATAAAAAGATCACAATTTTATCTAAAATTGTATTACTTAAAAAAAACTTAAAAGAATTAGTCAACGCCTCGACTTATATATTAAATGAAAAAATATCTATTACTTATAAAAGTTGTCACTAAATTGTGTGACATTTCATTGAGCCTACACAATTTTGGACAAGGACCAATTATGAAATTTGGAATATAGTGAATTCAATTGTTTAACTTTTCACTTGGGTTATATTTTAACTTCACTCATCTCAATAAGATTTCCAAAATATTTAAGTCAATAGCCAAGTATGAGGACATGTGTGGTTTCATCTATACTTTTGCTATAATAAAAAAACAAAAATTAATATGTATGTTTAGTTAATTTTAATTAAAAGCATTATAAATATCAATAATCTAATATTACAACCCAATGTCATATAGTATAATTTCATATCAAATTTAAAAAAGAGATAAACTATCTAAGAGTAAAGAAAAGTGTGAGTAAAATGCTTAAACCTTCCACTTTTAAAAAAATATTTCAACACTTTATTTAAATAAACTATTCAAATATCTATATTAATTAATTTGTATATCAACTTTATATATATATATATATATATATATATATATATATATTAAAAGATAAATATTTTATTGTTCCTTAAAATAAAAATATCAATTATTCCATAATGTAGATAATGTAATTCATATATAAAATGTTTTAATACATATGTTATGTAAAATATTTTAATGTCAATTATTTATATATTATATATTGTTTAAACAAAATTATGTATATATCATATAAAACAATAGAAAAAATAAGTTTTTATGGTTAAACGTTTGAAGTAGTCTCAATATTTTACATTTCTTTATATTTTTTTTTTTGTCAATTTTCCTTTTTTAGGGATATGTATTCTATCACCGACACTCATGGACATAAGCCCACAACTTTCTATAGTTTTTTGGATGACTCTAATATTTATAACAGTTTTATATGTACATGTATATATCTCATAAGATGAACATGGAGTGGTTAACATCGTCTCAACAGTCATTTTTTATTTTGATATCTATGAACCATACAACATGTAATTTTCATCAATTTATTTAATAGAAATTACAATTCAAAAATACAATTTAAACAATGAAAAATTACATTTATTGCTATCTATAAAAAAAAAAATCTTACAATTTTTAGTCAAATTTTACATTCTAAAATAACTTTCAACTTAAAAAAAATCAATCCTGATTATACTTAATCCATATAAATTTATACTCATCTAAATCAAAATTTCAAAATCTCACTTAATTAAATTTGGCACTTAAAATTTTCCTTCCTTTCAAAATCTCTAAACTAAATGACCCCATAACTCATCATAGTTCGAATCTACTCACTAAGATGTTTACTCCTGTAACTCAAATGCTCTTCCACCTCCTGAAGCAATCTTATCAAAAGTCAATCCTCAGATATTATAATATCTCATATTTAATATGTGAAATTCCGCCCAAACCATTTAAATTATTAAAAAAACCATTTGAATTAACTTAAAAAGCAAACCATTCCAGCCGGCCAAACACACAACACAACCATACAAACTTGTCCTCTGCTTCTACCTACCTTGACTTGTCGTTAGCCCGGGCAAAGCCGAAGACTTGGGAGTTGGGCAATTGTTTCACCAGTGCCTGAAGATCGTTGACATTAGGTTAGGTTTGACCAGTAGTTCAGGAGGATTGGCAGTTGCCGAGTGGAAGGGAAGCTTTCACACACTTCTTGAACTAGCAACTACAACGTTGGAGCTATGCAGATCGTCACTGTGCTTAAAAAAAACAGAGCGACTGCAACAATGAGCCATGTGGGGATTTCCCTCCAAGTAGCTGCTGGGAATACAAGTAGTAAATCTGATCCTAAGGAAGTTAGACTGATTTATGGATCCTCCTCCACCAGATCCTGATCCACCTCCTTATTGGGAAGCTCCACCTCCTGACGGAGGGCCTCCTGATTGTTTTGCATCATGGTATTTTGCATTCTTCCCTGATATTGTTTTCATGTTTCTTTTTCCTTGTGAGGTTTGTGTATGTGAAAACACTAACCAGAATGTTATATATGTTTTATAAGAGATTGCACAATTTTGCCAGAAACTATATAAAATTATCATCTTTTTGATCCATCACATTGAGATTATTATTGATAATGTTTCGAATGGTCTAGAAATATCAATTTGTCTAAAGTTTTTTTAATCTCAATATGATAGATCGGGAAGATGAATTTCAAATCAATTCTAATAGCAAAAGCCCCACTCATAAACGTATCAATTTCTGTTTGTCTAGATAGTTTAAAGGTCTTTTAATCTCAATATGATAGATTCGGAAGATGAATTTCTAATCAATTCTAATAGCAAAAGCCACACTCATAAACATATCAATTTCTGTTTGTCTAGATAGTTTAAAGGTCTTTTAATCTCAATATGATAGATTCGGAAGATGAATTTCAAATCAATTCTAATAGCAAAAACCCATTCATAAACATATTAATTTCTGTTTCATGGTCTTATATGCAACCTTACTTTATTGTTAGTTATGCTTTTTCTATATTTCTGTTTCATGGACTTATGATGGCATATCTGTTACATTTTTTCGGTATTGTTATATGAGCTGATATTTGGGGTTCATGTGATGACCTGAGCTCTGGTGGACCTACTCTATGAGTGTTTCTGATTTTGACCATAGCTATATCGTTCACATGTTGCTTTCTCACAAATGTAGAACTTAATATGAAGCTTCCTCTTTCTCACAAATGTAAAACTTAATATAAAGCTTCCTAATAAACTAGATGCACTGGTTTTTCCATATTCAAAAAACATATCAATTTGTCTAGATAGTTTAAAGGTTTTTAATTTCAATATAATAGATTCAGAAAGTAAATTTCAAATCAATGCCCTATTCATATAAACATATCAAATGGATTGAAATAGTCATTGATTCATATAAACATATCAAATGGATTGAAATAGTTTCAATGACTGTAAAATCTAATTCTTTTCCCTGTCTAGACCAGATAACAAGATATTATCTTCCAGGTTTGTTATGATGAATTTGTAACCAGATATTATCTTCAAGATTTGTTATGATGACTTTGTTTTGTGGGTATTTGCAGTCTATAGTTCCTATGCTGCTGCGGTCTCTTTGCAGATTGGTGTCCGCCTTTATCTGGAGGCCCGCCGCCGCCATGACCACTCTGTTGCACGAAAGTAACCTGCTTCCCCATAACCTCAATCTGGAACGCTTTATTGAAGAAGATTTGTTAGACGCCGAGAATTATCTCTTCCATTTCATCATAAACATGTTAAGGTGTCTTTGGTGATTCTGAAAAAGGTTTTTAGTCCCGGAGGTCCTAAAATTGTTTTTTCCTTCTCCGATTATTAATTGGAGGTTCCGGTCTAATGGGTTTTTTGTAAGTGTTGTTTTGGATTTTCAGAGTTTCAGTAGTTATTTGTATGTACACGACATATGTTGAATAATGATGATCGATGTGATTTGCACATTGAGTTTGTTTAAATTGGGGCTCTTCAGATTGGAATTTTCAATCTCTACATGTCAATCCAGCTTGCAGATACACTCTGTTATGGCTGCGTAAAGAAAATTACAATACAGATCTGTTGAATCCGTTGATCATTGCAAATTTTTAGTTCAGAATGAACATTTTCTTCTTGTTTGAGTTTGCCAGTGTATATTGTGATTATTAAGGCTTTGGTCATTTCTGCTGGAATCTGATGACACAATTATGAATTTTATCTTTGGCAATGTATACTGTAATTATTAATGCTTTGGTCATTTTCGTTGGAATCTGATGACACAATTATGGATAGATCACAGTGTTTGGCTAGAATTGGGTGGCCAGAATGGGTTGACATGAAATCACATTGTAATTATTAATGCTTTGGTCATTTTTGTTGGAATCTGATGACACCATTATGGAGGTGGCCAGAGTGGGTTGACACAATTATTAGTGAAATCACATTGTTTTGTTATTTAAATTGATAAAATCCAGTAATACATTGGAATACTCTTTTTCTCATCATATTTTGGAAATTCAGCAGTATGAAACATCATTGGAGCATTCAGATTATAAAAGCTAAACAATTTAAAATTAAAATTTTCCAAAATTATGATAGAAAACTAAATAAAGTCCATAATGTTAGTGCAAAGAGTGGGATTTTTCAAATGGATTTCATACCATTTTTATGATCCAAGAAACTTGTTATGATACTCAAGCTTTCCAAATTAAGATTGGAAAAATTTACACCGCAGTTTAAACATATTGTTTTTTGTTTTGAAAATTATAGAAATTTCTGTAAGATTTTGATAAAATCTGGTAGGGAATTTTGTAAATCTAGGTTACAGTGGTTATGTTTCAAGATTTTTGGTGCTTCCCAGGTTTTAGATGGTCCTGAATCCATTTCCACCATCAAAAACATGATTCAAACACTGTTAGCACAAGTATTTTTAATTTTTTTTTGCCTAAATTCCAACCATTTTTAACCCTCCAAAATAATTCCTCAGCTTCCATATCCTTCTTCAAAATTTTTCCAGAACAATGCACTATACACCAGCAGTAAAGTGAATAGTTGACTTTGCTTTTTGTGCAAAGCAAGATTGGATCAAGGACGTTTTTTTAAGATTGAAGTTGAAATTCATTTAATGGTATCTTTTCACAGTTTTGTTAAGTGGTTGGAAATAAAAATTTAATCCATTTATAATTTATAATTTTATTTTGTTTATATATAGGTTTTTTTCTATTTTTAAATAGTTATTTAGTAATTATTTTTTCTTTTGTAATTTAAAAATTTAATTGCTTTATAATTTAATTTTGTTTATATATATAATTTTCTTAATTATTTTTTTACCTGTGTAATTTAAAAATTTAATCTATATATAATTCCACTTTGTTTATATATATATATATATATTTAAATAATTATTTAGTAGTTATTTTTTTACTTTTATAATTTAAAGTGAGTTTTTATTGTTTTTAAAATAAGTTCAATGTAATGTATAATGTAAATTGGTTGGCTTGTGTAAGGTTTAGTCTCTATCATATTTTAAATTCAAATTTCATAGAAATTTGTTAAGCAAATCATTTTTAACCTGTAAACCATGACTTACTTTTTAAAAAGAACAAAAAACTCCCAATAAATAAAAAATTAATGAAGTTGTGAATAAAAGTTGGTTCTGTGTTAAAAAATCAATATAAAGAAAATGTAGCAGTGTGGCAACTATTATATGGCTTTTTCAAGCAAGATTCAAACTTTTTTATATTTAAAATGAGCTTTTGAATGCATAAATAGATTCAACCTCTCAAAAACAAAACAATACACTGTGAGATATTTCCAGAATTGCACTGTGTAATATCAACCATATTACACACTGCAATTCCAAAAATATTTAACTATATGATTAACTGTAAAAGTCTCCAATCACTCAAAACAATATACAACAAATCATAATAAAACTTAAAACATATTAATGCTTCAAACATTATATATCATTATATATTAATTTTAATCCAGGAAAACTTAGCTCTGTGGGCCAAAGAGATACTGAACCCAAAGGAAGACCGGTGATCTGAGATTGCAACTTGAGCTGGCCTCTAAGGTTCTGCTTCTAGAAAGGCTAGTAGGCAAATAAACCAACTCACCTGTGTAACCAAATGTGCTGATACAAAGGACAATTTAACAGAAGTAGGAAAATAAAACCCGGCAGTCTAATCGCAATTAATTAATCTTCACTAAAAAACAAAGTTTCGGAAATTTGCTACTTTTCTATCACGAAGTGACTTCCCAAGAAATTATGCCTCCTTTTTATTTTGGTGTCTTCTTTTTATGTGTCATGTCATATTCGTTGAGATTTATTTCGAAAGAATTTTATTTTGGTGTTTTTTTTCATGTCAATAAATTTAAATGTTAGAATATTTGTATAATTTTTTTTATTGTTTCTGAAAGTTTTGTATTTTAAAATGAAAAGTATTTTTTTTCCACATTTTTTTTGGTTTTTAAGAATTAGTCTTTAATTAAGCAATAAGAATTTTGGCTCTCCAAAAATATTCGCCTTTGTGAAAGCTTTTTGTTGATTATTACGAAGAATTAAACTATTTTTTCTTTCTCCTCTTTTTATTCCAAATACTATGGTAGAACTTATTCGTAACAAAAACTTTTATATCTTTACTTTTTTTTAATTTTAAATTTTTTTATTTAAAAAAATTAATTGGTTCAAGTTTTTAAATATATATATTTTTAATATAATGATACAACTTGTAATAATAATTTTTTTATTATTAAAAATATATTTTTAAGGTATTAATAAAAATTAAATTTGAATTTTCCTTTTAATTTATAAATAAATTTAAAATACCAAAATACTTTATTCAAGTCAACTTTCTCATTTTTTACAGTTTTTTAATAAAATTAATTAAAAAACTAAAATATTTAAAACATTCCTAATCTCTATCTTCATATTTAAAGACGTAAGATTCGTTTAGCAACTTTTCACGCGAAAGGAGTGAGGTGATTACAGCGCCAAAATTCTTATCCACGGTGCTAGAAATTGGGCTAGCGTTTGCTGGAGTTGGACAAACATCAGTCCGGCATTTGCGGTTTGTTTGAACCATCGATTCATGGTTCTTGGTGGAACCATAATTCATGGTTGGGTGATTAATAATAAATTTAGTTAAATTGGCGTATGAGATTTCGCATACATACTCTATTTCTATGGTTTTGAATATGTGACTTTTTAAGAGAAAACATATACTCTTAATCATTAGACTCACTCAAATTTAGCTTTGGTTGAACCATAACATATAGTCTATTAATTATTGATCAATTATAAATTTAACGAGTATTGTCTATTTGCTATTTAGAATTATTATATATATATATATATATATATTACTTGAAACTATAAAATATTAAAAAAAACTAGTTATCTAATCTTATTAAGAATAATTATAATATAAAGTAGAATTGAATTTGTATAAGAAAAGTAAGTATTTTTCTTTTGCAACCACTTAATTTTTTTTTTGTCAAGGAAAAATGGTAATTCAACCACTTAAAATATATTTACTAATAAAACAAATTATTTATGCATTAGGTTAATAGATAAAATCATTATTGATTTATCTTTAGCATGGATCTCCCATGAGTCTAGAGGGATCAAATCTAATCAAGTGCAAACCTCTTTTAGAGTGCTAAATTTGTAAAAAAAATTATATTCCTCTATCATCCGAATGAATTTATAGTGGTTCTATCTCTATATATATACAATGTGTAATTTTTCATTATTTAAATTGCGTATTTGAATGCCATATAGAATGCATAACTTAAATTTGTAAGTCCATAAAATATTTGTTAGGTTTAAGGGAAAATTGGCAAACAAAAATATACATAAGAAAGAACCAAAATATAAAATAGTGAGACTACTTCAAACATTTTAACAATAAGATTTCCTTTTTTCCAATTACTTTATATGATATATACATAAATTTTTTTAATTAAACCTTGATGGGGTAAATGAACGCGTCATTAATAGTGTGGCAGGGAGCGGTTCTCACACTCACAGATGACAATGGGAAGACACATTCAGTGTGCCCAGGACAGGTGTTGGCGGGATCGAAGAAGATTCGAGAGGCTTGACGGTTGGTTTATAACCAGGTTGGCAGGTTGGATTCAACAATTGATGTTTCAGGTTATAGAGGACTGCGAAGGTGGTGAGAGAAACTTCGTGTATGCACATGTTTCCAACCTGTGCATGCTCTTTAGTTTGGTGAGATATGCATCTAAGATTACAGTCAGTTGGCAGGGTCTATGTCATGGCTCCATTGGTGCACCAACTTGCAGGGTGTGGGATCTTAGAGTGAGGGTCTATTGGAATTTTTCTTGCTACTAGCTAATTCTGGAGTGGGAGGGCGCTTCGCTGCATTGACTCATTGTTTGTCAACTCAAGGGATAATTAGGTTCTTATGGCGCCTTTTTGGTAAGTTATTGTGTTTTGGTCCCTGGATCACAAAGAGTTTCTTTTGTACAAAGTTTGGGTGCGGGGTTGTTTCATTTCAAATTTTTCCTCTCTCCCTCAGAAATTGTGGAACCATTATGGGTTTTTTCAGTTGATAGTGGTAAATACTGTGTGTTTTTCGCCACTAGTCGTTCTAGGGCGAGGGACTAGAATTTGGAGTTATGGGTCTTTTCTTCCTGTGTCAAGGGTCTCAATCCCTTAGCCGCTTGTTGTAATGTAGATAAGGGGTGTCTCTGCGTTTATAGGGGTGAATTTCATGAGACCTCAGTGGCTGATTGTTCAGTTCACAAAGACATTCTTGTTGAACTCAGAAACTAGATAATATTGTTAGTCTCCCACGCTTGGGTATTAATTCAACACAGATGTTAGAGGTTTGTTGTAATTGAAATGATGCTTAGGAAATGTGGGCAGGCTCGGTGGGGGTTGGGACCATGTGGTCAGCGAGTAGGCTATGAAGGCTAGGTGGGTGATGGCGGTGTGGATGCGGCTTTTGATACTGAATTATATCATGACTAGGTCCCTTCTCATGGTCGAGTGGACCTTCCACACTCTATGGACTCTTTGGACCTGCATATGCATAATGTTACTGCACTCTTAGAGGGTTTGGGCTAACAGCAACATGAGGACCACAAAGAAGTGATAATGTTTATGATTGACCTACAACATAATCACTGGGACATCCTCAATCGCCTGGATTCTCTTAGACAAAGTCAAAGGCACACAAATGATTGACTTGATCAAGTTGAGGGTCAGCTTGCTCATTTGGACTTTCATGTTCATAGGGATCCTAGACCTTCGAAAATACTTGGTTACAGTAACGCACCAACATTTCCTACTGATCCTTAATGGTGATGGGTTGTATTTTCATACTCTACGTGTTTTGGGATCTCTGGTCATTCTTTTGTGGTTATTATGTAAAATTTGGCATTTTCCTCCTGGCTTTTATATTTCCCTCCTAGCCAACAAATCTGATGGGAGTGAGGCTAGCAGAGTAGTAATATCCTTTCCTATCTCAGGTAATGTTTTAAAAATTAATAGAAGTTGGTTGACTGACAAGAACACAAAAATTTAAACAATATATAATATATAAACAATTGACATTAAAATATTTTACATAACATGTGCATTGAGACATTTTGATTATGGACTAGAGTGTCACGTTAAAATGATTTTTTTTGTTATTCATATATTTTTGTTTTTTAAGTAATGTGAGTCCTGAGATGACTCGAATGCCTAACCTGTGGATTGAGTAGCTGTGACGTAGGGGCATCTAACCTGTCAAAATCATTAGGGGATCGCACTCGGCCAAAATCATCTAGGTATCCCACCCAACTTGGGACACACTAGCCCTTAACATGGTTGGATTTTTTCCCGCGGAGTTTTGAACCGATGACCTTTTGACCACTAAATGTCTTAACATAGCACCTTGTCACTGTCTATTCTATGCCATGTGGGCATTATTAATATATTTCTAAGTATATGTTAATGTTATTTAATCTTACATATTAAAATATTTTATTGATGACCACATTGATTTTTTTTATTGTTATGAATATTTTTAAATATCACCTATTAATTTTATATTAAGAATTGAATGAAGTACAAGTCTCCCTCTCATTATTCTTACGAGGAAGTACTTAATATTTTTTTATTTTAATTTTTAATTTCCAATTATTTTTCTTTTATAATGAATGTTATACTATAAACAACATTAAAATATTTTATTTTAATATTTCCTTTGTATATATATAAATATATATGAAGTTGATATCAACCTAAACTATTTAACATAGATCTTCAAATAGTTTGAACATTTTACTCACACTTTTTACACTTCCTTTTACTTCTAATTACTTTATCTCTTTTTAAAGTTGATATGAAATTATATCACTTCATGCAGACATCGAAATATTTTAGATATGACTCAGAGTGATTGAAATTTTTGTACCACATTGGATTAATACCAACAACATATCTAGTGACCATAGTGAGGTTTGAAATTATTGATGTTTTATAATTTTTTAATTAAAACCAACTAAACATGCATATTCATTTTTGTTTTTTGCTATAGCTAACATTGTTTTTCTATTTAGAATAAATTTTATTTTTTATTTTAAGATAAACACATGTCAAATCCACATTGAGAAAAGACAAAGTTTGTTAGGTCCCTATAATACTAGTGTAACCCCCTTATTGTTATTGTTAGTGTAGCTCCCTATTGTTATTGTTGTTCCCATGTAGCCCCCATATTGTTATTGTTGTGCCCCATAGAAGTCCACTATTATTATTGTTGTGCCCTTACATTATTATTGTTATGCAGGCTCTGATTATATTGTGACCCTTTAGACTTCTATATATACCATAGAGTTCTTATCATTTGTATCATCCAAGAATTGTTTATTTATGTAATGTAAAGGAGGTTTTCCCCCTCGAAGAGTATAATTTTTAAGTCGTTGATCTATCTTTTTTGTGAGTTGGTTGCATAACATTTGGTATCATAGCTTTGAATTATAGGATTTTGCTTCTTCAAACAGGTCATCTTGGAATCTTCTCTATAGCTTTTTTTCTACAAGGCTTCAGAAGATGATCAAATTGAAACCACGTAGAGTTGAAATATTTGTGAACTTTGTGTACATATTTTAGATCTTGGTTCACTATATTTTTGGAAATATGATATGAGGAAGTTAGGGTTTTTGCAACTGTTAAGACCCCCCTTCTTCTGCACCAACACTCTGCCTGTGTTATGGTTATATGGCCGATACCATGAACTTGGGCTGGGGCTAAGCCCTAAGCCCTTGGCTTCCTCTGCCTGTGGTCTTGTGGGTGCAAGGTGACCGGGGGCCAGGGGATTAGCCCCAACCCCATTCCCTAATGAAATCCGTTGAAAGCTTAAATAGGATTTTGCGCCTATAGGTAATAAGAAACACCCATAGTTTGTTGGGCAGGCATTTCTCTGTCTGGAAATAGGTCTCATGTTTGATCCCCATGGAGGCTAGTTTAGGCCATAACAAAATTTTATTCAACCTTAGGGTGCCACATGGTAGCTTGTGATTGGGCCACTTGGCACCCAATCATTGGTCCAACACATCATTCAATAATCAATCAAAATTGAACAACTGCCAAATAACCGGAGGATGCCAAGTGTCAGGATGTGCTTGGCTCATACCCTACATAATCACCATGTTGACTCAATAGTACGGTCAACCCAATCAACAAACTTGCTCAAATTTTACTTGTTTGGGAAAATGATCATAACACGATATCTGGAGCATACGGTGTCGGATTGAGGTTAAACATATGTCGTTGGATTTAGAAGGATATTAGTTTCCAGACATTCTAGGCACTTTCATTTTTGAGCTAAAAACTGATCACTTGATCAGATCATGTTCAAGATTTTTCTACAAACGAGGATGTTAAAGGTACTGTTGAGTCTTATGAAGAATTTACTAAAAGGATTTTAATGGTAATAATGAGGATGATGAAGAATTCCCTCAAAGTGAGAATTTTAAAGGAACTAAGGATGATGATGAAGAATTTCCTCCAAACAAGAATTTTAAAGTAACTGATGAGGATGATGAATATTTTTCTCTAAGCGGGGATTTTAAAGGCACAGATGAAGATGATGAAGATGATTTTATTATTATGAGGGGTAAAATTTCTCCCAAGTGGGGAATTTAAAGGCACTAGTGGGGATGATGATGATTTTCCTTCAAGTGAAAATTTTAGAGGCATTGATGATGATGTTGTTGATGATCAAGACATTCCTCTTAGAGAACAATTTGATAGCATTGTTAGTGTTAAGGGTGATGATTATTTTTCTTCAAGTGAATAATTTCATGGTAGATCTGATGGCAATGGTGAGGATGGTATTTATTTTTCTACTAAGTTTCATATTCATCTTATTAATGATACTATTAGTGAAGATTATGATGGGCCTAGGAATGAACATCATGTTCTAAGTCATTTAGGTGTACAAATTCAAGATGGTCAACATTCTCTTGTTGGGTCTCCTAACGATGTTGAGTATGACTATAATGAGGATAATACCCCTCCTACTTATGAGGAAATTCATTGTAGAAAGGATGATGAAATGATATATATTGCAATCAAATGTTGTATCTAGGACTAGGACTATACCTTTTTATATCGATCCACATCATTCCAATTATATAAGGTCTAGGAAATAATTTCTCATGAGATCAAGTTCCATTAGTGATTTGACTTAAAGGAAATGTTGCGAAAATAATTTCTTGAAAGGTATAAACTTCATGTATGCCTTGAAGAGAAGGAAGGTGTGACGAGGATTGGACCACTATATTATTTGTCATCCATCTTGATGCTTTCAAAGTGGAAAAAGTGGAGGAATAAATTCACGGGACTTTTTACCGACGGGACCCAAGGTCATTTTGAAGCATCAAATAACATATTTTTGGGGTAAAACTTTTCCATTTTAGTGTGCACATTTTTGTCCTAATCTACATATAGATACCTTTCCAACAAAATAAGAATAACGTCAATTGAAGTTTGTATGCGAAAGTTATGCCACTCAGAAGTTGACCTTCCTGTTTTCACCACCATAATTTGAGAGGATGCCACGTCAATCCCATTATTCATGGAAAAGAGGCTAGCCACAGGATTATAATGTAGAAGAATCTAGAAGAGTCTATGTTGTAACTCGGGTTAAGAGTTGAGGTAGTCAAATCTAACCACTAGTAGACTATCATGCTATGTTATAACTGGACCACTAGAAGGAAAAGGGGTTCCATGCTTTCGAGTGCATTTGTTCCATATTTGAGAAAAAATAGTCAAGAGGGATACGATATAGAGCACACATAGAGGATTTGTGTACTCTAGTAGCCCACAAGCCACATTACATACTTCTTTGTACTCACAACCATATTTCGATTCAGAGAAAGAGAGCGGAGCGACCTCACCTTCCAACTAGTTTTTTCTCCCAAAAGAGTTTCTCAAAGAATATCTTGTGTCAAATGTGTGTGAGAGATTTTATTTTTTTCATTCTCTATTTTCTGCATAATTTGAATTTGCATGCATGAACTATTAAGAGTAAATCTATTGATCCAAAAATCTAGTAAAATTGTAATAGTGTAGAATTTCAGATTTTAAATATAATTTTATTAGATCTATTGTGATGAGCTTTCCAATGGAATATCCACAATAGTATATGGATCAAAATGTATTTTTTAGTAAGTAAAAGCATGCAAAATTCATATTTAGGGGGTGAAAAATATCTACATAGACATGTTATAATTATCACATTGGGAATCTTTTACTCTATAGAAAGGTTTTCAAAAAAGTTCACTTAATTGGAAATCTCGATCTATTAAGAATCCTAACAACGTTGGAAAAAAATCCTACATTTTATTCAAAACTACACCATACATGAGAAAGAGGGTTATTAGCAAACACTACATTGTCATGGATGCATGAATTCTTTTCCAAACATGAAGAGTATATGCCAAATATAGACACAATACATATTCTTGATAATTTTTCAAGGTGAAAAATATACAACTTATATAAAGAATATGCTACACGTGTTGAACAAAATAGCAATTTCATTACATATGCATATTTTACAAGAATATAAAAGAAACAATTCAACAATGTCTATATTCCTAAGAAGTTAAGGATGGGAGTTTGTAGTACATGTGCTTCACTTAAATTAAAAATGGATAAATCCAAATGGGTAGAAAAACTCAATTAAGTGAAATGAAGAAGTTGTACAGGCATTAAAAGAAGTGTTACGATGCTCCAAATAAATATATAAGTTTGATAATTGATGGTATGGTCAAAAGAAAACTCTTTTAAATTTTTTTGATATACTAAAAAATTTACATGGGGAGAAATTTATTCACTTTGACTTGGTTGGTTATATGGTTTTTAATGGAAAAATGTATTGAATGGTTTCCTTGAAATCTCCAAGTATTCATAATAGTGCAAATTTACCCATCACCATAATTCATCATTCGATTGCTCAATGGTTTAGTAATCTTCCTCAAGTTCTATACCTACAATTAGACAACACTAGCTAGGAAAATAAAAGTCAAATTGTATTTGGATATATAACATTCTTGTTTAGTGGGGAATCTTTAAAAAGGTAAAAGTTGGTTTCATTCTTGTTTGGCACACTCATGATCATATTAATAAAATGTTCAGTGATTTTTCAACAACATTAAAGAGGAAGAATGTTGAGAACTAGTCATTATTAATTGAATGTATTAAGAAATTATGTATTAAAAACATAATTTTCACTTATAAAAAAGAAAGTGTTGACATTCAAAGATTTATTTTGGGATTTTTTGTAGTACTCAACAACTTCCATAACATAGTTACCGATCAAATGAGAACCATTACCTCAACACGGGTACTCGAGCCAAAAAATCTTGAAAAAACATGAAAAAACAACCAAAAAATTAAAAAAAGTGCATCATGATATATATATATATATATATATATATATATATATATATATATATATATAGTAATTTTTCAATATTTTTTAAAAATAACAGTGAAAAACAATAAAAGACATTTTGTTTGGTGCAAAAAACACCTTGAAATCGAAAAGTGTTGATGCCGAAATAATGTTGTTTTTTTCTTTTCCTTTTTTTTCTTTTTTTTTTTTTTCCAAAATACATTTTCAACATTTTTAATAATGACGTTAAAAACAAAATATCGTGACCCTGAAAAACTTTAAATTTCCAATGATTTTCAAGCATGATATTAACGATAAAATATCACATCTTTGAAAAGCCTTAAAATTCCAACGATTTTTAAGCATGACATTAAATTTAAAATATCACTTCTTTGGAAAACCTTAAAATTCCAACAATTTTCAAGCATGGTGCTAAGAAAAAATATTTATAATTGTTTTCAACCATAACATTAAATATAAAATATCACAACTTAGAAAAACATTAAAATCTTGACAATTTTTCAACCATGGAATTAAAACCAAAGATTATGACTACAAAACAATCTTAAATTTTCAAAATATTTCAAGCATGACATTATGGAAAAAATTTATGACTAAAAAAACTTTAAAAATGAACACCTGAATGAAAGAGTTATTAGAGTTATTATACCAAGAGTACTTTTTTTAAATGCTAAATGTATAACGATTTTGAAATCTTAGCCTAAGACAACTTGATACATTGAATTTTTTTTTTTAATCAACTATCAAATTGACACATAGTGTAGGTGAGCTCAACCCATTGTGATGAAAACTTAAAGACCAACCATGAAATTAACACATTGTGAGGCAGACTCGATTCATTATAATGAAAAATTTAAAATCAACTATCAAATTGCACATAATGGGATTGGGTTGCTAGATAAGTATCAACACGGACCCTACAAATATATATATATATATATATATATATATATATATATATATATATATATATATATATATATATATATATAAGAGACACATAAGAAAACAAAAATTGAAATATTGAAAAAAAATAAAAGTAAAAAATAATAACAAGTAATAAAACATGACAAAAAAAAATCAAATATAAAAAATATATAGTAATGACATAAAAAAAAAAAAACACTATAAAATGTAAAAAAAATTAACCATACCATGTAAATTTTCAAAAACAAAGAAATAAAAAAGAGTAAAATAAAAATAAAATACAACATTAAAAAAATTAAAAACTTGAAAAAAATAAATAAATTTCCCCGGCCACCTGAGGCCCAACCAGGGGCAGCACGGGGACTATTCATGAAAAAAAATAAATTAAATTTCAATATATATATATATATATATATATATATAAACAAAAAATAACCATAAAAATAAAAATAAAAATCAGAATTAACTTGTAAATATGAAAACTTTAAATAAAAAATAAATAAATAAAACAAATATATATATATATATATATATATATATATATATATATATAATATATAAGAAAAAACATTCTTTAAGTTAAAAATAAAAAATAAAAACATCATTTAAAAAAATGTTAAATAATTACCAAAAAATTAAAATTAAATAAATAAAAAATTAAAAAAAAAATCAAAACAATTACAAAAAATTAATTTAATATATATATATATATATATATATATATATATATATATATATATATATATATATATATATATTTAAAAAGAACAATAAAAAAAAAATTAACCCTACCCCGTCCACCACCCTCCCTCACCCCCCACCCACTCCCTTGCCCCCCTCCCTCCCCCCCGACTCTTCTCCCACCTTCCTCACCCCCCTCCCGGAATCAGCCTGCAGCCTCTTGGCCGCTGGTTGGGGGCCCTCGCCAATCGGCTTGCAGCTTCTTGGCCACTAGCTGGGGGCATGGGTGGGGAGGGGAAGGGGGTGTGTGGGGGTCAGGAAGTGGGGGGAAGGAGGGGGAGCGGAGAGGGGAGGGCGAAGGGTGGGCAGGGGTGAGGGGAGAGGGGAAGTGTCGGGAAGGGGAATGGCGAGGGGGGAGAGGGGAAAGGTCGGGGAGGTAGGCGGAGGGGAGAGGGGAGGGGTCAGAAGGGGAAGGCAGAGGGGGGCGAGAGGGGAGCGGTCGGGGAGGGAGGAGAAGGAGGGGGAGGGAAGAGGGAGGACCGAGGGAGGGGAGAGGGGAGGTGTAATGCCCTGCGGCTGGCGAGTCGCCTAGGCGCGCCCACCGATCGACCAAAGTAGCGTGCAAGGCAGCAGAGCGACCAATGGGCGAGACATGTATGTGGGTGAGGTTGGTTGCCTTGTTTATACGCGGGCTAGTTGGATGAGCCACCCGTGGGCCGATTGCACGAGTTGGTGAAATCGAGCGAGATGTGGTGGGGCGATCCCGTATGATGGGCAGGCCGACCAACATATATGATGATTTTTGCAATGAAGGCAGGTCGATTGGAGGTAGAATGGAGGGTCAGCTGGGTTGCATGACCCCCACTACCCATCATATATATATGGAGGGTGAGACTTGGAAAAAAACACATTCGGACATAGCTCATCAAGCAAAGGTGTGAAGGAGGTGTATCGGAGCTACAGTAAGGCATAGGTTATGCACCTGCTCGCCAGGTAGGGCTACACAGAGCTTTGGCACGAGTTTGATGGTCAGTTGTGGCACGGGTGGAGGGTGCACGAAGGTGCCCGCCCGTCATTCAGTTGTGCACATGGGTGGAGGGCTGCACGAAGGCGCTCACCTATCGTTCAGTTGTGCACATGGGTGGAGGGCTGCACGAAGGCACCCGCCCGTTGGTTGTATGTGCAGGTGGAGGGTTGCACGAAGACACCCCCCCACCGGTTGGTGAACGACTCGGGTGAGATTTCGGGTGGAGGGCCGCACGAAGGCATGCCCACCCGACTCATTCAAGGAGTTCGGTTGGTTGAAACGGTGAAGTGTGGGTGTGACCACTGTGCAGGGCGTGCACGAGGTGGGCGCCTGACACGGGTAAAACGCCGGTGGAGTTTTGCTCCCGGACATTTGTAAATTCTCATATATATATAATAAAATATTATTATTGCATATGAATGGTGTACTCTCTGTTGTCTCATGAATGTTTGTGATGATGTTATAATGTTAGTGGATTCCGCACATTAATATTGTTAATGAAAGATGATGAATGTTAGGTGTAGTTCTCATAGTAACTTAACCATGGAACATGTTATCTACTTAGGCAGTGCCGCACGGTTTCCAATTAACGAAAAAATAATTGGGTGTAGGTTTTAACCCCATACAGAAATTACCTGCATACGAATTCTAAAACACACAAAATAAATAATGTGAGAGCAGAACACATAAAACACATATACATAGAGATTTTCCCTGGATCCCAAAACCGGGACTACCAGCTTGATTTTCATTATTTTCCTTTCAATGTTATAATACATATTTATACATGTCGAAGCATCTAATAGAATGGACCGGAAACCATCGCATCCAATACCATGGACCGAAAACCATCACGTCCAAAAACCATGTGCAAAAAATCATGCACAAAACCATAGGTGGGTCTGCCCAACCTAACATAGGGTCCAAAACCAAAATTTTCCGGGGCGCTGCCTTGGACCCCATAAAGTGGGGTTACGGGTGCCCTTCAAACCCCTTGTTAACTATGTGGAAAGAATATAACACAACCTAACATTCTCCCACTTGTTGTTTTCTTTCCACAGGGGGCCAGAAGAGAGCTTAGTCATTTTTCCAGCCCTGAAATGCCCATTGTCTTTCTACACCAAGAGAACTTCTCAGAGCTCACAGATTTTATCAATGCATCTGCAGTATTCTTCAAAGTGTCCACCTTTACCAGCAACACCTATTTGTCTTCTATCATATTCCTCACAAAGTGATACTGAACATCAATGTGCTTTGTCTTTGAATGATATGCAAGATTCTTTGCCAAGAAAATTGCACTTTGGCTGTCACAGTCTATCCTTATAGCTCCCTGTACTAACCCCATACTTGAACACAATCTCTGCAACCAAACTGCTTCCTTGCTTGCATGAGTGGCTGCCATGTATTCTGCCTCTGTAGTTGATAGTGCCACTACAAATGGTTTCTTACTCATCCAACTAACTGCACCTCCAAATAGGTTAAACACATACCCACTTGTAGATCTTCTCTCATCCATATCTCCAACCCAGTCTGCATCAACAAAGCCATGAATATCCAACACTCTGTCTAATCATGGTCTTCCTTGGTAGAACAGACCATAATCACTAGTGCCACGCAAATACCTGAAAACCCGCTTCACTGTTGTCCAATGCTCCTTTACTGGTTTTGAAATAAACCTGCTCAATACTCCCACTGCATGTGCAATGTCTGGTCTAGTACAGACCATTTCATACATCAGGCTACCAACTGCACTTGCATATGGAACACGGGACATGTCCTCTTCCTCTTCTTGTGTCTTGGGATATTTTTCAATAGATAACCTCACACCTATAGGAATAGGAACCTTCACTGGTTTACTATCATGCATATTAAACCTCTGCAATATTGTCTCGACATACTTCCTCTAGTTTAACCAGAGCTTCCTCTTTATCTGATCTCTTTTAATTTCCACGCCCCAAATATAGTTTGCAGCACCAAGATCTTTCATGTCGAATTTGGAGGACAATTGGGTCTTCAAATCCTGGATAATTTCTTTGTCATTTCCAACCAGCAACATATCATCCACATACAAGACCAGATAAATAACATGGTCACCAATTAATTTAAAATATACACAATGATCTGCTTTGCTTCTGGTGAAGCCAAGTCCCAGAATAAATGTATCAAATTTCCGATACCACATCCTTGGTGATTGTTTTAACCTATATAGAGACTTCTTTAACTTACATACCAGTTCTTTCTTACCCTTCACCGCAAAGTCTTCAGGTCGCTTCATGTAGATCTCCTCTTCCAGATCCCCATGAAGAAATGGTGTCTTCACATCCATCTGTTCTACCTCAAAATAAAAAGCAGCAACAATAGATAAAAGTAATCTAATAAAAATTACCTTGGCAACAGGAGAAAAAATATCACCAAAATCAATTATCGGCACCTGGGAATAACCTTTTGCTACCAACCGAGCTTTGTATTTCTCCACTTTTCCTTCTGCATTTGTCTTCTTTTTGAACACCCATTTGTTGCCAATGGGTTTCCTTCTAGCTGGCAACTCCACCAGATTCCAAGCCTCATTTTTGTGCAAAGATGCCATTTCATCAACCATGGCCTCTTTCCAAAGTTTTCCATCCTCTGAAGCCACTGCTTCCTTCACAGTTCTGAGATCATCATCAGTAACAAGCAAAGCAAAATTTGAATAGAAAGTAGATGGACTGTACCTTTCTGGTTGCCTTCTTTCTCGAACTGATCTTCTCATAGCCAGAGTTTGTGGCTCTTCATATTCTGATTCCTCCTCTGCTGTAGAGTCTGGTTCTTCCTCCTTTAGCTCAAACTCTATCTTCTCAGGTTCCTTTGGTTGGAATTCATGTTTAATAACATCTTTCACCTCTCTGAACACCACATCTCGGCTGTACACCCTTCCTTGTTACTGGGTTCCAAAGCTTATAACCCTTTAAACCATCATTATACCCAATAAAGATGCATTTTTCAGATTTGCTATCCAACTTGGGTCGTTTCTCCTTTGGAACATGTACATATGCATCACATCCAAATACCCTCATATGTGAAAGAGAGGGTTTCTTACCAGTCCATACCTATTGTGGAGTCTTATCCTCCAACACCAATGAAGGTGACCTGTTGACCAGGTAACATGCAGTATCCACCTCCTCTGCCCAGAATTCCTGTCCTAACTCGGCACCACTGAGCATGTTTCTTGCCCTTTCCATCAATGTCTTGTTCATTCTTTTTGCAACTCCATTTTGCTGAGGTGTATATGGAGTAGTCTTCTGTCGTGCTATACCACACTTCTTGCAGAATTCTTCAAATTCCTTATTGCAAAACTCTCCACCGTTATCTGTCCACAGAACCTTTATATTCTTCTCTGTCTGGTTTTCCACCGGAGCTTTAAATTCTTTAAACCTGTCAACGACTTCAGATTTCTTCTTAAGAAAATATATCCATGTATTCCTTTAGAAGTCGTCTGTTTCGCCCTCTTACTACCAGAGGGGAAACTCACCCAATTCTACTTCCCGTATACACAATTTTCATAGAAATCAAAATCCAGAGAGCTATTACTCATACCTTTACCATGGAGTATTCGAAGCTCTTTCTCTCCAATATGTCCAAGCCTTTGATGCCACAGCATGGTCTTTTCTCTAGAGACCACTAGATTTTCTGCTCCACTTTCAGGACCCACGAAACTATTGCACCTATCAACAACAGTGCTACCTTGCAGCTTGTACAGAGTTCCAATTCAAACTCCCCGCATCAATACCAATGCTCCCCGAACCATTTTGCAGGTATCCTTCTCGAACACTATTTTTACACCTGCATCATCCAACTTACTAACAGAAATCGGATTTCTGGCTAATGCAGGAATATGTAGAACACCCGGAAGTGTTCTAACCCTTCCACCTTCCAGCTTCAACTTTACTTTTCCACGACCAATGATTCTAGCCTTCCTGTCACCCCCCAAGAAGACATCACCACCATCATATTTCTCATACTCACAGAACCACTCTCTATGGGGAGTGAAGTGAAAGGATGCACCTGAGTCAACCAACCATGCCTCATGATATACATGTGTACTTGAAGAAGCCAAGTACACATCCCCACCTTCATCTAAGATGGTTTTTGCCTCTACAGAAGGAGTCTCATCAGATCCCTTTCCTTTGTCAGGAGCTTTAGATTTACAATCCCTTTTGAAGTGGCCTTCCTTTCTGCATTTCCAGCACACCACCTTTACAAGTTTTCCTAGAGATTTAGATCTCCCTCTAGATTTAGATCTCCCACTCGATGACTTATTTTTGTTTCTGTTCTAGGACCGGCCTCGTACAGACAAGGCATCACCATTTTCGCTCTCCATATTTTTCCGTCTCATCTTCTCCATCAGCAAGGCTGAGACTATTTCATCAAACTGTAAGGCAGTTTCATTGCTACCTATTGCAATAACTAAACTATCCCACGAATCTGGTAGAGAACACAACAAATTGATGCACTTATCTTCATCTAAAATTTTAATATCAACAGATGCTAACTGACTTACCACTGTATTAAAAGCATTCAGATGCTTTGTCACCAAGTCTCCATCTTTCATCCGTAGGTTATGCAGCTTTTTCCATAGGAACAGTTTATTCGCCAGAGACTTAGATTGGTACAAAGTCCCTAACTTGTCCCACAAAGCCTTCACCATAGCTTACCCTGATACATTCAACAATACTGAATCTGAGACACACAATCGTATTTTGCTCTTTGCCTTCCGATCCAACTTCTTCCATTCTTCATCGAACACTCCCGTTGGTTTAGTACCCGGATCTACCATGATCCACAGATCTTTATCCACCAACAGATCCTCCATCTTGAGTTTCCACAACTCAAAACTCTGACCATTAAATTTCTCGATCTCTATCTTTCCACTGCTCGCCATCTTCTTTCACCACTAGAATCGATCTCACAGATCTCCCACTGAACAGGGTCTACCATAGGCCCGAGCGAAACCCCTCAGCAACAAAGGCATCCCTTTGAAGCCAAATCTGCTCTGATACCAAATGTAGGTTTTAACCCCGTACAGAAATTACCTGCATATGAATTATAAAACACAGAAAATAAATAATGCGAGAGAAGAACACATAAAACACATATACATATATATTTTCCCTTGGATCCCAAAACTGGGACTACCAGCTTGATTTTTCATTATTTTCCTTTCAATATTATAATACATATTTATACATGCCGAAGCATCCAATACCATGGACCAAAAACCATCGCATCCAATACCATGGACTGAAAACCATCGCGTCCAAAAAACATGTGCAAAAAATCATGCAATAAACCATAGGTGGGTCCACCCAACCTAACATAGGGTCCAAAACCAAAATTTTCTGGGGCGCTGCCCTAGACCCCATAAAGTGGGGTTACGGGTGCCCTTCAAACCCCTTGTTAACTACGTGGAAAGAATATAACACAACCCAACATTGGGGGCGTGATAGATGGTATCAAAGGTACTTGCAGAGAACATACATGTACGCAGGGAAAAGTTATGGAGAAATCGTATATTAACAGTCTGGGTTTCGTGAACTTGATGGTTCATGGCAAGACCATTCAAGCTCTGGTGGACACAGGGGCCAATGATAACTTCATGACGACACGGTTTTCAAAAGAGGTTGGACTGATGATCTTCCCATCGAATGTGGAAGCCAAGGCAATGAACTCTAGAGCTAAAGTGGTGGGTTTGGCACACAAAGTGCCTGTGCAGATAAAAGACTGGAAGGGTCAGTTGGACTTCACTGTGATGGAGATGAATGACTTTGATATGATATTGGGGCAAGATTTCTTGAAGGGTAACAAGGCAATTGTTGTCCCCTTCTATGATGAGGTGGTGCTATTTGGATAGTCACAAACTTGGACTTTGCCCATTCATAGGCAAAGGCGGGAAGTCAAGGTGCAACATGTTTCTGCACTAAGTTTGGAGAAAGCTATGAAGGAGTCAGATATGGAGACATATGCGGTGATGTTCAAGGGAGTCGAAGATGATGGAGTGGGGACGCCTGTTCCAGCTGAGATTTTTGAGATATTGGCCAAATATGCAGATTTGATGCATGATGAGCTACCAAAGAAGCTTCCATCAAGGCGTGCAGTGGACCATAGCATTGAGCTTGAGCCAGGGAAGCAACCTCCAGCTAAAGCACCTTATCTATTGTCAGGACCTGAGTTGGAGGAGTTGAAATGGCAGTTGAAGGAGTTAATTGATGCAGGTTTCATCAGACCTTCAAGGTCCCCCTGTGGTGCTCCATTATTGTTCCAGCGGAAGAAGGATTCGAATGAGCTACGGATGTGCTGTGATTACCGTGCACTGAACAAGCAGACGGTAAGGAACAAGTATCCTTTGCCATTGGCTGTTGATTGCTTTGACAAGCTTGCGAAAGCCCGAGTGTTTTCCAAGCTGGACTTGAGGCATGGATATTATCAGGTGCGGATAGCTAAAGGAGATGAGAAGAAGACTGTGATAGTAAAGAGGTATGGTAGTTTTGAATTCCTTGTTATGCCATTCGGGTTGTGCAATGCTCTTGCTACGTTTTTCACTTAGATGAATGATGTTCTACAACCATACTTAGATTCGTTCGTAGTAGTATACTTGGACGATATAGTGGTGTACAATGAAAACATGAAGGATCATAAGAAGCACTTGGCGATGGTTTTCGAGGCACTGAAGGCAAATCAATTGTACTTAAATAAGTCTAAGTGAGTGTTCACTCAGATTGAGATTCCGTTCCTTGGACATATAGTGGGTCAAGGGTACATACGGATGGAGCCAAGCAGAGTGAAGGCGATCGAAGGTTGGGTTGAACCAAAGAATGTCCATGAGATGAGGGTGTTTTTGGGAATGACCAACTACCAACGGAAGTTTGTAGAGGGGTACTCCAAGGTAACATCATCACTGACAGACATGTTGAAGAAAGACAAGAGATGGAGTTGGACAGACAAATGTTAGTTGGCATTTGATGATTTGAAGAAGAGGATGGTTACATCACCGACACTGAAGTTGCCGAACTTCGAGCGACCGTTTGAGGTACACACAGATGCAGCTTCAGATTTTTCCATAGGAGGGATCCTTATGTAGGATGGACATCTGGTGGCGTATGAGAGTTGGAAGTTGCAGGATAGAGAACGGAGGTATCCAGTTCATGAGAAGGAGATGACTGTGATCATTCATTGTCTTCATGTGTGGAGGCATTACCTGATTGGGAAGTCGTTTGTTGTCAAGACAGACAACATTGCAGCAAGTTATTTTGCATCACAATTGAAGCTTTCTGCAAAGCAAGCTCGTTGGCAGGACTTCTTGGCAGAGTTCGACCTGACTATTGAATATAGACCGGGAAGACACAATGCGGTAACATATGCCCATAGTAGGAAGGGACAACTTGCAGCATTGGAAGGGGAAGACTGGGCAGCTAGGAGTAGGGGTCGAATTCAGATGTTGGAAGAGATGCAAAATAAGCTCAATGAAAGTGTTGAGACTGATACTCAGGCACAGAATATAGTGAATCAGATAAAGGAGGGGAAGACACGGAAGTTCTTTCTACGATACAAATTCTTGTTCTTTGGAAATCGACTCTATGTTCCAAGGTCATCTGGGCTCAGGAGGCACCTTTTGAAGGAGTGCCACGACTCACTGTGGGTTGGCCATGCAGGGCAGTGTCGTTCTTTGGCATTGTTGGAGAGAGGATTCTTTTGGGAGAAGATGCGGGAGGATGTAGAGGAGTATGTACATACGTGCATCATTTGTCAGCAGGACAAATCAGATAATCAAAGGCAGGGAGGTCTGTTGCAGCCTTTATCGATTCCTGAGAGACCATGGATGAATGTCTCGATGGACTTCATCACTTAGTTGCCATAGGTTCAGGGGTATAATGGGATAATGGTCGTGGTTGATCGTTTTTCCAAGTATGTTGTCTTTGTTCCAACAAAGATGCCTTGTGGAGCTGAGCAGACTGCAGAGTTGTTCTCTAAGAACATAGTGAAGTATTGGAGGATTCCATTAAGCATCGTGTCAGACCGAGATCCGTGTTTTATAGGCAGATTTTGGACTACATTATTCAAGTTAGTCGGGACAGAATTTTTGATGAGTTCGAGTTACCATCCGTAGACAGATGGACAGACCGAGAGGATCAATGCACTGCTGGAGGATTACTTGAGACATTATGTGATGGCTGATCAGAAGAATTGGCCTGAACTCTTGGATGTTGCTCAGTTTAGCTACAACATATAAAAGAGTTCTGCGACGGGGTACAGTCCATTTGAGTTGGTGAATGGACAGATGCCAGTCACACTGCATACCGTAGTGACAAGAGGTTTGTTGAGGAGTCCTCATGCGAAGAAGTTCATGAAGGCTTGGGATGAGACCTTGGAGCTGGCACGGTTGAGCTTGCACAAAGTTGCAAGGAGAATGAAGAAATGGGTAGATAAGGGAAGACGGGATGTACACTTCAGTGTGGGAGATATGGTGTTTCTCAGGATTACCAGAGAGCAGTTTCAGCCACCTAAGGGGACTGTGAGCAAACTGACACGGAAGTATGAGGGACCATTCCAGGTGAAGAAGACAGTGGGGGAAGTTGCTTATGAGCTAGAGCTTCCACACCATATGCATATGAAGCACCCGGTTTTTCACATGACTCAGTTGAAGAGATGCAGACTTGATGTTGATCATCCAGAGAGAGCTGAACCACCGAGAGGACCAGCCATGATTGTGGACAAGCCGAATCTAGAGTTGGAGAAAATTCTGAGTTTCTGAACTACAGGGATTGGTTACCACATGAAACAGGAATTTCTTGTCAGATGGAAGAATGCACTAGAGGAGGAAAGCTGGGAGACAGAGGACTCACTTTGGAGATGGAAGAAGAAGATTGAGAAGTATGATAGGAAGCTACTGAGGAGAGCTGGATTGTCGAGGGTGACAATGATTTCAGGTGGGGGAGAATGTAATGCCCTGCGGCTAGCGAGTCACATGGGCACGCCCACGATTGACCGAAGTAGCATGCGAGGCAGCAGAGCGACCAATGGGCGAGACATGTATGTGGGCGAGGTTGGTTGCCTTGTTTATACGTGGGCCGGTTGGACGAGCCACCCACGGGTCAACTGCACGAGTTGGTGAAATCGGGTGAGATGTGGTGGGGCGGTCCCATGTGATGGGCGGGCCGACCAACATATATGACGAGTTTTGCAATGAAGGTAGGTCGGTTGGAGGTAGAATGGAGGGTCGGCCGGGTGGCACGACCCCCGCTGCCCACCGTATATATATGGAGGGCGAGACTTGGCAAAAAACACATTCGGACATCGCTCATCAAGCAAAGGTGCGAAGGAGGTGTATCGGAGCTGCAACAAGGCGCAAGTTATGCTCCTGCTCGCCGGGTAGGGCTACACGGAGCTCTGACATGATTTTGGTGATCGGTTGTGGCACAGGTGGAGGGTGCACAAAGGCACCGCCCATCGTTCAGTTGTGGACACGTTTGGACGGTTGCACGAAGGTGCCCGCCCATTGTTCAGTTGTGCGCACGGGTGGAGGGCTTCACGAAGGCACCTGCCCGTCGGTTGTATGTGCGGGTGGAGGGCTGCATGAAGGCACCTGCCCACTGGTTGGTGATCGACTCGGGTGAGAGTTCGAGTGGAGGGCTACACGAAGGCGTGCCCGCTAGACTTGTTCAAGGAGTTTGGTTGGTTGAAACGGTGAAGTGTGGGTGTGACCACCGTGCAAGGCGTGCACGAGGTGGGTGCCCGACACGGGTAAAACGCCGGTGGAGCTTTGCTCCCGGTCATTTGTAAATTCTCATATATATAATAAAAGATTATTATTGCATATGAATGGTGTACTCTCTGCTGTCTTATGAATGTTTATGATGATGTTATAATGTTAATGGATTCCACACATTAATATTGTTAATGAAAGATGATGAATGTTAGGTGTAGTTCGCAATGTAACTTAACAATGGAACATGTTAGCTACTTAGGCGGTGCCGCACGGTTGCCAATTAACGAAAAAAGAATTGGGGATGTGACAGGAGGGGTCGAGGGGGTGAGGGAGAGGCCAGCTAATTGTTTTTTTTTTTTTTTTTTTTTATAATTTTTTTAATATTATTTTTGTTAATTTTTTTATTTTATCTTATTTTTTTTATTTTTTTAAATTCTTAAATTTTTATTTTTTATTTATTTTTAATTAAAAAAAAAAAATTCTTAATTTTAATTTTTTCTGTTAATTATTTTAAGTTTTTTTTTTTTAACGAGGTTTTTTCTTTTTATTTGTTTTTTAACTTAAAAAAAATGTTTTTAGATTTTTATTTTTTTTTGTGGTTCAATTTGTTTTTCTTTAAATTATATATATATATATATATATATATATGTTTTTTGAAAAAAAAATCATTTTTTGTTTTTCATTAATTTTTTGTTTTTTTTTTTTTTTACGAGTTAATTTTGATTTTTTTTTTAAGTTTTTTTTTTTATATATTTTTTTGTATTTGAATTTTTTTCTCATGTTTTTTTTATTTTTATGTTTTATTACTAACATGTTTTATGTTTTATGTTCTTTTATTTTTTTTGTCATGTTTTATTTTTATTTTTATTTTTATGTTTTATATTTTTGTTATGTTTTTTTAATATATTTTTATGTTTTATTACTAACATGTTTTTATTACTTTTATTTTTGTCATGCTTGTTTGTTTGTGTTTTTTTTGTTTTTGTTTTGTTTTGTTTGTTTTTTTTTTTTTTTTTTGTATTTGTTTGTCATGTTCTTTTATTTTTATTTTTATGTTTTATTACTAACATGAAAATCACTAACATAGTAACTACCATTTGGCATATCAGAACCCCCGAACATCATAACTTTTTAACTGTGCCATCTTAAAACTCTCAATATCCGAACTTTTTAACTGTGTCATCTTAAAACTCTCAATCTCTGAAACCTCTGATACTCAACGTTTCTGCTATCTTGAAAACTCCCGATACTACAATATTTTTTTTTTATTTTTTTTTATTTATTTATTTTAATTTGTTTATTTATTTTATAAAAAAATTATATATATATATATATATGTTATTTCTTCATTTTTATAATTTTAATTAAAAAAACAAATCTTAATTTTATTTATTTAAATCATTTAATTAAATTAAACAAAGTCTTCTAGTAGAAATCACAAGAGAGAATTTTTTTTCTTAATTTTTTTTTGGTAATTATTTTAAGGTTTTTCTCTAATGAGGTTTTTTCTTTTTATTTGTTTTTTAACTTTAAAAAATGTTTTTAGATTTTATTTTTATTGTGGTTCAATTTGTTTTTTTTTTAATTATATATTTAAAAAAAAAAAAAACATTTTTTATTTATTTATTTTTTGTTTTTTATTTTTCACTTTTTTATTTTTTTTTATGAGCTAATTTTGGTTTTTTCTTTACATTTTTATAGGTTTTTTGTTTTGTTTTTTTTTTTTTTTTTTTCATATATATTTTTTGTATTTGATTTTTTTTCTCATGTTTTTTTTTTTTTTTTTTTTTTATGTTTTATTACTAACATGTTTTATGTTCTTTTATTTTTTTGTGATGTTTTTTTATTTTTATTTTTATGTTTTTTTTATTTTATTTTATTTTTGTTATGTTTATTTTTTTTTTATTTTTATGTTTTATTACTAACATGTTTTTATTATTTTTTATTTTGTCATGTTTTTCTTTATATATATATATATATATATATATATATATATATATATATATATATATATATATTGTATTTAATTTTTTTTGTCATGTTTTCTTTTTAAATTTTAAATTTTTATGTTTTATTACTAACATGAAAATCACCAACATTTAAAAAAAATTATCCACACTTAATTCATTAGAAAATTTAAAGTGTAAAAACTAAGCCCTTAAAACACAAAGAGTTGATGCTCATCAACACTTTTCAAAATCAAGATGAAAATCACTAAGGAAAAAAATGTTCACACTTGACACATAAAAAAATTTAACGCGTCAAAAATAAGCCCTCTAAAAAAATGTGTTGATGTTGCATCAACACTTTTCAAAATTAGCATGAAAATCATTAACATTTAAAAAAATTGTTCATACTTGATACATAAAAAATTTAACGTGGCAAAAATATGCTAAAAAAAAGGTGTATTTTGAATCACCATTTTTCAAAATTGAGTGATTTTTTGCTACCTCAAAAAAATGGATACTAGGTCATTTTCTCGTTTGATCGATAACTATGTTCCATTTAGTTTTATTTTATCTATATAATAAATCACAGGGACCCTTTTTAATTTTAATAAAACTCTTTAGTTTTAATAAAGATAAGGCGCTTTTTTAATGTTTTGTGAATAAAATAGCCTCTCACATGAAAATTTCTATTATCAGAACCCACATATCGGAGGTCCAACCTTACAAATGTTATGATTAATGAAAACCTTATGGGCCTTTTTATTATTTAAATGATGCATTATCAGAGGATTTCTATCATATCATTGTAATATCGTAACATTCCTTATAGGCAAGATACGATATAATCATTCTCCGATCAAACATTCCCGATATATAACGCAAAGTTAAGTGGGCACTTTCATTTAAACTAAATATTTTCAAGAACTCCCGACCCCACAACTGCCATTTGGCATATCTGAATCCCCGAACATTGTAGCTTTTTAACTGTGCCATCTTAAAACTCTCGATATCCCAAACCTCTGATACTCAACGTTTCTGCTATCTTGAAAACTCCTGATACTACAATATTTCAATGCCTCCCACTTATGATATTCGATATCTATGATACTTATTCCCTCTGATATCTCAAACCTCTGATATTCCCGTCTCTACCCATATCAAGACTTTTCATATAGGATGTCACTCTTTAAAAATCCCTGATACTCCATTCCTCGATATAAAACTTCTTATATGTGTTCTCGCTTACACTTATAGCCATTATATCTTTAAACAACATATATGAGAAACCTTAGATATCGTAATTTTTAGTATGCAACCGTGTGATCTCTCTGATAAAACTCTTCTGATATGCTTATGTGTATAGAACCCACGTGAATTCACATTTTTCATTTAATATCCTAAAGTGGCGAATTTATGGTTTTTGAAATTATAAACAACTTTATTCATTGCAACTTGAATTTATCATGATTTTCCCTTTAAGACAAAAATCGTTATGGAAAATCGTTATTTGCGTTGAAAACTCTCTAGCGAAGGAATTATCATTTAATATTTTGTTTACCATTGCAGGCCAGTCCCGATAACCGCAATTCAAAAGAGATATTTAAGGCAACTAAAGCAAAGAAGAAACTAGTCACTTAGCAGTAGTCAACTGCTCTGTCAGCTGAAAACATTGATACATAGGGTTGTTTTTTGACACGGTCTGTTCTTTAGATGTCGGGCGTGCCTCTTGGGAATCTATCTATCAGATATTCAAAGGCGAAGGACCAAGGGTCAGTCAAACAACGATTACAGCCGAGGAATCTACTCTTGTTTCTAATACTACCCACAATGATGTCACAAATTCATTTTTACACAGAGTCACAACTCGGCCCAAGATCCTTCCCTATATAGATATGATTCGGTGGGTTGTTGAACACTTGAACATTACAGACAGTAAATTCATGACAAATAATGATACAATCATAGACTCTTTCAGCTGCAGTGATTTCAATACAATGTACCATTTGCCACCACCATAGTGTAAATATGACAAATAGTTCATGTAGAAATTCATGAGCAACATTGATCATGCATCAGAGCCTATCAAGGAATGGAGGAGGGAGCCTAATAAGCATAAGCATGAGGAAAAGGGCGTATATGTAGTATACTCTCTCGCAGGTCCTTATTGTCAATTTTCTGCCATGGTAAGTTGGTTATTTGCTTATCCTAATACTAAAAGATTCCCAGATCAATGGACTCCACCGATTGATGTTGCTTCCAAAGGATATATATTAGAGTGGGAAATATTTTATCTGATAACTTAGCCACTCACATTTTGAATTTTAGGAAAAAGCATACAATTTCAGAAAATGTAATTCCTCCTTTTTATATGAGTGCTTATGTAATGGATGTTTTGTGCTACAATATGGATTTTGCCTCCATGGGATGGAAATGGACCTTAGCGGACCCAACTCCTATTCATATATACCATAATATCCTTTAGGACTCCAAATACCAGCCCCATTTCTATAAAATCTGCCAGGGTGTCATGCTTTATATCCATCTAATTATTTTTAATAAGAGAGCTCCTAGGATTTACCCGGAAGAAGAGGCAAAATTGCTTTGGGTTGGGAATTGGTTTGGCGAAGATTTTTTTACCTACATCTGGGTCTTTGGTAGTCTAGCTAATCCACATGTTTTTCCCCTGTTTTTCCCCTGTTTTTCCTTGACAAACTGTTGGCTCGTGAGATAACATACCAAACTGTAGGTAATGGAATTTCTAAAGTATTGAAAGAATCCAATAAGAAAGTATGGCCTACCTTTCCTTTTTGTTGTGGTATGTATACATTAGAGAATTTCAAACATGCAACTATTGAGATGAACTCTATTTTAGAGTTGAAATTTCCTACTATCCCTAATAGGTAGTACGATCCTCATGGAATTGTCAAGAAGGTTATTGCTCAATCAAGCGTAAGGAAATTCTCTCAAGAACCAGATCAGTTTGATGTCGTCTTTGAAAAAGATACCACCTATTCAATAGTTTCCAAAAAGATTACAGAGCATCTAACTCCACAAGAAATCATTTAATATGCCCAATATAGGGAAGAAAGGTTATCTCGTTTACCCTTAGATTCATTAAAACTTTCACAGGAAAGCACAACTCAAGAAAATGTTACATATATTCCTTCTACACAGGTTACTTATATCCTTGATCCAAAAGATATAGGGGATTCTTCTTCTACTTAGACTAAAGGACAATTACCAAGTTCTAAGCTTGAAGAGATATGGGAACAATGTAGCCAAGTTTTGAAAGGAAATAAACCTAAGGTTTTGAAGACTACCTCACAAGAGAAAGTCTTAGACACTTCTGAAACTTTTGAGAAGACTCTGATTACAATAAGGACCTCTGATCAACCTTTAGAGATTGAAGACATAGAAATTATACCAGCATTATTGACCTCTGAGGTCATATTAAGGGTCGAGGAGATTCCTCCCCTTGACATATTCTACAATCCTCAACATAATGCCGTTGTAAAAAGGCAAAGAAAGAAAAGGAATACTGACCAATCCCATGCCTTAGTCCCTAGAAATTCCTCTTTTGAAGTAGTATGGAAAGGGTCATAGTCCACTCCAACAAAGGAACTTGAAAGACTCACTCAGTTCACATGAGCTTATGCTTCTGTGACTATGGACAAAGCCATCGAGATACAACAACTTTTTAAGGAAAAGGAGGACAATATTATGTCGTTGGAACAAGGCCTTGAGAATGAGAAACAAAAGATTGCTAATCAATGGCAATAATAACTTGTTGAGCTCCAGAAAATTTTCGTCACCCTTAAACTTCAACATGACTCTAATTTGAGGATCTGAGATGCTCAAATTAAGGAATTACAACTCAGGATTGAACTACTGAAAGTTAATCCTGAATTAGTAGAGTTTAAAAGGGTAGAAAGATAATTAAATACTCTCCTTGCTCAACAATAGGTCATATTCTGTTAGAAATTAGCCATTTTTCATGATTTGTGTCACACAACCAACTCATTGGTGGACCAATTATCTAATATTAGGACATACTTCGATAATATTGAGGAAATGATTGTAGGCTACATAACATGGAAAGACAATGCTGAAGGGATATTAGCTAATCTCCCAAGGATAGAGGAATCACATAAGGAAATGGTCTTTAGGGAATGGGAAATCTGCCTCAAGCATACATAAACAAAAATATTCAATGAAAGGGACATCTCCAACGACCTCATTGAAGCCATCAACGATAATTTGTTTTAGGCAAATCTTATTTCAGATTGCCCCAAGGGAACTCTACCAAATATCAAATTGTTGACAAAAACGTGGCAGGAATTGTCCAAGAAAAAGGCCAAAAATATTGAAAAGTTATCTAAGATTAACTTAGAATGCCATTTCAATTTCTTAGTCAAGCCTCATAGCCAATGACTAATGCTCAAGTGCCTATCCAATACAACACTCATGTTACTTCTTCCTCTACCCCTTTACCTTCCTCTTATCATCCTCTAATCACTTCCATCCACATTCCTCAGCCACAATCAACTAGTGCTATTATAATGAGTAGCATTACAGGAGCATCCTCTTCAACTGCTCAATCTTCATCAGCCTCCACATCGTCTTGAACTTCCTTCGCTCCTAGTACTCCTAGAATGGCCCAAATACCATGGAACAATCCAGGAGCATTACAAATGAACCCACCATTACATCCTCTTCCCAAACATCTATAGAGATGGTTTCCTAAGTTTAATCCTCATGATGGCCTCCCTGCAAAGGAACATTTTCATAATTTCATATTAGCCATTAATCTGCATGGATTCACAGAAGAGGATTGTGTTGTCAGACATTTTCATTACACATTTGAAGGATTTGTAGGGTTTTGTTATTTCTCTCTTCCTACTAGATCAATAAAAAATTGGGATATGTTTGAGGAACATTTTTTGTTAAAATTTGGGGATGAATGAAAAAATTCTACTTTGATTAATGATTTGTCAAATCTTAGGGCCAACCCAAATGAAAAAATCAAAGATTTTAATTCGAGATTTAACAAATTGTTAAATAAAATCTCAGACACTTCCAGACTTGGACCTGATGTGCAGATTGAAAGATACATCTATGCTCTTCCTTCAAATATTTCCATGTTCCTAGATAGGGATAATAAAACAATATTGCTTGATAAAATGAAGGAAGCTCTATCTGTAGAAAAAATAATTCTCGCTCTTGAGAAGAAAATTGCTCTTGAGGAAATACAACAGACCAAGAAAGTCTATTTTAAAGAAAAATCCAAGAAGAAAGCTCCTAAAGATCCTTTCAACTTGGAGGGGTTACAAAATGTGGTTCTGAACACAATTTTGTTGGGGAAATTATATATATATATATATATATATATATATATATATATATATATATATATATATATATAAGTGTTTGCCTCAATAATTAATTATCGACAAGGGAATCGTAATCAGTAGAGCTAATGTACTATATGTGCCGAAAATAGATAAGTTTTGTTATCTAATTCATATAGTCTAGATAGTGATTATTACAAACTAACACTTCATTCTACAAATTGTAATTCATTTTGTCACACAATTATTGAAAATTCGCAGAATGCTCAAGTACTTTAAAATGAATATTCTAAATCAGGTAACGAGTTCTTCCATTTATCAGCTCATGAAATAAAAAGATGGATCTAACTTCTTTTCCTGCAACTATTACTCTTAATCAATTCAATGCATTTAAACAAGGCAATCAAAATTAATACATGAAATATGAATCTAGTGACACATGTAGGTGAATGGTGAGATCTCAAGTTTTATCCTTCCTGTACTTCAAACAATCAATCATTAAATCCACAACTCAAATACAACTTGAGCTAAGAAAGCATCACTCATAAAACAAAACTCAAAACACTAAACTATTTAATAACTTAAACAAAGGAAAACTTGCCTTGATGGATTCAGTGGACCCTTGCCAAGCAACCAAGGTAAGTTAAAGAGTTACAAAGCTAAGAAGTAAAATAACACACTGATCTTAATAATTGTTGCTCATATTATTAATGAAAAAGAATGATTACAATATCAACATTACAAATCTCAGAGTGCTCTGTTTCCAACCTAATCTCCCTTCTCGGATCTCTCTGAATATTAAAATATTAACTATTAACCATTCAAGAAAAAGATTTTGATTAACCTAATTGTTTGACATACCTCTCTTTTATAAAGAAGAGGGTCGTTACAATCAAAGTACAGGAGATAATCATCAATATGTATAATGAAACTAAAATTACATTTGTCACTTCGTCCAAATGACATGAAGTGCACGAGGAGGTAGTGGATCTCGGGTAACTAAGTAAAGGAGATGTCTTCAACAACTTCGTTGGTTCCATCATAGATTATTTGCTGAAGCACTAAGTCTGGAGATGAAGTCTGGTACCAAAATAAGACAACAGACGATGGTACCGGAACAAAATAGTGGAATATGGGTACCAACATCGAACAAAAAATATGAGTACCAGGGTTAAACGATAGAACAACTTGAGAAAATGGTACCAGAATCAAACAGTGGAGCAATTTGGTACCAGAATCAAACAATGGAATGGATTTGATGAGCACATTAGCCAAAATCTCGGGCCACAGGTCAAGTTTCAGATGAGTGCACACGTGTGGTGAGCACGGTCATTGAGAACACAACTATTGGTTGAGTACTGGATAGGTGCGCAGGTGGTTGACGAGTGTCGGATTACTGAACGAGTATGGGATGAAATACTGGATCGCTGAGCTACCCGAGTACCAAAATGATGAACTGACCAAGTATCAAAATGTTGAACTGGCCGAGTATTGGAATGTTGAAAGAGCACTAGAAGAATATGAAATCCAGATATCTATGTGAACCAATTAGAGAGTAAAATATCAAATAATGATATTTTTACTATAAGAAAACATATAAATTGCATTTTGAGATATAGATTACCTCATATAGACATTAGAAGGCCAAAAGGGCATATACATGGAGAAAATAAGAAAAGAGTAGATAGATTCGAGGCAAAATAGGTCAAAAAGAGAGGTTAATCAGGGAATTATAAGTGTCCAAAGGGAGACCCAACATTCTACCATGCTCAAGTTGTTGCATGCCCTCAAATTTCAAAAAATGAAGCATTCCTTGCCTGGGTATCACTTACTTGTTGTTCAACTCGGTGTTCATATGGATCCGCCAATATTTCTAAGCTTACAGCTACTTTTCTCAACAAAATTTTGCATTGTAAACATTGCCTAAGGTTTCTCTGCCTTTCTTCCACACAAAAGCCCAACTCTGATCCTCATACTTCGGCTTTACTCACACACAATTCATTGGTATTATAAGTTTGGCATAATCCATAATTACCTATATTCAATGAGGACTTTACACACAGCTGAATGCACTTGTGTCGATCCAATGATCCTCATTCGATGTCGTCTCAAACTTGGTTAATAAACAGAGAATAAATTAAACTTTTATTTACAAAATAAACATAAATTTATGCTTTCTATTTCAACCAACGATCATAGTGATAAGGATTTCAATCCCAAACAGAGGTGATCCTCATACCTTTGGTTACCTTCCATGCAACTTTAATGCGATTCGCATCACATTCCACACAGAAATTACAAAATCTAGTCTCATCTAATCATTCGGTCTCTTGAAATGATGGATGGTGGGCTGAAGGATAACTACCTCCATCTCAAAATGCTGCAATCTTGAAACACTACAACTTTACACCATTCATAGCTCAACAACAAGCTTCATTTAATTACACAAGCTCGGGTAAAACGGCTCCTTCAACGCATAATTGAATTCTATCGATTACACTGGCTCATCGATTGTATTTCTTACATAGACAGAACATATGCAACATAATCCATGCCCTAAAACGAAAAACCCACAATGGATCTGTAGTATTTCTTTCTTTGTAACGACAAATATTCAACAGTTGATCTCACTTATTTCTCCACGCCTTCTAAAGACATATTAAATCTATAATTGAGCTCAGAATTATAGTGGATTTGAACAATTCACCATCCTTTATAGCTGGAAGATCAATTCCACTCCCATTCTCAGATAATTTATGAAATTGACAGTGTACCAATAGACATATCACGCAGAAATAAATTACAATTCACAACAGGGATAATTTCCAGAGATGATCGATGCTCTCTATAAATCACATTCAAACATAAATTACTCGATATACAATCTATGGATAGACCGAGTCCTAGTCTATTTCTCACTCTTGCACTCTCTTTGGCTTGTTATTCTTTATTTCAAGTGGCCTCTTCTAATGTCTTTGAGGCTTACAAATATATACAAAAGGATTCTGCAACCAATTCTGGTTCAGATCCATAATCCATTCAACCATATCCAAGAAATCCTCTAAATCCACTTTTGACTCAACTAAATCCTATTCTAGGATCTCCTAATCCCTAAGATCTTTATAATATTTTTACAAGTCTAATATCTCTCGTATTCTCAATTATTTGAGAATATTTACATTAAAACCTCACACATATATTTCTCACTCAAATCATTTAAAAATATACAAAATTCCTATTAATAAATTAAATTCCTCATGAAACATTAGACCCCCTAAGTCAACCAAAATACAATGATTTTTCTAGCAGGATGCTCCTGCATCAGACTCCCAAAGTTAAAAGAAATCATGATCTCCAGATCATGTGTCTCCAATCGCTATCCTCCTGGATCCCAGACTTTGTTTTGCAGTGATCTCTTTGCTTCATTTAGTTGTTGTCCATGTACTCCATTGTCTTTTCTTATTGCTCCTGGTTTCCATATTTTAGTTTGTAAAGTTCCACTGAGTTTTCCTTCAACATTTGTTACAATCTAGTCTTTCATATAGCTGATTGTTTGTCTTCTCTTTATGCAACCTCTTTCCTTATGTTTCTTCCTCATAAGCTTCATAAAATTTTCTATTTCACTATCCAAATTACTTTGTTGTTGCATTTTTCTTTCATTCTCAGGGATATAAACACTTTGGTAACCTTTCATACTTTCATCTTCAAGCTGCTGACTACCTTCTTCAACATTTTCTGCTTCAACTTCTGCTATTATTCTTGAGATTTCTCCAGATACTGTCGTAGATATTGCTGCCACCCAAACTTCCTGAATATCCTTGAAGATATCTCCCTCTGTGATATCCAATTTTTGCTTCTTATTCTCAATTTTACCTTCAAGAAGTAAATTACCTTTCAACTCATTAGTAACATACTTACTATTCACTTCTCCTATGCTAGCCAAGGCATTAGGAACTTGGATACTAACATATTTCTTTGTCTCAATTAAAGTTTGAGACTCTTTTTCATCACAGTCTGTAATCACATCTTCGTACTCATATTCCTCCAACAAATATTCCAACAACTCCTCTTATGCTTGATAATCTTCAAGTATTTCATCACAATGTTGTTCATCATCTTCAGCGTGTCTTTCTTCATCCTTCATCAGCCACTTCTCAAAAAACTTTACCTCGACTTCAACATTCATCATCTTTTCATCAAGCTTTTGAGAATAACCCTCTTCCATGGCCATCTCCTCTCGCATCGAACCCTGATTCTCTAGCATAATTTCCAGCAATTTGATATCTTTGCTCCATGGATTAAGAATTTCCATGGAATCTTACTTAACATGCATAACAATCCACAATAACAGTTCTTCATTTGGTAAATCTGCAACCACACACAAAACGTCAGAAATAAAAACATTAGGCCTGTCAGCCTTACTTATCAGCATATCCATTTTCTGATTTGAACTCCCCAAAGAACTCATGAGACTTCCTGCAAGTCTCTCTTCCTCCTCATTCTCCAAGAAACTTATAAGATCTTCAATAGACATTTTCTCAACATCATATTCTCCAAGGATATCACCTTGTTCTGGTTCACAAAGTGAACTCTTTCCTCTCGTGTCAATGGCATGTATCTGAACTCAGCTTCTCTGAGTTTCTCCTTCTCCTCTAAACTATTCATCCTCTACTTTAACTCCTCCAAGGTTTTCTTCAACTTCCCTTCATAAATCTACATTACTGGCCACTTGACTCTCTTATTCATACTCCATCCATGTCTCCAGTTCTCTGGCATCTCTCCTTCTTGTAGCAGCTTCATCATGTAACTAATTTTATCCTTCATCTCAGTCATCTCTCTATCAAGATCCTCTTGACTCATCTTCTCTATGCCTTTTACTTTTGCACATTTCCTTCTATTATGGCTTTTCTTTCTCTCCATTGACGTTCAGTGATCATTTTCTTTCCCTCCTTTATGAACTACATCTCGTTCACTTGTGGACTATATCTAAGCCTCTCTTTCTCAGCAAGTCTTCGTACCTGCTACAAGTACCTCACCAAGCCTTCTCTCCTTTGAGCTCGGTCTTTTGGTAACACTGGTTCTCTATTTCTGGAACCTTTATTGAGCAAATCCTTTGCTCCTTGGCTTTTACTATTCCACTTCCTTTTGAGAACATTCACTTGTTCCCCTTATCCAACCTTTGTTGGAATTATTCAAAGTTCTTCCATTGTTTCCCCAGAGCCTTTCATTCACTTTTTTCTTTAGAAAACATACAACTTCGCTTGCCTGTCTACTGCTATCAATGTTCAATCTGTATTTAACGTGCAAAATTCAAGCCAAAGTTTAGATAAAACACTACCTGCACAATTTCACAAGGTAGTCTGCTTTCACTCTTCAACATTCGAATGGATCTCCATTCTTCCCGAGAAATCAACCATCGTTTTGTCAGATTTTACTGTTTGACTTTTCTTTCTGCACTTGCCTCCACCTTTTCGTATTTTAATCTGACTTCTTCTCCTCTGTTCTAGTTTAGTCCCCTTTTCACAAGAAATCAACCATTTCTATGCTTTCTTTGTGCTTCTGCATACTTCAGCTCTGCAATCTTTATTTTTAACAATTATTAATTTAACCTTCTCTTATACCAAATGATGACCTACTAGGTCAATTCCCCCATAATTAGTAACCTGAAAACACTAGGCTACATCCCAAGTCTCGAGACAGAGACTCAAATCCTTCCAATCCCCATCTATTCCATAAAACTGCCCCTAAAAATCAGTTCATCAAATTAACATGGAAGGATTAATTTCAAAGTTTTTTTATGCTCTCTGGAATACCTGGGTGTGATTAAGTGAACTCATAAGCATATCAACCCATTGTTCCTCAATACTCATGTGCTCATTTACCTTCATACTTTCTGGATGTGTGAGAACGTTGAAATTGAGAACCGAAACCCAACTGTTGGAATAGGAACTAAACTCTAGAACAGGAACAAGACTATTGGTTCAAGAACAGAACTCCCTTCTTGGCTATGTTATGGATTATCATTTTCCCTTCATCTGTTATCTCGCCTTCTTGCCAAGATCATGCCATCATTACGGTGTTGTTCAGCTCGGTGTTGATATGGATCCACTAGTCTTTCCAAGCTTACAACCACTTTTATCAACACAACTTTGCATTGTAAACACTACCTATGGTTAGTTTTCCTTTCTTCCATGAAAAATCCCAACTCTCATCCTCATACTTCAGCTTTACTCACACACAATTCATTGATATTATAAGTTTGGCACAATCCACAATTACCTATATTCAATGAGGACTTTACACACTGCTGAGTGCACTTGTGTTGATCCAATGATCCTCGTTCAATGCCATCTCAAATTTGGTTAATAAACAAAACATAAATTAAACTTGTATTTACACAATGAACATAAAGGTATGCTTTCTATTTCAACCAACTATCATATTGATAAGGATTTCAATCTCAAACAGAGGTGATCCTCATACCTTTGGTTACCTTCGATGCAACTTTAATGCGATTCGCATCACATTCCACACAGAAATTAACAAATCTGGGCTCTTCTAATCATTCTGTCTCTTGAAACAATGGACAGTGAGCTGAAGAATAACTATCTCAAAATGTTGCAATCTTGAAACGCTGCAACTTTACACCATTCGTAGCTCAACAACGAGCTTGATTTAATTACACAGGCTCGAGTACAAGGGCTCCTTCAATGCATAATTGAATTATGTCAATTACACTGACTTATCGATTGTATTTCTTACATAGACAGAACATATGCAACAGAATCCATGATCTAAAATGAAAAACCCACAATGGATCTATAGTATTTATTTCTCTGTAACGACAAATATTCAAAATTTGATGTCATTTATCTTTCCGTGCATTCTGAAGATAGATTCAATCTACAATTGAGCTCAAAATTACAATGGATTTTAATAATTCATAATCCTTTATAGCCAGAAGATCAATTCCACTCCCATTCTCATATAATTAATGAAATTGACAATGTACCAATAGACATATCACACAACAGGGATAGTTTCAAGAGATGCAAATCGATGCTCTCTATAAATCACATTCAAACATAAATTCCTCGATATACAATCTATGGACAGACCGAGTCCTAGTCTATTTCTGACTCTTGCAATCTCTTAGGCGTGTTATTCTTTATTTCAAGTGGCCTCTTTGAATGTCTTTGAGGCTTACAAATGTATACAAAAGGATTCTGCAACCAATTCTAGTTTAGATCCATAATCCATACAACCATATCCAAGAAATCCTCTAAATCCACTTTTGACTCACCTAAATCCTATTCTAGGATATCCTAATCCCTAAGATCTTTATAAGATTTTTACAAGTCTAATATCTCTCGTATTCTCAATTATTTGAGAATATTTATGTTAAAACCTCACACATATATTTCTCACTCAAATCATTTAAAAATATACAAAATTCCTATTAATAAATTAAATTCCTCTTGAAACATTAGACCCCCTAAGTCAACCAAAATATAATGATTTTTCTAGCAGGATGCTCCTGCATCAGTAGGTAATCCATGCAACCTAACTATTTCTTTGAAAAATAATTTTTCTATGTTAGTTGCATCATCTATTTTTTTACAGGCTATAAAGTGTGCCATTTTTTAGAATATGTCAACAACAACAAATATTGAGTCATTTCCTCTTTGTGTTTTGGGAAATCCTAGTACAAAATCCATGCTTATAGAGTCCCATGGTCGATTTGGTATTGGTAAGGGTTGATATAGTCCAGTGTTCTAACTTCTTCCTTTTGCATATTGACATATCCTGCATCTTTCAACAAATATTCTTACATATGCTTGCATGTGAGGCCAATAGTAGAATGCTTGTAATTGTGCTAGAGTTTTATCTTGCCCAAAATGACCTGCTAAGCCTCCACTATGTTTTTCTTTTAACATATTTTCTCTCATCGAACATATTGGAATGCATAATTATCTTCCTTTGAACAAAAGTCCCTCCTGTATCATATAATCTAACCATGGAGTTATATCTCTACTTATAGGATTTTTACAAGCTGCATAAGCTTCTTTGAAATCTGGATCCTCTTTATACATATCTTTTAGCTCATCAAATCCTAAGACATTCACTTGGAATTCTTGTAAAATTAAGTTGATCATGCTTAACACATATGCTACTTTATTTGAATGCCCACTACTATGCTTGATAACAAATGTAAAGTTTTGTAAGAATTCAATCCATTTAACATATCTTTGACTCAATTTTTTATAATTGTTGATATATTGTAAAGCGTGATTATCTGTGTAAAGGATGAACTTTTTTGGCATAAGATAATGACTCCATTTTTTTTAAGTTTGTATGATGGCATAGAAGTCTTTGTCATAAGAAGAGTATTTTTTTGTTTCATTGAGTTTTTTGATGTAGTATGTGACTGATCTTCCTTCTTGACTTAAAACAACTCGTATTGGAGTTCCACTGGCGTTGGTATCAACCTGAAACAACTTGTTGAAATCTGGTAATGCTAAATTTGTTTTGTTATCTTTTTCTTTAATAATTTGAAACTTTTTATTAGCTGCTTCTGTCCAACAGAATGGTTGATTTCTTTCTTTAATGGTTTCTACGATTGGAGCACATACACCACTGAAATTTTTGATAAACTTTCTGTAAAAACTTGCCAATCCATGAAACCTTATTACCTTATTGGGGTTGGCCAATTGATTATGTCCTTCACTTTCTCTTGATCCATCTTTAAGCGTTCCTTTGAAATCACAAAACCCAAGTACAATAATTATGTTTTCATGAAACTACACTTCTTTAAATTGATTAACAATTTTTCTTGTTGTAACTTTTTCAAAACCATCTTAAGATGTCCTCAGCTCTCTTCTTTTGACTGACTGTAAATTATTCTATCATCAAGATAAGCTATAACAAATTTTCCAATGAATTCTTTTAAGACCTCATCCATTAACCTCATAAAGGTACTAGGAGCATTGGTAAGTACGAAGGGCATTACCAACCATTCATATAATCCATTATCAGTTTTAAATGTTGTTTTCCATTCCTCACATTCTCTGATTATGATATGGTTATATCCACTTTTTAAATCTATTTTGGAGAAATATGAAGCACCACTTAAACAATCAATAAGATCATCAATACGAGGCAATGGAAACCTGTACCTGATTGTGATTTTGTCGATTGCTCGAGAGTCTGTACACATTCTCCATCCACTATCCTTCTTTGGAGTTAACGTTATTGGAACAACACATGGACTTAAGCTTTCTCGGATGAGACCCTTATCCAATAATTCTTGCACTTGATTTTTAATATCTTCATTCTCCCTTGGAGTCATTCTATAGACTTCTTTGTTTGGAAGGCTGGCACCTGTAATAATATTAATATGATGGATGATACTCCTAATGGGAGGCAACTTATTAGGCAAGTCATCTACTACAATATCAATGAATTCATTCAACATATTTTTAATTTCTTCAGGAAGATCATCTATATTTGTGCTTGTGAGGAATACCTTTGGCTTACCAATCAAAACAAAATTTATCTCGCCATGCTTGATTTCTTGAAGGAACTCTTTTCCACTAAGTAACATTACCTTGGATTGGTATTCTTCTGGTGCTTTTTCATCCTTAAAAGGAAAGAGTGCATGCTTTTCTCCATCCTTTTCAAAGGTTTAGGTGTTGCTCCTTCCATCATAATATAATTTCCTATCATATTGCCATGGTCTTCCAAGTAAAATATGACACACATCCATAGGCATAATATCACAAATAACTTTATCTTTATAGCATAATATTTGAAAATCCACTTCACATTTCTCATTAACTAGTATTTGATGTCCCATTTTGCAACCAAGAGACTTTGTAGGGAGTAGGATGTTTAGTTTTCCTTAAATTTAACTTTTCTACTTTTCTCTGGATACTAGATTATCAGTACTCCCACTATCAATAATGACTCTACAACATTTTCCTCCTGATTTACAGACAATTTTGAATAATTTTTCCTTTGTGTAGGTTTCTTTACTTCTTTAGGATAATTTAGTAAATTTATTTTTATCATTAAGGATTCACTAGTTTTAGGTGCATTTTCATGTGGAGAGGATTGTACACTTTTTGTATCAGTTTGTGCCATATGTATGCTACCTTGACAAGAATATATTTATGTACATTCATTGTATTTATGGCCAATTTTATTACATGTATAACATCTTACCACAAAATATCTACTTCTACCTCTTTGATATGGTCTTTGTCCTCTGAAATATCCTCTTTATGATGATTCTACCTGTTCTGAATTGTTGCCTTTTTGTTTTTGAATGGGAAATCTTCTGCTTGATTTTCCTCTTCTCCTTATTGTACTTTGTCCTCTTCCTCTTTGACTCTGCGTCCTTGCCATTTTTTCTTCTATCTTGAGGGCTATCTGGTAAGCTTCTTCAATGGTTTTCAAAGACAAAATATCCAATTCATCTTGTATTCCAAATCTTATGCCATTAATATATCTAGCTATATTTTTATCATCTGCTTCCTTATGACCAAACCTTATACTTAATCTATAAAATTATTCTTTATATTCTTTTACAGACATGGATTTTTGCTTAAGATTTTTCATCTGTCGAAAAAGGTTTAACTGATAGTCTCAAGGAAGAAATTTACCTTTGAGCTTGGCTACCATCCGGTCCCAACTAGTAATCTTCCCTTTGCCTTTATTTCTCCATGGCATTGATCAAGTCGATCAGCTCTTTAGGATTTAAGTTTCCATTGTACATAGGCACTTCCATACTTGGCTTTCTACTTAATCTCACGATCATCTTAAGCATCTTCTCTTCTAGAGTTTCTTCTTCAGCGTCAACTTCTTCTTCTGAGATTTCTTTTTCTTCACTGATATTTCCAATGTCAACATCTTTTCTATGTGTTGAATCCAATACATCTAATCTCATTCGAATATGTCTCACTTCATCGAGTAAAACTTAATTGACAGTTGATCTTCCTCAACCAATTCTAGCTGCCCTAACTCCACCATTTTTAAATAACTTACTGACCATTATTAATTTTCTTTTTTATTTAAATTATTATTACTTTATGTTGGCGCCAATATATCAATCCATGCTATATTAAACCATGAATCCACTCCAAAGAACCATTTAACATATTCACTCAACATAGACTATATATATAAAAAACAAAACAAAACAGAAAAACATTTTCTCTCACCTTCCACTTATTCTCTTTCCAATTACTAACACATCAATTAATTCATAAAACAGTTCCACTCATATGTATCCTCACGTAACATACCTTCATTTACAAATGGTATTAAGCACCATTCTTCTCAACATAAATTACACGTACTCCTCCTTAAATAGCATGAAGGTTTTACTTAACTTACCACATTCATTCAAATAGCATAAAGGTTTTAAGCTTTACCACCAGATTTAAGCAGCTCAACCAATTTGATTTTTTTTTCCAGAGTCTTTGGCACACGGCTTCAGCACAGTTTCATAATACACTCACAACGCTTCAGATTTTACTTCGCATTCTTCAAATGATATCTCACACAAGTCTCAACGCAGTTCTCCACACGCATATCTCCACACTATAGAACAAATTTTCATAAGTTTCATGCTTCATATCATAATTTTATTTTCCAACGCTCCAGATCAGAATTTTTAACTCTCTACGGCTTCACTCCGCGGTTGCTTCAACACTCAAATGATAAGGGCACAGGTATGCTCATGCACAGGATTCCTCCAACCTATAATTTCCACGTAAGAAACACACAAGTATAAATACTCCTTCAGCTTGTTCGTCATATTTTACACGCGGCACAATGCTCCCACACAGGTGACTTCACGCAGGTTGAAATGGAGGTGGTATGAAAAAATGGATCTACAATCAAACTTCACACAATGGAGGTTGGTATGAAAAAATCATCTCCTTTACCTGCTTCTCCGATCACTCTCAACAATTATCTACTTTCCACAATTTCCTTACTCTAATACCAATATAATGCGGAGTCAAGAGGAACAAATTATTTATAAACACAAATATAACATTTGAATTAATGTATCTCCCAAACTTGGTTCTACAAACGAATTACATGGTTATTTATTTTTTAGGAAGAAAATTCTAGAATTTTTCAGAGAGAATTATTTTTTAGATATGTGGAAGAAGTTGAGAGAAATCTTCTTAATTCTAGAAATCTATCGTAATTGCTTAATCTCTAGAAAATTCTAGAATTCTCCGTAAAATCTAGAATTTTTTAAGATTCTTCAAATTAAATAAATAAATAAATACAAAATAGGAGATGCTCATGTAGCAACTTCAAAGTGGTCCAAGGTATTCCTTTGATTTTCATTTATATTTTGACAGCCTATTCTTGATAGGTAATGAGCCTCTGATATCCAAGTAAAAGGGAGTTGGCCTCTGGGTTTGAGATGAAGGGTATTAGTATGATGCATTATTTTATGGGATTAAAATTTCTCTGATATCAAAGTAAAAGGGAGTTGGCCTCAGGGTTTGAGATGAAGGGTATTAGTATGATGCATTATTTTATGGGATTAAAATTTTAGCAGAGACCTAGAGAAGAAAATATGTCATGAAGCTATTGGAGAGACAAGGAATGATAGAATGAAAATCCTTGGACACACTGACGTAATTGAATTCCAAGAAGTTATGCATAGATATTGTTGAACCTGACTTGGCACGACAACATACAGTTGATTGAGGCATTAATGTTCTGTGTGAACACTCATTCAAATATATGTTTTGCAGATAACAACCTGATTCAATTCATGATTGGGTTGCTTCATACACATTGGGTTGTCACCAAGCACATTTGGAAATATTTGCCTAGGACGATCAATCTTGGTCTAAAATATACTACAGGAGATCTTGCGATTGCATGGATGCACTAATGTTGACAAATTTTTGGGTTGGATGATGGTACGAATCAGCATGAAGGTAGCTTTGTGTGGGTTCTCTTCCTAAAGACCTGGTGTCCCAAAGTACCATCCTTCTTTCTGATTATGAGAAGATCTAAGAATGGAATTTTACCTTTTTCCTCAAGTTCCATAGTAAACTTAATTTCTGAAGAGAGAGAGTTAAGGTGATTAAGAAAACTTCTCAAGCTCCACCCTACCATGGGTCCATTTTAAGTTAGTGTCGTCAACAAATGTTTTCCACCATGCTGGTTTTAAGGAATTTGAGATCCTTAACACTCTTGCTATTAGAGCCCTCAGAATATCTGACGCCGATCACCTTGATGAAGAGATTAAGCACTTAACCTCGGTCTTTAAGGATATAGGATACAAAGAAAGAGATATTAAAAAGGCTATAAAAAGAACTAAAGGAAAGGCCCTCCCTAGGGACCCTAAAGAAAAGTGCGGAATTGTTTATCTTCCATTCATTTAAGGGGTTATAGATAAAATCACCAAGGTTCTAAGAAGGAAGGACATTTTCACTCAGTTTACGACTTGTGGAAAAATTAAGCAAAAGATGAGATATGTCAATGATAGCATCGACCAACAACAGCTCAAAGGAGTTTATAAGATTAATTGTTCTTGTGGGAAAATTTATATTGGAGAGACAGGGCATTCCTTAAAAACTAGACTCAAAGAACATGGAGCACATATCAAAAATGGGAGAACACGCACTTCAGCACCTGTAGAGCACTCCTCAAAAACCAAGCATCATGTTTGTCTCGAGAGCACCAAGATTATCACGAGGGAAGATCACCAAGATTATCGCGAGGGAAGATCACTATCAAAAGAGAAAAATCGAAGAGGCGCTTGAGATTAGGAAATGTCTGAATAAACTCAATAGAGATGGTGGGAATGAGACACGGGGGCTTCACTGGGGAGCAATACCATACCACGTGGGTTCATATTGGGAGATATAGATTGAGGAAAAAATGGCATAATATATTGAGGGATATATAGGGGGTAGAGGGTTTTTATATTGGCAGGTATAAAAAATGGAATTCATAGTTAATGAAAAATGTAAAGGGGTATAAAAAACGTTAATGAAAAAATGGATACCTACAATATCTAGTGAAACTAGGGGTTTTATAAACTGGGAAGATGTATCAGATTCATATTGATAGGGAGTTAAATAATGTGAATTTTAGAGGTATTTTCTACTATGTAGTCAAATTAAGGGTATTGTTTAATATGACACGAAGGCACGTGATATGTCAGAGATTCATTAAGTGAATCCCCGCAAAATGAAATCAGTGGAAATTGGCTTCCAATGATTAGGCATATTAGCACTTCCAGGTCGTCTAAAGTATAGTACTCCAGGTATGAGCCTTCTCTTCTGACCTCTCTAATTAATTAATTAAATTATTTATTTATTTAATTAAGATTCATAAATTAATTAATTAATTCTTAAACATTAATAGGTAGATCAAATTTATAATTATAACCATTAATAAGTATATTTAATTAATAATTATGAATTAAGTATTAACTAATAAATTAATAATTTATTATTTATTTATAATATGTATTCATAATAATTTATTTTCATAAAAATTAAGTTATTGTTCATTATTAAATAAAAGAATCTAATAATTATTATTAATATTATTAAAATTATTATTAATTATTATTAATTTTTTATTCCATGGTAATATATTCAAATTAATTTCTTTTTAGTAAGAACTTTTTTAGTAGATATTAATATTAATTTAGCATAATAATTTTATATATTTCATTATAAGATTAATATAATATTAATTAATTAATTATTGTTAGTCACTTTAATTAAAAAATCTTTAAGAAATATAAAGTAAAGCAATATTTATAAAAAGTAAAAAAAGCTTTTAACATAATAAATTAAATATTTTTCTTGTAATTAGTTTCATGTAGGCTTAGGTTTAGATGCAGATTTTTGCTTTTGTTTTTGTTTTTAAGCATTAGGAATTTATTTGTTTTGGTTGGTAAGCTTCTCTTTCAATCTATCACTTTTGTCTTGAAGATGGGGCCACGTTGGGGTTCGAAACGCCGACAACAAGAGGCACACAATATTGTGGATAATCTAAGTAAAAAAAATCCTTAAATGATAGCCACAAAAGCTTAAAATCTAGCAAAGTTTATACTCATGTTAACCATAATTTTGCAAGAATCGCAATGGTGTAGTTTGTTTTTGCATTTGAGAAGCGAACCTCAGGGGTCATGGTGGAAACCCATACTTTTCATTAATTACTGGCCACAAAGTTTGAGATAGCAATGCACCTTTCATAAATAAGTCTTGTTTACAGTAAAAAATCTCAAGAAGATGAGACAACCCTGTTCGTGTTGTGATTATTGTGATTTGAGTAGTTGAATTTCAAGTCACTCCCAAAATGGAAATACAATCATGGATTTTGTCATGTACTTGCCTTTATTTTTTATGAGATGAATGAAGATGCCTCCCCACTATTGAAGCAGGGCCCAAAGATGTATTCCACATTGAACAAACTCCATTATCAAAAAAAAAATTGCATTGTCTTTATGGTCTCCTTTATGTTTCTTCTTCCTTAAGTATTTGCACATGTGGTTTTTACATGATCTTTTATGCAATTGTGAAAACATCATCAAATAAAATATCTTGGGTAATGTTGGTATCAGAGGCATACCAGATCACAGAGCCAAATTCATGTGCACGATAGTTACAACACATTTGAGTACCGTCTCCATGATGGGTTACTCTACAATTTGGATAAGTTATGTGTTCCTAAAGGTAAGTGACTGACTAAGTAGAGAGGCTCACACCTCCAAGGTTCCAGGGCACTTGTAGGTTTCAACCCCGTACAGAAATTACCTACATACAAATTCTAAAAAACAAAAAATAAACAATGGCGAGAGCATAAAACATAAAACAGATATACACAGAGATTTTCCCCCGTTTCCCAAAACCAGGACTACTAGATTGATTTTTCAATATATTCTTTTCAATGTTACAATACAGATATATACATGTCGAAGCATCCATAAACCCCAATCCATTAACCTTAAATTATAACATAATCGTAGGTCCTTTGACCGGATCTACAAAATACCATGGACAGAAAACCATCATGCCCAAAACCATGTGTGAAATCCATGCACAAAACCATAGGTAGGTCCATGTGGGGTAGTCATGGAAAGAATATAACACACACCAAAAATTCTCCCACTTGTTGTTTTCTTTCCACAAGGGGTCTTAGGAAATCTTAGTCATTGGTCCAGCCCTGCAATGCCCATTGTTTCTCTACACCAAGAGAACTTCTCAGTGCTCACAGACTTTGTCAATGCATCTGCAGTATTCTTCAAAGTGTCCACCTTTACCAACAACACATTTTTATCCTCAACCATATCCCTCACAAAGTGATACTGAACATCAATGTGCTTTGTCTTTGAATGATAAGAAGGGTTCTTTGCTAAGAAAATTTCACTTTGGCTGTCACAGTCTATCCTTATAGCTCGTTGCACTAACCCCATACTTGAACACAATCTCTGCACCCATCAATAATAGTGCTACCCTGAAGCTTGTACAGAGTTCCAATCCAAACTCCTCACATCAATACTAGTGCTCCCCAAACCATCTTGTAGCTATCTTTCTCGAACACTATTTTTACACCTGAATCATACAGCTGGCTTACAGAAATCAGATTTCTAGCCAATGCAAGAATATGAAAAACACCCGAAAGTGTTATAATCCTTCCACCTTGCAACTTCAACTTGACTTTTCCATGACCAATGATTCTAGCATTCCTTTCATCCCCTAAGAAGACATCACCACCATCATATTTCTCATACTCACAAAACCACTCTATATGGGGAGTGAAGTGAAAGGATACACCTGAGTCAATCAACCATTCCTCATGATCTACATGTTTACTTGAAGAATAAGCCAAGTACACATACCCACCTTCATCTGAGGTGGTTTTCATCTCTGTAGAAGGAGCATGATCAGATCCCTTTCCTTTATTAGGAGCTTTAGATTTACAGTTCTTTTTGAAGTGCCCTTCCTTTCTGCATTTCCAGCACACCTTTAAGGTTTTCCTGGAGATTTAGATCTCCCTCTAGATTTAGTTCTCCCACTCGAGGACTTATTTTTGTTTATGTTCTGGGACCTTCCTCGTATAGACAAGGCATCACCATTCTGGCCTCCCATATTTTTATGTCTCATCTCCTCCGACAATAAGGATGAGACTATTTCATCAAACTGCAAGGCAGTTTCATTTCTACATATTGCAACAATTATCCCACGAATCTGGTAGAGAACACAACAAACTGATGAACTTGTCTTCATCTGAAATTTTAATATCAATAGATAATAACTGGCTTACCACATTATTAAAGGTGTTCAAATGCCCCATCACTGAGTCTCCATATTTCATCCTCAGGTTATATAGTTTTTTTTTTTCTGTCGAAATAGTTTATTCACTAGAAACTTAGATTGGTACAAAGTCCCTAACTTGTCCCACAAAGCCTTCATCGAAGCTTCCTCTGATATATTTAGCAATACTGAATCTCATACACACAATTGTATTATGCTATTTGCCTTCCGATCCAACTTTTCCCAGTCTTCAATTAACATTGTTTTTGGTTTAGTATATGGATCTACCGTTATGCAATGATCTTTATCCACCAACAGATCCTCCATCTAGACTTTCCACAACTCAAAACTCTAACCATTAAATTTCTTGATCTTTATCTTTCCACTTCGTTTCATCTTCTTCCACCACAAGAATCAATCCCACATATCTCCCATTGAATAGGGTCTACCACAGGCCCGAATAAACCCCCTCAGCAGTAAAGGTGTCCCCTTGAAGCCAAAACAAATCTGATATTGAATGTAGGTTTCAACCCCATACAAAAATTACCTGCATACGAATTCTAAAAACAAAAAATAAACAATGGTGAGAGCATAAAACATAAAACGGATATACACGGATATTTTCCCCTGGATCCCAAAAGCGGGACTACCAGATTGATTTTTCATTATATTCCATTCAATGTGACAATACATACTATATACATGTTTAAGCATCCATAAACCCCAATCCATTATCCCTGGATTAGAACATAACCATAGTTACCTTAATAGGATCTACAAAATACCATGGATAGAAAACCATCTTGCCCAAAACCATGTGCGAAATCCATGCACAAAACCATAAGTAGGTCCTCCCAGATAATATAGAGTCCAAAAAAAAAAATTCCCAGGGCGTTGCCCCGGACCCCATGCAGGGGAGCTACCACCCCCCCGCGTGTGAGGTAGTCATCGAAAGAATATAACACATACCCAACAGCACTTTGGTGTAGATAAAAAAGTGGCCAACTTGCTAATGTATGTGTATTGGCCTAGATGCAAGAAAAGGTAGCTAAGTTCATAAGATGATGCATGCTTTATTGTACAATCAAGCCACAAGAAATAGGGTCTATATCATCCCTTGCATGTACCCACTTGTTCTTTGGAAAGCATTTCCATGGGATTGATAGAAGGTTTACCAACAACTATGAAGGGACATGACTACTTGTTTGTGAAATTTGACAAGTTCAATAAGATATGTGTTCTAATTTCCTATAAAAATACCATCAATGAGAAATAAATAGTGAACTTGTTATTTGGACAGGCCCAGGTGCACTTTGGATACCAAGGAGTATCATTTCAGACAATGACACAATTTATGAGTGTATTTTGAACTACAATATTGTTGCAATGAAATTTACATGCAAGGAGATATTGCTCCATGATCTCATGCCCGATTTAGATTACCAAACAATAAAACAAAATGACCTAGATAATCTAATAAAAATCCCCAATCTGGATGGACATGCATGTAGTTTCAATGCAATTTCTAATGCTACAAAGTATGAGCAAGTACATTTCCTCCCCCCAAGTTGGTAAAGGGTTTTGGGCCAGATGCAAAATCCTTGAGCTCCAATCAACCGATCTCTTTCATCAACTCCTGATCCAAAGCCTGCACACAAGCACAACCAAACAAAGATGAAAAATGATCTTTCATAGAAAATCGACAGCTAAAACATCTAAAAATCACACATATAAATTACTGCAAAAGTGATATAAGGGGAAGTAACATAGATTTTATTAACCATATAAGTGAAAGTACATCAATGTATACCTTCCACCATAGGATATCCTCTCCTCAAGCTTGTAGTATGGTACCCTCTCCCAATACAGCAGAGCTCTCGCACAGTTTGGATACTCCCCCTTACCCCATTTCCTCTTGGTGAGATTATATAGGTTCATTCTATCCTTCAAGAGAATGTATCTAGACACCTAGGTGCTTGAGAAGTTAGAAAACTCATACACAAATGGGTCAAATCGATATCCCTTGGAATGGAAAACTCTAGAAACCTTTATCATAATTATGATTTTTTTCTCAATTATCTCAGTTATGAAATAATTATTATCTCATAATTATAATATTTTAGCAAATTAATTATGAGAAATAAATCAAACATGTAATTCCACCATTTTATCATGGGATAAATATCACATAAGTAAAAGAAAAGGTGAAAATGGATGCATTTTAGCCAATCAACTAAGGTAAGTTGAACTTTGGTTTCTCTAACTATAATGGAGTGGAAAATAGGGTTATAACAAATTCCCCCTAATGCATGAGGTCAAAAATAAACTAATGGCTGAAATGCATTACAATAATACTCAAAGCTCAGAATGGGAGGAATGATCCAAGACTACAAATCTTGATAGAAGGAACTCAAGTGCTAAAGTCTCAATTTTGTTGATAACATCCTCGAGGCGGGCATACCCATGCTTGCTCATAAGAAGATATTAAACATGGCCTCCATAAAGTAGACTGCGGATCCATGACATGAAATGCTAAAACATGGCCACAAAGACGTACATAGTGGAACCATGTGACTCAATAGATAAAGCATAGCCACCTGCAAATACAATGTGGATCTATGTCAGAGTATACATCAATAGGACTATAGACACATGACAGACATAGAAGTGTCTCAAGATATTCCTAAAAATACATGAATGATACATAAATCCAACGCAACCTAGGAAGGGCACCATATAAGAGTGAGATGTCCCTAACCCAGGGTCTTCGACATAACCCTAATGGTATGAATCTACATCATGTGAATAGATGAGTTGATGTCGAGCATGGTAGAAACTTCCTAATTACCATCTAATGAGGTAAACTAGTAACACACACGAGGGAATCCACCAATAAGGAAAATGGACTTGTTGACAGTCCTGGACCCGCCAACATGTCAAGGGGATCTCCCCGGTAAGAAGTCCCAATTAGACCTCAGACTGTTTGGTGTAGGAGTCCCATCAATGGATCGTAAGGTAATGCCTTGACCGTGATGTTGCATAGAGGCAAGGAAGACAACTTTGTCAGTAGCAAGGGTGTGACCGCTGCAATGAGTCCGGGAAGGTGCATGAGAGGTTCTAACACAAAGGGGTTGGGATGAGTGCACCCCTTAACAACCTTTATCAGTACTCAGCTGGGAAGGGAACACATGAGCGAAGATGCATCACAAGTTAGAAAGTAGAGCAGTTGTCAATCCAAAGTGATGGTTAAACCAACAACACATTTGCAACAAGATTCATATAAATGCATACGAATAAGTTCATACACAAATACGCAAGTTAAACAACATATATAATTAAGGCAACCGGAACATCCCAACTACTATAATAACATATGCATGAAAACGTGTTGGCTCTTATTATATAAAGAAGTGTATGTTCCAATCATACAATGCATCCATGTAATCCTGCTAGCCCCATCAGTTAAACGTTATAGCCACATCTGCCTGCTCCTCCAAAGAGATGTACTAGCTCTATGCAGTGGAGAAGCCAAGGCACGTTACAATATTGTCCAAGTTTTCTTCAAGGTAGTCTTAATAGAAGCTTAGCTGACCAAAAGCCCTTACAATGAGTTATGAGGGATTGTTTATAGCAAAGGGTGGGGTGACCCTTGACATTCCCCTTTGTGACAGTTCAACTACCCTCTATGACTGTTACATCCAACTATTGACACTTGACTTACACTTGACATGACTCATCATTACAATGCACATGTACTCATGTGAGACATGGCTTGAGCAAGCCATGCAAGACATCACTGAAACTCGGTCCTTTTTTATGAGACCAACTCTTTGACATTCTTGTGATGGTGAAAGTGATGAGTTGATGCCAAGATTGGTTGTCTGCAATGGTGTGCATGCACCTCATGGTGACATCTTGCTGAAGCGAACTCTTGCCTCTATTGCAACCGGTACATTGGTTCGGCCCCTTCATCCAACCCATCTGCTAACATGTGTATGGTCTTCTTGGGTGCTGCTGAACCAAAAAAACACTGATGCATAGTGTCTGTGTTGATCTTCAAGTGTGTGTTGATGGTCATGTGCATCAACTTGCCAAAGTACATGTTTAGTTCTAGTTAGACTTGCTTCTTGTCTTCGCCTTGGTGAATGTGCTGAATGGGTTGAATCGCATGCATATGCATAATGACATGCATGCATATGAATCCCTTTCATGCGATCAAAAACATTGCTCACCATGTCTGCCTCACGTCAGCTGCTGGGATGGATCTTTAACTTGTACAGGTGCAGTTTCATCCGTGAGTGCATGTTGTGCCTATTGTTGTTCCTGTGCCTGCTGCAACTCATTCGCTTGTCTATGCATATTCATGTTCTTCCTTGATTTGTTGCTTCAGCACATGAAACTCCTTCTTTGTTCCATTCTCTGTCTCCATGTGATCTTCATGTCACGTTGTCACCTCATAGCATGAGTCTCCAAAGTTGCTTTCATCATAAATGGATCTGCTTGAGCTTGCAACTTTGTTCTGCCTCCGTGTTGTCAACAACCCTCCTCTTGCATTTGTTGCATCTGGTATACTGCCTTTAGCTATTGTTCATGATGTTGCTCGCTATGATGTTTCTGTTGTCATATCTTGATGCCCTTGTCTACGAACAGCTTAATGTCTTCATGGGTAGGTAAGCTCATAGACACTTGATCGACTGCATCCCCAAGTGTGCTCTGAACAGTGTCTTCGAGTCTGCTCTCCTAGAACCATTGTACCTATGTTGTTGAGAAGCATATGAAAACCCATGATACCTGGAGACATGGAAACACTCATGGCAAGCAACCTGTCAGTTGAAAACGGAAATGAACTTGAGCATTGACTTGAAACATACCTGTGTGACTGATCATGAAGGTTGTGAAATTTCAGACAGGAGTTCGGGAGATTGACTGCCAATACTATGCAAGTCACAGTCCATGCTGTCATGAGGCAGATTGGCTACTAGAATTGCACAATGCACAGTCTAGCCTCATTGTTGACTGTTGGGATTGCGCAATGCGCAATTTTCAGCTAGCAATGACTGCATGCTCAGTGATTGCATTGCGCAATTTTCTGGGCCAACAATCACTATCCCTCAAGATTATGCAAGGCTAGCCTGGGGAACAGTTGTTGGGTAGAAATGCGCATTTTTGGAGAGGAAGGCAGAGCCTTCCCTCTCAAGATTGTGCAATGTTGTCTTGGTGAGGCTCTTGGTGAGGCAGAATCTCGAACAGGGCTAGCCAGACTTGGCGACAAGCAACCGAACACAAATGTGAATGTGAATGCATGTTGATACTGAGTGTAAGCATAAGTGAATGATCATGCATGCAAATGGTGAATGATAGATTTAGAAAATGGAACAACATGCATGTGGGTGAGGCAAGTCGTTGAATTGACGACCGTTCATGAAAAACGATTTCATGCATGCGACAGTAGTGAGATAGCAACGAAAACTAAATCGATGTTAGGAAAAGCTAGCATACATGTAAATGCTAGAAAACCTTCAAAGAAATCAAGAAAAGAGTACTCATACAAGAGAAAACACAAAAAGTGATAGAAATGCAACATAAGGCATGGGAAGTAGGCTTACCCCAAAACAAGTGAGCTGAATGTGCTGACTGCTCCTAGATGTGATGTTGGATGTCAAAGTTGCAAGGTTGATGTGGGGAATGATCTCTGAGGCGTCTGGTTGATGAGTTTTCATAACATCAAGGTTGTGACGTGCATGCCACAAATCTAGGGAAAGTGACACTTGGTGGGACTGATCCATTAATGAAAAAGGTATTATAGACTATGTGTGAATTCGCTTAAGTTACTTAGTGCAACGGATCGAAAAGATTGCGAATAACATAAGCACATAAAAAATGTGGAAACACGTTCAAACACATCAACACAGCCAAATTTAATAAAGGAGTTCACTAGACTTTCTGGCTACATCTCCTGGTCCTTTCACTTCTAGTACTGACGTCTTTATTTTGTCTTCAAAATTTTGTTACAGGTATGAGCTCGAAAACAAGGTCTCAAATAAGAAAATGGACACCACTGCATTCAGCTCTAAATTTCATGTCAAACTAGTATAAACTCAACCATATTTGGCCATTGTGACCTCCAGACCCCCTGGAATGGTTCAAAACCACCTCTGTCCCTGCAAAACAACCCTTCGTTTGGAAAAAACCGCCTCGGCCTACATAAAACACCTCAGACTGCACGTTGGTGGTAGGGTGGGTTCGGCACCTACAATGGTTTATTAAAAAAAAATTGGCTTGGTTAACCAAGTCCCACCCTTCGACATGTTGGTTAGCAGAGTTATGCGAAGTTGTTTGTATATAAGGTTTTGGAAGGTCGAGGGTTTGAAATCCCCACCAACCATTCTGCAATTATACATTGGATATGCGATATGATTTGCGTTAACTTCGTTGTTTCGTTGGTTATGTTTCGGTGATATGGTATTGATATACCATATGTGGTTGAAATCTACAGTGAATGTGGGATAATGCAATAACATAAAATCAAAGGACCGGCGGTCGTGGGGTTGACCCCGACCGTCCGGCCTTTTTCCGGCGAAGATCCTGACACAACATAAAAGCAAGTTCATCATATCCGTTACCAAGTCCGATGGTAGCCCAACCAGTGAGCTAATTCTGGCGAAGTCATTGCCACTCCGGGAGGTCAGGGGTTCGATCCTCCCTGACCCCAAAATTTTGGGATTTCATGCCAACATTGGGCAAATCCGAGCTGCCATGTGTCAGCACCGGATTGGCCCGTGTGAACCAATCATAAATTGCCACGTCACCTTCTCTTCTGACATCATCCAAGACCCATGGCTCATTCCTGGGTTGACATGTATCCTGCTGACATAGGCACCGACCGTTGACTTGGTTGGCCTTTGAATTTTGACTTTTTTCCCCTAATTTTCCAAAAACTTTGACTGGCACTAACTTCTCCATCCGGACTCAGATTTACGCGCCTTTCACATCGTTGGAATTGTATCGACGAGCACTTTGACTTGATCCCACTTTCATATGTATTTGAGACTTTGATCCAGAGGAAAAACTAAATCCATTTTGGATCACTCCTCCCCACTAGAAGCTTTTGGTCCACCAAAAGTTGGTTTTAGTTGTCGAGTAAGTGAGGATAAAGTTCCCTCACTTTTCCAATCTCTATCCATCATGCTTTACTTGGATTTGTACCTTTGAGTCCAACTCGAAGATACTCAACATTTCCCCATCACGAAGTCCTTATCCTCCTGTCAAGAATTGTGTCCTCTTGTAGCTCATTGAGATACTTGGGCAAAAGATATTCAATGGAAGGTAGCTGACCTTGCTCTTTGGGATCTTAAATCAATGAAGGCTCATACAATCGCAATTTTTCAACATTTACAATAGATTAGATTTGCATGTAAGCTGGTAGATCTAGGCGGAAAGCATTTTCACCAATTTTTTCAAGTATTTTGAAAGGACCATATCTAATTGGTTTCAACTTTTTACCTTCTCCTTGCAGTCTTTCTTTGCTGATGTACAACCAAACTTGATCACCAACTTGAAAACTATGCTCAACTCGATGCTTGTCATGTCGCGCCTTATACTTTGCTTGGCTTCTTTCCAGTTGTTCCTGTACTACCTGGTGAATTTCCTAGATTTGTTCAATGAACTTGGTTGCTTTGTCCACATCACTGTGTCCATCAAATGCTATGTCTTTACCAAAGACAAAATCCAAGAGAGGCTTTGGTATAAAACCAAAACAAGTCTGAAAAAGAGATCTCCGAGTAGAAGAATGTTTTGCATGGTTGTAAGCATGCTGCACCTAACACAAATTCTCATCCCAAAGTTTGGGATGTTTGCTGCAATATCCTTGAAGCAATTGTATCATTGTACTATTGACCACTTATGTCTGACCATCTATTTGTGGATGAAATGTTGTGCTTTTCTTTAACTTTGTGTCCATTAACTCCCATAGACTTAACCAAAATTTCCCAACAAATCAAGAATATCGATCGGATACAATAGAAGTGGGTAACCCAAAATGAACCCATACATTTTGAAAGAAAAACTTTGCAGTTTGTTCAGCTGTGACCTGTTTATTACATGGTGTCAAAATACACATATTAATAAACCTATCCACAGCTACATACAAATAATCATGACTCTTTCTAGACTTTGGCAGTCCCTCAAAAAAATACATGGAAACACTTTCCCAAGGACTATAAGGAATTGGAAGTGGAGTATACAAGCCTAATTTTCTATAGCTTGGCTTGCTTTTAGCACACATAGTACATCCTTTAATATATCTAGAAATTGTCTCATTCATTCATGGCCAATAGCAGAATCTTTGTAATTGTGCAATTGTTTTACTTACACCAAAATGACCTGATATGAGAGAAGTATGTGCTTCTCGAATTATATTAACTCTTTCAATTTGTGGAATGCATAACTTTCCAAAATGATATAAGAGTTTTTCCTTTATGTAATAATCCAATTCTTCTACCTACTTTCCTTGACTTAAAGTTGCATATACATCCTTAAAATCTATGTCTTGAGCATATTGTTCGATATAACTTTCATGAATTACTGCATTATGCTTAAGTATTGTGGATGCATTTATGATTGGTCTTGAAAACATGTCTGCAACCTTATTATGTATTCCCTTCTTATATATGATAACAAGATGAAATTGTTGTAGAAAACCCATCCACCTTTAATGTCGTGATTTTTGTAATTTAGTTTGTGAGTGTAAGTATTGTAGTGGTTGATGATTTGTATGTATGATTGTTTCTTTAACCATTATGTAATGTTTCCACTTTTTAACACTCTGAACTAATGCATACAATTCTTTATCATATGTAGGATAGTTAACTACTGTTGATGTGAATGTCTCAGAATGAAAGCATATAGGCTTTTTGTGTTGCATCAACACTGCCCCCATGGCATATTCACTTGCATCTGTCTCGATCTCAAATGGATGTTGAAGATCTGGCAGTGCTAGTACTGGCGCTGTACTGATCCTTTCTTTCAATGTGTCGAAGGCTTTCTGTTGTTTGCCTCCCCACTGAAACACCTATTTCACACTTGTCAAAGCATGTAAAGGAGCTGCAATCAAAGAAAAGTTAGCAATAAACTTTCTCCAATATTGTGCTGCCCCTAAGAAACTTCTAACTTTTGTAGCAGTATTGGGCTTAGGCCAATTTACAATGACTTTGACCTTAGAGGGATCTATCTTCAATTCACCACCCCCTACAATATAACCCAAATAATTCAAATATGTTCTGCCAAATTCACATTTTGACAGTTTTACATAGATATTTTCTCTTTTCAAAACATCAAAATCGGTTTTACATGCGTTACATATTCATCCCATGTTCTAATGAAAACAAGAATATCATCTAAATAGACTATTACAAAATCATCAATGAATGGCCTAAATACATCATTCATGACTCGCATGAATGTAACTAGAGCGTTAGTTAAGCCAAAAGGCATAACCTACCATTCATAAAGTCCTTACTTTGTTTTGAAAGCAATCTTCCATACATCTTGTTCTGCAACACTGATATGATGGTAGCCGCTTCACAATTCCAATTTAGAGATGTAAACTGCATCTTTTAACTGATCTAACAAATCATCAATACGAGGAAGAGGATAACGATTCTTTATTGTGATTTTATTTAATACTCTAAAATCAATGCACATTCTCCACGAACTATCTTTCTTTCGAACTAACACAATAGGTGATCCACACGGTGATGTGCTTGGTTGAATAAACCCTTGATCGAGCAACTCCTGTGCCTGCTTATTTATCTCTGCATTCTCTAGAGTTGATAACTTGTACATTCCAATGTTAGGTAGTGGAGCATCTTGTTGCAAATAAATCTCATGTTCTATCTCTCGCTTGGGTGGAAGCCCTTTAGGCTCTTGAAACAGAATATCATAATTGGAAACAACTTTAACTAGATCTACTTTCTATTTAGGATTACAACCTTGGAATGCATCAGATTTATCAATATCCTTTGCTTTTACAATCATAAGTAAAAATTGTTTACTTGAATTTACAATTCTTTTCATCTGTCTTGAATTTATGAGAGAGAAATTATCTTTGAGTTTATGAGCCCTTACAATATATTCAGTTCCATCCTTAGTGAGTTGATACTTATTTTAAGTTCAATAGAAGATGGCATTTTTATCGTACAAGTATGGACTTCCTAATATAATTCCACATATGTCCAATGGGAAAATGTCTAACTCAAACTCATCTACAAACTTTGACCCAATAGCAAAACGAATTTTACATTGTTTCGTAACTTGTAGCTGAGTTTTATCATACACCCAACCTAATGGATATGGCTTTTTATGAGGTTTTCTTTCTAGACCCAACTTCTTTAAAATTGCTTCAGAAATCAAATTAACTTGTGACCTGCTATCAAATAAAGTATCAATTTTAGTATGCTTGGAAATGACTCTAATGTGAAATAGCTCATTTATTTTCCTCTCATCATTATCATTATCAACAGAATTCGAAGAATTACTTGTAGATTCTTTAGAATCTTTACCTTTTATACCTATAGTTGTAATCGTTGTCTCGTCACCTGAATCTAATCCCAAGTCCTTTTGAATAGCAGCAACATTCTTTCGCTCTTTACTCCCAAACTTCTTAGGCTTCAATTCTGGATGCAATGACCAGCAGTGTGCCTCATCATGTCCTTCCTTCTTATAATGAGTGCATGAAGATTTATCCTTCTTCACAATGTTTGTTTTCTTCTCCTTCCATTTAAGTTTCTTCTTGCCTTTATTCTTGCTTTCAATAGGTTTGGATGATTTCCCAACATCTTGGGTTACATTTTTGCCTCTAACTTCTAGATGAGTTGCTTGAACTAATACAACATCTAACCTAGTTGGATTAAACATAATTATGGTATGCCTCAAATAACTATGAATACCACCTATGTATTTCAACAATGTCTCTAGTAAGTCCAATGATATGCCTAATGTTAAAGCTCTCTTATGGAAATCCTGAGTATAACTTTGAACACTTTGATGTTTTAATTGACGTAGTGTTTGCCAACTCATCATTGCTTGTTGCATATAATCCAAAGGATAAAATTGCTTTTTAATAGCATAAACAAATTCATTCCAAGTTGAAATGATTTTACTATGCTTTTGGAGATCTGCTTGTGTCTTGCCTTCCCACCATACAAGAGCGGTTCCTCCAAGTCGAAGGCTAGCAAGCTGGATCTTCTTTCTTTCTGAAACAACTTTTTGCACCCTACAATATATTTCAATTTGTCTTATCCAATTATCAATATTTTCAACGTTAAGTTCTCCATCATAAATTGGAAAATCTAATTTTACATCTAATTTGATCAAAGAGGATTTCTTCTTTTTCTTCTTAGAAGGACTAGATTTATCAGAAGAAGAGGATGATGATGACGATGATGGTGATGATGGAGGAGAGGGTGGAGGAAGCATTCCTCCCTTTCCCTTATCTTCTTGATATTTAGGTGATGAAGTGCCTTCATCTTTGTTCTTCTTAAACTCGTGATACATCTCTTCCACCATTGCACGTATCGTCATGAAACTATCCAAGAATTGAGATTCTAACCCAAGTGGGGTTTCATCTGCCATCCTTCTTTGTGAAAAGACCTTCCAATTTATGGATTCGCCTCAACAAGTTCACCTTCACCTCGTCTGAGCCTCAACCTAGTAAGTATTCAAATATTCACACAAACTTGTCAAACCTTGAAAACCGCGTTGCTCTGATACCACTTGATCCGTTAATGAAAAAGGTATTATAGACTATGTGTGAATTCGCTTATGTTGCTTAGTGCAACCGATCGAAAATATTGCAAATAACATAAACACATAAACAATTTGAAAACATGTTCAAACACATCAACACAGCCAAATTTAATAAAGGAGTTCACCAGACTTTCTGGCTATGTCTCCTGGTCCTTTCGCTTCCAGTGTTGACCTCTTTATTTTATCTACAAAATGTTGTTACAGGTATGAGCTCAAAAACAGAGTCTCAAATAAGAAAATGGACATCACCACTGCGTTCAATTAGAAATTTCGAGTCAAACGAGTATAAACTCGACCATATTTGGCCACTATGACCTCCAAACCCCTTGGAATGGTCCAAAACCACCTTTATCCCTGCAAAACCACCCTTTGTTTGGCAAAAACCGCCTCAGAATGTACAAAACCACCTCGAACTAGGCGCTGGTGGTAGGGTAGCTTCGACACCTATAATGGTTTATTAAAAAATTGGTGGCTTGGTTAACCAAGTCCCACCCTTCGGCATGTTGGTTAGCGTAGTTATGTGAAGTCGTTTGTATATAAGGTTTTGGAAGGTCGAGGGTTCGAAACCCCCACCGACCATTCCGTCATTATACATTGGATATGCGATATGATTTGTGTTAACTCCATTGTTTCATTGGTTATGTTTCAGTGATATGGTATTGATATACCATATGTGGTTGCAATCTGCGGTGAATGTGGGATAATGCGATAACATAAAATCAAAGGACCAGCGGTCGTGGGTTGACCCCGACCGTTTGGCCTTTTTCCAGTGGAGATCCCGACACAACATAAAAGCAAGTTCATCATATCTATTACCAAGTCTGATGGTAGCCCAACTGGTGAGCTAATTCTGGCAAAGTCGTTGCCACTCCGAGAGGTCAGGGGTCTGATCCTCCCTGACCCCAAAATCTTGGGATTTCATGCCAACATTGGGAAAATCCGGGTTGCCACGTGTCAGCACTGGATTGGCCCGTGTGAACCAATCACAAATTTCCATGTCACCTTCTATGCTGACATCATCTAGGACCTGTGGCTCATTCCCGGGTTGACACGTGTCCTACTGACGTAGGCATTGACCTTTGACTTTTGACTTTTGACTTTTTACCCTAGTTTTCCTGGCTCTAACATCTCCATCCAGACTCAGATTTACGAATCGTTCGCACTGTTGGAATCGTATCGACAAGCACTTTGACTTGATACCAATTTCATCTGCATTTGAATACTCTGATATGGAGGCAAAACTGAATCCATTTTGGATCAAGGAGGTTTCTGAAATGATCCTTGCATGTAACCTCCAACTGCTAAAAGTAGATCCCTGAAGAAAGGGAGTCTTTGCACGTTTCCATGGGAGAAGCAACCCATGCATGTAAGTTTATTTTGCTCAATCCCAGAGGGAACCGGTCAACTCAGTTGCACATGCAAGACTTTATTCGACTGCTTGGAGGAAATGTTCATTTCTGGCGAGGATATGGGTTGACTGCCTAGGAGATTTGTGTAATTTCTTAGCAGAGCAGCTCACTGTTGCCTAGATTTACGCAAATTATGGGTTGCGCAGCCCTGCTGGGGAAATTTGCACAATTTCTGCTGGGGGTCTGGCTCGCAGAATTGTGCAATTCTAGAGCCCACCAGGCTGCCAAACAGAATTGCGCAATTTATGGAGGGCAGGCTAGTTGCCCTCCAGAAATGCGCAATTTTCTAGCGGAAGCTGCTCAGCCTGCAGCCGGACCAAGTCCGGGTGAACAACCTGTGAGGGAAATGCATCAAGTTGTGATCAACAGGCTACCTTTGTGCATGAAAAACATTGAAGCCTGTGAACTTGATGAAGCAAGGCAAGCTGCTATGAAAGGTTGGTAGGGAGGCTCCAAAATGGGCTAAGGCAAAATTTTGGAGGGTTGTTGTAGCTGCTACAACACTTGGCAATGCATTGGTAGAACTCCAGCTCTCTGTATGGATCTTGTTCATGAAAAGCAAGTCTAACACCTTCGGAAGTATTGTTCAGTTCTCAACTCATCTTGGTTTCACACTAGCTTGATTGTAAGATGTAGCATCTACCAATCTCTTGGTCGATTGACACACATTCCAAGCCAAGGCAACACAGTTGTTTCGATTGGGGTTGAGGGGTATATTGATGCACAAGTAGTATAGTCGTCAAAGTCTTAGTTTCACCTCTGGTGTTGCTCCACTACCAGCAGGCCTGGACAGTACCCCGATGCAGTCACATAGGAACACAAGCATGGCTCTGCTGCTAGTGAGCCTGGTTAGTACCGTGACGTAGTTACTTGCATCAACTCCCTACGTAGGAAGCCTTTCTCTTCTTTTGCCTTATTCATTTTTAATTTTGAATTTTTTGACTTTTTATTTTTTCATTTTTCATTTTTTTCAACTATGCATAGCGCTTTTTCATTTTAGAGGCGGAAGATGGATCCCGACTTATTGAGAGAATAAGAGGTTGTTCCAGCATAGAAGTAGTTTATTGTATCTCTAACGTGCATGTTAAGGTTTTCCCCCTTACCTTACTCTACTTGACTGAGCTGACAAGGGTTAACCCAAAAACAACCGACTAGAGAAGGTGACACTAGTTAGCATGCAAGCGTTGTGTTATCACCAAGGTTCACTTCAAACAGTACATATTTTCCTTTGACATATCATGGACTAAAAGTAACAATCTCATCATACAGAGGCAAGATGACATATAACCAAGTGGTGCTAGTTGTACAAGCCCTCTTGTACCTTACCCAACTCGCTTCAAGAGTCATACATAGTTTCATGCAAAACTAACCTACGAATGAAACAAGCGACTGACAAACAACAAAGAAAAGCGAAAGTGAAAGCAAAGAAAATAAGAAAACAAACAAACCAGAAAATAAAGCATGTAAGCAAACAAACATGCAAGGAAACAACTGAACGAAAACACTACTCCTACTCCTACACTAACTGTGCATGGGCCTGATCACGTGAAATGATACTTCCAATGCAGCCACCAGCGCATTAGTAAACCCATGTTGGTGAAGGCTTGGTCTGCGAGCAACTTGGTTGTGCGAGCAAGCAAGCAAGAAAGATATAACAATGGAGAAATCCACACTTCATGTTTTAAAGTGCCCATGGGACATAAGTGAGTGCATGTGCATGATGGGCATTCTATTAACTTATCATGATGTTGTGTGACACTACGTGCAACTTTGAAGCACAAGAACACTCTTGACTATGACAAGCAAGACAAAGAAATAAACAAAGATAACTTGCGTCGCGAACGATTGCTTGCAACATAAGACTCCTCCAATGCATGAGCAATGGGACTGTGTAGTTTGAGTGGAGGAAGTGTAATCTATGTGTGATATGGATCTTCAATGGACATAGATGAGTGATGAGGATCCTTGGGTGATTGAACAATTTCATGATCAAAAGTGAGACTAACCCGAAGAGAGCGACGACCTCACATAACCATCAGCTTGCGTTGAAGTGCCTCGATGGTCGTAGTTGTTTTCAACTTCATCATCAGATAGATCATCATAAACCGATGGCTTCGAAATATCACTTGCGATAGATTCATGATCATAATAAAAAATGGGAGTAAATGGATCATGACCGCCATGATCATAAAAATCAATGAATTCTTCGGCATCCTCATGATCAAACGAATCAAACATAGGGGTAGATGAAAATCGAACAAACTCGCCCTCTGTGTCTCCGGAAAATACAAATGAATGATCAAGTGGATCTTCAATGAATAAATTATCCTCTCTATTGTCGAATGATGGACTAACATCGATGAGTCCTGCGAGTGATCAACAATGGGTGCATCCATGGATGAAGACACACAAGCAAAATCATGGATGGCAGGTTCACCAAAGAGGTTAGGAAAGAATGGAGGGGGCTCGAACGGAAGGGAGTCATCCTTTACCTAGTGTTGATGTTCAAGCTCCCACTCATACTCCATCAATGGATTGCTCCTCGGTCACAACAAGTGAAGAGTCTAGAATGGACGAACACAAGATAGCATCATTCGGACGAACACCCGAGTGCGAAGACGGAGGTCATAGACAAGAATGCATATGAGAACTCGAATGACTGACAACCAAATCTACGCGAAAATTGAGTGAAGTGATGTTGGGAGAATGTGAAATATGAACATGTGTGTGAGCATGCTCTTCAGCCTCACTTGGCAGTGGTGGAGTTGTTGAATGAGAGAAGGCAGACAGTTAGTTGAGACGGTGTCCGCATCCACTTGAGATTGCGCAACTCCATCAATGAAGAATGTTAAATGACGCTTGATTTCAAGATTTCTCTTGGGACGGGAAAATTTCTTAAAGAAATACTCGAACTGGTCCCAAAGATAAGCAAATTTCATCTGGCTCCTCGGAGCTTGAAACTGCAAGTCACGGAAGCGTTGCCAAAAATCAATAACTGATTCATGCGAAGCCCTCCATTGTTGTAATAGTTTTCAGTCAAGATGGTCTAGATCAAAATGATAGAATGTGTCTGCAATAAGATCACATAAGTGCTCAAATGAATGCATGGTATGAGTTGGTAGGCTGAGGAACCAAGGAAATGGAGATTTGTGAAGTGTGTATGCAAGCATCAAATCGGCCTGTTCATCAGAAAACTCATCTTCCTCATGAACCATGGAAATAAAGCTATGTAAGTGCTCTGGCCAGGCCACTTTGCCTTCACCATCATATGTGTGAGTGGAAAAGAGATTGAAAAGCTTCCCCGTGATGGTGACACCTTTACGATTCAAAAAACACCGTGAGGGAAGAAGAGTGCAAGACTCCATGAAAGATGTGCAAAGGTTAAAAACTAGATGATAGGACACAGCTTGTCATCATGCCCTCCTTCTAGCACCAGAAATGTTGACGGTGTTGGACCCGCCAACATGTCAAGGGGATCTCCCTGGTAAAAAGTCCCAATTAGACCTCAGACTATTTGGTGAAGGAGTCCCAGGAGTGGGTCGTAAGGTAATACCTTGACTGCGATGTCGCACAGAGGCAAGTAAGATAACTCTATCAGTAGCAAGGGTGTGACCACTGCAATGAGTCAGGGAAGGTGCATGAGAAGTTCTAAAACAAAGGGGGTGGAATGAGTGTGCCCCTTGACAACCTGTATCAGTACTCAACTGGGAAGAGAACAAACGAGCGAAGATGCATCACAAGCCAGAAAGCAGAGTAGTCGAAAATCCAAAGTGATGGTTAAAAAAACAACACATTTGCAACAAGATTCATATAAATGCATACGAATCAATTCATACACAAATACACAAGTTAAACAACATATATCATTAAGGCAACCGAAACAGTCCAACTACAATAACAACATATGCATGAAAAAGTGATGGCTCTTATTATATAAAGAAGTGTAAGCTCCAATCATACAATACATCCATGTAAACCTGCTAGCCCCATCAGTGAAATGTTACAGCCACATCCGCCTGCTTCTCCAAAGAGATGGACTAGCTCCGTGTAGTGGAGAATCCAAGGCACGTTACAATATTGTCCAAGATTTCTTCAAGGTAGTCTTAATAGAAGCTTGGCTGATCAAAAGCCCTTAAAATGAGTGATGAAGGACTATTTATAGCAAAGGGTGTGTGACCCTTGACATTCCCCTTTATGACAGTTCAACTACTCTCATGACTCTTCACCTACTCTATGACTGTTACATCCAACTATTGACACTTGACTTACACTTGACATATCTCAACATTACAATGCACATTTACTCATGCGAGACAACATGGCTTGAGCAACCCATGCAATACATCACTGACACTCGATCCACTGTGATGATACCAACTCTTTGACATGCTTGTGATGGTGAAGGTGATGAGCTGATGCCAAACTTGGTTGTTCGTGATGGTGTGCATGCACCTCATGGTGACATCTTGCTGAAGAGAACTCTTGCCTCTGTTGCAACCAGTGCATTGGTTCGGCCCCTTCATTCAATCCATCTACTAACATGTGCATGGTCTTCTTAGGTGTGGTTGAACCAAAAACACACTGATGCATAGTGTCTATGATGATCTTCAAGTGTGTGTTGGTGGTCATTCGCACCAACTTGTCGAAGTACATGTTCATCTCTAGTTGGACTTGCTTCTTGTCTTCACCTTGTTGAGTGTGCTGAATGGGTTAGATCTCATGTGTGCGCACAATGAAATGCATGTTGTTGAAACCCTTGCATGTGGTCAACAACACTGCTCACCATGTCTGCTCTGTGTCAGTTTCTAGGATGGATCTTTAACTTGTACAATCGCAGTTTCATCTGTGAGTGCATGTTGAGCTAGTTGTTGTTTTTGTTCCTGCTGCAACTCATTCACGTGTATGTGCAGCTTCATGTTCTTCCTCGAGTTGTTGATTTAGCACATGCAAAGCCTTCTTTGTTCCATTCTCTATCTCCGTGCAATCTTCACGTCGCACCATCACCTCATATCCTAAGTCTCCAAAGTTTCTTTCATCATCAATGGATCTGCTTGAGATTGCAACTTTGTTCCGCCTCCGTGTTGTCAACAACTCTCCTCTTGCATTCGTTGCATCGGTATGTTGCCTTCAGTTGTTGTTCATGATGTTGCTCACTATGATGTTGTTGTTGTCATATCTTGATGCCCTTGTCTATGAACAGCTTGATGTCTTCATGAATAGGCAAGCTCATAGACACTTGATCGATTGCATCCCCAAGTGTGCTTTGAACAGTGTCTTCAACTCTACTCTCCTGGGACCATTGTACCTATGTTAATGAGAGGCAGATGAAAACCTATGATACTTGGAGACATTGTAACACTCATTGAAAGCAACCTATCAGTCAAAAACAGAAATGAACTTAAGCATTGACTTGTAACATACCTGTGTGACTAATCATGAAGGTTGCTCAATTTTTTCCATTAGGTCGGGAGACTGACTGCCAAGACCGCGCAAGGAAAATCCAGGTTGTCCTGAGGTTGATTGGCTGCTGGAACTGCACAATGCACAGTCCAGCCTAACTGCTGACTACTGGAATTGTGCAATGTGCAATTTCAGCTGGCAATGACTACAGGCTCAGTGACTGCATTACGCAATTTTCTGGGCCAGCATTAACTGTCCCTCAGGATTGTGCAAGACTAGCCTGGGGAATAGCTGCTAGGAAAAAATGTGCATTTCTGGAGAGGAAGGTAGAGCCTTCCCTCTCAGGATTGCGCAATGTTGTCTTGGTGAGGCTCTTGGTGAGGCAGAGTCCAGGCTAGGACTGGCCAGACTTGCCGACGGGAAACTGTTGGGTGTGGAACCTGATTATCTTCTGTATTCAAAGGTATCACCGCATTGGACCCCAATTCATAAAATATTCATTGCAGGGGGGGTCCAGGGGGGACGGCTGCAACCTTTGGGAGCCCCCCCCTAGCGGGGGCATCGAGGGCAGTGCCCCCGAAGCTAAGAATAGATGTAAAATTTCCTTGTAAAATGTTGTAATTTCGTAGTCAATCTAGACCGTTCATTAGGTGGAGATCTGACGGTAGAAGTTATGTTTAGTTTAGGGTTTTTTCCCTAAAATTCAACCCCTCGCTATATATGAGGGAATTGTATCGTGTCTATGTATATCTGTATTCTGAGTGAGGAAGAGAGAGGATATTAAGAGCGAAGAGGGAATTACAGCAGATCTGCTGTAGGTTGTGTCTCTTCAGTTTGCTGGATAATATAAAAAGAAGGACTGTTTGTTTCTCCGTGGACGTAGCCCAAACTGGGTGAACCACACATATCTGTGTCTCTCTTGTTTTATGCGTTTTCTGTGTTTATATTTCTGCAATATTTTGTGTGTTTCATTGCTCTGTAATATATAATTCTCTAACAACCACTAAACGTGAATGTGAATGTGAATGCATGTTTTGTTTAAGTTTCTAAGTATACTTGGTAAGAAACCCTCCATGCACTTTATCTGATTTATTCCTACCTACTTGTTATCTTCCTTAACAAGTTGTTCACAATGTAAATACTGAAAATAAACACTAGTGCATGCTCAACATATTACAAATCAGCAACTAAAAGAACCAAGAACAAATACACCACATGACACCATTATTTGTGTACTAATGTCCCCGGAAAAACCCAATGTGGTAAAACCGATGCAGTTATCTGAGGGTTTTCTTATTAAGAAATATTAGAGTACAATCTAGGTGTCGAAACTGACCTACCCAACAGAGAGTTTACTTAGCAGTAATACCTCTCGGTTTCTGACAAATCTACTGTCTGAAACCCCGAATAATCCTTTCGGCAGCTACTGAGCACCAATCTACCCTAGAAACCCCAGCATCTACCCAATCTGGACTGTGTCAGCCTCTCCTAGCCTAGCACTGGCATTGCATTAGCCTATCTTGGCCTGTGTTAGCCCCAGGAGACCCTGCGTCAGCTCTCTGAACCTCTGCGTCAGCTACACTGGCCCCTCTGGTGCTCTGCATAGCACTTAGTTGCCCTTGTGTGGCCCTGCATGAGCACTGGCTACTCCTGCGTCTCTCTCTCTAGCTACTCTGCTACTATCCCGACACTATCTCTAACTCTCTATTTATCTATACTCAATTTCCCTCAGCTGCAACTCCCGATTACTAATTCTACCTCTCTTAGCAAATCCCACTCTAGAGAATAGAATGATCGATCACTCTGGTGTCTTTTCCAAGTGACCCTCAAGCCTCCTCTTATACTTTTCTTGGTTACATATCAACGACCAAGATTAAGTCCCTAATCAATGGCTAAGATTAGATCTAGCTTGATCCGTGTCTTTTGGACCACTCAAACACATATTCATATTAATACACATTAATATTTTATTTTCCCTAAGTTTAGACTTAGGGACTCCATTAAAAATATTAATTATTTTAATATCTCCTGATCTATCTAAAATCTACCCAAACCCTTTCTATGTACTGGAGATCTCGTGTGCCCCAACCTCTCCACCAAATTTCGTGGCTATATCACATCCAATGCTACCCCAAATCAACACTCCCTCTTAGCGAGGATTGTGCTCTAGCAATAATCCTCACTAAATATTACTCTGATCATCCAGCATCAGTACCTGTGTTGATGCTAGGCCTTCTTGCCCAACATCCTCTGCATTGTTGCATCCTGTATTTTTTCTCATGGTTCTTCCACTGCCACTGCTACATCTGTACGACAACTCCCTCTACATCTATGTTGTTGTTGGTCCTTTCTCCCAGCACTGCATCCGCACTGCACCTCCTCTCATCATGTTGCATCGTGCTGCGCACTGCTGCACTGCAACTCAATTACTAAGAAGAAAGTAAATGATCTCCCAACTGACCTCCCTGTTGGGCTAGAGACACCCACTAATGTTTAAACTCCCTCTATCGCTGACAAGTTCTCCCTCTCTGACCTCTGCATTGTTGCAACAACTCCCTGATCTCGCACCATTACACACCTCTCTGTGCTATCCTGCACTAGTGCAACACTCTTGTGCCTCTCGCACTACTGCAGCCTGCTAGCCTCGTGTTGTCTCTGGACTCCTACAATATAGCTCTCTCTATCGCTCCATTTGCATCTGTCTCTACCCACATCAGCCAATCATGCTACTTCTCGTCGGGGCTCCCATAGCAAGGTCTAATCCAAGAGGCTGGGTACCCCAAGGATCCTGCCCCTCATCGCCTGTAGTCCGCCTGACTATAGCTCGATGTCTCCCCACTTCCTCTCAAGTTGTTCATGTGCACTCATGGCACAATCATCATCTGTCAAAACTTCCTTCTCTTCCCATGTTGGCGTTGCCTTAGTCTCGGAAGACTCTCCCTTACTCTTCTTCCTTTGACACTGGGTCGCATAGTGACCCAACTCCCCACAGTGGAAGCACTTGATCTTTGAGAGATATTTCTTCTTCCTCTTTTCCTGCTTTCCCTCATATGCTAGGGCCACATCCTCCTCCTCTTGCTTGACCTTGATCCCTTTGATGTTGCTACCTGTCTTCGACTATCGTCTGATCTCTTCCTGTCGAAGAGCTGCCCACATCTCATCCCAAGGTGGGAGTCCCTCTACCCTGGATACTCTAGACAAATACTTCCCAATCTTCTAAGATAGCATTCAGGGTTGTCCTCACCATAAGCTCTTGATCTAGTGTCGCTCCTATATCAGTCCACTAGTCTCGGATCTCATTCAGTCCCCCAAGGAAGGTGTCAATAGATTGATCCTTCTTCATCTGATACGACCTCATCTAGTTCTTGAGAAACATTCTTCGCTGCACAGAAGAACGTTGGTACAGCTTCTTGAGAGCCTCCCACATCACAAATGTTGTTTCCTTCTCGGCTATATGTGGTACCACATGATCCTTGACCCCATGAAGGATAATGCACTTGGCCCTCGCCATCACCTCTTCGTACCTATCATTATCATTGGGGTTGACTGGGATAGTTATTACCTTCAAGGCGAAGTTCTTGATACAATTCTTGTCAAGTACTGATAAGATTCTAGCCTTCCAGACTGCGAAGTTTGATGCTCTGTCCAGTCTATCCTAGTCTCTTACCTCGTGTAGTTCCATGATACTCCTCTACTTCCCTCCTAGAAGTTCTATGTTCAACTCCTCTGAGTCTCTACTTCCCGTCTGGAAGTTCTCTTCTGGACTCCCTCTGAGTCCTGATTTCCCTCCTGGAAATCTTTCTGCCGCGTGTCAAGATGCTCCCTACTTTGATCGACTTGTGCAGCTATACTTTTGATCCGGGTTCCTCGACTAGAAACCCTCAGTAACAACTCCTCTGGCCCTACTCCGTCAGGTACTATTCTTACTACAGTACCTCACCAGCTCCACTCTGCAATATTCCTACAACCTTCTAGACACCAGAAACTGCCTATCTATGAACTATGTCAGCCCCTCTTTGCCTCACGCTAGGTCTGTGTCTCCCCAAATGGGTCTGCGTCAACCCTGGGATGCTATGCGTCAACCCTCTGGCCCTCTGCGTTAGCAAAGCTGGCCTTTCTGGGGCCCTGCACAGCTCCCAGCTTTCTCTACATGGCCCTAGTTGGCTCTGCGTCACACTCCTTGGCTTCTATGTTGCTTGAAACAGCCTCTATCACCTCAGGACAGCTATTTTCTGTCGTTATTGCTCCGCTCGGCTAATGTATTTTTAGTCCTTGGTTGACATATCAACAGCAACTGGACTAGGTCCAGGTGAACAGCCTGTGAGGGAAATGCATCAAGTTGTGATCGACAGGCTTCCTTTGTGCATGAAAAACATTGAAGCTTGTGAACTTGACGAAGCAAGGCAAGCTGCTGCGAAAGGTTGGCATGGAGGCTCCAAAACAGGCTAAGGAAAAATTTTGGAGGGTGGTTGTAGCTGCTACAACAGGACCCCAAGGTACCTAGTACAGTCCACTAAGTGTGAATAGATGATCTGACACCGAACACCAGTAAACTCGACCAACTAGGAGCCAATAATGTAAACCCACTTTCGATCGCGAGGAAGCCTGCCACTAAAGTCTACAAGCTCCAAGGTACTATCGGTTCCTAGATCAAACTCCAAGGTACTATTGGTTCCTAGATAATGAGCTGAAGTTGACAAGAGAATATTTGTCGAAGGAGGGCCTTGATGTATCCCCCATCAATTGAAATGGAACACTCTAGGATGATGTGATGTATGAATGAAGTCATGAGATGATGAAGTACAACTGACACAAGGATGACCGACTCAAAATGGTCAACAGAATACTGCAGATGGATGACATAGGCTGAGACTTCCCTTGAACGCACAGCGGCACAACACAAAAGTGACTTGGCAGCATGATTAATGAGCACCATATGATATCACACGACGACACAGGGGGCATCGAGGCATACTCCATATGAATGAAAGAGTAACTAGCCAGAGGAGTAGATAGACACATATGTATGTTGTGGCTCCTAGGAAAGCTAAAACCCAATTGTGAGACAATGAAGCATACAGATGTTGTGTTCAAGGGAGACACAATTGATTTTTCCTTATGATGACTAATGGAAATAAATGTTCCCTCCCTTCTCTTTTTATAAGTTCATTTTTCGTAAAGTTGTACCCCAAGCCCAAGAAAGAGATAAAAATATACAAGAGAGAACCTTCTAGCCATAGTAGACAAGAGTATTCATTTTGGTAACTAGTCTATCCCAATTCGGAAAAGGGTTAAACTTATACTGGGTAGACAACCCTTCAAGTACTTTAACGAGTATGAAGGTGACAAGTTCACTTGACAATCTTTTCTAAATTAAGGAGTCTGAAAATAACTTAAAGGAAACTCCTCCTAGAATAATGATTGGTATAAAACGTAGCAATGGATTTTGGTAATCATTGAACTACTCATGATAAAATGAGGATAAGAGGTTGGCTAATAAGACCACTCATCGCAATGGTTCCTCCAAGAAAGGGTAAAACACCCAGTGAGAGTGAATGGTAGGCCAAGCAGATGATGACGATGGAAGAGAAAAACCAAGGCGCAAAATGCAAAAATAGTCTGACGGAGTGGCAATCACAAGGGACAAAATGGTAGAATCCTCCTGGGGTATATCCAGAAATATGACGAAGAAGAGGACATGAGGCTCAAATTCTATGTCATGGTAAGTCAGAAGGAGGGATTTCTTCGGTGATTTAATTGAGTTAAATCTCTGTCATTAAATTCTCAACCCGGGGTTTCGGAATTGATGAGGTATACCTGTATTATATGTACTAGGTGATTATTTCTAAAAATAGATTAATATAATGCAAGAAATTTGAATCTAATTACAAAGAAGATTAAATCAATCAAATCCAATCCAATCCAAACATAAATAAATTGAATCAATCTTAACAAAACAACTTGAATCAAAATAACATAAAAATAAATAAATAAATAAATGAAATAAAAAATAAAAACCTAAACTAAACTTTCATAATGAAACCACACTTGCTTAAAATGAAACCACACTTTCTTAAAACGAAAATCACACTTGTTGAAATGAAAATCACACTTGCTTAAAATGAAAATAATAAATAACATAATTACACAATGTTACCAATATGTACAACAAATGAAAAAGGTGTGAAAACTGTAGTTTATGGGGGCTCTCCACTCCTCAGCAAGCACATCGAACAATTATCAAATCTTGGAGATCAAAGCAGCAATATGTATTCCATAAAATGAAGTTGGAGAAAAGCTCCAAAGATATTACAATAATTCAACTCTCTTCCTCTCTATCCTCACTTTACAAATTACATATCTTGTATGGAACTTGGAACCCTTTGTATGAAGGATGCACTCCTATTTATACAAAAACTTAAGATAACTAATCAATAAATATGGATTTTCAAATCTCTCAAAAATCAACATTTATCTCTTACGGTTACAACCAATCACCTAAAAATATGAGATATAAATCCTCTCAAAATTCTCTCATAGCTTTGATAGGAGACACATACCAAAACATCCATGATTATTCTCCTTTGAATGTGCTTAGTCAATGATCCAAATCTTCTACAATTATTCCACAAATCTTTATGAGTGGGAATTGAAATTCGAATTTGTGGTTGAGTAGCCAAATAGGACCCTTCTAGAATCTTCAAATAGACCTATAATATTATAAAACTCATACCACTTTTAGATATATATGAAATCATGTTAATTTCTTAATATTTAATCACAATTTCTCGTAAAATACTTAAAATAAATGACTTCGAAAACAATATTGATAAACCCATATGATCATGAAAATGGTTATTAATGTAGGGTTATGGAGTTAGAGAATATGGTAAAATGATGGCAATGGGGGTAAAAGAGGATGACATTTTGGAGGCCCAACATTTCTGCCCAACTGAATATGTTGCATGTCCTCATGCAAGTTTTCATTGATTCCCTTAATCATAAGTTGATCTTCTTGAAGTGTTTAGTTTCTATATGAACTTTGGTTTTGTCTTGATTCTCTTTTAACTTTGCATAATCATATCATTTGATAATTTTATTCTCTTTGCAAAGTGTACTTTGAAATACATTTGATAACAACGTATTTTTATGGTTGGTTCTTGTGTGACAACAAAAAATTTATGAGTATTGGTTCTTGTGTAACAAGATTTTTTTTTATTTTTGTTGTATCAAAATACTTCAAAATACTTGAAAACATTGAGATTTTTTTTTTAAGGCCCCATAGTGGTTTTCAGCCATTTAATGTGCTTATTAATTGATCATTGCAAAACATATAAACTTTTGGAATCAAAATGCAATAATAGTTGATTGGGAAAAATATGTTAGTTAAAATGAAATGCAATGTGACATGTGAATATGAATTGGTATCCCTTCCCTCCAACTAAAGGTGTTTTCAATTTTTGGCAAATGAGAAAGGGAATATAAATGTGGTGAGATATTTTCCAAAGTCATAATTTCAGCATTTAAGAAATTACATGATTAAATAATAGAAAACAACATACCTTCACCTACCTGAAAAGTGGACAAAATATATATATAGAAGAGTGTGGTTGTTGTTGTTGGATTATAGAATGTGAAGTAAAAGAATCTCATTTGTTTTCTCTTTCTCTTGGTTATATGAATAGAGGATGAATATAATCTAAAATTGGAATCTTTATTGCTAAAACAATGCTACAACTGTTGAATTATGAGTTGAGTCTTGTTGCAAGCTGTTGAAATCATATAGTCTTCATTCATTCCCACTCAGTGGCATAATTCTTATCTATGTGAATAGATGTGTTGATGTCGAACATAGAAAATAAATTGTTGGATTACTAGCCATTAATGAATGTCATTAACCAACACGAGACTACTCTCAATTGATGTCAATGGTAGTCAAGATTCCTAAGTACATCTTACTGGGTACGAATAGATGTGTCGTAGTCGAGTCACCTAAAAGCTCCGACAAATAGGGGACATTGACGTATTCCCATTGTTTATTGGTAAGAGAACTTGTCATTAAGGCATGCAAGCGTCAAGATACTTGAAAGATCTCTAGTCTTGATCCTAGATGATGTGTCAGAGTCGATAGGTCAAGACTTGTTAGAAGGTAGACCTTAATGAATCCTCCATCACACAACATGAATATAAAATAATAATTTGAAGGACCATATATGAAATATTTGCATTATGAAACAAGTTTTATTTGACAGAAAGGAAAAGGAAAATGGGGTGACTTAGCTTTGTAAGGGAGTTGAATGACTTTATTTTTAGATTAAGGGTGAGTGAAAATGACACAGGAAAGTATGAACATTGCAAAGGGAAAATGATTTTTGAAATCATGGTTTGGCAGTAGAGAGATGGAAATTTATGGATCGATTGTAGGCTTAGAATGAGTAGCAATGGTAAAATTGGTATCCGAGAGACCTTGTTCAGTAGCAATGGTGCAATCGATTTGGTTTGACATGGAATGAACATGCTCTTCTAAAAGAAAATTGGTCTTTAAAATGCACTTCTGCATATAGTGATCTTCTTTCATCGCCCTGGAACCTGCAAAAACTTAGCACTTTTCTGCAATAAAATGTAAGACTATCGAGAGAGAGGTGATTATTCTCTCTTCATCTCATTTATACACAAAAAACTGAGAAATAATACTAATAAAATAAATTTAAGAAAGAAAAATTAAATGCACTTTTACCTGTTTGGAAAGTGGTACCTTGGACTACCTGTTGGTGTTTTATTGGTAACTTCTTCATTTTTTTACTGTTTCAAATGTTGATGAAAACTCTCTCATCGCGTAGATATTGTTGAGATCTTTCAAACGTCGTTTGAATCATCGAAAATTGATGTCATATGAAATATTGACTATTTGAAGTTTATGAAACAAGGAAAAAAAAATTGCATGGGTGCCACGTGACAAAACCAGGGAATGCCACGTGGATGTTGAAGTGGGTAGATGACATGGAATGCAAACGTGGCAAGCTGATTGCTCAAGGTGACATGGTGGAAAACAGAGCAATGATTGCATAATTTTGACCAATAATACATTGCCACGTGGACCAATCCAATGTTGTCACATGGTAGCGAAATTGTTGCCTAGTTAAAGATTGTCAAAATTGTAAAATAGTTAACAACTTTTGGCTTTTATTGGATTTGAACTCATGACCTATCTTTTATAAATTCAAAGACTTACCAATAAGCTACAAATTAAATTTGTGGAATAAAAGCCGTAAAAACGTCAATTAAAACTAAAAATATTAATCATTCTACAAATTTGACTAACGAGATAAGAATTTGACAAATGCCCAGCAAAAGAAAATTCAAGATTTTTAGGAGAAAATCAAATGTCTAAGGGCACGTGTCAATCAATTTCATGCCACCAAAATATTTGATTTTCAATTGAACTCATCCTCTTGCTAAAAAGAATGGATCTCACAACCAATTTATTCTATTAAAATTGGGAAAACATTGACACTACAACTCAGATTATTTTATTTTTTTGCAGGTTGCTACAAGGTGTGTTACAGAAAAAATCATGGGCCATTTTTTCACAAACTATCCATTGGATTTGGCTCACATTTTTTTGTACATGTTCCTACTTTTCTAATGTTTATGCATGCTAAAAATCAACATCATCCAATGCACGGATTTCGAGATATAATCGAAATTATTGTAAATTTCAGGAACAATTTTCTCACAAACTACAGATTGGATCGGGCTGAAATTTTTTATGAAGGTTCCTATGGTCCTAATGCTTCTACACACCGAAAATTAGATTGAACCAATTCACGGATTGCGAGATATAAGAGAAATGGATGTAGGTGATGATCTTCATTTTCTCGAAAATCGTGAAGCGGATTGGGCTGAAATTTGCAGGGATTGTTCATCAAAATATTATGCACTTCCTGAAGAAAAAAAAATTACGAAAACCTAGTTCCTTGTTTGTGAGATATCTTTAGTTAAATTTTTGCCAAAAAAAATTGAAAAAAGAAATTATTTTAGCAAATTTTGAGATAGATACAATTGAAATTTGGAGATTAATTTTGAGTATTTTCAAAATGAAAAATGAATTTAAATCTTCTATCCAATTTTTAGATCTATGAGTTTTATTGCAAAATTTCAAAGCTAACTTTATTTAATTTTCCTTTCTGATCTTCTAAGTCGCACAAGGTGCAAAAAGATAGCATGCTCAGGAATTTTGTTAACTCTTTATTCTAAAAATTGAAAAACAAAGTAAAAATTTGATCTCAAACCTTAAATTTTATCTCTCAAAACTGCGTTTTTCTCCTCTCTTTCTAGATTTTCCTGCAAAATAATTAGTGAGCGAGGTGGTTCTTACTGCACCACCAAAAATAAAATTGCAAATAAAATGAAATCTAACTTAAAAAAAAAAAAAAAAAAAAACATCGCCAAACTTAGTTTTATTTATTGATTCTATCATACTCTACTGGAAATAGAAAAATTGGTTCAAGTGTATGCATATTTCCATTGTAACCATGTCTATAATATAAGTAAAAATATATTCATGCTTAGGTTTGAAAAATATACATTAAAGTACATCAAAGCATGAAAAAATATGCATTAAAGTACATCAAAGTAAGGAAGAATGAAAGAGTGATATGTCTTGATCCCTGATTGGAACCATAATTCATTAAAGCTATAACATTCTTGATACCTTTCATGGTTTAGATCACATTCATCAATCTTAGATTCTAGTGTTTTCTCCCCATCAAAAGTATTCCATTCTTTAGTCTCTTCAACAAATTGACCAAAGGAATCAAAAGAGACTTGAAGATCTTCTTGTAGAGATGGAGAGATAGACAAGTTTCTGAATGCAATTAAAATATAATCTTCCCGAGAAGCAGATATCCCAGTTGTTGTTAGGATTTGAAAATTTTCTTCCTCAAATTCTTAATTATCTGTGAATTACTCCCACTCATTGATAATTCATGTATTGCACACAGATTAGTACAAAGTATTGAAAATTTATTGAATATTTAATATGCATCATAAATGATCAAAACATGGACACATCCTTGGAAATCTGGGGTTAGAGAGATCGAATGAACCATTTATGCAAGATCTCATCAGGTAACTTGGTTCTCACTAACCTCTTGTGACGACACCACTCACGAATGTGATCATAAATTAATGTGACATGATCTTGTTTAAGGTTTGACAAGAGATCGGAGTCGATATCATACCGAGTAGGCCACTGGAAGTGTGTCGAAAAGGTTTGAACTAAGTAGGCAAAGGCATTGTACAATGCAGTATCTAACTCGATATACCATTTTACAGCATCCCCAGTTAACGTATATTGGAACAAGCGAAGTTTAAAAGAATCAGCCACGAAATAATTAGAGGAACACCATAAGTGATAGGTGGTAATATGAGTGGATGGAATCCCCCCAATATTCTCTTCAAACTTGGGAATATTGGATGGTAATTTGGTGGGCATGGATGGCCACCAAGAATCATGTCGGATGGGATCATTAGTCAACTTTTCCAAATCTGGTAAATCAAGAGAGGATAAAAATGAATTATGGAGTTAGCTAAATGGATCATAGGTAGGAGAAGCATGTGACCAACCTTGTAGTCCCCCCATATAAGGAGTAGAATGACTCACTTGTTGGTGAAGGGAAGGGTTTGCCTCGGCATAAGACTATTGTAGGCCAAAATGACTAGTAAATGGATGTCTCCCCCCGGGGTATGTTCCCCGAGAGAGAAAAGGGCCCCCAAGAGCATGGTTGCTCATGGTTATACCCAGGAATAAAATAAGGACCACTCTGCGCAATAGGACTGACATAAGGAGGATAACCTGTGTGGGAGATGGTACTAGCAGCGGGGTTCCCCCCAGGAAAGGTGTTGGTGGGCAGCATCCCTCCAATGGGTGAACTGTACCAAGATTGTGACATATTAGACGCAACATTTCCCCATATTGACTAGGAACAACTGGTGATCTCCCCCATGGATTTCCCAAAGTAACTATACCTAACTGAGGGGAAGGAATAATGGGTTGAGCGAAGGAGAAATAAATCCTAACCATATTGGTTGACTAGGTGTAGGAATTTACAGGGTAAGTTCCACAGAAAGAATACCAAAAGGACACCGCTCACAACCAGATCTCAAATCAATACACCAGTATTTTTGACGTGGTTAAAACCCTCAGAGTGCAAGGAGGGAAACAGTCCACAGCCTGTCCCAACGTGGGTACTACAGGCAATTTATTAATCAAAGAATGAAAATTTACATAAGCTTTTCTCATGCACGGATTACCCGAACAATGACCCTCCATGCGCTTTAAATAGAACTCATGGACCAATCGGGTGTCAAGCCACGGATCAAGTGTCGGTAATACCGAGGTGAGAGTGAACCGTCGGATCACTACATATCGTGACCGTCGGATTGTAAGTTACAAAATGTACAACGGTAAAGAAACACACTTTACCTAACTCTAACCTAACTCTATGCTAGACCAAGTTGAACTTAACTATATCCTATGTGTCGAAATATCCTAACATCCCCCCTTAAGAACAACTTGGGATAGGATTGAAGGATTTACAAATATGACACAATAGGAGAAGGAAGGAGGCACTAGAGCCTATCCCCCCTTAGTGACAACTTCCTGAACTCCAAGCATATATCGAAGTTTAGTGAACTTCGCCTCTGTGAGAGCCTTTGTGAAGATGTCTGCAACCTGATCATCTGTTGGACAATATTGCACTTCAAGAACATGGTCATGAATGAGCTTTCTGATGAAGTGCATGTGTAGTTCAATGTGTTTGTTGCGCTGATGTTGGACTGGATCTTTGCATAGCTGAATGGCACTTTGATTATCACACCAAAGTGTGGTTGGATGCTGCTGCTCAAAGCCAAACTCTAATAGGATCTGACGAAGCCACAAGGCTTCCTTACTAGCTTCCACGGCACCACGATACTCTGCTTCTGCTGACGAAAGAGAAATGGCAGCCTGTTTCTTACAAGCCCATGTAATAGGTCTTGAACCAAGAGTGAAGACATAACCGGCAGTAGACTTCCGATCATCAAGGTCACCAGCCCAATCAAAATCAGTGAAACCAACTAACAGAGGAGCTGCTTTGGCACTGTAATGAATCCCAAACTGTACTGTACCTCGAACATAACGAAGTATTCTTTTAGCTGCTTTCCAATGACTTTCACGGGGGTTTTGCATAAAACGAGCAACAAGGCCAACAGCAAAGGAAAGATCAGGACGAGTATGGGTTAAATACAAGAGTTTTCCGACAAGTTGACGGTATAAGGTAGCATCAACTTCAGGAGAAGTACAAGAGACTGAAAGTTTGACTCCAGACTGAAAGGGAGAAGGGGCTGGCTTACAGTCTTCCATGTGAAAATGACGAAGAATATCACAAGCATACTTGGACTGGGAAAGGAAAATACCCTCTTGGGATTGCAAGACTTGAAGACCGAGAAAATAGTGTAAGTGTCCTAAGTCTGTCATTTCAAATTTCTTTTTAAGGCTGGACTTCACATGGTTTATAAGGTTGGGATCACTACCAGTAAGAATAAGATCATCAACATAAAGAACAAGGATGATAAGAGAGTTGCCCACTTTCTTGGTGTAGACAGTATTGTCAGAATGACACCTAGAAAAGCCAGATTCTAAAAGAAAGCTATCCATTTTGGCATACCAAGCCCGAGGAGCTTGCTTGAGGCCATAAAGGGATTTCTTAAGTCGACAAACGAGGCTGGAGTCTGTTTGTATGAAGCCAATGGGTTGTTCCATATAGATTTCTTCCTGCAAGTCCCCATGCAAGAAGGCAGATTTAACATCCATTTGATGGACTTCCCATTTTAAAGAGGCAGCAAGGGAAAGAACAAGGCGGATAGAGTTCATTTTGGCAACTGGAGAGAAGGTTTCAGTGTAGTCAATGCCTTCAACCTGTGAAAAGCCCTTAGCAACTAGACGAGCTTTATGTTTATCAACTTTCCCATCTGGTCCATACTTGGTTCTGTAAACCCATTTGCATCTAACAAGTTTGCGTCCCTTTGGTAGAGGAACAAGATCCCATGTATCATTTGTCATCAATGAATGATATTCTTCATTCATAGCTGCTTCCCAATGTGGATGGCCTGAAGCTTCTGCAAAAGTGTCAATATCATGATTTACTGGAGCTTGAGCCAGTAAAGAAGAGGCTCTTTCAAACTGAGAACGTGTACGTCGCTGATCTGTAGGATCACCGGCAAGATCACCTGCTGCATCCCGAGTAGCACGGACCCATCTTGGAAGTTGAGGATCCTGAGAAGGTGTGGGAGGATTATCATCCTCGCTTTCATCATCAGAAGAAGAAATGTTTTCAAAGATAGAAGAGATAGGAAGAGGTGGCACATCCGCCGGACTAGGCTCGCAGGCCGATTTATTTTCATCAAATTTTACATCTCTTCTAATGATAACATTTTTGGACTTAAATGGAATAAGTCTATAACCTTTTACATCTTCAGAATATCCAACAAAAGTACATTTCTCACTCTTAGGTTCTAAAGCTTTATGCTTTTCATCTGGAATATGGGCCCATGCTTCACTTCCAAACACACGAAAGTGACTTACATCTGGTTTAATGGAACTCCAAGCTTCTTCTGGAGTGATATTCTCTAGAACCTTAGTAGGAGTGCGATTGATTATATAATTTGCACAATTAATTGCTTCGGCCCAAAAACTAAGACGAGTCCTTTAGATTGCAGCATACAATTAGCCATTTCCTTTAAGGTGCGATTTTTCCTTTCAGCTACACCATTTTGTTGTGGAGTGTATGGAACAGTATGTTGCATTTGAATTCCATTTTCGGTGCAAAAGTTGATGAATGCGTTTTTAACATATTCTCCACCATTATCAGTTCTTAGCTTAAGAATTTGATGTCCAGATTGTTTTTCAACAAATGCTTTGAAGGCCAAAAAAGTGGTAAATACTTCGCTCTTGAGTTTTAAGAAGTATACCCAAGTGCGTCTGGAGAAATCATCAATGAAAGTTAAGAAGTACTTGCAGCCAGAGAATGAAGCAACAGGAAGAGGACCACATAAATCACTGTGCACAAGCTGTAAAGGGGCTGAGGCGTGCCAAGAGGCACGTTTGTCAAAACTGTCCCGATGATGTTTTCCGAGTACACATCCGGAACAAACACCATCTTTGCAAGATACCATAGGAAGACCTGTCACCATATTTTCTTTACATAGATGCTGAAGGGAGCGATAGTTTAAGTGACCAAACCGCTCATGCCAAAGTTTGCTCACTTCATCATTATGAGCAACAAATACTGAGGGAAGATGGGATGACCCAAAGTTGTGAAACTTATACAACCTTTTGGAATCATCAGCAAGACCAGTAGCTAGAATCTGTTTAGGATCTTTTAGATCCTTGATTACAACATCATGAGGTGAAAATTCAACAATTTTACCTTCACCTGAATGAGTTATCTGATAGACAGATAGAAGGTTGCAGGATAAGTTTGGAACACATAATACATCATTGAACTGACCATTGTCTAGATGAACAGTTCCAGTCCCTACAACATTAAGAGATCTATCATCACCAATATATATATTTTTGGTGTTACAATCATTTAAAGAAGAAAACATGGCTTGGTTTTTGGCCATGTGACAAGAGGCTCCAGAATCAATGAGCCACTCATGAGAATGAGAAGAAGAAGAAGATACATTTAATGCATAACCAGACTGAGATGATTGACGATGACATGCAAAAAGTGCCGTTCCGGAAGTTGAAGTTGAAGTAGGCTCCAGATGGATGTTATGTTTCTTCATTGCGGCTTCCAAGGCTTCCATCTTCTTAAAGCATTTAGATTCTAAGTGGCCATCTCGATTACAAAAGTTACAATGTCTATCAGTCTTCTTCCATTTGTTTTTATTGGTCTTATCATTTTGCTGAAATGATCTTTCATTTTGAGGCTGAGATGGTTTAGGACCATTCTTTTGAGGATATGACTTCTTAGGATTCTTTGAATTTGGGTGTTGCTGGGCGGCTAACGCTTTTGTGGAAGAGTTTCCAAGATTAAGAAGACCAAGGTGTAAGAGTTTTTCTTGTTCTCTTATTAAGGAATCACAAAAGGAGTCAAAGGAAGGGGCCTTGTATTCTTGTCCTTGACAAATGAAAGCTTCCCTTGTAGAATGGAAAGTGGAAACAAATACAGAGTAGGCTGGTCCTAACTTAGTAAGGATGGAATAAATAAGGTTACCATCATCTTTCTTAACTTTAACACCTTCCAAGAGATATCTAAGGGTCTTGAATTTTGACAAGAAATCTTCAATGCAAGAAAAATTATTAGGATTCAAAGTAAGCAGCTCATTTTCAAGTTGATGGGATCTAATTTCATTTTTAATCCCAAAAACTTTAGCAAGTTTTTCTAATGCTTCATGAGGAGTCTCAAGTCCTGCAATGTGGAATCTAAGATCAGGAGAAATAGACATCCCTATCAAACCACGTGCTTGATCTTGTCTATTTTCCCATTTTGCCGCCTTGTCTTCATCTGTTGGTTTCTTCTCTTGGTTTGTGGCTATTCTGAAGAGACCTTTACTTCTAAGTAAATCTTCCATGTATTCTACCCATTGGAAGTAGTTAGTGCTGTCAAGAATGACTTGGCATGGACTTTCCATTTTTTTTTAAAAACTGAAGCTGAAGATGCTGAAAGTAAGTGTACCAATGGATAGATCTCGAAAAAATAGGCGGTTTTAAAAAAAACGGCTCTGAAAAAGGCTTCCGGATGAAGAAGTTATGGCTTTTTGAAAAAAACTTGTTGACGTTGCCGGCAAAGTGCGCGAATGTGCGGGAATGAAAAAAATTCGCCCCCACAAAATGGAGACTTGAACCCAAGACCTCTACTCTCTAAAAATAGCTTTGAACCAATTGATCTATACAAAAAATTTGAGAGAGAGAGAGAGAGAGAGAGGGGGGGGGGGGGGCCTCGGTTTGCGTGCTTGCCTTGAGAAAGCTCTTTTTCCCTACAAAACACAAAACACAAAACCCAACACGAATATGCAAAAAAAAACGAACCTTGTGGCTCGAAGTTAGCTTTAGCCAAAAAACTAGAAATTTAAAAAAAAAAAAAATCTCAAGGTTAGCTTTAGCCGAAAAACTAAATATTTTTCTCAATGTTTCTGATTTTCCGAGATCACACTAAGGTGCAGGGAAAAGAGCATATGCATGAGAAAAATCCTTCCTTTCTGTTTCTGATTTGCCCAGATCGCACAGAGTCGCAGGGCAAAGAGCATACGCAGAAATGAAAGGTATAGATCTGGTTAAAAAAAAAGGCTAAATAAACTGAGACCGAAATAAGCAGAGAGAAATTAACAGTAAACTGCAAAAAAACACTGTATACCTCCCGATCTGAAAAATGACGCAGCTAGGGCTACCGGAAACCTTTTCGCATGAAACGAAAGGGGTTCCTCACTGGAACAAATGCTCCGAACGCAACAGAGCAGTCCTCTCGGCCCGAAAGCAGTCAGAAACAACAGATCTAGGAAACGACAGCCGCATGCAGTTCTACCGGCTTCAGATTTGGATCACCAACGGACGCGGCCCTCAAATAGCTCTGATACCATGTAGGAATTTACAGGGTAAGTTCCACAGAAAGAATACCAAAAGGACACCGCTCACAACCAGATCTCAAATCAATACACCAGTATTTTTGACGTGATTAAAACCCTCATAGTGCAAGGAGGGAAACAGTCCACGGCCTGTCCCAACGTGGGTACTACAGGCAATTTATTAATCAAAGAATGAAAATTTACATAAGCTTCTCTCATGCACGGATTACCCGAACAATGACCCTCCATGCGCTTTAAATAGAACTCATGGACCAATCGGGTGTCAAGCCACGGATCAAGTGTCGGTAATACCGAGGTGAGAGTGAACCGTCGGATCACTACATATCGTGACCGTCGGATTGTAAGTTACAAAATGTACAACGGTAAAGAAACACACTTTACCTAACTCTAACCTAACTCTATGCTAGACCAAGTTGAACTTAACTATATCCTATGTGTCGGAATATCCTAACACTAGGATTAACACCCATGGTCAGCATAGAAGATGGTGTAGTCATAGACACATGAGGTAAATTCACAGGAGTTATAGAGGAAACAAGTGGAATTCCCCAAGAAGATGTGGGAGGTGTAGATGGAGGAGTTGGTATGGCCCCACTAAGAGGTGGCAATGATGACATGGCAACTGACACTGTCGATGGAGAAGGTAACGAGGTCTCAGACTCCGCCATAGGGTAGACAACTGATAAAGGTATGAAATTATAAGTCGATGTATAACTGTCAGGGTTCAGCCACAACAACTCATATCCTAGTGGATCGATCAAAGGTGGATTGGCAAGGGGCACATAATCATTTGCCAAATTCTCAATAGAGATCAAATCACTACCAAAAGGACCAGGGATGGGCTCCAAAACTATGTATTGATCTAAGTCTTGAGCACTAACAATCACTCTTCGTGTAGGATTGATAATTCCACCACGTTCAGGATGAAAACTGTGAAGACGACATGACTGATGGCAAATAAATTCAACCAGAGTGAAAAAAGTATAATTTAACACAATTATGTTAGTGCAAACATCCTAACGCCAAAACTATTGACCCAGACCAAACACACACTAGAAACATCCTAAAAAATAGCACACACAAACCAAAATACAAAGACATTGGCGGTGGAACAGCGATAGTAGCAACATGCTTCCCAACCCTTTTAGCTGCGAACTTGATGCAAGTGCCCTTATTAGTCGTGGAGCACCCTCCAAGAGGACTGAGATAGTATGACTAATATTTGTTCTAGGTATAGAGAAGACGACCCCGACTTTGCACCTGTGTATGATCCCTAAGAGATATGCCACTATGGTCGCCACCAACAATAACACGACCTGGGGGGACAGTAACACGACAAATCCATATGCAAAGGCAAGACACTTAACTCAAAGAGCTAAGACCAAAACCCCCTTGAGAGTTTCATCCCAAGTGATCCCCAAGTTCTATAGCAAATGCTAATAACATCGTTTGTATGTGTACAAATTCCACTATATTGCACCACCCAATACTAAGCAAAATGGGTCATGTCACCTCGCCTAGCCCAAGTGTGACCTCATGCTTAACCCTCTTGTTAGAAGGGCTTCCAAGACCGCACTACTGCAAATGGATTTAACTCCCTACTGCAAGTTGTTATGTTTGTTTTGTAGTCTTGGAGCAGTTGACTCACACACCTATCTCCAAGACCCTAGCCTAAGTTAGTGTTGGTGTATGGTAGTAAAAGAAAAAGACGAGTCTAGTTGCTTTTATTATCGCATTAATTTTAAGTGGTTGTTGTTTACACAGTTTGGATGTGGCATGAAAATTAGATGGTGTGAATGACTCTTGTTAGTAACCTTGATGCAGCTATATGAAAATTATCATTTTAGTTCAATGAATTCTAACTACATGAGGGTAAGAGTTTTTCCACACAACACACCAATGCATATTGATGCACTTCTCACTAAATTCTAACATGCAAATTATCCCAATTTTTTATTTTTTTTTTAGATTGATGACCCAAAAACAAACCAAAAAGGCAAACCAAAGTAACCGAGAAGAGACCAAAGAAAAATTCTCAAACAATAACGCAAAGCACTCCAAAAGAATTAAAGCTAAGAAAGCAAAGCCAAACAAACAAACACACTCAAAGAGGTCAAATCGAAAGCCAAGAGTGAAAGAAGAAAGGCAATGTCAACAAGCTAAGGTTGTAGCACAATGGCTCAACTACGGCCAATGTTCTATAAAGGTCAAAACCAAACCCTAGAGGCAGGAAGTCTTGAACAAGATCAAACGAGAGTGATAGAAAGTAATCAAAAACAAACTCAAATGAACTTTTATAAATGGCATCTACACAACCAATCACAACACCGCCAATTGTGACAAAAACAAACGAGAGAAGAAAGAGATCACTTAGAAACAAGTGACAAAATCCAAACAAAGACAAAATTAAAATTAAAATCAAATCTTAGTTGTTATTTGATCGACTAAATAGATCTAAAAAATTGGATCCAAAAGTAAGGACAATAGCCCCAACCAAAACACACCAAACCTCCAAGAAAAACCTTATAATGGAACCAAAGGAATGATTCAACACAAATTAACAAGAGTATGCTTAGATATGATATGTTTCATAGTTGAAACCAACAATAAAAAATAGATTCAACAAATAGCAGCAAGTTCTAAAGAAAAACACTTGAAAAAACAAGTAAATACGCTAAAAGAAAACCTGAAAATTGGAAAAAATGGATAGAAAATAGGTTGATTTTTCAATCAGCGATATCTTCCTCATAAAGACTCTGTTTCAGGTGGTTTTTTAATAGCTGCACGCGAGGTCGGAAGAAAAAAAGAAACGGTTGATCTTCAATTGGCCATAACTTCCTCATACAGAGTTCGTTTTTAGTGATTGTTTTTTTATTTTGGGGTAGAAATCTAAGAGGAATCTATATATATGGTTATCTTTATCAAATTATGTATAGAAAAGAGCAAAAATTGATAAAACATCCAGAGCATGTTGTTCTCTCATTAAAAAAACATAAGCAATACTCCATATCTCATATCAACTCATATCTGAAGAAAGTAAAACCAATGGGGATAAAAAATATCCAAAAAATATAGAAAACTCAATGGGAATAAGAGAAAACCAGATCCAAAGCAAAAGAGGGGATTTAAAGACAAAGAGGGCAAAAGAAAAAATATCTCATTGAAAACACCAATTCTGTTGCAATGAAATTTACATACAATGAGTTATTGCTCCATGACCGCATGCCTGATTGAGATCACCATACAGTAAAATAAAATGGCTAAGACAATCTAATAACAATCCCTAATCCAAATGGCCATGCATGTAGTTTCGATGCAATTTCTAATGCTACAAAGTATGAGCAAGTACCTTGCCTCCTCACAGGTTGGTGAAGGGTTTTGGGCCTGATGCAAAATCCTTGCACTCCAATCAAGTGATCTCTTTCATCCACTCCCGATCCAAAGCCTACACACAAACACAACCAAACATAGATGACAAGTGATCTTCCACAGAAGATCATCAACTCAAAACATCTAGAAATCACACATATAAATTACTGCAAAACTAATATAAGGGGAAGGAACATAGATTTTTATTAACCATATAAGTGAAAGTACATCAATGTATACCTTCCAGCAAAGGAGATCCTCTCCTCAAGCTTGTAGTATGGTCTCCTCTGCCAATGCAGCAAATCTCTCGCGCTATAGTTTGGATACTCCCACTTACCGCCTTTCTTCTTAGTGAGATTATATAAGTTCATTATATCATTCAATAGAATGTGTTTAGACACCTAGGGGCTCGAGAAGTTAGGAAACTTCTACAATAGTGGACCCCTAGCCAACTCATACACAAATGGGTCAAGTTGATCTCCCTGGGAATGGAAAAATCTAGAAACTTTTATCAAAATTATGAGTTTTTTCTCAATTATCTCATAATTATAATATTTTGGCAAATTAATTATGAGAAATAACTCAATCATATAATTCCACCCTTTTATCATGGTATAAATCTCACATAAGTAAAAGAAAAGGTGAAAAGGGATGCATTTTAGCCAATCAACTAAGGTAAATTGAACTTGGGGTTCTCTCACCATAATGGAGTGGAAAATAGGGTTATAACAAATATGGGAGAAGATGGACATGAAGTTGAAGAGGTTTATTTCATTCCATCCACACACAGATGAGAAAACATGTGTAGTGAACAATAATTTGGTGCAGCTTTTGAGGGTCTAAAATCAGAAGCATACAAAGACTTGGGACAAAAATTTGGTATATAGATAACGCTATTATAAAATAACAGTCCACACTTCTATTGATAAGTCTCCATTTGAAATGTGTTTTGGATATTTACCACCTTCACCTTTAGATATTGCATATGGACAACAAGGAGGATTAGGGGAGGATCTTACAAAGGATGCCTTGAGGGAAAACAAATTTGTTGAAAATATAAAACATATCCATTATAGGTACAGGAGACATAACATAAATCATAGGAAAAATACAAGGATAGGAATGATCAGTAAAAGGTAGAGAAGTCATTCAAGGTGGGAGACAGAGTATGGTTACAGTTGAGCAAAGAGAGGCTACAAGGTCTTGGTAATAAAATCAAGGCTTTGTGATATGGTCCCTTTGAGATATTGAAAAAGGTGGTAGATAAATCATATAGACTCATTCTATCCCCATACATGCACATTTACTTAGTGGTGAATGTAAAGAATCTAAAACTCTATGAGCCTTCAATGCTAGATCAGGAAAAAAAAAGGTCCTCCCTTTTGTACAGGATTTGGCACTAGATGATTAGGCAAATTTCACAGGAGATACAATTTTGCAAAAGAGGCCAATAACTACAAGACAGGGATAGCAAGACCTTTGGCAGATTGGGTTGAAAGGAAAACTTCCAAGCAAGGCTAAATGGTACACCCAAGAGAAGGTAGAGGAAAAATTTCCTCACCTCATTCAGTAGAGGCTTTTGAGGACCAAATCCTCCCAAAATGGAGAGGTGTGATCCAAATTAGATCATTATATTATTTATCATCCATCTTGATGCTTTCAAAATATAAAAAGTGGAAGAATAAGCTCACAGAACCATTTTTACCTTTGGGTCCTAGTTTGACGAATTGGTGTCTAAAACTTTTCGAAAGCAGTTTGAGGCATAAAATGATTTTTTTTGGTGTAAAATTTTGCCACTTAAAAGTGCCGCCATTTAGCACTATTCTACACAGATATACATTTCTAATGATGTAAGAACCACCTCAATTGGAATTCATATGCAAAAATTATGCCTCTAAAGTTGACCTTCCTATTTTGATCACCATAATTTGAGAAGATGCCACGTAAGCGCCCATTATTCATGGAATGAAAGAAAATCTCTAGAAAAGTCCATATTGTAACTCTAGATAGTAGTTGAAGGAGTCAAATGTAATTACTAGTAGGCTATCGAGTCGTGTTATAACTGAGCTACTAGGAGGAAAAGGGATTTCATTCTATTAGAGTGCATTTTGTTTCATGGATGAGCAAAGTATACAAGAGTGGATAGTGAGAGAGCATATAGAGAGGGTTTGTGCATTATAGCAGCCCACAGGCCACGAGCCTCACTTCTTTGTACTTGTATCCATTTTTCCATTTAGAGAAAGCGAGCAAAGCAACATCACCTTCCAACCAAGTTTTCTCCCAAAAGGGTTTCCCATGTTATATATCGCGTGCTAATTTGTAGTTTGTAATTATTATTTCGTTGTTCTCTATTTTTTGCATAATTATAATTTGCATGCATACACAATAAGCGATAATTAATAGATCTAGAAATCTAAGGAGAAATAAACCTTCATAGTGTAGATTTCATATTTTTCTAATATATTTTAATAGATCTATTGTGACGGATTGTCTAGTGGAATATCCATGGTAGTTTTTGGATCAGTGGAAAAATACATACACAACTAGTTTCTTAAACCATTTTGGCTAAAAGATAAGTGATCCATCTTGGATTTTGAACTTCTATTATAATTTTAAAAGTAAGCTTGTGTTTTTCTTATGAAGGAAATTCAAAATGACTTCTTTGGTTTTTAATGAAATTATACATACTTAATGTTATTGCATTATTTCATTGTGTGCATGGGTGACTCTAAATTGCCTTAGATTTTCATCAGGTTCAAATATATGTTTTATATTCAAATATGGGTTGTTATAAGCATGTGCCTCAAATTATTAATGGACATCGGAATCACAAGAGACAAAGCACCAACATGGAGTATAGGAACCCCTTTGAATTCATTAAACCCTTTCATGTTTCAAAGTTCGGCCTTTTTCCTCTTTCTTTTTCAGGGTCGAATAATTGTTTGAACTAGCTTGATGATCTATGCTTTTGAATGTAGGGTTAACACTGAAAGCAATGAATTGGTCTGTCTTGAGTTCAAAGTATTAACTTCAAAGTGGGTTAATGGCCCCCTCTTGTTGCCTTTCTGGGTAGATCTTTGATTATAGGCCTAATGGACTTTCTTTGAATAATGCTCAATGGCCTTACTCTTTTAAGTGACTCAATTGACCTTGCCTTCAGAGTTGGGTGGAACTTCGAAAAGTGGCCTATGACTCATCTTTGACGGAATCGTCTTCTTCCCTTCAAAGTCAAGCTATTCTTTTCAACTAGCCTAATGGCTATGGCACGAGTGAATCCAATTGAATGGGGGAGAATGTATAGGACAAACAACAATTTGTTTTTTTATTATATTAGATTGTCTGTGCCTCAAATTGTTGAAAAGCATTGGTCCACTTATAATTTCATCCATAACAATAAGAACATGTTCATTTATCTCTAACAAGGTCAGAAAAAAAATAGTTTATATTCGCGTTAATCTTCCCCTTTGCACAAGGAAGAAACTTGAGAAATTACTTGGCCCTACAACACAATGTGATGTCTATCCCAAGAATGATTCACATATCAAAGAGGAGGGCACTTTCACTTCGCTTATAGGCTTGGTTGGCATACCATTAGATGGCACTAAATTCCAAAGCTATGAAGATTATAACGATGATGCAAAATCAACAAGGCTCGAGCATTTTTAGATATCATCATTGGAAGATTGGAATATATGAGTACCTTTAGTCTATTTAAAATGCCCACTAAATAAGAAGCACATACATTTTGTCATTTTAAGCAATGTATTCTTTTAAGAATTTTTTTCATTCTAAACTATGGATTGTTTTGGTTCCTTTTCATTTTGGACATATCTTTGCTTAATATTATCAAATATTTAATCATTTGACTATTATTTTTTAGTTCTACTCTATTTTGTGACCCTCTTTCCCTTGTCGCCAAAATGTAAATGGGCCTTGTCCCCAAAATGTAAATGGGGCATAACAACTATTGACAACAATATGGATAAACATGTTTCCAAAAAAGAGTTGAAAGAATGACCAAATTGAAAGTTCTATAACAAAATCACTAAATACAAATAAAAACCAAAGCAAAGAGAGTGTCTACATAAAATGAAGAATTCATTTTGGTTAACATAAAATCCTTCGATATCAAAATTATTTTTATAATTTAAAAACTTTAAAAATATTATTTTTATAATTTAAAATCTTTAAAAATTGACCTAAAACACGATTTGTTGAGTGCCATCAACCAAAAATAAGTATACCTAAACTATCAACATGTACATTAAAAATAATAACCAATTAAATAAAAAGTGCAACTAAAATAACAGCCATTGCAATGAGAATCTTAAGATGAAAACAAAATATAATTAGAATCTTAAGATGAAAACAAAATATAATTAGAATCTTAAGATGAAAACAAAATAAAATAACAGCAATTACAATGAGAACCTTAACATGAAAACAAAATATAATGAGAATCTTAAAATGAAATCAAAATATATATATATAGACACATTATATATATAAATGCACTATAATATAGCATATGCAAGACCAAACAACGGTAACTAGAATCAGATAGTCGATTAAAATTGGTTAATTCTAACTGGGCTTTGTTAGAAAAATAAGTCGAGTCAGTCGTTAAGTCAGCCAAAGGAAAAGCTAAAGCCTAATTCACTGACCTAATCAAACTAGAGAATGACATTTTTAAGTGCCTTAAATAACGTCTATATTTAAAATCTTTAAAAAACACTTAGAACTACACCCACCTTTTCAAAAGTTTGTTGCACCTCATTTACTCTTGAGTCTTAATTGCTTGCATGTGAAAATTTGAAGTTGATTTGGTGACTCAACCCTTCTTATTGTTAGAGCTAATTTGGAGGTAATTTTGGATGCGAAACAATTTCTGATCGTTGTATACAAAATGGCATATAAATTGAAGGTGGCATTTGCATATTTTTGTACCCATTCATATTGGATTTGCCTATTATGTATTGCTTTATTTGAAAGTTTCTTTCAACGTGACTTTGTTGGTTCATCTTCGTATGCAATATAAATTAGCAAACTAGCATATTTGGTGCTTAATTATTCATTTTTTATTTTCCCAGTAAGAAAAAATCCTACTTTATTTAGGGTTATTGGCTAAGTTTCTGTTGACACATTTTAAGACCTCAAAATGTAGCTACATCACCATGCATAGACAAAATCTAGGCACATTAAATAATACATCAACATTTCGTACGTGGGTAAACTTCCACACCTTACACATGTCTCTAGATCTTGGGTCATTAGCATTTTTCTTTATGCTTAAAGAAGATGAGCTCTTAGTCAATCAAAAACAATTTTAAGTCATACTTCAAAACCCAAAAAACAGTTTCAATAAGTTGCCAGTATCCACTAGATACCCAATGTCTCTCTAATCTCTAATCACCATTGAAGCTAACACAAAAGAATCAAGAATCATGAGATATCCAAAAAGAGGTAACATTTCTTTCTCTGTCTCTTTTATATATATATATATAATCTCCTCCAAGTTCAAGAATTTAATCCAAAGATGAAAATTATAACGCTCCTTTGTAGTTACAACAATGGTTAATAGTTTTTATGATATAATTTTCAAACTAAACAACAACACCTTATCATTTTCAGCTCGATTCTATGGGCCAAGATATTATAATCATTCCTTAATATTAGTTGGATCTGATTCTAGACAAACATGTAACCAAACTTATAGTAACCTACCCCTGAAACCAACATTGTGTAGTATCATTTTCTGATCGGGATGAATTACAAGTTGAGACTAACTTCTTTTCATTATGTTGCTTGGTAAAATGTCATTGCCATTCAAATGCTCCCAAAAAATTGTGTAACACATTCCAGTGTAAATTACTTTTACTAGTGACCTTGGACAACTTGTGTAGATCTCATTATAAATTGGCAAACTTAATCACAAAGACATAGGCAGAGAATGGAAAGACACTATAATAGCGGAGCTCCCCTCTATCTCTCATACATTTAAGAACACTAAAACACAATTTTGGGGCTTCATATTCCTTTGCTTTCGTCGGATAATCTCTTCGTTTCATTAACTAAACTGACAACTCATGTCACACTTGGCTCACTTCTCTTTAATCGGCAATTTATACAGACTCCTCTTAAAGTCCATGATATCAATCAACATCAATTTGGCAAGTTGTTGTTTTCCAATGCATAGCTTAACAAACCCGTGTGGTTTCACCGTTGGTCAGTTTCAATTATATTTCAAGAACAGAAATAGTTTGCAAACAAATATGGGGATAAAAACTTCAAGTAATAAACTCAAAATATTTAAATCAATAAATGCAAAAGTTTACGCTACATTCTAAGAGTGAGGGATTAAAGGTTGCAACCCAGCCTTGCCAAATGTTTCAGCTTTAGATTGGATATGAGTTTGACCCCATGTTTTAAAAACCGGATCGGTCCATCAAATGAACCAGGTTTTGAATCGGAATCACCGGGACTGGTCAGGTTTAAACGAACTGATTAAAAAAAAAATACATTAAATAATTAATTTTTAATGAAAAAAACTATTTTTAAGATTTAAAACCATGATTCCAAGCCAATAGAAACAAAATATGCAAGGTTTTCTCATCTATATACCATGTAAAGGTGAATATATCAAAATGGCATCGAGTGCAATACATATCTGCAACAAAATACATAATCAATGATGCTCTAAATGGCCTCTAGAGTCCGAAAACAATGCTCTAAGCTATGGGGTGGTCACTGAACTACTACAAGTCTACATATCGGTGATCAACAACATGATCACTCCTCATCATGATCAAACTCATCACCACTACTAGACAAGAGATCATCAACATGAGCTACATAAATAATATGCCTCCAAGTTTGAGGACTCCTAAAACTCCTCTACAACTTTAGTAGTAGTAGCAAAAATAGACATCAAAACTACAAATCACTGATCAACATGGTCACTCATGGAACTCATCATTGATTCAACGCTACTAAGAAATACATAAACATCATCAACAAGAGATACATGAACATCATCTAGCTCAAAGTCTTCAAACTTGGATTGCTCAACCTTATAACATGATAGAAATTGAAAAGGTTTAACATGCCTAACCAATGATTTTGGTTTGAGTGAAGGCTTCATCTCCTCAACATTATAATGTGGTAGAAAAAGATTAGCATGCCTAACCAGTTGTTTTCCTTTGAGTGAAGGCTGCATTCTTGTTAAGACAATGGTAGAGGAGTTCAACAATCAGTACCACCAACATCAACAAAGTTCAACAATCAATGCCACCACGATCAAGGTTCTTAAAGGGCTTCATGCTCTTGATCAAATGCCAATCTCATACCCTCACGCATGATAGAATCAAATGGAAACATTGCAAACTCCCAAACCATGAAATCCTGAAAACAATTAAGTCTACTAAATTTTGAGTGAAATCTAAAATTCTAGTTTCTCCATATGAAATCCAATGAGATCGAAACCACTCTCAAACATCCTGAGTCATTTCATGGTAATGTTAAAAATTAAGTGAAATGATGAAAATAAAAATTAAAGAATTTAACATTACCATTAATTGCCAACATTGTTAGGGTTGAGATGTGTCAGGAAAATGAGAGGGTAGGCATGTTTTTCTCAGAGGGGCAATTTTTGGAGGAAAACAACCCCAAATTTCCCTCAAAACAGCTTCAAAACTCATAAAAATGCATTTCTTGGGGTTTATAGTTGCCCTGGCAATAAACCGGCCGGTTTAGGACAAAACAGGGCAGTTTGACCACAAACCGGCCGGTTCAGTCCTAAACCGGCCAGTAAGGACCGGTTTGTCCACTTTTTTGGCGAAATGGAAGGTCAAACCGGGTTTTTTTGCCGGTTTGACCCAGTGGACTAGCTAACCGGCCGAGTTTGACTGATTACCAGTTCAGACTGGCCGGTTTTTAAAACACTAGTCTGACCAAATAAACAAAATATAAGCTTTGGCCAGAAACCATAATCCCTCCCCAACTACCAACTACCAAAATTGAAAGAGTAAGCTAGAAATGCATTTGCACCAGAAGTAGAGTAAGCATGCTGAAATGAAAGCCACATAAAATGCATTAAACGTAAAAAGTCAAACCTCAATCTCAGATGACCAACGTCCAAACTAATCATGTAGTTAGCCACAATTTCATTAGAGTTCACTAAAGTATGGCAGGTGTAAAGTACTCTAAATGATCTGTTTACATGACTTTTACTGGCCTTAGCAGCAGTAAACCATAGATTGACGTTACAGAAATTTGTATCTTCTTTGCTCTAGAAGACAGAAAGGCACTATTATAGCTCACTAGTGGTAGATTGGCCTCTGAATTTGGTGTGTTTATCTGTGGCTAACTGCAAAAAAGAATACAGAATTCTTCTGGTTTGTTACTTTGTAAAGTAATGGAATTCCTGGGAAAGGCTCAGGTCAAACCCAGGTATGCTGACTGATTCCTTATGAGAATTGATTAAGAAAATCAAATTGGGCAGAAGACCTATAGAAATTCTTCGCTCTGACCAGCTGAATAAACTTTTAGTATTGGAATATATAATCAAAGAATATATATAAAGAAATTCAATACGATCACTATGGGGAAACAATCAAACACAAATCTAGCCTTCACTGCATCACCACACTCCTATATCCTGCTATCATATAGCTTAGTACCTATGTTCTACCAAGTTTCCAGTATGGGGGAGCACAGGAGCAGGGAGACGGGGATGTGTTGGAGCACCCCAAAATTTTAGGAAAATTCAAAGGGTGTTAGGGGATGTTGAGATTCCTAGCACATGGGTCTTTGTTTTTGAATTTAAATATAAAAAAAATAATGATAAAATTTCACATAAAAATAATAATGATAAAATCTCACAATAACAATTTATTTCATGCAAATTCATCATTGTGCAATCTAATGGAAATGCTATAATCCTGTAAATCTTGAAAAATGTCAAGTCTGTTGAATTCTGAATGGGATATCAAATTCTACTTTCTCCATATGAAGTCTGATAAGGTTGGAACCACTCTCAAACATCCTAAAACAATTAAAGGTAATGTTAAAAATTAAAATATGTCATTTTTATTTTAATAATTTAATATTACCATTAATTACCAAGGTCATAGACTCCTCAAGGCTCTATCCCTTTTTTTGTTCTAATTTCATGGGTTGTTGGACAAAAATCTAGGGAGGAGTGCCTAAGCATCCCCCTTCTAGGGAAGGGGGGCACCCAAACATCCCCCTTTCAGGAAAAACATCCCCACACCAGGGAAATGTTTCCCCATGTGTTCCTCAAAGGGGGCATGGGAAAACATTTCTTCGGCATCCCTTCATCTCCAAAGCATGGGAAACATGGGGGAAATGTGGGGTGTGCGCCCCCACCCTAGGGAACACATCCCTGTGGAACACTGCTTAATACTCTCATAAAAGAAAAAAGTGAGAATGAGGAGGCATCCAAGCATACACCAAGTTACAAAACACATCCCCCCCACCATGTCATGTATTTAACGTGTTAGACACAACATGTTCATAAGATGTGTCAGACACAACATGAGCATGACATGTGTCAAACAAGTGTCTTGTTCTCATCAATTACATAGTATTAGTAGGGCCAGGACAAATCCCTTGGAATCTCTTCTAACATTGCTTAATCACCCTTACTTGCACTACAAAACCTTTGAGAGGTCCAAACTTGTGACTAAAATGCACAAGAATGAGGCAAAAAATCAACTTTATGAAGCTGCAAGCATAGGACATGTGTAGAACACGTGTTCAACACGTGCCCTAACCATGTCCCGAAATTTGAACACATATCTGGTGAAAAATGTAGAACACGTGTTCGACATGTGCCCTAATCATATCCCGAAATTCAAACAAATATTTGGTGAAAAAGCAGTGTGTGGCTTCTTACAATCAATTTTTCGCCTCATTCTCACGCATTTTTGTCACAATTTTGGAGCTCTCGAAGGTCTTGGAGTGCACTAGGGGTGATTAAGCAATGTTAGAAGGGATTCCTAGAGATTTGTCTAGGGCCTAGGCCCTACTAATGCTATGTAATTAATGATAATGTTAAATTCTTAAAGTAAAAGTGTTCGTTCCTGCGCATAAACTATGCAAAAGGTGGGCAAAAATAGACTAATATGCGAAAAAAGCTCTGTACACAACTCTTGACAACTTCAAATTTGAACATAGAAAGAAGGTTATGTACAAGGACATAATAAACCTAGGAGAAGCAATAACTGCAATGCCCAATCGGGGAGAATGTGCAAATGTTTAATAGCAACTCAATATAAAGGACTGAAATAAAAAACCCAAATAGCATGACCAGCTAAATAACTATACAAACGGCAACTGCAACACATTGAGAAGAATCCATATATCCCTCTCAAGGTCTTGTAAGGCAAGGATATAGATTGAAGAGAACCTTTATACTCCTTTCAAATCTTCCAAGATTTTCAGAGTCCAACAGAGCCTCAACAACTATACAGTTATGAGGGTTTCAAACCCATATTCTTGCACTCTGATTTTCTGCAGATGATTAGATCATAAACAACCATACAAACAGCATCTGTTTTCCATTGAGAAGAAACTATATACCCCTCTCAAGGTCATGCAAGGAGAGGACATGGATTGAAAAGAATATGTATATTCTTCTCAAAATATTCCTAGTTCTCCAAGTCGCAACCGAGCCTCAACAACTATACAGTTGCGAAGTATTGAAACCCATATTCTTGTACTCTGGTTTTCTTCAGATAATTGTTAGGTTCAAGAGAAATAAATATAACAATCAAGAAATACACATTTAAATTATGTACACCATGATTATCTGGAAAACCCCAATTGGGGGAAAAACCAACCAACAATAGATCTATTATTGTCCTTGGCTAAAACACAGCCAAGCCGGCCAACAACCTGAGCTTTCACCGCTCAACCATGGCTACTTACAATGGAGAATACACAAGCCCTTTAAAGGTTTCAACTACATGTAATACCATGAGCTCAACCATGGCTACTTACAATGGAGAATACACAAGCCCTTTAAAGGCTTCAACTACATGTAATACCATGAGCTCAACCATGGCTACTTACAATGGAGAATACACAAGCCCTTTAAAGGCTTCAACTACATGTAATACTATGAGCTCAATACCATGAGTCACCAATACTAGGTGCCCAAAACCACAACTGTTAACCATAACTGTTGACATAACCTCAACTCCACCATAGGGTCAAGTTTATCTAACAATGATTAGATAATAAAGAACTATACAAACATCTGTGTCGTATTGAGAAAATCTGTATACCCCTATCAAGGTCTTGCAATGAAAGGGCGTTGATTGAGAAGAATCTATATACTCCACTCAAAATCTTCCATGTTTTCAGAGTTGCAGCTGAGCCTCAACAACTGTACATTTGTTAGCCATTTAAACCTGTATTCTTGTAACTCTGTTTTTCTTCAGATGATTAGATAATAAGCAACCATACAAAGTCAAACAACATCTGCATTCCAATAAGAAGACTCTATATCCCCCTCTCCAAGTCTTGCAAGGAAAGGACATACATTGAGAAGAGCTTATATACTCTCAAAATCTTCCAAGATCACGGAATCACAATTGAGCCTCAAGAACTATACAGTTACGAGGCAGTCTAACCCATATTCCTGTACTCTGTTTTCCTTTAGATGATTACGTAATAAACAACTATACAGACAAATCTGCATTCTATTGACAAGAATATATATACCCCTATCATGGTCTTACAAGGAAAGGACATGCATTGAGAAGAATCCCTATACTATTCTCCAAATGTTCCGATATCTCAGAGTTGCAAACTGGGAGACAACAACAATATGCTTGTGAGGCATTGAAGCCCATATTCTTGTACTTTTCTTTTTTAAGATGATTAGACAAAGAACAAATTTACAAAGAATATCTGCATTCCACTGAGAAGAATCTACAAACCCCTCTCAAAGTCTTGTAGGGCAAGGACATAGATTGAGAAACTATGTACTACTCACAAAATTATCTGAGGCTTGGAGTTGCAACTGAGCCTCAAGAACTTTACAGTTGTACTACTCACAAAATTATCGGAGGCTTGGAGTTGCAACTGAGCCTCAAGAACTATACAGTTGAAGGCGTCGATAAAATAGATATTGTTGTACTCTATTTTTCATTCATATGATGAAATAACTAGCCAAGACCCTCTAACCCAGGTCTCATATGCAACTTGAGGTTCAGAAGCTTGAAGTTGCATATTTCAAGTTCCAGTATCTGCTATCCATTTATATGGACTCAAGATATGCATCCTTGAGCTTCCTAACCTCTAGGTGCATAATGGACTTAGGTTTGAATAGGTTTGGGCTCATGCTCATATTAAATGTACCAGTCCACCCTCTCGATTCAATGCAGTGTTACACGTACGCCACCACTGCCATTCCCACCCAAGCTGTAGAATGCACCTTGCGTCTCTTGTGCAATTAAATAATTTCTTCTGTAGAAACGCAAAAACGATAACAATATTGGATCCTATTACTCTATAAACAAATAAGTTATCTTTCTTCCTGCAGTTATAATTCACCCTGGATACATCAAACTCCAACTTGAGTCATGAAGCATGACCCAGTCCAAATCTGCAAATTCACAGGAGGAACGCAATACCATTCAAAATAGGATAAATTAAGTGAATTACAACTTAATAAACCAACCATTCCATCAAATTAATTGGCATACTCCTCTCGTCCCAACCGAGCCTTCACAACTATACAGTTATGAGGCATTGAAATCCAAAGTCTTGCACTATTGTTTCAAATAATTATGTCATTAAATATTATATTCTCTGCAAACTAAACAACTGACTAAACTAATTGCATCCCGAAACTCTGGATGCTCCTTTCGGCACAACTGAGCCTGGACAATTAAACAATTGTGAGGCCTTGAAATCAATATTACCAGACTCGGAATTGGACATAAATCGACAAGGCAAAAGAGCGAAGAGTTTAACGAAGAATTTTAATCAGATAGGAAAAAGATCAAGAAAATATTGGTAAATTCAATAAATAAAGATATACACATATATTGAATTTAAAAAAAAAAACACTTTTCATTGATATTCAATAAAGCCATGTCTAAACAATCCATAGTATCAATAGATGTCCAAAATATCATGAATGAATAAGTATCTCATATATGTTATAAGTCCAAACATGATCCAAAGTACTGAGTCCTGACTCCTAACCAGTGACTACATAGAACCAAAAGTTTATAAAATATTGCATACTAATTAGCAAAAAAACAGTAACTGAAATCTCTTGATTGTTGTTGAAATAATACGATAATGACTTACTACTGAAATCTCTGACAGAGCATATGCTGAAGCTAACGCTAGAGCACACTACACACTACAGCTCTATTACACCGAGTAAACTGAAACTGAAACCATGCCTCTATTACCTTCTCGACGTATGAGTTGTCGGGTCTGAGCAATGAGAAGTAAGTTACAAATCGGCGTTTAATTTTTAACCTAACTAAACCACGTTGCGAACAATACAACAACCTTGAAAGTTAAAACCCGTGCTCATCGAGTAGAGGGTTGAAAATCACCTCAGTCGCCTAAATCGCAATTATTCGGTGAGTCGTGAGTCAAACTTGGTCAACGTGAGTTTGACTCGCCCAGAGTTGAATCGGATCGTTTGAGGGAAGAGCAGAGTTTGACTCGTGATTAATGGTGAGTGATCGGAGATTCATGTTTCACTGATTAAAATCAACAATCTTGCACTATTTTTTCAGAAAATTATGTAATTAAATATTATACTCTCGAGTCTCTGCAAACTCAACAACTGACTAAAATGATTGGATCCCGATATGCTACAAGCAAGTAAAGTATCTTTCTCCCTGTGATTGTAATCACCCAGATTATGATTTACATTATACTCCAGCCCATGTCATGAGACATTTTCAATCAGAACAAACCCAACTGTGTATCACTGGCACAGGCACCAAGAGTCGACCTAACTGAGAAGAGTCAACCTAACTGAGACACTGCCTCACTGAGAAGGGTCGTCCTTTCAATCACGCCCAACAAATGGCCAATCAACCCTTATCTAATAAAGAGTTGGTCTCCTAGGCCAATCCTTAAAAAACCAAGTTTTGAAAAAGTTCTAACAGGTCTTGCATTGGTTTTCATTAGATTGGTCCTGGGTCAATCTTGGAGCAGGTAAGGTTCTGCACCTCATCCAGTCACTGTCGATAATGGGTTGGTTCAGCCTCGATCAACCTTAGAGCAGTCAGGTAAGATCGGGAAAGGAGGTCGTACCAGGATAACTCTTTGCAGAGATTGGGTAAGACCTTTGAGAAACCAACCCTTCTATCTCAGATAACGGCCACCCTCTTGGCATGCACACAATACCATTCGATATAGGACTAATTGATGGAATTCTAAGTTCACTTTCAAACTAAGTGCACTTGCCAGTGCCTACTCGATATTGTTGTTGTTGCCACCCACTGATGCTGAGCAGTGAGCAATAAACAAATATTAACTTAAATAAAGAGAAGGGAGCTCTGAATGAATAGTTCCTAGTGCACAACACTTGCTAAAATTTTGCAAGTGGGACTGGGATAGAAAGCTAAATAAGACCCTTAGAATGGTGACTTTGCTGCAAAGTCCTGGTAACTAGGTATAAGGTATAAGTCTCATAGGTAACAATTTGATGCCATGTGATTTCATTTCACTGTATGGACTCAATGTATGTGCTGTATGTATTCAATGCCACGTCTTCACCCTCTCACCTCATGCAATGAGCACATGAGTGTTTGGTCATTAGGACCAATGCATATGGGAAACGAGTCATTATGAATAGCTTTATATTCTAGAAAATTCCCTTGATGCAATGAGTGCATGAAAAATTGTTCATTATGATGAATAGCTTTATATTCTAGAAAATTCCCTTGATGCAATGAGTGCATGAAAAATTGTTCATTATGATTAATGCTCGTGGGAGGTAGGTTGTGCTGAATGACCTAATACTCTTAGGAGCTCACCTGATACAAATACATGAGAAATAAGTCCTTATGCTTACTGCTGATTGGAGATGAGAGTGCGTGAGAAATGAAGAATTATGACTAATGCACATGAGAAATGGGTCATGCTAAATGACTTAATACTCTAGCCAGTTCCCTTGATGCAATGAATGAGAAACCGGTCATTATGATTAATTCTCATGGTAAATGGATCGAGACTCAATTCCCCTAATACAATGAGTAAATGAGAAATTGGTCATTATGAGTCATGACTAATGTCATAAGAGATGGGGCACGTTGAATAACTTAATACTCTAGCCAGTTTATCTAATGTAATGAGTGCATGAGAAGTTGGTCAGTTTTAATCCCACTTATTCACCCTATCATCAAAAGTGACAATAGGATGAGAATTTTTCCATCATTATGGAAAATTGATTATTTAAATGAATTAATAGTCTAGCTAGTTCACCTGATGCAATAAGTGCTTGTGAAATTGGTCATTAACATTAATGCTCATGGGAGATGGGTCATGTTGAATGACTTAACACTAAAGTCAGTTCACCTGATGTAATAACCGTATGAGAAATTGGTCATTATGACTAAAGCTTTAGTTCAAATTCCAGTTCTTCAGAGGTGACAATCACATGAGAAATCAATTATTCGAACTACTGTTCAGGGGAGATTGGTCATGCTGATGACTTAATATTCTAGTTAGTTTATTTGGTGGAACGAGTGTCTAGGAAAATGATTGGGCAGAATGGTTTTTATTTTCCCTACCCATATTCAAATTCTCACTAGTGATATGATGAGCTATAATGCCTTGATAAATATTGTTGTAATGGTTTCATGCTTATGAATATTGTTGTATTGGTTTCATGCCTTGTGAATTCTTAAATGAACATATCTAATACTTAGACTGAGAGAGAAACTGATTTCTTTCCTCGGAAATTATGACTAATGCTCATAAGAGATGGGTCATGATGAATGGCTTAATATGCTATACAATTTCCTTGGTGCAATGGACATTATGACCAATGATCATGGGAGAAGGAATAGGCTGAATAATTTAATACTCTATTCAGCTCACTTGATGCACTAAGTGCAGGAGAAATTGGTCATTATGGCACATGCTTTGATATCAATCCCACTGCTTCACCCTATCACCAGAGTGATAACTGCTTGTGAAATTGGTCATTGTGACTAGTGTTAATGAGAGATTGGTTATGTTGAATGACTCGATAATCTAGTCAATGCACCTAATGCAATGAATGCATGAAAAAATGGTCATTGTGACTAATGCCCATGCCAGATGGCTAATGACTTAATACTCTACCCAGGTAACGACCAAAAATGACATTTCATGCTAACCTCGCAAACTATTCCATGAATTACTAAACTGAAACCACTGTAAAGTGTAGAATGAAATAGCTAACATTTTTTTGGGCTCAAACAGTGCCATTAAAATTAGCATTTACTAGTTGAATTTCACCACTGTAAACTGCATAGCTAACAATTTGATTCACGTACAGTACCACTGAAATATGTACAAACCAATCGAATTACAATCTAACATACACCGACTAATCGCACCTACTGGAGCCTACTGGATACCGTTGTAATCGCATCTACTGGTGTTCACAACAGGGCACATATAAACTCTTCCATCAAAATCACAAAAATTACTGTAAATTGTATATATTGTGTTGAAATAGCTAAAAACAAATTAGAAAAAACACAAGTGTTAATGAATCCTTGCAACGCTAAATCTAGGCAGGTTAGTCTCAACAGTGGTAAGATACGAGTAAGGCATTTATCGGTGTTCAGAGCACATGTGAACTATTCCATCATAATCGCAAAAACCACTGTAAAATGTATGAATTACATATGAACAATAAATTAATTCAAAATCAAGTGCTAATGGAGGTGTATACATTACAGATGAACAACAATTTCGATGGAAAGTTGAATGCTCATGGAACTTTGTAATGCTAATCTGAACACATTAAGCTTAATAGTGATAAGGGGCAGCTTGTTAAAAATTAAAAGAAAAAGGGGGAAAATTATATTTTGAAGGGCAGGACCTTCTGGACAATCTCTTCGCTGAGGGCATCGATCTGGCTATCGAGTCTCTGCAGCGTCTCCTGCTTTTGGGCCTCCAGTTTCTCGAGAGCCAGGGCGAGCTCCTTCTCCACCCGGGCTCGGGATTCGCGAAGCTTTGCATCAAGCTCCGCGGACATCTCCTTCTTCATCTGGTTCAGCTTCGCCGAGACCTCTGCCCGGGCGGCCTTAAGTACCGCATCTGCCTCCTCCTGGAGTCTCTTGATCTCCTCCGAGTTGTCCCGCACGCTCAATAGCTTCTGCCTGATCGCCTCGTCCCTGTCGTCCATGAACTTGCCGATGGGCTTGAACCAGATGGCGTCCAGCGCCACCATGAGCAAAAGGAATTCTCCCGCTATGATGGGAAGTGTGAGGTTAAAGTCGAAGAGCTTGGCTTTCTCCATCTCTTCGGCCAGGGCGGGCATAGCCACCATGGTAGTGTTCAGGGCTATCAGGCAACCATTTCTCAGGGCTGCGGGGATCTTGATGCTACTTGCCCACTTGATAATCTGCGGTTTCTGTTGCTGGGCTTGGATTAGCAGGCGACCATGGCTGGCACTAATGGTAGGCGTTGTTTTTCTTGCTGGTTTGATAGTGGGAATGAGGGGGGCAGCCATCAATGCATTAGCGGCCATCGTCGGCTACTCGAGATGGAGCAATTCTCACAGGCGTTGGCAATTGTTCGTTGGGCACATTCATGGTGATCTCTCGCACATATCCTATTCTATCTTATTTGCCTGCCACACATATTTTATCTGTGTGGTTCAAATACGAATGCGGATGGGATAGCCTCCTGCTGCTAAGGCTCCAATTGGGTCTTTCACAAACAATTAATCACATTTCTAATTCGTGTTTCACAAACTAATTAGTTTAATCTGTGTGTAAAGAAGTTAAATACAATTAATCACTCGCCAGGGTATTCATTTCTAGTTTGTGTTTCGCAAACTAATTAGTTTAATGTGGGTAAAGAAGTTAAGGAAAAAATAAAAATGTAAATGTGTGTGATAAAATAACAAGTTTTTTTTTTTTGTCAAGAAATTAGGCTCATTTATTGTCCCTGATTACGGCAGCCAAACATTATAGATCGTTGAATTATTGACTATAGATATCCCTAGGTCGTTGAATCCATATTAATTTGCGTTGATCAGTGATTAAATTTAACGATATTTTTGTAATTTGTTTCACTAAAATTTAATCAAAGTTTTCAATTTAATTTTTTATTGGAAACTTCATGTGCTTCGAGTTAACTTACAATGGATATCCAAAGTTTGGGTGCGCTTTTTACCTTTGTCTAAACTTTCGACAATGTATAAAAAACTTTAGATTAATTTGGAAAGAAAGAAAGAGAAAATTATTTTAATATTCACAAGGCTTAAGATAGTTTATGGACCAGATTTCCTTTTTCCTTTGAAGCCTCACAATAAACGCTTCCAACTTCTCGACAAATCCCTCACTAAATAAATTATCCCAAGAATGTCTGCATAACTTTTCATATTTTCTTTGAAGGCCTCGCCTTCTAAAATGAAATGTTTTTATGTTTCCAATTTTTCGAAAGAACAAAAAATACATACTATTTCCTCCCACACTTCTTTTGGCCTTTTCTAGCGCCCTATTTCACAACGGAGTTGATAAGAATTAGTCCTTAAGTGAGCAATAAGAATTTTGGCTCTCCAAGAAATATTGGCCTTTGTGTACATTTTTTGTTGATGATTATGAGTGGGATTAAACACTTCAATATAGTACGCTTTCTTTCTCCCTAGCTCCTTATCCCAAGTACGCTTGTGGAACTTATTCATAACAAAAGATTTTATCTCTTTACTATTTATGGGACACATGTTCAAGCAAATACCCCATTTACTAACCATTTGTTATTTTGTTGCATCCAAGTCTTTTTTCATTTGCACAATATGTTATTAAAGACAACCTTAGGTCATCTACCCCCTTCCATTTGCTCAAATTTTTTTAAATACCTTATGACTCGCACCATAGCTATTGCTTCAATAGGAGCAGCCCCTGATTCACTTAACAAGATAGCATAAGGAACTGCACTTTTAATTTTGAATTTGTTTGTAATCAAACGCTTCCAAATTTTCTCAATTTGTTTCCACTGCATGTCGGATGTACTGCTGGCCCATAAATCACAACCATATAGAATCACCGGAATCACTAAAAGCCCAAAAAGAGTTTGAGTTTTCCACTCCCGTAATTTTGCCTCTCTACACCTATTTTGAAAAGCATAAAATGTTTTCCAACCCCCCAAAGTTCTTTTCTTTCTACAGTCATCCCAACTTAGATTTTTGTTGAAGTCAATTTTGAGGTATTTATAATCCGCAACTTCTTCCAGAATGATGCCTTCAAAGTAGAACTTATGTTGGTTATGTTTTTTTACGGAAAACCACTACTTTCATTTTGTTAATATTGACTTGCATCCCCGCCCTTCTACAAAAATGTTCAAGGGATAGTAAGTGGCCTTGCAAATCAAGAGCAGATTTAGCAATCAAAATAAGGTCATATGCATACAAAAGAAGCCTTATAACAAACTTGCCCAAATAGATACCATCACCCCCTTGCAAATTTAACCACTCATCAAGCTTATCGATAAATAAACCAAAAAGGGTAGGAGACAGTGGGCAACCTTGCTTGACCCGGATATCACTTCTAAAACTTTCAGAAATGTCTGTTGAAGTTCTAATTTTGACTTTCACCTCTTCATACATCCTATGCACAGTTGCTCTCAAATGCTTAGGAACCCCAAGTTCCTCCATTATGTACCAAAGCTTATCCCTAGGAACCATGTCAAACGTTTTTTTTTCTAAAATCAACAAAGCAACAAAAGGCTTCTTCCTTTTTCTCCCAAACTTTTTCAATGATGTGCCTTAAAGTCATACAATGATCAATTGTGGAATGTTTAGGTCGAAAACCTACTTCCCTTTAGCATGCTTATCTCTTTCTTCTGCCCATTTGCTGATTCTATTTTCTAGCATGCTTCCAAATAACTTTGCAAACAAAGGGTTTATCATTATGGTCCGATAATTGGAGGGATTATTGACGTCATCATTCTTGAAATGGGGTATTGCTAGACTAGTTGTCAAATTTATGGGGAATCCCTATTGTATGATGTTGAAAATTTTTGTAATGTGAGGTGCAAGAATCTTTGAGCCCCACTTTAGATACTCTGCTTGGAGTTCAGCTAAGTCATTTGCTTTTCCAACACCCAACTTCTTGATACCCATCACTACCTCTTGCATCGTAAAGAGTGTGGTATCAATGTTGACCAAGGGGGGAGGGTCAACCTTGGGATCTTGCTCATAGAGTTGTCTTGCATAGTCAAACCATTTAGAAGTTGTAATACTATTTTCAGTTTGCATCTTTCTCGATTGGAGCTCCTTCCAAAATAATTTGGGATTATTTTTCCCAAGGAAGATTAGTTCTTCCCTCCTTGAAACCATGAAATCAGCCTTTTTCTTTCTTAATATCTGCTTGTAAGCTTTGAGCTTTATGTTATCATTGTTTGACTCTTTCCACATTCTCCTTGCCTTTTTACATTCCTCGTTAAACCAAACATTAACCGGAAAGCTATTTGTTTCAAAATTCTTATTTTTTGCTCTTTTGCACTTTGCAAGTGTGCTTTGAATTAAATGTGTTAATTTGTGACTATGAAGGTCGTGAATTGGGATTTTCTCCTTCTCGAAGCGCGTCTCTAGCGTCATCTTGAAGGTAATACAATTTTCTGGAGCAAAATAATTCTACCTTTTGGGAGATTTTGTTGAACACACTGAGTTTTTTACTCTAATTGCTTCTTTCCAGTCCAAGAGAAACTTAAATAAATTGGCTTGTGATTTGATTTTAAGTCCCAAAGCTGGTCTCCAATAAAAAATTCCTCCATTTTCTCACATAAACCATGCGAGCAAATTACATATTCTACTACACTTGTTCCATTGTAAGTACTGTAAGTGAAACTACCAGACTTTGCCCATCTAGTCAAGCCATTACAAATGACTAAATCGAAGGCCCCACATAGAGTAAGCAATTGTTCACCAAAGAGATTGTATCCCTTGTCCTCTGAAATTCTTTCCTACTGATGATTACTCTCTTATATAAGCCAAACGGGTCGTAGTCTTCTTTACAGCAAAGAATGCTAGCTTGCTCACTTGCAGTCTTAGCATTGAAATCACCCACTATAAGGACTTCCCCTAGCTGAGAATATGTTGCAATATCTGCTTTTAGGGCTGCAAAGGGATCTTTGTGATCAAGCCCTTTACTTTTGTAGATTTTTTAGACTTGCGACGCAAAATAGCATGCTGCAATTCTGATGTGATTTCCATTTTTTATATATTTTAAACCAAATGAATTGTTTATTTGAGTCTTCTCTTTCTAACTGAATGAGATGACCTTCTTTTTCCATCACTAATACCATGATACCCCAGTGCCATTTGTCATCCCCCGCTGCCTTGTTCCACACCGCCATCTTCCAGTATCCTTCAAACAAAGGTGTATTGCACCCTTCATGCTCATGTGTTTCTATGAGGCAAATTATGTCTCTATCTTCTGCAATATGCCCTAACCTAGGTCCTCGTCTCCATGGGCAACCTCTGCAGTTCCAACAAACTAATCTTAAGGAAACATGGTTATGACTTGATTGCTATTTATTTTGACATGCAAGACTCACAATTGAGTCTTTGTAACTGCTTTCCCATACTGACTATTGTAACCTATTTTGTATTTTGTACATTTTACTTTTGTTAAAAAATAAAAATAATATATATATATATATATATATATAAAGAGAAAGAAATATAGGAAAAAGAAAAGGGATATAAAAAATAGAAAGAAAAAAAAGCATGCAAAAGGTGCACTAATCTAAATGTCGTCGTATGTGTTAATTAGTGGTTAATTTGTTTAAACATCAATTAGCGACTAATTAAATCTTTCATAAAAGTGATTTGATGTTTTTGTCTAATATCATAATAATCGTGCTATTGTGGACCATCGGGATGTTTCCCGCTCAGATCAACGGCTAGGGGAACATTTCAGATCCCCCCTCTCACGATTCTGTCATTTAATAAATGGGTGGGGGGGGTCTGAAAAATTGAATTCCAGAACCTGCCACTGCCGACATGTCACTCTCACAATCATTTTGGGCCCCCCTCTCCAAAACCACAATCCACCTACCCCCCCCCCCGAAAACCACCTATCATTTATTTCCGCTCCCGCCAAATAATTAATCGCCACTCTTCCTCCGTCATTTGTCCAACTCCTATTCACTCCAAATGGGTTAATCGTTGTTTCACCATGATTGTTGCAATTAAATACCCTGCTCCTGTCAACAATTATTACTCAAACAGTTTAATCCTCATGCAATCAATAAAACACAGGTGTTTTTCCTCCATTTCTTTTGTTTATTTCATCTAGCAGCTCCATAGGTCCGCTACAAACAGTACCAGTACAAAACATTTGTCATTGCACCAACCAGCCAAACACCTGGTAAAACGAAAGTCCTTTATCCAATTACATCTTCAGCATGTCTTCTTCTAAAGGAAAGTCTAAAGTAGTTGCAAAAAACCTAATATTGCCCCCTGTTGTAGACTTAGACAAATTACCCTTAGTTTACCACCAGTATAAGATTTCTGAAACCTAATGTGAGTTTGATCTTTATGAACTTCACAATTGGGCTAAATAGAAATTCTCTAATTCTAGCAATGAATTGAGCATATGGAACTCCTTCCTTCCTCAATTCATTTTCCCTCATACTCATTCCTTTCCATAATTTGTAGCTTGGTGTCATTTTAAGTATATTCCGAGTCAAAGAGCTATTATTGCCCAAAACAATGATATCTTGTTTACAATATCTCCTGAGTCAATATGTTAAATGCTTCAAGTTAAACCTTCAGCCCCTCTGCATCATTTTTCTATAGATTCTTTCATGGAAATATATAATAAATTGACTTTCCCTAAAAGAGCCAAAATTTTCAAGATATTTTTACCTGAAAATGCAGAATTACCAAGAACAAATCCTCCATACCATTCCTCAATGTTTCCAAAGATGACTAGACAAGTTATTTCAATGGTTTCTTGTCTATTAGGTTATCTAACTAATCAGTGGGTTGATGAAAGTATTCTGGGATTTCTATCAGTGTTTCCAGTAGGTAAAAAACCAACGCTTCTCTTCAATTACTGTGAATTTATGGTAGAAGTTATCCATGTTAATTTTTTGAAGTTTTCTACTGAAGGAGCCTTTAAATACAAATCAGTTCTTGTATATTTGTTCCCGTTTTATCAAGGAGATAAATTTCAGTTTCCATTACAGAAGATAGATGAACAGGGAGATCCTCATTCTGTAATTCACTGGACTTCCTTGGTAAGGAAGAACAACAATGAATTTTCTTTCAGTGATTATACAAATTAGTTCCTATATATGGTTTCATGCTTGCTCAGTAGTGATGTTATTCCTAGGATTTCACCTAAAATCAAAAGAATTATTCACCTTAGTGAGCAGATTGTAGAAATTCCCACTGTAGAGCAACAGATTATGCAATATACTAAAGCAAAATACAAGATCTACTTCTACAACAACTTTGCGGAATCTTAATCGAATATGAGCAAGATCAATGAGAACACATATAACTAAGAATGAGAAACCAATCACACATAACAAAAAAGAAATAACCCAGGGAAAGCCTCAGCCTAAAACCCCAATCTCTGTATTATCATACAAGTGGAAATATGTTCAAGTTACAAAAAGAATCAGCTCTCAAGCTATCCTGCTCTCTCTACAATCAAACAATACAGCTCACAGACTGAATAGACACAATATATGTCCTCCTCAAGCCCTCCAAGCCTCCTATTTCCTTGCGCAGTTTTTCTTGGGGTCCAGTGATGCCACATGTGTGAATTGGCCTCATCACACTTACAAAAACTGAAGAAGTAACTGCGCAATCCTCAAGGAAATAATTCCTTTTGCATGCAAGAGATATTCACAATTGAATATTCTAGAAACTGATAGTACACTTTCCCTCCATTTTATCTCAACTAGATCTCTGTCTGAACTGACATGCATGAGTTATTTATGAGAGACTATTCAGTTATCTGAAGTGAAGTAGTTACATGCAAGCATGCATTAACTAACTGAACTCACAATTAATTCAACAAACTGTTTGAATTAATCTAACTAGACTTGACTTAGTTAACTGAGCCAACTAATTACAACTCAAATTACAACTCATCCTTATCTCTTTAACTGATGGATAAATTCCTCAATTAATGGAGAAACTATTGCATGTCCCCACATAAACTTCATGTTTGATTTTATACAACTAATTAACTCATGGTGAATTAATTAATTATTTTACAAACCGCTGCTAAGATCAAATTCGAATTTTTACTTCTCTATTTTAGTTCAGGGACTAACTAAAATAGGAAGGTATCCTGAAATGTTATTTATAGTAGTACTAAATTTAGAACTTCTATATTTAGCATTTCTTGTTGCTATTTTCAACACTCCCTTTCAACAAGAAAGGGATTATTAGTAACCCCAATCCTGTCTCTATGGAACTCGAACTTGCATTTTGACAATGCCTTCGTCAAAATATCTGCATCCTGTTCATCGGTCGAAACATACAGCAACAACATGATCCTCTTGACCACACAGTCTCAAAGATGGTGATACCGGAGATCAATGTGCTTGGACCTGTCATGAAAAATTGGATTCTCAGAGAGTTTGATACAACTCTAGTTATCGCAGCCTTCACCACAAAGCATAAGTCGGGTCGTGTGTTCACCAGATACATAAGTGAACCCACCAGCTGCCAATAAATAGTAGTAGCTACTACCTCACTTGAAGTAGCATCCTCCTTCTTCCAGTTCCCAGCTAGAGGAGTCTGCATGGGCTTCCACTTCTCCATGTGAAAGCGCCTGAGTATCTCATTAGCATGCTTGCCTTGAAACACAAATACTTCACCATCTTTCTGCCACACCTCCATGCCTAGAAATTAGTGCATAAGACCCATGTCTTTCATTTCGAACTCTCTTGTAAGGTCCTCCTTGCAAGACTATATCAGCTGATCATCACCTGTTAAAATTAGATCATCGACATAAAGAACAATGATCAATGGTTTACCTTCTACCATGATGTGGTAAATGTTCGCATCTGCTTCACTCTTGGTGAAGCCCAGCCTGGTAAAATAGCTGTTGATCCTGGTGTACCAAGCACGGGGTGCTTGCTTCAGCCCATATAAAGCCCTCTTGAGTCAGCGCACATGCGACTCTCGATCAAAGGTCTCAAAACCCTCTAGTTGCTCAATGTACACCTCCTCCTCAATCTTCCCATTGAGGAATGTTGTCTTCATGTCCATCTAGTGGATCTTCCACCCCATCTAAGAAAATAGTGCCAACAACGATCTAATCGATGAGTACCTTGCTACGGGAGCAAAAGTCTCATCGTAGTCGATCCCCTCGACCTATGAGAAACCTCGGGCAACAAACCTTGCCTTATGTTTCTCAACACTGCCATCAGCTGCCTACTTTACCTTGTAAAGCCATCTGGAACTCACCACTGACTTACCATAAGGTCTTGGGACAACATCCCACACATTGTTCTGAATTACTCCTCTACCATTGCATCAACCCATACTGGTTGTTGCACTGCCTCCTCGAATGAAGAAGGTTTGGTATCTACACACTCCCCAACCAGGGCCATGTACCTAGTGTACTGCTCGGGCGACCTCCTCTATCTGTGCTAAGAAGATGGTTATCCCACATTCTCCTGCGCATCCAGCATCAACCTGTCAGCTTCCCTTGAGCGTTTCCGCCCATCTCTGGAAGTCTCAGCATGAGTGGATGTCTCCACTCCCGGATCCTTTGCATGCGGCTGCTCCACATCAATTTGAGGCTCCTCCTCCTTAGGAACTGAAAGTTCCTCCTCTGCATGCAACTTGAGCTCCCTCTCAAGTGATAATTGCATGGATTTCTGCTCGTCGAACTTTAGATCCCTGCATACCACTGTCCTCTGACTGGTAGGTAGGTACACCCGATAGTTGTGGGGTGTATCTGTGTACCCCACAAGTATCCCAACTCAGTTGTTGGATCCAGCTTCTTCTGAGCATCTTTGGTCATATGACAGTAAACTGATGATCCAAAGATTCAAAAGTGACTCACATCTGGTCGTTTCTCAGAAAAGGCCTCCATAGGTGTCTTCATTCCCAGTATACGGTGCGGGCTTATGTTATGCAAGTATAATGTTGTATTGCATGCCTCAGCCCACAAATGAAGTGGTAGGCTTGGTCATGCAACATCGCTCGATCTACTCCCACAATCGATCTGTTCTTCCTTTCGGCCACCCCATTCTGTTGTGGGTTATGGGGTGTCGTCAACTCCTGTTTAATTCCTTTTGCAGCACAGAAGTATTTAAACTGTGGGAGACATACTTTCCACCATTGTCGCTACGCAAGGCTTTTATTTTCTTTCCAAATTCTTTCTCTTCCAAGGCTTTAAACTCACAAATCCTCAAGAAGGTCTGATCCTTCTTTTGCATAAAGTAGATCAGCATCTACGAGAAAAATCATCAATAAAAATAACATAGTACCTTTGTTTAGCTATGGAGGCTGTAGGGAAAGGTCCACAAACATCTAAGTGAACTTGCTCCAGGATTGCTCCAGCTCTACTATCTCGATCTAAAAAGGAATATTTCACATACTTACCCAAGGTACAACCTTTGCATGTATTCATCTGCTCAAGTTTTCCCTTGGGTAATCTAGTAGAAATCTGTTGCATGATCTTCAGGGCTCCATGGTGCAAGTGGCCCAGTCTTCTATGCCATAGCTCGCCAACATCTTGGATCTGCACCATCTCAACTTTGGAACTCAATGCATCACAGTCGTCTACCTCCAGCTTGTAGAGATTCTTTACTCAAACCCCAATTCACTTTGTCTTTCCAGTATTGATATGCCTCAGGAATACTTTTCCTTTACTAAAGACTACATCATAGCCTTTATCTTCTAGCATAGCGACATACACAAGATTCTTCTTCAGACCTGGTACATACTTTACATCAGTTAGGGTGAGGGGAGCTCCATGCTCCCTCTAAAACACAATCGTACCTTCACCTGAAACACGGCACTTTCCATCATCGCCCATCTCAATCCACATCTGGAGATCCTTCTCCTCCAAGGTACTGAAAAGATTCTTGTCACCTGACATGTGGAATGAAGCTCCACTGTCCAGGTACCACACACATCCCACCATGGATGAAACCATGCATGTGATAAGCGAGAAATCCAGCTCAAACTGTGAGGCCAGTGCCTCACCATCAGATCCCTTCGAGGAACCCTTCTTGGATTTCTTCTGTGGACAATTTGTAGCATAATGGCCCACTTCATGACAATGAAAGCATCGCACTTTCGATTTGTCAAACTTCTTCCCACCATGGGAAGAACCGAATTTGGGATGGGACGCCTTCCCTTTCCCTTTCCTCGCCTTACTCGCTAAGGCTAGATTTTCCTCATCATCTTGCTTCGATGAGGATCCATCTCTGGTGCTTCTTCTTATTTCCTCCTGCATCAGATCTGACCAAAGTCGTTCCTAATCTGGCAGTTTTTCTCTTCCATTAACCGAGTCTTGGTAGCTATGCCAGCTCTTAGGAAGACCGAGGAGTGCAAGACTCACCATGTCATCATCAGCGGTTGTGATCCCTACACTTCCAAGCTCATCCCTACAGGTGGTAAGCTTATTTAGATATGTACAGATCGTGTCGCCCTTTTCACACTTGATTTTCCGAAGCTTGTCTTTCAGCACCAACTTCCTCTAATTGCTGCTATTCTGATATAGATCTTTCAATGTTTTCCACATTGAAAATGGTGTCTCCTTCCCATGGAGACTCGAGACTATGTGGTCTCGAACTCCCTCCAGAAGGATTCTCCTTGCTCTAGCCACACATTTCTTCCATTCCGCCAATTGAGTAGCATCAGTCGGCTTGGGGACTTCTTGATCAATGAAGTCCTTTAGACCGTTATCCTCTAATACTACTTCCATGTGATCCTTCCAGGCTATATAATTCGAGTTGCCATCAAGGGCATACTCGAGTCTTAAACTGCTGAATGCCATTGGTGAAATTGAGATGTGATAAGAACTTGATTTCTATATTCAGGAACCTCAAGCTTTGAACTTCTCCCTTCTTGTATATTATTCTTCGCTTTGATCACCTTTGCTCTGATACCATGTAGAAATTCCCACTGTAGAGCAACAGATTATGCAATATACTAAAGAAAAATACAAGATCTACTTCTACAACAACTTTGCGGAAGCTTAATCGAATATGAGAATGATCAATGAGAACACATATAACTGAGAATGAGAAATCAATCACACATAAAACAGAAGAAATAACCCGGGGAAAGCCTCAGCCTAAAACCCCAATCTCTGTATTATCATACAAGTGGAAATATGTTCAAGTTACAAAAAGAATCAACTCTCAAGCTATCCTGCTCTCTCTGCAATCAAACAATACAGCTCATAGACTGAATAGACACAATATATGTCCTCCTCAAGCCCTCCTATCCTCCTATTTCCTTGCGTAGCTTTTCTTAGGGTCAGGTGATGCCACATGTGTGAATTGGCCTCATCACACTTACAAAAACTGAAGAAGTAACTGCGCAATCCTCAAGGAAAGAATTCCTTCTGCATGCAAGAGACATTCACAATGGAATATTCTAGCAACTGATAGTGCACTGTCCCTCCTCAACTGGGTCTTTGTCTAAACTGACATGCATGAGTTATTTATGAGAGAATATTTAGTTATCTGAAGTGCAATAGTTACATGCATGCATGCATTGACTAACTGAACTCACAATTAATTCAACAAATTGTTTGAATTAATCTAACTGGACTTGACTTAGTTAATTGAGCCAACTAATTACAACTCAAATTACAACTCATCCTTATCTCTTTAACTGATGGATAAATTCCTCAATTAATGGAGAAACTATTGCATGTCCCCACATAGACTTCATGTTTGATTTTCTACAACTAATTAACTCATGGTGAATTAATCAATTATTTTACAAACAACTGCTAAGATCAAATTCGAATTTTTACTTCTCTATTTTAGTTCAGGGACTAACTAAAATAGGAAGGTATCCTGAAATGCTATTTATAGCAGTACTAAATTTAGCACTTCTATATTTAGCATTTCTTGTTGCTATTTTCAACACAGGCAAAGATTGGCGATTGGTATCTATACAGAAATCAAAGTATATGGATGTGAGTGTCCTCCATACAAACTGCCAAAGTTTGTGCCAATCAGGATTTTTGCATTAGAATATATCAGGCAGATGATGAACATGGATGAGATGCATTTTGTGTCAGCTAAAAAGAAGTCTCAATTCAAGTTGAAAGCACATATTGGGCCATTTATTTGCAACACCAAAGCAACAGTGAAGGAGACATACCTTCTCTTGAAACAAATGAAGTTTAAATTAAGTTTTAACTGGTCTTATGATCCATTGGGGATTATTTATAAGTTGAGGGAAGAACATAAAACTACACCTTATGCACACATTCCCAGACTAGAAATAGAGCAATACATGAATCAAGAAGAGTGGCAGGAAAATACATTACAGGAAGCAGAAGAACATGTTTTCATTTCAACAACATCACAAACTCCAATTCCACAAGAGAAGCAACCTAAGAGACTAAGGGAAAGCATTTACCCTTCAGTTATAGAAGTTCAAGAGACAAAGTTCATATGGTTTAAGAAAAGGAAGAAAACTAATCCTCCTGAAGAACAATTTCAGGAACAAAGTTCACATGAAAAGACTACATTGGTTCTAACAAGTCCCCATGCTGCAACTTTTCCAAGGATTGAGGATATTTTCTCAAGTTCTCATGTATCCTCAGTTTCTCAAGATCCATTAGAAACAACTCAGACAGGAGAGCTAACTCAGAGTCCAATAGAACCAAGTATTTTTGCCAGATATAGGGAGATCAAAAGGAAAAATGAAGCACTAAAGGCCACCACCTATTCTGAATTTTGGAAGTAGACTTCAACTTCTCAGCACAGACTTCTTTCTGCACTGGATACTGAGAAAGGACAGTTTCAGATGGCCCTCTTGGAGCCTAAAGTTCCCTTCCCTAGGACTGTAGAAGATTACAAAAAAATTGTTTTTGCTTTTGATACTAAACAAATTCATCCTATTGACCAAATTGACTTACACAAGCAAGTTGGAGAAATGATTTATTCTACTTTGACTAGTTCAGTAATGGCAACATCCAAGTTGCAGGTTTCAGTAAACAATATTCAATCACAGTTAAAGTTAGAAAAAATATCATCTCTGTCTAAGTATACCTAGGTAAAATCTTTAGAAGATCTAGTGATTAAATTAGGATATGATCCCAGTAATGCGAACGTTGTTGAAGAAATTATCAGGATAAAAAATGTTGATATCCTAGCATTAAGGAAGCAGTTAAAACTCCCTACTACAGAAGATCCACAAACCAAAGAATTTGGTGAATTGGAGAAAGAGAAAGAAAGCATGTTCAAGATTATAGTTGAACAAAATTTGCAAATACAAAATATGGAAACTGAGTTGGACAATTTATTAAAGGAAAAAGAACATCAAGCGAATGTATCAGCAATTATTCCCATAGCAACAACTTCCATTGCAGGTACTTCAATAGTAGGAACTTCTATTGTAGTAGCCATTACAGTAGAAACACAGTCTACCGATTCAACAGTTGATTTAGCTAAAATTATGGGAGATTTATCGTTAAAGGGGAAAGAAATTGAAAAGCTAAAAGCTCAACTCAACAATCTTCAGGAGAAGAAAATCAAAATTGATAATGCTTACTTGGCAGAGCTACAGAAGACTCATAGATTGACTCAGAGAATAGAGACCCTTGAAAATGAGTCTGTTATTGCTCAAACCATTGCACAAGCCAAAGAGAATATCTGGCTAGATATCAATGAATCCATAACTAACTTATGGCCTTCAATTGAAATCATTTTTGAGCAGGAAGAATTATTGGAGAAGTCAAAGGAGGTAATAAGAGAAGTAAAGAAAGATTTGGGTCATAAACCAAGAGATGCAACAACATTGATCAGAATTTTGAATTCAAAAACAAAGGAAGAACTTCAAGACTATGATATTTAAGACAAAACTAAAACCATTCTGGAAGTCAGAAGGATACTTACCAAAAGAAATTTAATGCTACAATTAGAAAATAAGTGTCATAATTTAGAAGCTAGCATCCAAAAGTTTCATAAAAAGTTTAATGTGCTACATCAGAAAGGACTTCTAGGTTTGAGAGGAATGGGAGACAAATTGGTTCCTCTTGAAGAATATCAACGTAGATTGCATTCTATAGTTGTAGATAAATCAATATTTGCTAAGATCAATGGAACAATTATAGGGAAGGATTTTATTGAAGGTTTGGGTTTTGATTTATTAATCCAACATGAGATCAAACGCTCGTTTATAGTCAAACCGCCTTTCAAAAATACACTGAAGTGGATGAGACTTATAGAAAATTGATAAATTACTCCATTCTTGATAAAGATAGGTGGGAAAAAATATGTCAGTTCATTGACTTAACAAACAGCAGGTTTCCAGCAGTAAGCAACAAATTTTCAGCAACAGGATGTAGGTTTATAGGAACAAAAGGAGAGATAGTTAGGAAAGGCAACAGAATAACAACTTTTACAGCCTCAATGATTAGTAGAAGCTTCGAATTATGTGCTATATGTCCAAGCAATTCAAGTTTCTTATTTTCTAGTTCTATTTTTGTAATTAGTTTCAAAGATATTTTGTAAATAAATCTTGATTTTTAATTCAAGATATTTTGAAGACAAATATATAAATACTTTGTAGTTCAAAGTATGAAGGGTTGAACCCTTGTGATAAACTATTAAGCAGAATTGTAATCCTCTGAAGCTTTTTCTGAGATTAATAGAAGGATTCTTGATTCATTTTGAAACAACTTGTGTTCTTGTGAGTACTTCTATTGTTACTTATGTCTTGACTTTGTTGATCTCTCCATATGTTTGAAATTAAGGGGAAATCTGGGTAAGATAAGATTAATGTCAATCTATCTGAAAACCCCCGTGAAGTTATGATCAATTACAAAGATTGGTTAATTAGAACTTTTTGTTTTAATTATTTCGTCTACATCTTTTAGTTGTCACTTCCCTTTAAGCTTTAAATATATTTTGTTTAGCTGTAAAAGGATTTTACACGGATCACTTGTATATGGTTCATTAAATACTTTGTTTGAAGATTTAATTAATCATATATCTTCTTTAGTTCAACCTTACACATCTTTTCAAAGCTAAATTCTATTAAAGGTGAAGAGTCAACCCTTTTAATATATCATATATAATTAAGACTCTGCACCTGTTTAACATTTTAAAGCATTGGTCATCCAAAAATCCAAATTAAAAAAAAACATTTTACATGCTTTAGCACAATTTCTTAACATAGAATTGTCTACAGAGGTACAACATCAGATTGGCGTCGTTGTCGAGGAATGAAAAATTTTGAATTATCTTTCCCTGGGACAACGATTAAGCTTTCCTTTTAATGGTGAATAAAAGGTTAGTAGGTTAAAATATTTCACTTGGCGATTCCACAAAACAAAACTGGCTTCATGCAAGCACACCAGATCTCTCTCAGATCCTCAACTTTATTCTACATTGTTAGATCCAGAGAGGCTGGTGAGAGTTGCCTCTTTAAGATGAAGATTGGAAGCTTCTACTTCTGCTCTTGTATCTCTTCCACCTGAAATTGTTTCAGAAACTGATCCTTTTAGACCTGTACCAATTCCTCCCGAACTATTAGATCTACCACCAAAAGTGCTAAAATTTTATCCAAAGGGGTTGATTTGCAATCAGCTCTTCTTGTTTATCAATTAGAATCTTATCAAATTCCTGAAACTGTTTCAAAATCTCCCAAATCATAAGAAGAATTAGGTTTAGAATTACCTGAATTAAAACCAAGTGATTTCATTTCCTTTCATTCATACATATCCATCTACTTTTGCTAAACCTGAAGATAACTTCTATGTTTATACAAATCCTTTATTTGAAAGTGAAGGAAATTTTGGCCCATAAGTGCAGAAGTTAGTTATTCAATCACCATTAATAAAAACTTCCAGAAATTCTACTCAATCATCTTCACCTCCTTCATCCCCCATAAGTTCATCTTCATCTTCACCCTCCTTATCCCCTCAAAGTTCATCTTCATCTTCATTATCTTCACCTAATCAAATGGATGGTTTTAAACCTATCATTTAGGCTCGTTATGCAGCCTTATTCCTTCCTGGTCAACTTAATAATTTTCCAGATGGATATCTAAAGCACTTACCTAAGTTTAATGGGGAAACTGGTTTGTCTGTTGAGGATCATTTGGCTGCATTTTGGATTTTGTTGATAATATGAACATAGAACATGAAGATGTGCACATGAGACTATTTGTTCAATCTCTTAAGGGAAATGTTAGGATCTAGTTTAGACAATTGTGAGATCGTTATATTACTACATGGAATGAACTAATCACTATCTTTAAAAACCAATGGGGAGTTAAAAAGGATCATGTTTATTATCTTACATAATTTGATGATCTAAAAAGAAATCTTGGTGAACATATGGTTGATTTCATAAAAATATTTAATAAAATTTATAACAAAATGTCACCAGACTGTAAACCACTAGTGGTTGCAGCTAAAGTTAGATTTTTTAAAGGTTTTGATGATGATTTTGTTGTTATGCTTAGGGAAAGGAAATTTGTCACCCTAACATACATACAAATCAATGCCATTGAAGTTGAAGCTAATAAATTAGCATCAACTAAACTTAAGGCAAAAGAAGAAAAAGCTGAGAGAAAGATGAAAGCTAGGGAAGAAGGTACTTCTTCTTTGAAAAATAAGAGTGAAGATCATAAAATATATGAAATTAATTCTCTACTAAGAAATATTTCAAAAATGGAAGCACAACCTAGAGTAGTTGAACCAGTGTCAAATAGACCTCAAGTTCAATATAAGAGACATTTTCAGCGTCAAATCTTAGAAAGACCTAATACTAATCAACAAATTTAACCCCCATTAATGATTGATGATCAGGAACCTAAAGAAATTGGTCCCTTAGTTATAAATGATATCAATTATTTTGATGATCCATCATCACAAAATGTTATTATTCCAATTTCTCATGATCAACCTTCAGTTCAAAATCAAGAGGCTTCTCAAGTTTCTAAATATCAGGCCTTCTCTGAATTTCTTATTGCAGAATTAAATAGAATATATGATTTGAGACCAAGATCAGGACCTAGTAGACCAGCTAAAAATGTTACTATTAATGAACCTCAGGTCAAAACAGTTGAAACACAAACAACATTGATTCAACCACTAAATCAGTGAAATGAACATAATACATTTGAAAAATATGTTCGAACAACTTTTAATGTGGAAAAAGAATTAGAGAGAGTTAAGATTCCAATTCCATTATTTGAGATCTCCAAAAATCCAGGTTATAAGAATCAAGTGTCAAAATGGATTCAATCTTCAAGTATTGATGTTAAAGGAGATGTGATTAGTTTATAGGACGAAAAACCTTCAGTGGTTTTTGGTCCTAGTTCTAGTATGATCGATGAAATGTCCCTCATTTCTATGTTACTTTAAAGGTTTGTGATTTTCTCTTATATAATTGTATGTTAGATTATGGGGCCTTTCATAGTCTAATGCCTAAAGCAATTATGGACTAGATTTAATTACAAATCAGAAGACCCTATCATGATCTATATACCTTTGATCCAAAGAAAGTACCTCATCTTGGATTAATCAAAGATTTAGTTGTAACACTTGGTCAGATCCATGTTAAGAGTGTAGTTTTAGATATTGTTGTTATAGATATTCCCCCAAATTTTGGGATGTTATTATCCAGATCTTGTTTAACCAAGTTAGGGGGAAGTCTACAAATGGATATGTTTTTTGCTACAATTCCTGTTTATGGGGGAGAGAATTTGAGATTATACAGAGAGGTGAAATTTATTAATATTGTTTGCAAAGCTGATTAAATAATAAACCATCATATTTATGCAGTTGATCAAGATTTTGGGTGTTTTACTTTAACAACTAATAATCTCCAAAATTATCAAGTTAGCATTAACTAGACTGTGAATAAACCCAAATGTATAAATACTGATGTTTGGAAGTTGTATTTTGATGGAGCCTTTTCCAAATATGGAGTTGGAGCTGGAATTGTACTTATTTCTCGAGACAAAAAATTTAACTTAGTATTTCAAGTTAGACTTTGATGCTATAAATAATGTAGCAGAGTATGCAGCCTTACTTTTAGGACTAGAGTTAGATAAAAGTTTAAAAGTCCAAAACTTAAGTGTACTTGGTGACTCAGAGCTAATTGTGAAACAAATTATAAATCTATGCCAAACAAAACATCCTAGGCTTAGATCTTATCAAAATGAGGTATGGGATTCTGTGAACAGTTACTTTCAAGCTTTTAATATTATAACAATCCCTAGAGATGAAACATTTTTGTAGATTCTTTAGCAGTCTCTGCTAGCTCTTTCAAAATTCATGATCCTATGAAATTTCAATATCAAATTCAAGTGAAGTATAAGCCTTCAATCCCTGACAACCTTAAACATTGGCAATTTTTTGAAGATGATGAGAAATTAGAGATTTTCTTACAGGCAATTGATGATATTTCAGCTCTACAAATTGAAGAAGAAAAAATCAATGAAAATAATGAAAATGAAACTTCACAGTGAAATCATAAAATAGCTGATCATAATATCATTCAGTTGCCCAATAATTACATTCCAAAAGGATTAATTCCTCTTGAAAAACTCTTTGATAATAATGATGTTTCAAAAAATTCATTATCAAGTTCACAACAAGAGGATGTGGAAGATTGTAATATTAGAACCAATGAAGAAATCATAAATGTGAAAATTTCAACATCATTACCTCAGGAAACAAAAGACAAATATGTTAATATTCTTAAACATTATAAAGATGTCTTTGCATGGTCATATGAAGAACTTAAAACCTATGACACAACTCTTATTGAACATAAAATTCCTCTCAAACTAGAAGCTAAACCTTTTAAACAAAAATTGAGAAGAATAAATCCAATTTTACTTCCAACTATTGAAAAAGAACTTAATAAATTATTGGATGCAAAAATTATTGTTCCCCTAAGATACTCTAATTGGATAGCAAACCTATTTCATGTCAGGTAGAAAAATGGTGAGATAAGGTTGTGTCTAGACTTTAGAAACCTAAACAAACTTTCTTTAAAGGATAATTATACATTGCCCAAGATGGATCAATTGCTCCAAAAAGTTTCAAGCTCAAATATAATTTCAATGCTAGATGGATACAATCAGATCTTGGCAAGTCTAGAAGATGGGTAAAAAACAACATTCACAACTCCTTGGGGTACATTTATGTATGCTAGAATTCCATTTGCTCTAACCAATGCAGGAGCTACCTTTCAAAGAGTAATGGATCTAGCATTTGTTGGTAAGGTTAACAATTTTGTTGTTATTTATTTGGATGATTTGACTGTATTTTCAAGTTCTGATGAGAAACATTTAAAACATTTGAGAAAGGTTTTTGACAGATGCAGGAAATATGGAATTTCCCTTAATCCCAAGAAGTCTATGTTTGCTATAAAGGAAGGAAAACTACTCAGACATATAATTTCAAAGGAAGGAGTAGTGATTGACCCAAAAAGAGTCTCGTTCATTGAGGTAATTAGCTTACCTAGAAATAAAAAAGAAATTCAAACTTTTCTAGGAAAAAATAATTTTTTGAGAAGATTCATACCAAATTATGTTGAGATAGTCAAGGATATTACTGATATGCTGAAGAAAGATCATGAAGTCAAATGGATAGTGCAGGCAAGGTATGCTTTTACACAGATCAAGAAAACTATTTTTGAAGCCCTAGTATTAGCCAGTCCTGACTGTTCAAAACCTTTTAGCATTTTCTCTTTTGCCTCTGATACTACCTTAGTTGTTGTCTTATTATAAAAGAATGATAATGAAGATGACCAACCTATTGCCTTTTTCAGCAAAGTAATGAGAGATGCTGAGTTGAAATATAATATCGTTGAAAAGCAAGCCTATGATTTTGTACAAGCCTTAAGCCTTCAAAACTTATGTCCTTAATTCCCCTATTATTGCCTATGTTCAAAATAATGTTGTAAATATTGTCTTAACACAACTTGATATAGATGGCAGGAGAAGATGGATTGCAAAAATACTAGAATTTGACTTAGATATCAAACTTATCAAATTGGTGAAAGGTCAAGGTTTAGAAAAAATATTGGATGAATCAAATTGTAAACTTATGGGTATAAACACTAGCGTGCAAGTTTCAGCAGAGAAGAATACACAAGAACCTTCTTAGAGTTTATCAAAGAATAATACAAAAGAACCTTCTCAAAGTTTAGAAGAGAAGAATACACAAGAACCTTCTCAAAGTTTAGAAGAGAAGAATACACAAAAACCTTCTTCTATTGAAGATTCAATTCCTCTCCCACTTCATATTGATGAAAAGTTCCTACTATTTGAATGGTATGCTAATATTATACATTTTCTTCGTGACTTTGAGTATCCTCTTGGATTCACAAAGAATCAATGTAGAACTCTTAGACTAAAGGCTATGAAATATTGCATCATCAATGCCAATTTATATTGGAAAGATCCATTGAATATCCTTCTTTTATGTCTAACTGAAAATGAAATAGAAGGTGTCATAGAACAATTTCATGAAGGTATATGTGGAGGACACTATGCTTGGAGAGCAAAAACATATAAAATTTTGAGAGCAGGATTTTATTGGTCAAAATTGTTTTCACAAGTAGGAGCAAAGGTTAGAAGTTGTATTCCATGTCAGATATTCGCTGGGAAAAAGAGGTTAACAACACTTCCACTAGTTCCATTATTGATTGAAGCACGCTTTTTACAGTGGGGATTAGATTTCATAGGACAAATAATTCCAGCATCCAGTAATCAACACAAATGGATCCTAACTGCTACAGACTACTTCACAAAATGGGTATAAGCCATCTCTGTTAAGAATGCAACATACAATGTTGCCATCAAGTTCATTGAATAAAACATATTATCCAGGTTTGGTTGTCCACAACAAATAGTCACTGACAATGCACAAGCATTCAGTAGTTTCAATAGAGTTTTTCCAAAAGTATCAAATCTTATTGCGTCATTCTACCTCATATTACCCCAGAGGAAATGGATTGGCAGAATCATCAAATAAGAGTCTGGTCAAAGTTATCCAGAAGGTACTAACAGATAATATAAGGAATTTGGATAATCATCTCAAGTATGCAGTTTGGGCTAACAGAGTATCACCTAAGAGATCTACTGGTAAATCCCCTTTCCAACTTGTTTATGGAACTGAGGTAATCTTTCCCATACAACTAGCTTTTCCTATTATGAAATTTTTACAGGAATCATATGAGGAACCTAATGATTTCTCAAGAAGAATTAATCAAATCATTGATTTAAATCAATATATAGATGAAGTTCAGTACAAGCTTCTCCAATATCAAAACAAAATGAAGAGCTTATTTGAGAGAAAGGCTAGGGAAAGAGACTTAAGGCAAGGATATTTAGTTTTAAGATGGGATGCCAGAAGAGAGGAAAGAGGAAAACATGGTAAATTTGATAACCTCTAGTTAGGATCATTCAACATTGCAGAAGTCAAGGGAAATAACACTTTTATTTTGAATAATTTGGAAGGAATATATTATTCATTGTTTGTCAATGGACAAAATCTTAAACACTACATTTAATATTGGAATTCCTCACAGTAATAATTCATTGTACATTATCGGTTTTCTTTAAATTATGCTATCAAGTGTGATTTTCACAGCAAAGACTCCATAGCTTGAAGAGAAGGCACATGGATCTGCATGTTCTCTGCATCCCATAGGTGGGAGTAGTCCCCAGATGGAGTCGATGTTGTAACCTATTTTTTATTTTGTACATTTTATTTTTGTTGAGAATATATGAATATATATATATATATATATATATATATATATATATATATCTGCATGTTCTATGCATCCCATAGGGGAAAGCAGTCCCCAGATGGAGTCGATGTTGTAACCTATTTTGTATTTTTTGTACATTTATTTTTGTTGAATATATATATATATATATATATAAAGAAAAAGAAATACAAAAAAAAGGGATATAAAAATAGAAAAAGAAAAAATCTCATGCAAAAGGCGCGCTAATCTAAATGTTGTTGTATGTGTTAATTAGTTGTTAATTTTTCTAAACATCGATTAGTAACTAATTAAATCTTTCATAAAAGTGATTTGATGTTTTTGTCCGATATCATAATAAACGTGATATTGTGGACCATCAGGATATTCCCTAGCCAAATCAATGACTGTGGAAACATTTCAGATCCCCCCTGCACTTCTGATGTTTTATAAAGGGTAGGTGGTCTGAAAAGTTGAATTCCAAAATCGCCACCGTCAACGTGTCTCTCTCACAATCATTTCGGACCCCCCTCTCCAAAACCATAATCTGCCTACCCCCCCGAAAACCACCGATCATTTATTTATGCTCCCGCGAAATAATTAATCGTCAATCGGTCTCTGCCATATGTCCTATTCCTATTTTCTCCAAACAGATTAACCATTGTTTCACCATGACTGTTGCAATTAAATACCCTGATCATGTTAACGATTATTACTCAAACAATTTAATCCTCATGCAATGAATAAAACATAGACATTTTTCCTCCATTTCTTTTGTTTATTTCATCTAGCAGATGCACATGTCTGCTACAAATAGTACCAGTAGACACCATTCATCATTGCACCAACCAGCAAAACACCTAGTAAAATGACAGTCATTTATCCAATTACGTCTTCAACATGTCTTCCTCTAAAGGAAAGTCTAAAGTAGTCACAGAAAACCCAATGTTGCCCCCTGTTGTAGACTTAGACAATTTACCCTTAGTTGACCAGCAATATAAGATTTCTGAAACCCAATGTGAGTTTGATCTTTATGAACTTCACAATTGGGCTAAACAAAAATTCTCTGATGTTGGCGATGAATTGAGCATATGGGACTCCTTCCTACTTCAATTCATTTTCCCTCAGACTCAAACATTTCCAGAATTTGTAGCCTAGTGTCATTTTAGGTAGATTCCAAGTCAAAGAACTATTATTTCCCAAAACAATGAAATCCTATTTACAATATCTCCTAAGTCAATATGAAAAATGCTTCAAGTTAAACCTTCAGCCCACTGCATCCATTTTCTATAGATTTTCTCATGGAAATTTATAAGAAACTGACTTTCCCTCAAAGAGCCAAAATTTTCGAGATTTTTTTACTTGAAAATGCAGAATTTCCAAGAACAAGTCCTCCATACTATTCCTCAATGTTCCTAGAGATGACTAGACAAGTTTTTTCAATGATTTCTTGTCTATTAGGTCATCCAACTGATTAGTGGGTTGATGAAATTATTCTTGGATTTCTATCATTGTTTTCAGTAGGTGAAAACCCATCACTTATCTTCAATTACAGTGAATTTATGGCAGAAGCTAGCCATGATCAATTTTTGAAGTCTTCTATTGAAGGAACATTTAAATAAAAATTAGTTCTTGTATATTTGTTCTTGTTTGATCAAGGATATAAATTTCAGTTTCCATTACAGAAGCTAGATGAATAGGGAAATCCTCAGTCTATAATTCACTGGACTTCCTTGGTAAGGAAGAACAACAATGAATTTTCTTTCAGTGATTATACAAATTAGTTTTTGTATATGGTTTCATGCTTGCTTAATAGTGATGTTGTTCCTAGGGTTTCACCTAAAATCGAAATAATTCTTCACCCCAGTGAGCAGACAAAGATTGGAGATTGGTATCTATATCAAAACTACACAGAAAGCAGAGTATATGGATTTGATCTTCCTCCATACAAACTGCCAAAGTTTGTGTCGATCAAGATTTTTGCATTAGAATATATCAGGCAGATGATGAACATGGATGAGTTGCATTTTGTGTCAGCTAAAAAGAAGTCTCAATTCAAGTTGAAAGTGCAAATTGGCCCATCTATTTGCAACACTAGAGAAGCAACAAAGGAGGCAAACCTTCTCTTGAAACAAATTAAGTTTAAATTAAGTTTTACCTGGTCTTATGATCCCTTGGGGATTATTTATAAGTTAAATGTAGAAGAGAAAACTACACCTTATGCACACACTCCCAGACCAGAAATAAAACAATACATGAATCAAGAAGAATGGCAGAAAAATACATTACAAGAAGCATAAGAACAAGTTTTTATTTCAACAGCATCATAGAATCTAATTCCACAAGAGAAGCAGGCTAAGAGAATAAGGGAAAGTGTTTCCCCTTTAGTTTCAGAAGTTCAAGAGGAAGAGTTCATAATGTTTAGAAAAGGAAGAAAACTAATCCTCTTGAAGAACAATTTAAGGAAGAAAGTTCACCAGAATAGACTACATTGGTTCTAACAGGTCCCCATGTTGCAACTTTTCCAAGGATTGAGGAGATTATCTCAAGTTCTTCGGTATCTTCAGTTTCTCAAGATCCATTAGAAACAACTCAAACATGAGAGCCAACTCAGATCCAACAAAACCAAGTATTTTTTTGCCACATACAGGGATATCAAAAGGAAAAATGAAGCACTAAAGGCCACCGCCTATATTGAATTTTGGAAGCAGACTTCAATTTCTCAGCACAAACTTATTTTTTCACTGGATACTGAGAAAGGATAGTTTAAGATGGCCCTCTTGTGGCTTAAAGTTCCTTTCCCTAGGACCATAGAAGATTATAAAAAAATTGTTTTTTCTTTTGATACTAAACAAATTCATCTTATTGACTAGATTGACTTACACAAGCAAGCTGGAGAAATGATTTATTCCACTTTGACTAGTTCAGCAATGGCAACATCCAAGTTGCATGTTTTAATAAACAATATCCAGTCACAGTTAAAGTTAGAAAAAATATCATCTCTGGCTAAGTATACCAAGATAAAATATTTAGAAGATTTGGTGATTCAATTAGGATGATCTCAGTAATGTGGAGGTTGCCGAAGAAATGACCAGGAGAAAAAATGTTGATATCCTAACATTATGGAAGCAGTTAAAACTCCCTACTACAAAAGATCCACAAACCAAAGAAGTTGATGAATTGAAGAAAGAGAAAGAAAGCATGTTCAAGATTATAGTTGAATAGAATTTGCAGATATAGAAGATGGAAACTGAGTTGGAGAATTTATTAAAGGAAAAAGAACAACAATCCAATGTATCAACAACTATTCCCATAGCAACAGTTTCCATTTCTGGTACTTCAACAATAGGAAGTTTTATTACAACAACCATTACAATAGAAACACAATCTACCGATTTAGTAGTTGATTTAGCTAAAGCTATGGGAGATTTATCGTTAAAGGGGCAAGAAATTGAAAAGGTAAAAGCTCAACTCAACAATATTCAGGAGTAGAAAATCAAAACTAATAATGCTTACTTGGAAAAGATACAAAATACTCATAAATTGACTCAGAGAATAGAGACCCTTGAAAATGAGTCTGTTATTGCTCAAACCATTGTGCAAGCCAAAGAATATATTTGGCTAGATATCAATGAATCCATAACTAACTTATGGCCTTCAATTGAAATCATTTTTAAGCAGGAAGAGTTATTGGATAAGTCAAAGGAGGTAATAGCAGAAGTAAAGAAAGATTTGGGCCATAAATTAGGAGATGCAACAACGTTGATTAGAATTTTGAATTCAAAAACAAGGGAAGAACTTGAAGAATATGATATTGAAGATAAAAATAAAACCATTCTAGAAGTTAGAAGGTGTTGTGGCCAGAAACAACCCCCCTTCTTATTTAGTTTTATCACTAATACTAAATAAGCAGGGACCCTTATTCAAAAATTAAAAAATCGATTAATGCTTGTATTTCCTTTTTCAATAAAACTTAATATCATAAACTTAGGAGAATACCCTTAAAAAATCTAAAAAGACTTAAGTTTTATGATAAGTTAGAATAGAATCACTCCTTAAAATGCGTCGCATCGTAATAAGGGTAATCGATGCCTTCCTACAAGTAGAATTCTAAAAGTGCAAAATTGCGATGCGAAATCACGCATCAAAAGACCCTCATCGCATCACATGCCTCAAACATCACTTATGTTGAAATGCCTTAAACCGCCGATATGCGATGGTGCATCTCGCGAATCACATTTCACAGAAAAAACATTGATGGATGATTACCACACACAACGGATTTGCGATATTGCGATCTGTGATACTGCAATCTATGATATTGCGAAGCAAATCGCAAAATCGCCTTATCGCAGATCTGCAGGGCCCGTTGTTCGAGAAATTTATTTTTCATAAACCGAGGCCCAGTTTTGCGTGTTAATGTTAATTAATGAGTTAGTTGGCAATCATTAATAAAATATGGTTTTGATCTTATCAAGGAGCTATTTCACGTGAGGTGGTATATTTTATATGTTTTCCGCATTTAAAGCTTTCCCGTCACCTTTTTCTTATCATCATTCTCACCTCATTTGTAAACTGCAGGAGCGAAGAGCAGAGAAGTATACATAGCAGAGTTCAAGATATTATGGGAAAGAAGGGTAAAGCTCCCAGTTCTGAAGATAAAGAGATGACGCCCTTATACACAGACACCACCTGTAACAAAGATGCTGGTATTACTACTTGGGAAGGCATGTATAGTTTACTTGAGGAAGAAGATCCCAAGGTAATGGAGGTTATGGCTATTGTAGGCTCACACGGGTCTTCTGAAGCGCCTATTACAGATCTAGCATGTTTGTTCTTGCACAGGATAGCGGCAAGGCCCAAAATTCTTCCATACACAGACATGGTTAAATGGGTACTAGATAATGCTGATATCACGTATAGAGAATTTAAAGCTTAGAACCAAGAACGTATAAGTCATTCTTTCCACAAAATTTAAGCTTTATATCCTCTAACAAAAAGTGCGCAAGAGGCGAAAATCGCACCAGGGAAGCCCAGATTGTGAAACAGAGGCAGTTTCCGATGCGTGATTAGCGCCTAGCGCTAATCACGCATCGCCAGGAAAAACCCCTTGAGATGGAAAGCCTCTAATTGCTCAGTTGCCTGTAAGCTCAGAAATTTGTAGGAAAAAAGTGCTAAAGACGGAAGGTAAAACTGGAACTCAAAACCAGTGGTATTTATCTTCAAATAGTATGTAAATATCTACCAAATGTACAACATCTACAAACAAGCTGGAGACAGAAGGCTCAAGAAAGGGCAGAGTCAATCCAAAGGTTAACCAAGTTGAATTGGGATTCTTATTGGACGTACTTGGTAAAACCACACAACCAGTGCATGACTCTCAAATGTATCATCAACTCTGCCGAGAAGATGGCGCCAGCTCTTACCGATTCCGTTTTCGCAGGACAGCTAAAGTCGGAAGTTGGCCAACCAACTCTCCTCAAGAAAATGCTGAATGCTTGCGACTACAAGGAACAGATACATAGATAGTTAGTTATTAGTTTTAGTTTTAGATTTAGTTTTAGTTTTAATTTTGCTTTATTTTTGCCTGAAATGAGGACGGTCATTTAAACCACATCCTACATTTTTGTAATAAATTATTTTTAGAATTAGTTAGTAGTATTTAAACCCTTCTCATGCATTTAGAGAAGGGTCCAGAAATTTATCAAAAACTTGTCCTCAGAACATGCACTTTTGCACCCTCTGAGGAGGTTTTGATGAATGAATGGAACATGATTTATTGATATCTGCGTTTAATATCTACTACTGATGTTGCACTTTTGTACTCTTAGTGGATGTTGGATTAAGAAGAGATAGATCATTATTGCTGGAGCTCATGAGTAGAACTAGTTATAAATGGTACTTTTATCTCTTAACTGTTTCTTCTTATGTGTTATGGTGATATTCATGTTCAGCTATTTAGATATGAATGCTTAAATGCTTGAGTTATCATTTGGCATTTTTGTAAGGTGATAGCTATTTATTTATGCTTAATATATGAGTAGCTTATTATGCGATATGTTTTTCACATTTGTTTCGTCTAACTTTTTATATGAAATGGTTTATCTTTATTGAATTATTTTCTCATAACAGTTGAATGAAATTTATTACCAACTGTTATTTGAAATCATTTTAGATCGCATAACGAAAATATTACATCCGGGTTAGTTTAGAATTAGATATTTATGTTTATTAGAATACAATTGCATGTTGTTAGATTAGATTTAGAATAAAAAGCATTTTACTTAGGAATCATTAGGAAAGAAATATCAATTCTCAACACACACACACATATATTGGGAAACTGGTCCCATATCCCCAGTCGGACCCACTATACCAAACAGAAAAGGAGTTGCTAACCAAAGTCTAGACCGGGTGGGTATCCCCCTTGTTGTAGACTCGATTTTCGGGGTTTCAACAGATTTGGTGCTAGAAGGAGGGCCCCAAACTATGAATGGAAAGTAAGTTTAAATCTAAATACCATTCTGAGAGTAAATCTCCCTCACCATCTCCCCCGAATTCTCCATCACATTTAGAATCTTTAAATCTTGAGCAAAAAGTCGAAAGAACAACAACCACTACCACAAACCCTGACATTTCAGACAAATCTACTATTGAACCTCCTGAAGTTGAATCTTTGATTCATAAACTTCAGCGATTCTCAATATATCCTCAAAAATCTGATAAATCTCAAGGCAGAGTGACTTCGCGATATAACCCTGCTCATCCTCTCACCATATTAAAGAGCAAAAAGTTTGGTATTGAGCCAACCGAGTTACCTCTACCTACAAGAAAGAGAGCAAGGAAATCACCTAAAGGGTTTGATAGTGAGACTCTTTTTTCATCATCATCCATCTCAACCTCTCCACCGCGAAGTCAACCATCCACTCCTCCACTTCAAATCATCGTCCACTAGACCACTGGAACTTCAACATCTCCTTCTCAAACATCTGGCACTATAATATCCTCATTTTCCCAACCGTAGGGATCTTCTTCTGCTTTCCTCTGTTAGCAATTCAACGATGGCCCAAATGCCATGGAATAACCTAGGGGCAGTCTTAATGCTTGCGCCCTTGAGTCAATTACCGGCCCATCCCGAAAAATGGTTGCCTAAGTTTAATCCTGAAGCAAGCATGCTAGCAGAAGAACACATAAATAACTTTATGTTATCCATAAATCTCAATGGAGTTACTAGTGAAGACGTTGTCATTCGGTTTTTTCCTTACACTTTGCAAGGAGCAGACGGATCATGGTATTTCTCATTACCATCCGGGTCTATTACTAGTTGGGATATCTTCCAAGAACAATTCTTGACTAAGTTTGGTGATGACAGGTCCACTGTGACATTAATCAATGACTTGTCTAACCTTAGGGCTGAGTCAAAGGAACCTATCAAAGATTTTAACTCGCGTTTTAATAAACTGTTGAACAAAATTCCTACTGCTTCTAAACCTAGCGAAGAAGTGCGAAGTGAATGGTACATCTCTGCTTTACCATCAAACATAGCAATCTTCATTGATAGAGCTAACAAAACAACTTTAGCTGATAATATGAAGGAAGAAATAGCGGTAGAGAAACGCATCATAGCTCTAGAAAAGAAAAATTCCGTTGAAGAACGTAAATCTAAAAAGGTTTCTTTCAAAGAAGATCCAAAGAAAAAATAGCCCAAAGACCCATTTGATTTAGAGGGATTGCAGAAAGTTTTGAAAACCATGTCTAACGAAATGGTTGACATAAAGAAACAAGTAGCAGAGACTTCTTCTAAAAAGCCTTACAAGCCTTATAGAAGAAATCCTTCGATTGATTCAAAGCCTCCTAATGCTATTACAAATGCTAAATCAGAAGAAGAAGAAGAGGAAATTGCTACCAAAGAACCTACCGATGAAGAAGAAGTTATAGAGGTACAAGGTATGTGGGATTTCATCCTCCTTGATGAAGAGGATCAAGAGGCATCACCGGTTAGTACTCGAAGCAGAAATCAACTCGATCCTCCTCAACCTACTCCTAAGCCAAAGAGCGCAAACTCAACGCCTAAGGATAAAGTCGCAGCCAAGAAAACGACATCCAAAGCGACTCAAACAAGCCCAGTCCAAACAAATTCACCAACTCCATCTAAAACATTGATTGTTTTGGATGAAATGGAGTATAATATCATAGAAGACATGAAGAAGACTAGGGCTGACATCACTTTTTATGAATTGAGCAAGTTAAAACATCAGCAAAAGCTCCTTTTGAAAGAATTACATGCAGTACCAGTTGCACCTTTGCCCGCCTCTGTAATCCCGCAAGCTTCCCATGAAATGGGAAGACCTCCAAATACTGTGATTAACAAAGTTGATCCAAACGATATCACTCTAATTGGAGGAAGGTCAAGATCTCATACTCCGCCATTTCTTCTTACTTATGAAATTTTCAATAAAAATTTGCATAATTGTTTAGTGGATTCAGGAGCTTCATCCAATATCTTACCTAAATCGATATGTGCAAAGTTGAACGTTCAACCTCAAAAATTTGTTGTGCACATAGTGCAGCTGGATCGGTCGCAAGTTGAAGTGATCAGCAAATTAAATCAAGTTACCATAAGGCTGTCATCTAATCCAAAGGTATGTCAAGTTATCGATATTTTAGTTGCAGACATTCCAGAATTCTATGGCTTAATTCTTAGCAGGGATTGGTCAGAAAAACTTCATGGATACTTTGCAACCGATTGGTCGCACATGTGGCTCCCTTACAATGGTAAACCAAATCAGATAAAGGTTGAGCGAGAAAGACATCAGAAATACATAGTAACAGAATTGGAAGGAGAAAATGAACTGGTAGCATACAACAATAATATAATTGGCAACTATTCTGTCGATTCTTTCCTAGGAAATTTTAATGCTCACACTTCACCTTACTTAGAACATTATGTTTTATCTCAAGTAGAAATTTTTTCTCAAACAGATAGTTCTAAATGTATTAATTTTATAGATAATCCTGTAAATAAATCTTTATTTTGGAAGTTATTTTTTGACGGTTCTAAGTCTAACGAAGGAGCAGGAGCAGGATGCGTATTAGTTAGTCCAGAGGGAAACAAAACTATGCTAACTTGTAGACTTGAGTTCGATTGCACCAATAATACTGTAGAATACGAGGCTTTAGTCCAAGGATTATACAAAGCAATCGGATTAGACATCAAATATATACAAGTCTTCGGAGATTCTGAATTTGTTATCAGACAGGTACATAATATTATACATTATCTATCAGGTCATTTAAAGCATTACCAATCTTTAGTACAAGATCTGACTGAACATTTTATAGCATTTAATATTTTGTCAATTCCTAGACCCTAAAATGCTAGTGCTGATCTCCTGGCAAATGTAGCTTCCAAGCTTATTCCCTCAGAAGACTTTAGCCCTGATAGATTTTCAATTGAATTAATCTTTAGACCCTCGATTCCTGATAACATTACAAATTGGAGAATTTTCAACGATGATCCTGATATTGTAAGCTTCCTCACCTCTGAGGGATCTTACACCAATTAGATAATTGATGAGGACCAACATGACAGATAATTGCAACAAGATAGCACTAATAATGCTATGCCAAAATCAACAGTCAAATTAGAATATCTATATGATTTGAAAGATCGATTCAAAAGATCTACCAATTCAAAGCTTCAAAGTTCAACTCTGAACTATGAATTAGTAAATCTAGGAACTGATACCAAGCCACAGAATATCAACCTAGGCCTTGGCCTAGCTCTTGAAGAAAAATTAGCGTATGTTCGTCTCTTGAAACAATACAAAAGTGTCTTTGATTGGAACTACGATGAACTTAAGACTTACAACACTTCTATCATCCAACATACTATTCCAATGATAAACGATGAAAAACCTGTCTAGCAGAAGCTGAGAAAGATCCATCCTAATCTAGAAAACCAGATCAAATCTGAGCTTAATAAGTTATTGAAAGCCAAAATCATTTTTCCCGTACGACATTCTCAATGGGTTTCCAATATGGTTCCCGTTAGAAAAAAGAATGGAGACATTAGAATTTGCATTGACTTTCAAAATCTTAATAAAGCCTGCCAAAAGGATAATTTTCCTTTGCCTCCTATGGAGAAATATTGCAGGCAGTTGCAGGATCAGAATTAATGTCCTTCTTGTATGGTTTCTCCAGCTATAACCAAGTTTTGGTCCATCTCGATGATCAATTAAGACCACATTCAGAATCAAATGGGGTACCTATGCCTATCAAAAGATGCCTTTTGGTCTGATCAATGCTGGTGCCACATTCCAAAGGACCATGGACATCACATTTAAGGGATTAGTAAACAAACCGATAGTAATCTACCTAGATGATAGAACTGTATATTCCAAGAAGCGAGGCAATCATCTTAGAGATTTAAAACAGATCTTTCAACGGTGTCAAAGGTATGGAATTTCACTTAACCCAAAAAAGTCCTTTTTTGCATTAAGTGAAGGAAAACTTCTTGGATTCATAGTGTCAAAATCTAGAATCCATATTGATCCTGACAGAATCAAGGAGATTTTCGAAATACCTTTGCCTCACAACAAGAGAGCTATGCAATCTTTCCTTGGCTAGATTAACTTTGTAAAGAGATTTGTTCCAGATTTTTCAAGAATCGTATCTCCTTTACAAGTAATGATTAAAAAGAACTCAATCTTGAAATGGGGCCAAGACGAATATGAAGCATTCAATTTGGTCAAACAAGCAATTGTTAATGTTCCATCTTTAGCAACTCCAAAATTTTCCGATCCTTTCATTTTATATACATTTGCCTCTGATAGATCATATGTTGTGATACTCACTCAAGCAAATCAAGACAAGGCAGAAGCCCCAATTGCTTTTTTCAGTTCAAATCTACAAGGGGCTGAGTTAAATTATTCAGACGTAGAGAAACAAGCATATGCTGTTTTCAAAGCGATAAAATATTTCAGACCCTTTCTGCTTAAAACCCATACAAAGATCATAGTACTGTTTCCAGCAGTAAGAAATCTTTTAGTACAGAAAGATGTGGGTGAGAAAAGAGCCAATTGGGTTACTGCATTACAAGAATATGATGTTGAAATTAAACCAACAAATATTGTAAAAGGTCAAGGTTTTTGTAAAATTCTAGCTAGAGCATCACTTATTTCTGAAATACCATCTACAGAGATACAAATGTACGAGGTAAGCCTAAACGATGTTGATTCATTATACGCTGATATCATATTTTATCTAAAGAACGGATATGCCCCTTCAAACCTCGATTATACAAAGAAAAGAGCTTTAAGGTTGAAGGCTAAGCAATATCAGCTTGTGAACGATGTACTTTTTAGAATGAATTATGATTCTGTTCTCCTTAGATGTCTTGAGAAATCTGAAGCTGAAAAGGTGTTGCAGGAACTCCACAATGGACCAGCAGGTGGACATTATGCTGGAGATGCTACTGCACATAAAATCCTCTGCGCAGGCTATTATTGGCCCACACTATTCAAAGATGTGCATAGCTACGTAAGGAAATGTCAATTTTGTCAAACTGCTGCTGGGAGACAAAAGAAGCCATCATTACCTTTATAGCCAGTCAACTTTGAACAACCTTTTGATCAATGGGGATTGGATATAATAGGCGAGATCGTTCCTCACTCTCTAGACAACATAGGTATATCCTTACAGCTACAGATTATTTTACTAAATGGGTAGAAGCAGTTCCTCTCAAGACAGCTAATGCCGAACACATCATTGATTTCATAGATTAGTTCATAATCACCAGGTTTGGTTTACCCTCTGCTTTAATGTTTGATAATGCATCGTATTTTTTTGGCAATGCTATGACTAAATTTGCACTCAAAAGAGGTTTTAAGCTTAAATACTCTGCCAATTATTACCCACAGGGGAATGGGTTAGCTGAATCTACGAATAAAAACTTAATCAGAATCATTAAGTGAACCATTTACCAGAATCATAAGAATTGGAACAAGTCTTTAATATATGCTTTATGGGTAAACCGAATAATGCAAAAAGCCTCTATTGGCACTTCTCCCTTTAATTTAGTTTATGGGAAAGAAGTGGTTCTTCCAACTCATCTAGCAATTCCCTCTTTGGCCTTAGTTCAATATATTGATGAAACACCAACTTCTTCCTTACAACTAAGGCAACTACAAATCCTTAAGCTAGAAGAGCAAAGAGAACAAGCTAAAATAACTCATGCTCATCACCAAGCATTAGTAAAAGCTTCTTTTGACTCAAACATGATGTCCAGAAAAGACTTTCAGATAGGGGATCTAGTTTTAAAATGGGACAAGGCTCATGAGGAAAAGGGCAAACATACAAAGTTTCAACGAATGTGGCTTGGCCCTTTCCAAATCGCAGAAATCATAGGCCCATCTACCTTTATGTTACAAGATTTAATAGGAAAAAGAGAATCTTTACCTGTTAACGGGTAGATCCTCAAAAAATACTTTCCATAGGAGATCATTCTTCTATTTTTGTAGATTAGTTTTTCCTTTATTTTCATAATAAAACCAGTTGTAAATGGTTACATTTGGAATTCACGAAAAGGACAAGTATTTCTTTTAGATTTTGTTTTTTCGCTTGTATAAATAGAAATAATTTAGAAAATTGGTCATTATTATTGAAAGATACAGTCAAAGAGCTATAAACCTGAATATGATACTAGTTTCAACCTTGTAAATTTTGATAAAAAATGACCTTTAGTGGGAATTTGTTTTATATAAGTCAAATCAAAGGTATCAATAACAAAACAAAGATTCTCTGTAGAAAAGCGCTTTCCAAAAACTCTACCATTGTTGTCCAGAGCTATTCTTAAGGAAACAATGACTTCCTCCCCACCTAAGGAATCACAAGCTTCAAGGAATAATCCAGTGATACACTTTAAACTTAAAGAATAAGAGGTCTCATCAGGAGCCAACTTATCATGATCATAGATATTATAGCTTGCTGACTTTGCCAAAACTGCGTACCACAACAGGGCAATGACTCAAGATTGTTGCAATCAAAAGACAAGGGGTCTCATCATGAGCCAGCTTGTTCAGCAAAGCTATAAATCAAGTGAGTGGCATTGTCATAATTTGGCTACCAAACCAAGGCATTGTTCTTTAAGGATTAAAAGAAAATGAAAGCAATAAGTGTAGATATGGATTTCTCTTTGAAAATTGTATTTTTCTCCAAGTGGGATACAAGATCATTGTTGGATAACAGGTAACCCTGTCGAGGCTATAAATGCCTGCTGGTAGTAGAGGCTCTACCTACGACAAATGAGCATATTTAAAACTATTTTACAGAGAAGCCTTTGTTTTTATCTCTATAAACTAATTAGTGACTGATATAGATACAATGACTAGCTCTAGGAAGTAAATAAACAAAGTTGACATAGAAGAAACAAACTATCATTGACGACTAAAAAGCATAATATATTTTATCTTTCTATAATAAAAATTGATTTTTTAGAAAAATTTCTGTTTTGGAAGTTTAGGAAATTCAAAAGAAAAGCAGAGATAACTGGTTCTTCCAAGTGGCCCACGGGGCTTTGGATTGACGGTGAATGGGTGCGTTGTTAAGGCACTCCTTGCGATAGGTCACTGGTTCAATTCCCCGTGGGTACTTAGTTTAGCCTTAACCTAGAAAAAAAAAAAAAAAACTGGTTCTTCCAAGTGAATCGCCAATTGTTGTGGCTAGCAACAACCCCCCTTCTTATTTAGTTTTATCACTAATACTAAATAAGTGGGGACCCTTATTCAAAAATTTAAAAAATCAATTAATGCTTGTATTTCCTTTTTCAATAAAACTTACTATCATAAACTTAGGAGAATACCCTCAAAAAATCTAAAAAGACTTAAGTTTTATGATAAGTTAGAATAAAATCACTCCTTAAAACACGTCGCATCGCAAAAAGGGTAATGGATGCCTTCCTACAAGCAGAATTCTAAAAGTGCGAAATTGCGATGCGAAATCACACATCAAAAGACCCTCATCGCATCGCATGCCTCAAGCATCACTTATGTTGAAATGCCTTAAACCGCCGATATGCGATGGCGCATCTCGCGAGTCGCATTTCACAGAAAACACATTGACGGATGATTACCACACACAACGAATTTGCGATATTGCGAAGCAAATCGCAAAATCGCCTTATCGCAGATCTATAGGGCCCGTTGTTCGAGAAAGTTTTTTTCATAAACTGAGGCCCAGTTTTGCGCGTTAATGTTAATTAATGAGTTAGTTGGCAATCATTAATAAAATATGGTTTTGATCTTATCAAGGAGCCATTTCACGTGAGGTGGTATATTTTATATGTTTTCCGCATTTAAAGCTTTTGCTTCACCTTTTTCTTATTATCGTTCTCACCTCATTTGTAAACTGCAAGAGTGAAGAGAAGAGAAGTATACATAGAAGAGTTCAAGATATTATGGGAAAGAAGGGTAAAGCTCCCAGTTATGAAGATAAAGAGATGACACCATTATACACAGACACCACCTGTAACAAAGATGTCGATATTACTACTTGGGAAGGCATGTATAATTTACTTGAGGAAGAAGATCCCAAGGTAATGGAGGTTACGGCTACTGCAGGCTCACACAGGTCTTCTAAGGCATCTATTACAGATCTAGCATGTTCATTCTTGCACAGGATAGCAGCGAGGCCCAAAATTCTTCCATACACGGACATGGTTAAATGGGTACTAGATAATGCTGATATCACGTATAGAGAATTTAAAGCTCAGAACCAAGAACGTATAAGTCGTTCTTTCCACAAAATTTAAGCTTTATATCCTCTAACAAAAAGCGTGCAAGAGGCGAAAATTGCACCAGGGAAGCCCGGATCGTGAAACAGAGGCAGTTTCCAATGCGCGATTAGCGCCTAGCACTAATCGTGCATCGCTAGGCAAAACCCCTCGAGATGGAAAGCCTCTAATTGCTCAGTTGCCTGTAAGCTCGGAAATTTGTAGGAAAAAAGTGCTAAAGATGGAAGGTAAAACTAGAACTCAAAACCAATGGTATTTATCTTCAAATAGTATGTAAATATCTACCAAATGTACAACATCTACAAACAAGCTGGAGACAGAAGGCTCAAGAAAGGGCAGAGTCAATCCAAAGGTTAACCAAGTTGAATTGGGATTCTTACTGGACGTACTTGGTAAAACCACACAGCCAGTGCATGACTCTCAAATGTATCATCAACTCTGCCGAGAAGATGGCACCAACTCTTACCGATTCCATTTTCGCAGGATAGCTAAAGTCGGAAGTCGGCCAACCAACTCTCCTCAAGCAAATGCTGAGCACTTGTGACTACAAGGTACATATACATAGATAGTTAGTTATTAGTTTTTGTTTTAGATTCAGTTTTAATTTTAATTTTGCTTTATTTTTGCCTGAAATGAGGACGGTCATTTAAACCGCATCCTACATTTTTGTAATAAATTATTTTTAGAATTAGTTAGTAGTATTTAAACCCTTCTCATGCATTTAGAGAAGGGTCCAGAAATTTATCAAAAACTTGTCCTCAGAACATGCACTTTTGTACCCTCCGAGGAGGTTTTGATGAATGAATGGAACAAGATTTATTGATATCTGTGTTTAATATCTACTACTGATGTTGCACTTTTGTACTCTTAGTGGATGTTAGATTAATAAGAGAGAGATCATTATTGTTGGAGCTCATGAGTAAAACTAGTTATAAATGGTACTTTTATCTCTTAACTGTTTCTGCTTGTGTTATGGTGATATTCATGTTCAGTTATTTATATATGAATGCTTAAATGTTTGAGTTATCATTTGGTACTTTTGTGTGGTGATAGCTATTTATTTATGCTTAATATATGAGTAGCTTATTATGCGATATGTTTTTCACAACTGTTTCGTCTAACTTTTTATATGAAATGGTTTATCTTTATTGAATTCTTTTCTCATAACAGTTGAATGATATTTATTACCAACTATTATTTGAAATCATTTTAGATCGCATAACGGAAAGATTACATCCCGGGTTAGTTTAGAATTAGATATTTATGTTTATTAGAATACAATTACATGTTGTTAGATTAGATTTAGAATAAAAAGCATTTTACTTAGGAATCATTAGGAAAGAAATATCAATTCTCAACACACACACACATATATTGGGAAATTGGTCCCATATCCCCAGTCGGACCCACTATACCAAACGGAAAAGGAGCTGCTAACCAAGGTCCGGATAGGGTGGGTATCCCCCTTGTTGTAGACCTGATTTTTGGGCTTCAACAGAAGGATACATACCAAAAGAAACTTAATGTTGCAATTAGAGAACAAGTGTCATAATTTAGAAGATAGCATCCAAAAGTTTCATAAAAAAGTTTGATGTGTTACCTCAGAAAGGACTTCCAAGTTTTAGAGGAATGAGAGACAGAATGGTTCCTCTTGAAGAATACCAGCGTAGATTGCATTCTATCGCTGTAGATAAATCAAGATTTGCTAAGATCAAAGGAACCCTTACATGGAAGGCTTTTATTGAAGGTTTGAGTTTTGATTTCTTAATCCAACATGAGATCAAACACTTTTGTATAGTCAAAACCACCTTTCAGAAATACACTGAAGTTGATGAGACTTACAAAAAATTGATAAAGTACTCCATTCCTGATGAAGACAGATAGGAAAAAATATGTCAGCTCGTTGATTGAACAAAAAACAGGTTTCCAGCAGTAGGCAACAAATTTTGAGCAACAAGATGCAAGTTTATAGGAGAAAAAGGACAGATAATTAGGAAATGCAACAAAATAACAACTTTTACAACCTCAGTCATCAGCAGAAGCCTCGAATGTTATGCTAGATTTCCAATTAGTGAAAGTTTCTTATTTTCGAGTTCTATTTTTGTAATTAGTTTCAAAGATATTTTGTAAATAAATATTGATTTTAAATCAAGATGTTTTGAAGACAGTTGTATAAATATTTTGTAGTTCGAAGTATGAAGGGTTGAACCCTTGTGATAAATTGTTAAGCAGAATTGTAACCCTCTGAAGTTATTTTCTGAGATTAATAGAAGGATTTTGGATTCATTTTGAAACATCTTGTGTTCTTGTGAGTACTTCTATTGTTACTTAATGTCTTCATTTTGTTTATCTCTCCATATGTTTGAAATTAAGGGGAAATATGGGTAAGATAAGATTGAATGTCAATATATCTAAAAACCCCTTGTGAAGTTACGATCAATTACAAAGATTAGTTAACTAGAACTTTCTGTTTTAATTAATTCCTCTACATCTTTTAATTGTCACTTCCATTTACGATTTAAATATATTTTGTTTGGTTGTAAAAGGATTTGACACGCATCACCTGTATATGGTTAGTCAAATACTCTGTTTGAAGATTTAATCACTCATATATCTTCTTTAGTTCAACCTTACACATATTTTCAAAGCTAAATTTTATTAAAGGTGAAGAGTCGACCCTTTTAATATATCGTAAATAATTAAGAGTTTGCACCTATTTAACAGTTTAAAACATTGGCCATCCAAAACCCAAATTAAAACAAAACATTTTAGATGCTCTCGCACAATTCCTTAACCTAGAATTGTCTATAGAGGTACAACACTGACCTTGCTTCTTGATTTCCTATTGAAGAGTTTGTTCCCTCTTCTTTATTACCATCTTGTTGTTATGTTTTGGAAGGAGGTCCAAATCACTCTATCACAACTTTACCTTTATAAATCCATGCTCTCTTGCCTTCATCTCTTGTTTCCCTAACCATTAACATTTCCTCCCTCCTTTCCTCTTGTGTTCTTACAGTTAAATCATTTTCTAGAAAAAAGAGAGAAAACCTCAAGAAATGCTTCTTGCTTAGAATGATATATTTATCACATAAGCTAGGCATGATGACTTTTATTGGCTTGGCTCTCTCACCGTTAAACTTACCCACCCTCCATGCTTGGCATATTTTTCCTTGCCATAACAACTTGTCTTTCAAGAAGTTCCTTTGAAGGTTAAGAGTACATTCATTTTCCCCATAGTCTTTCATCCCTTTAATAATTATGTTTGCTGCTCTATTTTGTCTTTCCTTGCTTTCTCTATCTTGCATGTTGTCAACCCGAATGTTTGTTTCTCCTTCCCTATTAGTAGAATTGTTAATGACTTGAGCCCAAGTTTTGGAAACTTTTGTGGAATATCCTTTCCTTTCTTCTCTTGCTTTCTCTTCATGGTTGTCTATTTGGGAACCTCTTTCCCTTTATCCTGGGATGGTTTTGCATTCACCACCTCTGTACTTTCCACTATAGATTTCTTTATGTTTTGCACATACGCCTTCATATGTTGCCATTCTGTCTTCCTTATTAGGAGAGCTTCCTGTAGCAATGCCACTTGTTCTTTCAAAACTTTATTACTTTATTCTAAAGCCTTGTTCTCAGTTGATATTATATGAATTTTATGATTTCTTTCCTACTCTTTAGCTTCTAAAACCTCCAATATTTGTTTTACATTTAATGATTCTTTCACATAAAGATCAGATGACCAGGTGAGAGCTGTGGATGTGGGACTATAGAAGGTAGAATCATCAATGAATTTTCCTCTGGGCTTGTTGTTGCCACATGCTTACAGAGGGGACTTGTTTGAATGCTTATTGTGAAGGGCCCGAGTACTTTCCCTTAGAGACCATTTTTTATTTGTCTGCTCCCATTTTAGACGGGTTAATATTCGTTTTAAAATGCCCCAATACTGTTTGACATTGACCCAAACCCACTTCCAAGCTTTGGCGGATGAGGCAATTTTCACTTGTCCTAGATCATTTGTCCCCACTGGCTCTGAAATTTCTTGTCCCGTTGTCATGTTTGAATGCATTTCTAGATACTCCCAACAAAATTACTGACAAATTTAGACATTCGATTGAACAGTAACCGTGCATGTTTCCTTTACCTTTCACTTCATTTCATTTAACGACGACTCAATGTTGTGTGTGCGATCCTCATCAAAAGTGATTAGGGGCAACTTACTTTTTTACCTTAACAGTATTGATGATTTACCTCCATTGACGTCGATGTAAGTGTCTATGTGTATGAAATTCAAATGATTTCTTCCCACGTTGAGAATCCTCTGCCTAATGGCCTCCCTCATCTTCACTGCTCCCAATCTGTTTCACCACATTATTCCGCTGTCATAATATCCCCCAGCATTATTACAATCCGGATTGAACCTAGAACATATGCTTTGCTCAGATTCAATGCTCTCTTTTAGGCTCCTTGGTTCCTTGGTTCCAATTTCCTATTACCTTTGTTACCTTTGTTACTTTTGTTACCTTTGTTGAAACTTTCAATAGTGCATATAGAAATTTCTATTAAAGAAACGTTGGACAATGTCATTGTATATAGAACTTTATATTAAAGAAACTTTGACAATGTATATATAACAACAAGATATATATTCCAAGTGCCATTTTTTTAACAATATCATATTTTAAGTGCCATTTGTCTTCACACCACCTCCCCAACTTTCCACCGCTTCACCTTTTCCTCACGACCTCATCCTTTTGTTGCATGCTTGTCTAGCACATTGCTTGTTGCATAATTATGGAAATTATCACTATAACTTTGGCTCTGAGAAATGCCAACAAAGTAGAGGTCCCTTCAACCACTAAGAAAGGAGAAGTATCTAAAGACTCTTCATCTACAATTGGACCACAGAGTGGGAATTCTTCATCTACATCACTGGACCACAAAATGGGAATTCCTCATCTGCACCACAAGACTCTTCATTTGCGTCAAACCCTTCATTTGCATCATAGGACTCTTCATCTGCATCACAGGTAAATCATTATAAAATTCTTATTGCTAAAATAGTTGGACTCTTAAACTAGCTCAATTTCAGTAACAAAGATTCAGACTAAGTGTATTTCATGGCATCATCACATCATAAAGTATGTCATTACATATAGTGTTGAAATAGAAGGATATGGCACATAACTGCATAATTGAAAGCACATCAAAAGCAGTGGCATATAAACAATAGCACATATCGTGGTATCTCTTATGATAATTGAAGCATAGCCACATGAGGTTCTGAAGCAATAATGAAGGCTTTTCACTATTTACCACTATGATAGGGATGATAATGAATGTTGCAACTTTTCTTTGTTAGCTTTCTTCGCTATTGTAATTCATTCCACAACTAAATCTACCATAGCCTCTTCTAGTTTGAATGTTGTTTGATCTCCATCTGATGGTGGTAATTGAAAGTGTTGAGGATCCTCGCTACATGAGGTACCCAATTCTTACAAGTGCCATGGATATTTGTTGCAGAAATTCATTTTCTCAACACCAAGTTTCCTTTATGAATGTTGGTGGTGGCCTTTCCATCATAAATAAGGTGTCTTTCGGGCCTGCGCATCCTGCGTACTTTGCAGGTTGATTGTCTCACCAACAAAACCACACTACTACAAATGGCCCCTTGGATGACATCGAATTAGTGTACCTAAGAGAAGCCAAGAAAAATGATGCAGGTTGATGGAGAGTTAGATAGGTTATTCCAAGCCTCCAAAGACATACAAGGCCAACTTCCTTCTTCTGGTTGGTTGGGTTCATAGGATTTTCCTTCTCCTGAGTGGGCAGGTGAATAAGTGATTGGGTTAGCGAATAAGTGACACATTGGGCGAACCTTTCCGTTTATCTTCCCCTTATTTTCACAAAATAAATATAAACCGGTCAAAAGCATTGAATTTGGGTCTACCTTCTATGCTTCCACCATCGCTTCGATCTCAAACTGGGCCAACTCAACAATTGGATTTTTTTTTAATCTTTAGGTAATGAAAACAATTTATGGCTATTGGTGCAGATCGATTTGCCTCCTTGGAAGTATCCACAGTTGAATGTGTAACTCTCCTATTGTTCGAGGCCAAAGGGAATAATAACTAGATAGAGGACTGGCTGGAAGCACTAGATTTGGCTCAGGGACCCAACTATAGCTGGTTCATCACGGTATGTGGTGTCTTTCATTATGCATCCTGGGTCACAAACCAAAAACACATGCCACAACAAGCGGATCTTAGCTAACTCTTTCTTACAACACAATATAAGTTCTGGTTCATTCTATTGGTTGCAGGGCTTTTAATTGGCACTCTCGTCTAGTTTATTCCTTCTATGTGAAGCATACTCACACATTTAAGGGTATGAATTCTGTGTTAGCCTTAGGAAGGGCGTGAATTATGTCTTAGTTGGGTTGATCCACAAAGTAGAAAATCACAACCCTCAACACTAATAATGTTGCTACATGAACTGGCAGCTCTAGGTGGCTCTCCATTATAGAAATCAGTGAAGGCAGAAAACACATCCTTATCTATAGTGTCCTCTACTCAAGGCTAACATCTACTCAAGATCTATGATCACAAAGAAGAAAATCACAACCCTCAGCGCTCACAATGATGTTGCATGAACTTGGCAGCTTTGGGTGGCTCTTTATTATAGAAAAAAATGAAGGAAGAAAACGCAAAAAGCCAGACAAAGATGCACTGGGGAAGATATGTATTGTATGAGGGAATTCAAGAGAGAATAATAGTGATACGTAGGGGCACGTGGCTTGCCTGCAAGCACTACATGCATATTGGATAGTTGCTATTTGTTTTTATTATTTTATTATTTTTAATTATATAATATATGGATTGTTAACGTATATGGTTGTTGAACGTTCAAACACATGGGAAACATGTGTTTAGTGTAGCCAAAAATTACCTTGTAACAATTCAATCCCAATCAAATGGATTGCGAGAAACAAAGTATTCCTCAATGACAGAAAATAAACATTTCAAGGAAGACTTAACAATAGCATTCCTACTTTCGAAAGTCTTGGTAGGCAATAGATGAATTCATGGTGATTACAAGGGGAAAACTATATTCCTGAATACACATATCGTTGAGGAGGTTTGGAATAAGAAGTACATTTGCCATAGGAGGAAGTCTCCAAGGAAGCATCCTCGCCCATTTGAAACCACCATAAGTTTAGTTTGCCATAAAATCGACTAGCATTTTTAGTATTTCCTTTCTTGTATGTATAATTGCAAAACAGATAAAAAATATAGTGTATCAAAATAAGCCTCCATCAGTATCATGCAGTTTAGTAGAGACATCAGTATCATGCAGTTTAGTATTAGTCTCTACTATAGCGAATGTGTATAATAAATAGCCTTAATCTATTGTTTTGATAATTTAATAAACATTTGTAAATGCTTCGCAACCACTAAAACATATGGACACTTGCAATAGTATGTACTTACATAATATCTAAATACCGTGAACTCATAAAAGCTATGAATGATACCTCTTAGTAATTGAAGTGCATTATATACAATAGTATGAGTCAAGTGATACATTTCTCTCTTCAAACAACATTTACTTTTGCCAGAGGGTAGCCTTATTTGTATATTGGAAAACTTATGTTGCACATGACTATGGAGTTGTTCACCCTTCCATAGAATAGATACATTAACCCGTATTCGTATACCTTTCATTTTCTCATGGCATGTTCTTTGTACAACCAGCATAAGTAGACCGACTATAAATATGAACTTTATTAGTTGTTGTCGTTGAGACATGATAAACGGCCAATAAGTTTAGACATGACAACCTTTGTGGTTACCAAAGCTTTATCCACGCTAATCACGCAATTATTTTGTTAACTCATGTTTACCATGATGTGCTCGGCTCCTCTATCGGGTAGTGGTTACTCATTAATGATCTATGGTATTTCTTCTTATTCAGTGGGAAATCCACACTAATTGTGTCATAAAACAGTAAGTTTAACTTTTTACAAAATAATAAATAAATATAAATAAATGATTAAATACACTTTATGGTATATTATTATAATATTTAATTAATATTATATTAGATAATTAATACTAATTAATTAACTATATAATATAATATATAATTATTAATATATTAATATATTATTATATTATAATCATTATTATAATATATGTTTGTTATTAGATAATATAATATATAGTTATAATTGAAGTTTTTGAGATGGAAAGAGTTTTGGAAACTTTTATGACAGTTAGGGTGAACCACTCAATCTTTGGACTATTTGCATGGATTTTTTTTGTAGATTTCATTTGTAGATCGTCCAATGGTGAATCCTTGGGACTTAGCGAATAAATTTGTTTCTTTTGTAGGTATGGCTTCTAGTTAAGCTAACTCTTCTTCGATTTTGTACAACTCTACACTGAAGTTTGGTTCTAGTCTTTTCATGGTACAAGAAATTTCTTCCTTTAATGTTCTTGTGGATGAGGAAGTCTTTTGCCGTGAAAAATATTTTTCGGAGAATGGTTTGGTTTGTACGTTTAATGAATACTGACCACGGTTGGTTGATCTGCATAAATGGATTTTCTGAGACATAGAGGCCCCTTTTGATGGACGAGTTGAATATTTACCCTATTGCACGAGGTTTCTTCACTGTGGTTTTTGATAAGATTGAGGATAAGAAGGCTATCTATGAAGTTGGGCCATGGTTTTGGAGGAGTGTTGGCTTTTTCATGTAGCTCTGAACTCCGACTTTTGACCCAATAACTGCATCAGTTTCTACAACCCCAGTTTGGGTAAGGCTTTTGAACCTTCCCTTGCATTTCTGGAATCACACGTCACTTTCCTCCATCGTGAATGCATTAGGAAAATTATATCATAGTTGTCTTGAAACAAAAAAAAATCAAGACTACTTATGTCTGCATTTGTGTGGAGATGGACTTCAACAAGGGTTTTCCTGCGGAGTTTAATTTGATGGCCCTAAATTATGTTTGGGTCCAAAAGCTCGACTATGAGAATATCTTATTTCAGTGTAAAGCATGCTATAAAATAGGGCATGTAATTAAAAATTGCCCCAAGCATTCTCAAAACAACAAATATCGGAAAAAACCCCAAACTGGCCCAAATGATGGGAAGGTACACAAGGTGATCACTATACGGTATTCAAAGAAGAAGAGCTTCAGGAAAATAAAGAACCAGAATACAAGTAGCAAGCAAATTCAGTCAAATAAACTGCAACATCATAAGCTAAGCAAGAAAAATCGATTGCCAATGTGGATCCTTTGGTCGCCAATAAGGATTCCCTAGACGTAGAATTAGTGGAAAAGCAAAAATCCCTCATGGAAAATAGATTCCCTTCAAAAACGGTAAGGAATCTTGTTGAAAAGGAAACATCTTGGGTAGGTCAGGCAGATGAGAAAGATTTCAAGAATAATATTGTGCAGTTTCCGAAGACCAATCCATTGGAACTTGCAGAAAATGTGGGTTGGATTCAAGTTGAGAAGAAAGGAAAAATGTTTTTCTCCAAGAAAAACAAGAAATCAAACTAGATAAAAATAAAATTATAGTGGAAAATGGAATGTAAATGTGTCTGTATTTTGGGTTTTTTTTGGAAAATATTTAGTTGGAAAAGAACTAAATTTTTTTTGTCATGGGAACTCGTTTGAGGGTTTGGATTGAGCCTTCATGCTCAATCTCAAACCTGCAAGGAGGTTTGGAATATTTAAAGGTTTTGGCATTGTAATCCAAATTTTTTATAATACAAATCTCTACACGTTTCGTTTTTATATATATAATTGATATTATAATATTATTCTATATAAAATATTAGTGTTATTATATGAGGATTAGATGTATTGGTAAGACTTTTTCCATATTAAAATTATTGTGATATATGTAGAATATATATATATATATATATCTATATCTATATATATAGTTTGTAATATATATATATTTTTAACATGATCGTCTACTCTTATATTATAAAAAACTGCATTAAGCAGGTGCTGTTACATAAGATGCAGAGAAAAGGAGAAAAGAAGTCCAAAATAGGATCGCAGCCCTTGACTTCTGAGAATTAAACTTAAAGAAAATATGTTGGAATAGATAGCGGCTATATTGCCGGACAAAAAGGCCAGCTAGAAGGCAAACTTTGCTGGACATATGATTATTTACCAGAACTGATTAACCGAGTCTTCCACCTGGGGCTCCTTTTTGATGCTTGCCTTGGTAGATGCCTCTGCTTGCATACTCTGTGCGATAGTCTTTATGTGAGTGATGGCCTCCTCCAGGTGTTGGAATTTCTCCTTGAGGCTCTCTATCTCTGCTTTTTGTTTTTCTAGTTTTTTCCTCTTGGACCTGCTGTCTTCTTGGAAGTCTTCTTTGAGTTCATTGTGATGTTTAATGAACCGAGCGATCATGAAGCAGTGTTGTTTACAGAGAGTGCATGTATTGTTTCCAAGCACACGATCCAGCGGGTTCTCTTGCTGTTCATGGCCCTCCTGAGCTTCTTTCTGCTTTCTGTTCTCTGAGGGCTCTGCCATTGCTAAGTAGGAAAGAGTTAGCAAACAAAGAGTCTGGGAATGGCACGATTTATACCTGAGAGCTGTGTAGGGAGCGAGCTCTTCATGATTGCTTTGAGGACTGCCTCGCTTGATGCTGGGGAGCTGAGCCCGAGAGTGAGACAACAATGGCTTGGGAGGATAAGCGCACTGTTTGCTTCTGCTGCTGAGAACGATCAGGTTCCTCTCTAAACGCACAACTTTCCAAGGCTGTTTCTGATAAAGCAGGAGTGTTCTGTGATAGTCGGGAGAAGGGAGGTGGTTATAAAGGAATGGGGGAGGCCAGCCATGATGAGAGGTCGGATTATTTTTATTTAAAAGGACTGAGTGCATATCTTGCTCAAGATTCTTGATGCAGTCGATGAGGAAGGGGAGGGGACGTTTACCAGAATTCAAAGGGAGGAGAGCACGAGATATAAGAGGATACTTTGTACTGGTCACGATGGAGCAAAGGAGGGAAAGCATAGTGAAGGAGGCGTAGTGAAGATCGAGGAAGGTATGACTGCTGAAATGACTGATATAAGGACGGATTCTGAGGGTGCTGATCGGGTAGGCTGTCTGACAGCTTGATCTACTACGGGATTGCCTTTTCATATATCCTCTCATTCTCTCGAATTTGTCCTTGCTGTCTGCTGACAACCTTGGTTGCTAAGGAGTCTGCTTCTGTATTGTTTTCTCTTAGAACGTGTAAGAAGGTTGAGAATGTGCCTGAGATTGTCGTGAATCCTGGTCTTGATGTTGTTGAGGCCTTCCTTAATGAACTCTTTGCCTGTAACCATAGCGGCGATGATGATGGCCGAGTCCCCCAATATTATTGCGTTCCTAATTCCCAATCTAGACAGAATTGAGGTACCCAGTAGGAGGCTGTAGGCTTCAGCTGCATTATTGGAGGCATTCCCCAGTCCCCATTCATAGCTAAGAATGGTTTTCCCATTGTGATCTTTGATGATTCCCCCTGCTCTGGCTTTCCCAGGGTTGTTCTTCGAAGCACCATCAAAGAGAAGAAAAGGGCGCTTCTGATTGAGGATCCACTGTTTTACCTCTTCCTTGGATCCTCTGAGTTTCCAATTAGACCGTTTCTTGTAGACTTTAGTCTGGGGGAGATGATTTTGGATGTGGTTGAGGCTGAATTTATTATACCAATCTCTCTCTTCTTGAGCCCAGCTCGTCTGATCTGGAAGAGCTATGTAGTTTGTGCTGATAGTTTCAGAAATGCTGGCGATTGTCTTTGCAAGGATACTGGCCATGTTGGGCTGTTTGTTGTTGAAAACATAGTTATTTCTGGCTAGCCAGAGATGCCAGCAGAGGGTGGCTGGGATGCATTTCCACACTCTGATTAGATTGAGCTTGCCTTTCCTGGAGAAGGGGTAGCTTTTCCTCCAATTTTTCTGAAGGTTGGAGATCTGATCAAAACTTTCGCGGGTTTCCATGGGGCTTGTCACCTGCTTCCAGCAGCTCTGAGCTAAGGGACAGAGTAAAAGGGTGTGTCGGATGGACTCCTCCTCTGCTCGACAGAAGCAACATATCGAAGGACCCTGGATTCCTCTTTTCCTTAAGTTCTCAGCTGTAAGAATTTTCCCTTTAAGGAGTGTCCAATTGAAGTATTTCACTTTTGGGAGGCATTCTGACTTCCAAGCAGCTGTGTGGAGATTCCAATTTGCTGAAGGGGTTATGTTTTGCAAGGTTTTGTATCCTTCTTTCACCGTGAAATTCCCTCCACAGGAGTCCCAGATATATCTATCTTCAGTCCCCATATTGGTTGGAGCAGAACCAGAAAGAGATTGCTTAAGATTGAGCCATAAATCTCTGAGGTCGAGGGGGGGTTGCAGATCCTTCCAGTCGAGCCATCTGTTTTGGTTCCAAATAGATATGTCAAACAAGGAGGTTAACTTTCGTTCTTCCATCCATTCTTGCAGGGGTCGGAGGCCTTGGAGGAGGTTTCTCGGTTTTGAACCCATAATACTGTCAGACCAAATCTTGGTGTCCTTTCCATTACCTGGGAGTTTGGAAGCATTTTCTCTAAAGTGAGGCAAAACTTTTTTGATAAGTCTCCACATCGGGGTGCAAGGCCTGTCTACAATTGGTTCAGTGAGAATGTTAGAATTCGGGCCTCTGAGGTATTTTCTTTTTATGGCTTCCACCCATCACGATCCTTTGCCTGAGAGAATCTTCCAGATCAATTTGAGCCCCAGAGCCTGGTTGGAAAGACTTGGAATTTTAATGGAGAGGCCTCCTTTTTCGTAAGGAAGAGTTACCTGATCCCATTTGACAAGGCTGAATTTCTTGGACTCCTGTTTTCCTCCCTGCCAGAGAAAAATTCGCATGATGAGTTCCATATGTTTGTGAGTACTGGCCGGAGCCATGATTACCGCATACTGGTAGATTGGGAGGGCTGAGAGAACAACCTTGATGAGAATTGTTCTGCCTGCTAAGTTGAGCCAAGAGACTCCCCAACTCTGAAGTAGACCTCTCATCTTTTCTATATGTTTTGTTCAGACATCAGCCTTGACAGGTTCTTTAGCCAGAGGCAAACCCAAGTAGGAGAAAGAGCTCCAATTCCTTTGCATTGGGATGTCCAGTATCAAGGATATTCTTTGTTGAATTTGGAAAGGAACATTCCATGTATATATTTTGCATTTCCTATTGTTCAATTTACCCCCAGAGGCTGAAAGGAAAGCATCCAAGGCTCTTTTAAATCTCCTTGCCATTAGACTAGAGGCTCCCCCGATTAAGAGAGTATCATCCACGAAGAGTGAGTGATTTATCTCTTTTATCCCTCTTTCTATGCAGATTCCCATGATCTCTTTGTTGCTGCGAAGATGTTCTAGATGAATACTCAAGGTCTCAGCCATGATGATGTAGAGGAATGGGGAGAGTGGGCATCCTTGTCTCAGCCCCTTGGAGCTTCTGAAGTATTTGCTAGGTCGACCATTGATCAAAGGGGTAGTCCAGGGGTTGGAGATGCACCCATTGATGATGCTGATGAAGTTGTTTGAGAACCCAAATTTTTTTAGTACTGCAGTTAGGAAAGAGTGGTCCACACGGTCAAAAGCATTAGCCATATCAAGTTTGATTATCATTCCTCGCTCTCCTCTGTTAAGGCTGCTGTGTATGGCTTTCTGGATTAATATGACATTATCTGTTATTTGCCTGCTTGGAACAAAGCCTCCCTGATTTTCAGATATTAAAAGGGGGAGGAATTTCTTGAGCCTGTTGGCAAGGATTTTTGTTATAATCTTGTAGGAGACATTGCATAATGAAATGGGGCGAAACCTGTCAAACGAGAGGGGATTTGCTTCCTTAGGGATCAGAGCAATGTGGAAAGATTTGGTATTTTCTCCCAGCTTGTGATTTCTGAAAACTTTCTTTATCATTCGCACAAAGTCTTTTTTGATTATTTCCCAGTGTTGACGGTAGAATGCAACCGTGAATCCGTCCGGGCCCGGAGCCTTATCTTGCTGCATGCTGAAGGTCGCAACTCTGATTTCCTCTTCTGTGAGGTCTTGCTCCAACTCTTTGTTATGATCCTCTGATAATTTGCACTCTATTGTACTGAGAAAGTCAGCGTTGTCAGTTTGTTGAGGAGCTGCTGAGAGGAGGGCCTTGAAGTGATTATAAGCTGTATTTTTAATTTCTTCTTGATCCTTCAACACTTTCCCATCAGCCTCTATTTTATCGATTTGGTTGCCAGCTCTCCTGAGTTTGATGTTGTTGTGAAAAAAGGTGGTATTTTTGTCCCCAGCTTTCAGCCATAGGCAGCGAGATTTCACTCTTTGTTCCTCTTCCTCTACGCGGTTTTGTCGGTAGAGTTCCCTATACATATTTTTTTCCTGCTCTAAATCCTCGACTGAGTATTGAATGTGCTCTTTATCTTTATGCCAAAGCTCCATCTTTGTAAGCAGGTCTGATTTTTTTTTCTTTTCAGAGATCGCCGCTTCCTTTGCCCACTGCTTTATGACTGCCCGTAGCTGTTTTAATTTTGTTTCCCAGACAAAGTGAGGCGATCCTATTACTTCCTTAGCCCACTGGTTTTGTATAAGGGTGCGAAAGTCTTCTTGGAGGTCCCAAATTTTATTATATTTGAAGGGTAGTGGCCCCAAATTTCTTCCTTTATCCAGAATGAGAATCACAGGCTTGTGATCCGATGCTGAGGCGTGAATTAAGTGGCTCTTGATGGACTGAAAATTTTCTACTATTCCTTCCTGAAGTAAAAACCTGTCCAATCTCTCCTTGATATTGTGAGATCCTGATCTTTTATTGCTCCATGTATATTTGCCATTTGACAGACGGGTGTCGATCAGGTTGTATGACTGTATAATGGATTCTAGCTTATCTCGTGAGGAGTCTGCATGATAATTTACACCAAATTTTTCTTCCACATGTCTTATTAAATTCATGTCTCCCCCAAGAATTATCCGACTGTTTTGAACAGAGAGGAGATCTGCCTCTATGGTATTCCAGCAGCTGGCTTTGTCCCTGTAATGATTTGGAGCATATATGTTGTAGATGTGGTAAACTTCCTGAGTACCTTTATTTTTCAAGTCTGTTCTGATCCACCAGTTGCATAGTTGTGAGTTGATGATTTCCCATTTATTGTGACTCCATATTGTTCCTATTCCTCCTGAGGCCCCATCTGAGCCTATTGATAGACCTGTAAAATTTTTAAAATGTTGAGTTTGGTGGTGAAAGTCCTGCTCGGTGATTTTGGTCTCCTGGATAAGGAGAAAGTCTGGCTGCTCCTGTTTTAATAAATCCTTGATTGCTTTCAGTTTTACGAAAGAGCCCATCCCCCTACAATTCCAAGAGACCAAGATCATTATTTACCATTTGTTGGGTGGGATCCGGACTTCTCCTTTGCCTTTTCTCCACTCCCTTTTAGCTTGCCTAGGTATGAATCCATAGGTTGCTGTGTTCCCGTTGCCATCTCCTTTGCAGCTGTTTCATCTCTGAGTTCTTTATTTGTCTTCCGACCAACTTTTCTCGGGGGATCTGACGGCTGATTGGCTTCTTTCGATTTGTTTCTAGTGAGGATTCTTTCAATGGTGGGAGGGGGGCAGGGGGGAGGGATCGAGCAGGGAGAGGCTGGACGAGGGGACGGGGGGAGGAAGGTTCTTCAACAGATAAGGATTCAAAGGGGTTGGAGGATGAAGGGAGGGCTGGGTTAGGGGGGGGGGGGGAGGGGGGGCAGGCTTGATTCCGGAGGGGTTTTAGAGATGTTTCCCTGGATGGGGGAGGGCTTTTTTCTTTTTACATGTTCCCATGATCCTTCAACATTTTCCTCATTATTCTCAACTTCATTTGTTTTTAACTTACTACATCTATTTGCGAAGTGGCCATATTCGTGACATACCTTGCATTTGAAGGGGAGCTGCTCGTAGTCCAACTGCTGAATGTGCATCCATTGATCCACCTTTATCTTTATGGCTTCTGGTAGACCTTTCCCTAGGTCTACTTCAACGCAGATCCTTGCGCATGCGTGCATGTTCTCCCTTGGTTCAGATCTGTCAATGTATTTTCCTACTACATTTCCTATTGCTTTTACTGATTCATCCCTCCAGCAATGAAGCGGAAAGTGGGGGAGCCGCACCCAAACTGGAACTGCATTTGGAATATCCATTTCCGGGTCGAAATCCGGGGTCCATCTGTTCAAATAGAGTCCTCTTGTGTCCATGAAGTAAGGTCCATTACGGAAGATGAGATTCTTGTCTTCTTTCGACTCAAAAAGAAAAGTATCGTATCCACATCCACAGAATCTGATGGCGATATTTCCTTGGATCATTGCGCTCCAGTTGCGCTCAACCCATTTTTGAACTGATCTTGGGGAGGGCCAAAGGCCGGTGAACTGGCCTACTAGACCTCTTTCCGCAAGAGCTATTGCAGATTTCCTTGGAAGGGAGGGAGGTAGATTAAACTCTGGGATTTCATCCAGCTTTTTAATGAACTTTGTTACTGAGGGGCGAGGTCTGTCATCTGAGGGTTCAGAAAAGAGTGAGGCAAAAATTTCTTCGTGATTCTTTGTAACTTGGGGGGGGGGGGCCCTGCCATTGCAGGCCCGCAGGGAACGACGAAGGAACAAAGCGGGAGGGGGGTTGGGTCCCCGAGGGCAGGGGCCAGCGAAAACGACAAGCACGGGAGGGGATCGAGGTGCAGAGGCCCAGCCAGGCAGGGCCTGGGGGGCGAAGGCAGGAGCGCGCAGGAGATTCAAATCGCCAGAGCTCTCAGCGGACCTACTAACTATGTTGGTAGACCTATAGTTTGTAATATTATTAATACATATTAAGACTATATATGTGTATGTTAAGAGTATATGTTTCTTCATAAGTCGTTGGAGTAATATCTGGAATTTATCAAGAGCATACACTTCACGAGGGTGGGCGAGCCTACTCCTTGAGCCTTATGACAAGGGGCCAAATATGTCCCCTGGGATTTGAATTCAGGTGGAGGGTGGACGAGCCTACATCTCATTATACCAACCATTCATTCGTCCCACAAGGAGACTATACTTCCATAAACTTTAGTAGTCAAATCTTTGCACAAAGATTGGTCCCCCATCCCATAAACAAGGAAGTATCATACACTCATCTGATGTCTGGTAGATTATTATTATTATTACTTGTTAAATTATAATACGTCGATGGGCATATATATTTCAACCTCTGGTGGAAGTCCATCGATGGAATTATTTATTTATTTATTTATCAAGGGCTAGGATCAACTATTGCTCGAATATTCTTTGTCTAAGAGCTCCATGGACAATTGTGATGAGAGGGAGATGGAAGAGTCATGGAAATGTGGCGATAAAGTATTGAAGCGTCATCTGAAACTGAAGGGTGGGCATGGTAGTGAGCATGTCTTGTCAAAAGCGAATGCCACATTACGAAAGAATAAAACATTTCAGTACCAAAGAAAAGAAAGGCGTTTTAAAGATAGAAGATAACAATGGTTTATGGTGTTGCTTAGCTCAGTTTTTTTTTTTTGTATTGTTGGACTGGTTGTTGAGCATTCTTCAGTTACGATTATTCAGATTTGTAATTGAAGCGTAGGAACATATTTTTTACGGAATGGTATGCGCATTTGGATCAGATATCATGGTGAGAAGTTTGGAGAAAGAGCATGCGACTATGTGTGGACATAGAAAGAGGTGAGTGTTTCGATAATTGTACGTAGTGTATGAATCTGGTTTTATACAAAAGAAATTTTTCTTTTCGATTTTCTCGGCTCATTATATTGATAACATAAATCTGGTCTCAAAACTGGTAAAGGTGTGAATTCTATTGGTAATCATTTGAGTGTTATTCTTGTAGTGACTGGATGTAAAAATGCGTCGGGATCTTGTGGAATTTGCAGTGAATCTTCTCATCAAAATTTGGGGTCGTCTACCATCTATCGAGTAAGAGAAGGCATTTTTTGTTTGCTTTTTTAGATATAGAATTAGTTATGAATTGTTTAGAAGGTTTAGCTTTGTTTCACATGTAATGTCCTGTAAAAAGAAATAAAAAGAATTTAGGTTTGAAATTACAAGCGACAATGCTAAATGGAAGTTCTTTCTTTGTAATCGAATACAAGTTTCACATAAGTAGTGTAAAGAGGGTGTGAATAATATATTACGAAACATAAATCAAAATGGAGGAAAGCAGGAAAATTTTGTTAAAAGGTTGCAGATGAGCAACAATATATGCACATGGAGGTGAGGTCAGACGAAGGGACACTGGGGAAGGTTGAATTCAAATATAAGTGATTGCAAGAAAGTAGAAGAAAGTGATAGTTGTGACGCAAAAAATGTAGAAACAATGTTTTAACTGCAGTCATGGCTGAGGTGAGTCGGGTAGTGGAAAGGCAGAATGGAAATGCATATGAGTTTGTTGTAGTCGTGACCCTAACCCCGACATAAAAGGTGTTGTGGTGTATTGGTGGTCGGGGTTGAAGTCATTCGGGTAGTAGGAAGGTAGGATGTTGTTGCATAGAAGTTAATTGGAGGGGAACGTTGACCCTGGCATGCAACGTAGTCAAAGTACTGCCATAAAAAACTTTAGAAAAGGAATTTTCTTTCAAATTATATTGATATAATGTTATTTAAAAAAAATGTTTTTTGTTTTAACAAATGTTTGGGAAGGATGTTTTCAGCATGTTTAATATCATAATTTACATGCTTAAAAAGATGAAAGTAAGAGAAAGTGATTGTCGACACGGAAATCGATAAAAATAATATTGTATTAGTTGTTGGAGCTGCAGACAGTTGGGTGGTTGGAGGTCGGGATGGTGTTGCGTAGAAGTTAGTTGGAGGGGAGACCAACCTCGGCGCACAAAGTTTTCGGCGTACTCACAAAATCTTATTTTTTAATTGTTTTTTTTTAGTGTTATTTTGTAAGAATTGTTAGTTGAAAAGATGTTTAAAAAGAAAACTGAGTTTCAAAAATGGAATTTTTCTTCTAATTATCTTGATATAATGTTTTTATTTTTCATTTGTTTTTTTAACGACAATGTTATTTTCGAAGAATTGTTAGTTGAAAAGACGCTTTAAAATAGAAATGATATTTTTTTATTTTTATTTTTTCAAATTGCGTTCATATAATGTTATTTAAAAAAAATGATTTTTTTTAATAAATGTTTGCCAAGGATATTTTAGAGAATGTTTAATATGATAATTTGCATGTTTAAAAAGATGAAAGTAAGAGAAAGTGATTTTTGGCACGAAAATCGATAAAAATAATATTGTATTAGTGGTCGATGCTAAAGATAGTCGGGTGGTCGGAGGTCATGATGATGTTGCATAGAAGTTAGTTGGAAGGGAAGCTGACCCCGATGTGCAACATTTTCGGCATACTCGCGAAATATTATTTTAAAATTTTATTTATTTATTTTCAGTGATGTTATTTTGCAAGGATTATTAGTTGAAACGATGGTTATTTTGCAAGAATTGTTAGTTGAAAAGATGTTTTATAAGAAAACTAAGATTCAGAAATGAAAATTTTCTTATAATTGTCTTGATATAATGTTTTTATTTAAAAAAAAAAAATTAAGACAATGTTATTTTTGAAGAAGTGTTAGTTGAAAAGATGTTTTAAAAGAGAAATGATAATTTTTTTCTTCAGAAAAAGGGATTTTTTCAAATTGCATTCATATAATATTATTTTTTAAAACTTGTTTTTTGTTTTAACAAATGTTTTCCAGGGATATTTTAGAGCATGTTTAATATGATATTTTGCATGTTAAAAAGATGAATGTAAGGGAAAGTGATTATTGGCACGGAAATCGATAAAAACAATATTGTGTTGGTGGTCTGAGCTAGAGACAATTGGGTGGTCGGAGGTCAAGATGGTTTTGCATAGAAGTTAGTTGGAGGGGAGGCAACCTCGGCGTGCAATGTTTTCGACGTAGTCGGTTTTTTTTCGGTGATCTCATTTTCCAAGGATTGTTAGTTGACAAGATGTTTAAAAAGAAAAACGAGTTTTGGAAATGGATTTTTTTTTTAAATTGTCTTGATATAATGTTATTTTTTGAACAAGTGTTTGCGAAGGATATTTTTCAGCATGTTTCATATGATAATTTGCATGTTTAAAAAGATGAAAGTGAGAGAAAATGATTGTTGTCATGGAAATTGAAAAAAATAATATTGTATTGGTGGTCGGAGGTGAAGACAGTGGGGTGGTCGGAAGTCAGAATGGTGTTGTGTATAAGTTAGTTGGAGGGGAGGTCGACCCCGACGCACAACATTTTCGGCGTACTCACAATTTATTTATTATTATTATTATTTTTTCTTTTTCTTTTTCGGTAATGTTATTTTCCAAGAATTGTTAGTTGAAAAGATGTTTAAAAAGAAAAAGGAGTTTTTTTTCAAGAAAGCAAATTTTTGTTTTGAATGTATTAATATAATTTTATTTTTAAGAAATTGTATTTTTTAACAAATGTTTGCTAAGGATATTTTTTAGCATGTTTAATCTGATAGTTTGCATGTTTAAGAAGATGAAAATAAGAGAAAGTGATTGCTGGCATAGAAATCATTAAAAATAATATTGTAAAAATAAGAGAAAGTGATCGTTGGCATAGAAACCAATAAAAATAATATTGTATTGGTGGTTGGAGCTGAAGATAGTTAGGTAGTCGGAAGTCAAGATGGTGTTGCGTCTAAGATAGTTGGAGGGGTGGCCAACCCGACATATAATGTTTTTGGTATATTCACAAAATCCTATTGTTTTTTTGGGTAATGTTATTTTCCAAACATTGTTGTTGAAATGATGCTTTAAGAGAGAAAATATTTATTTTTGCAAGAATGTGAATGTTTTCGAAATTGTCTTCAAATGTTTACGAAGGATATATTTTAGCATTTTTAATTTGATTATTTGCATGTTTGATAGGATGAGTCTTTTTCAAGGATTTTATCATTTTCAATGTAGCGTGGAATGTTTGATTTGGTTTCAGGAAAGTTGTTGATTTTCCAATGGATTTAAGTATTTGGAAGTTTTTTCCATTTGAGATTCTTGAGCTTGTATTTCATTAGCTTCCTCTATTGGTGATGATAAAATTTTGGTTGGTTTGTAAAGAATGGAGTGTTGTGTTGGAAAACCCAATTTTTCTTGCTTCTTGCAATCGATGTAGCGACAAAGAATTTGGATTTATTTCTTTGCCAGCTAGTATCAAGGATAGTTGCTTTGTTGGATCTTACCTTAATGACAAAGGACAGATCTCTCGGTTGGTTTTTCCTTTTCTTGAATCTAGATACAAATTTCAATGTATGGTTGGATCAATGGTTTTTTTCACTGCGCTTGGAGGGTCTTTGCATTCAAAGAATTATTTCATAGTAAACCCTTTTACAAAGACCTTTAGAAATATTGGGAGTGTGAGTATTGGAGAGTGGGGATTCTTCTCTTTGTTGGAGAAATTTAGTCCATAGAAATATGATTGGGTTGTGTTGAAACATGTGTGCAAAAACATGGAATCACATTTTTTTATTTGCATGAGTGTAGACATGGTTTGGAGAAGGACGAAACCCCCTTTTGGTGGTGTAACGCCCCCAAAGGAGGCTATCTTTCACAAAGGGAATTTTTTCTAGTTATAGTTAGATAGAGATTATGACGATTACCCTTTCTATGTTTACACTATTTATTGGTTGAATGTTATAAGAAATCAATGGGGTTTTTCATTTGTTCCTATCCCTGACATATGGTGTATGGCATTAGGATTGTATGCGAACCAACTGATTTGTCTTCTAAACAACATCTCAATGTCTATTTGGTCACTTAAAGAGATAGACAATTTTGATTTTGGGCAAGTTTCAATTGGACGCATCATAGAATATTTTGAAGATGATTGGGAGTTCAGTTGGAGATTGTTTGATATTATGTCAATGGATATAAGTAATAAATGCCCAGGCTATGTACATTTTTATGTAATCGAAGGAAAAGTACTTATGTTTGGTTTTATGGAAGTCCAACTAAAGGTATATGATATGGTGACTGGATTATGTACAACGACAATTGCAGATGGTCTCTCCCACTCAGAAATATCTAGGTTCCATGTGGAGCTGGTTAAAGGTTTCAATGATGTTATTGAAAATGGGAATGTTTTCTCACTTTCTCCAAATACAGATTCTATTGACGATATACCACTATTGCATGTGGATAACTTGATTTAGCGTTTGAGGGTTGAAGAAGTTTTTCTTTTGGATATTGTTGCGGATGTCATGTTTGTTTAATTTTGGAGAGATATTTTGGAGATGACTGTCATATGAATTTGGAGTGTTTAATGAAAACATAACCATGTGAAATTTCCATATTTTTTGTTGGATATTACTTGTAATTATCTGTTATTTTGCGGGTCGGACAATGAATTTGAATGTCAATATTTTGTCATGCATTTGTTGATTGTATGGAGTCTTTTGTTATGTATAATTTATTTTTATTATATATATTCAATATTTTATTTGTGAAGTGTCTAGATTATCGAGAATTCATAAGTGAAATTTGTGATTGCAACAAATGTTTATAGAATTCTGAAGAAATTTGACTAGAAAATATGCACAAAAAACTTGAAAATATAAGGAAATAAATATCACAAATATATACCTTGGGTACAAGCAACAATATATCCGAATGGAAGGTGTTAATTTTTCATTAAAGTGATGAGTAAGCAAGTCAACATGAGCTTCTGATCTAGAAGCAGAGTGCTCTATCAATGATTTGCTGGTGTTTATGGAAAAACATCTAATGCACAAAAAATATGATGAAACACATGATATTAAAGGCAAAGCGGTAACTCTGAGTTGAACACCATTTATTTTTAAAAGCTTAACTTTAGTGAAAAACAACTCATAATTAAATACAAAGAAGTAGCAGGTCACATTATGGGCCGTAGTGAAGGATGCAATATTGTGGATGAAACCTTAAAAGAAAACAAAGGTCTCAAAAACCCATTTATTAATGTAAAAGGTTACATGTAGACTGCCTGTATGGTAGGGGTCTGAGTGTTCTTGTTGAACCTTGACGTCTTTGCTTCTAAGTTGTATTAGTATAGAGAGAAAGCAATGACAACGTTGGTGAAGTTATTTCTTCTTCTACATGTGATGATGCCTCTAGCTGCTTGCAAGAAAGCTTTGTTAGCCTTGCATTTTAAGCATACTGGGTATCTTCTGCTAGCATCCTTGCCTTGGCGGTCAACCTATAGAAGGTTTTTCACAGCGACATGGAGCTGCTTTCAAGCTCGAGAAGGGTCCTCACACAAATGGTGTGTGCTTGGAGAACTGTAACCCCTTTAGGATTCCATGCCAAACTCGTGGGGAATAATGGACACCAGAGTGTCAAAGGCGCCATGCCTGGAAGTGATCGTCCGAGTTCGGGAAAAGTAGGAGGGGCTGGAAGACATTAACGAATGAAGGGTAAAAGCTCAGGATGGGTAGCACTAGAGAATGTCTCAAATACCAAAGGTTGTTGGCACGAAGCAACAACATTGATCTGGGGGTCTGTGGAACCTCTCATGTAGAGCCATGGTCGAGGAAAGCAGCTCGAAATGATGAATGGAGAGCTGAGACCTATTTCCACGGCGGGCATGAAGGGATTTCTCTAATGCATTCGATATGGGAAGGAAAGGGTCCCTTAGTTGATCCACGGTGAAGGCGGGGAGCCAGTTTGATGCGGATGAGAGAGGAGTGCTCTAGCTTTATAACGTAGATTGGGTACAACTTGTGGTACCCCTGAGAGGTAAACCCTACTTGTGGTGATTGTTAGCTGGTTGGTGAGATGGTTGAGGGCAGTGATTGGGAAGAACTGGATTGTATGCATGGTGACCCCTGGCTAGTTTATGGGGTGGCATAACATGGTGTTTTGTCAAAAATGGACCCCTCGTGAAGTCGGGCTACAAAGCTGAGGTCAGAGGTCAGAAGTCGGGATGGGTGGGGAAGAATAGACACGCGGGAGAAGAGAGTTGACTGTGACTGTGCCGAAGGACAAAGAGGAATATTGTGGTAGGCTGGGTGGGGAAGAATAGAGGTGCAGGAGAAGAGAGCTGACCGTGACTATGTCGAAGGACAAAGAGGAATATCGTGGTAGGTCGGGTGCTAAAAGAGGTTAGAGTTAGGAATACAGGTTATGGCGGGGAGGTTTATTGGGAACGATTGTAACACTGACTGCGGTGAGGTCACAGATTGGGGGTTAGATCGTGATAAGTGAGAACGTGTGGGATATGGAAAGAGGTTGAGAAAATTAGATTTCCCATCACCAAGTTCATCTCACTGAGAAATATGTGATGGCACATATTACTTTGAGTGTAAGGAAAATTGTAGAAAATAATAAGTCGAAAATTGGAGGTCCCGTTCCGATATCTACATGTTCAAAGTGACAATCTCACAATGGAATCCCCGCCTTGGCGTGGGTTAGTGGGCTTGGGAACATCACATTTCGACTGTTCAATGAGGAGATATCAATGTAAATTTATCATTTTGTTTGATGTTATTTGTGTTGATTTGGTATTTTGCAGATCAAAAAATCTACTTCAATTTCATTTTGTTTATGTATATGTAGTTTGTGTAGAGTCATTTTCTATTTCTTATATTAGACTGTGCAAATGTTGGTTTTATGTGTATTACAGTAATTGAGATGTTGTTTATATATATGTATGTCTTTGTAATATGGAAGGGTGATTGTTAGTATTTTAAGTTTTTTAGTATTGAAATTTACTTCATGTATAAGGTCTTTGAGAATAAACACTTCAACTTGTTGAGGATGTGGGATGGGAAACAAGATTGAAAATCCAAATTAAAAAACACTTGAATTTTGTTATAGAAATGTTAATTGAAGGAAAAATCAAGTGTATTTCGAAAAGAACTCAGTCACCTGGTGAATATCACCGATAGTGGTATCCACAAAACAAGGATGTAGTAAATGCACACAAAAGAGCCATGTACCAGGAAAAGAAAATAACTTCAACAAATCTTCAACATGATGGAGTCGACAATCATAAGTATGGGAATATGAGTAGTATGATTGGATGAACATTTGCTTGAAATTTTCCTTTTCGCGGATGTTGAACATGTTGAAATTTGTTTACAGAACCAAAATTTTCTAACTGTTATATTCTTTAGGAACATTTTGTTTACAAAGAAAGTGTTCGTGCAAGCGAGAACGATGGTTCCTCCGCAGACAGTGGAAGAAATGGAGTCTTAGAACATGGGAACATTCATGGCAATGAGTGATTTGCAACATCCAGTTTAATTGGTGCTAGCAAGATGTTTGGTGACATGGAAGGGAATTTGGTTCACTCTTGTGGAAATATGGGGTTAGGAATTCCTTCCAGCAACTATATAATGAATATCGTGACTCCATCGGATTCTGTTGGCACTCAGTATCTTGGAAGAGAATAAGTGCCTGAAGTATTTTTTGTTTTGATAGGATTTTTACATGTGAATGGAATATATTAATTGTTCTATGTTTTTACTTCTTTCATTGCTTTGTGCAGAATAATGTTTGAAGGAATATTGGTGGAGAAACATAGGCGAAAGGAACACAAACTTTGTGCATTCATCGAATTGGAATTTGGGCGTCTGTGGTTTTTGTTGATAGTAGTATGCTTGTTGGGATGGTTGAAAATTTGCAACAACCAGTTGAGAATGTTGGAACAAGTGTTTCTGGAAGAAAGTGTGTAGACAATATTGTTATTGGTAGAAAATATGTGGAGATTTAGTGATCCAGGTGGCTCCAAGATCAAAGGTGGTTTTAGAAAAGATCAAAAATAAAATTCCTTGGATTGTAATGAAACTAGGATAAGATCTAAGATCTCTTTGCAAGATTTCTAACGACGTAAATGACACCTCAATCCAAGATTATATGCAAAATTTATTGTTAGTCAAACTTTAGGTCATACTAGGCAAAAGTAAATGTCAAAGTCAACATTCTTCCACATGGAAGTCCACACAGATGACACATGGCAGACAATTAAGCAAGTTTAGTGGGACCCATAAAGATGATGTGGTAGCCCAGTCAACAAGCTAGGTGGACCCACAACCACGTGACATGACCTCACCACAAGTCGACACATGGAAAGTAGTTGGAAAATGATGTGGACCAATGAGAGCCTACCACATGGCCCAATCACATGGTGCCACATGGCTCCTCAAATTAGGCCCAAGTGGCCTTGCAATGGTGCAACCTCCATTTTTTTTTATTATTCTCATGGTTTTGGGAGTCGTTACAATATGGACATATGATTTCCATATATTATATAGTTTGAAAACTATATTAAAACCAAAATTAGGCTCTAAAACGATATTAAATAAAAATTGGGAGTCCATGGGTTTTGAACCCAAAACCTCCCCAACAACAAGTAACTTAATATGACTATGCCAACCATTATGCTTGTTTTAGCTCATAGAGGCAACCTCTGAGTTGGGGAGAGGTCTGTGCCTAGGATATCTTAGTCTCTCTTGAAGATAATTCGGTGTAGCTCAAGAGATGAATGTAAAATGATTTATATTTGGTTCAATTTCCTTTCTTAGAGGCAGATCCAGGATGCACATAAACAAAGTATCATTCTGTTGATGGTGCTAGACCTGCCAACATTCAAGGGATCTCCATGATATGAAGTCCCAATTAGACCTCGCACCATTTGGTGTAAGAGTCCCATATGGTATAAAGGCCTGGTTTTTGAATCATAAAATATTTTCCTTGGCTCTAATTGTTAGCAAGAGAGAGGGATGCAATGGTGCATTCGAAAAGAAAGAAGTTGTGCTTGGTGAGTGTTCAGTTGTAAATATGTCAAAAATATCCTACTACGGAGAGGGGAAGAAAGTGAGCCTCTAAAAGGGAGGTAGTAGTTCCAACCAAGAAGAGGCACACATGAACTAGAAGGATCCGTCTAATATCCAATGGAATAGTCCATAGAGGATGCGATGGTCATTACAGACAAGAAATGAAAAGGTTTGTCTAATATCCTATGGAATACAAGGATGGGACAACAATAACAACCACTACAACACATTCTCAATAATATAAGTACTAAAATAACCAAAATAGTTCAACTATCTTAGCACATGTGAAAGCAAACATGAAGTACAAACATCTGCAGAATAGTCTTACAAACATTCATAATCCATGCATGAAGAACATGTTGGACTCGAAGGATTTTGTTATTAAGTAAAATTTCCAAGACACATCTATACAATAAACATCACTAGCACTAGTAGTGGAGCATTGGAGCCAGTCCTTGCTCCCAAAAGAACTAACTTATCTCTCTAATGCTTTGCGGGAGGAGCCAAGGTGAAAATTTATTTTCTCATATAATGAGGGAGTATATATAACCAAGGGGTGATGCTTCCCCTTCCTTGTGACTCTTTGACTACCCTCATGATTGTTTTAATTCCTATGACTTTTCAAGTTTTCATGACTCTTCATATTGCACACATGTATTTTGAAATTTCACTTTACAATACATTTTTGAAACATATGTTACATCATTGGCCACAAGGTGTGGCATGTGACTACATATGACATGACATTGCTTGATGATGTGGCAATGTCGAGTCATTGTTGTTGCTGAGTGTTGAGTGTCTTCTTGAGAATGCTCTTCTTTTCACCTCCATATGAATTGGTGATGAGGAATCTTCAATGATCTTAAGTCTTGAGTTGCAATCACAAAATGATGTCCCTTTACTTTTCTTGATTGATTAGCTTGTGTGTTCACCTACAAGAGTGTATTTCAACATGCTTCCCTCCTTCATATCCTTCTTCATCATCTTCCCATGGTATGCTAGAGTACCTGAATCTACAATTCACTCATGATGAAACGACATCAATCTGAAAACACCCTAGTCTAAGATAGTGAATTTTGATCCATTAACTGAGTCGGAACCAAGCTGCACAGTTCAAGTAGCTAGGGGGGAGGCTTGAGCTTTGGAACTGCGCAGTGTGTAGTCCAGGTAGGATTGAGGGAAAAGAATTACGCAATTTTGAGAGTCCGTGGGATAGGCTAAAAGGAAGGAAATTAAGGGGACATGATGCATAGTTTTGGGGGACAGGGGAAGTTGGGCTATTATGCAATTGTGTAGTTCAGAGGCTCAAGGGATGAGATTGAGGCTTGTAATTACACAATGCGCAATGAAGACCAGGCTGGGAGGAATGATTGCGTAATTCTGTAGGTCAAGGATGGAGCCTGGGAATAGAAACTGCACAGTGCAACAGTCCTGAGAGGTAGGAACTGCTCATTGCACTGTGCCAAGGGGAAAGTTCACAACTAGAGGACTGAAACTGTGCAATTCCCATTTCAGGGAGGTCAGATGAAGCGTAGTTGTTTAGTTGGGAAGCCTTCTCAGAAATGGCTAAGTGTAAGACCGTTAAACTGATGTGAACAATGATAAGACTTAGATTGTGATCTCACACCTATAATACTTGTTGACATAACAAAAAATATCACCCATGACACATGAATAATGCATTTCCCTTCATGTGACAATTTTACGACCAATTATGACAAGTGTGACACTTTACATATACTTTGGGATGACCTTGACGACACTTGTGTGACAATGCTTAAAACTTTGTGAATGAGTGCAATATATATTTACATAGTTAGAAAAACTCATATACACAAATATAGACCCTTGAAACCATCATAACTAGCATCTACACATTGTGCGACAACCAATCATGCCCAAAAGATGGTAGTTTACCCAACTTTCAAAGGGATAAAAATACTTCAAGAAGTTCATGAAATAACCTTCAATGTTTGTGACAATAATGTACAAGACCAAGGAAGGATCTCAAATTAAGTGTAAGCCAAAATTTTGGAGGGTGTTCTAGCAGTTACAACACTTGGTGACACACTGGTAGAATTCTAGATTCTTTGTCTCGATTAACTTCTTTTGTGTAGGGTCTTGGTTCTTCAGGGAGTGTTGATTCATCGTGCATATTACTTTGGTCTCCTCACTTACCCCATGAATAGACATGGTCCCCTTTGTGCCTTCTCGGTTGAACACAACACAAGATTTAACGACATCACAATGTTTCAAGTTGGGAAGGGTAGTGTATCTTGCAAGCTTAAGATTTTCAAAGTATAACTTTCATCTCTGGTGTTTCTCTGCTGCCAGCAAGCCTAGAAAGTACCCCGGTGGAATTGCTTGCTTCACCTCTCTGCGAAGGAAGCCTTTCTCTTCTTTTTCCTTTATTTATTTCTTTTAAAGAGGATTGTGCATCAACACTTATTCATTTTTGGCGAAAGAGGGATCGTGACTTATTGAGAGCAAAAGAGGTTGTTCCGTCAAAGAAGCATATAGAGACCTCTAATTTAGGCTTGCTCGTTTAGATTTTCCCCTTCTCCTCTTCTACTGATTGGATAAGCATGCAAACAATGAAACATAAAACTGATTGTAGGAATAAGGTTTCTTGAATAGACATAGGTTCATGGTTGGATTAAAAGTCTCCTTACGGATGGATCGTATTTTCCGTTAGAACTTCATCAGCCAAAAGGTATAACCAACACAAGGATGATGGACAGGAGGTTATCCAAATGTTAAAGTGTCACAAGACTCTTTAGAGTTCGTCCACACACATACTAAGAAGAAAAAACATGTTAATGCATAACACTTATTCACATGACGAAAACAGAGCAAACTTCAAACAAATAAGAAAGTGAAGATTATGTACACAGTGTAGGGCACGACCCTAAATCATAATTGAAAGTAATGTTTTAATTCTTGGCCAACGATAGGGAGAGAGTCAATATTCCCATCAAGTGATTGAAGACGATAAGTGTGTTGGCCAAGCTTTTCGTGGACTGTGAATGGCCTAATCCATAGGGATTGAAACTCAGTGTGTTTGCCTTTGTCTTCGTGAGCTTTATCCCACTTCAAGATTAAGTCACCCTCACTAAAGTTGTTCTTCCTTGCAGACTTCTTGTCGAACCACCTCCTTATACGATTCTGATGAAGAAAAAATATTTCTTTTTCTTTCAACCTTTCTTCCTGTAATTTGTGAAGGGTGTCCATCCTACACTACACTAATAAGCATGGCTTGCCTTGGGATTCTTGTGAAAGTTGGAGTGTAGGCAAGTAGATGTTAGGTGGGAGGATGGATTCTTTTTCGTATACTAGGAAGTAAGGGGAGGTGTTCAGAGAGGGTTTTGGCGTGACTCGGTCAACCCATAAAGCATTTACCAAAGCATAGTGCTAGTTTCATTGCTCATAGAATATGGTCTATTTGATGATATAGATTAGATTCTTATTTGAGGATTCAACAAGACCATTCCCCCACAAATAATAATTAAGTAAATGTTTCAATACACTACCATTTTCCAATGAAAAATTGTAAATTCTTAGCGATGAAAAGTATGTTGCATTGTCGAAAACAAGTGAACTAGCAATGATGAACTTGGAATGATGTTCTACTGAAGGAAATTTATTACTTCCTGATCCTTCACCTGTTTGAGCGGAATTGCTTCTTTCCACTGTGTGAAATAATATATAGCAGTGAGAATATAGCGATATTGCTTCGATGAATGCGGAAAGATTTCTCCAACAATATCCAAGCCCCACTGTTGAAAAAGTTCTTCCACTACAATAAGCTGCAATGGGACGACTGAATTCTTGTTTCTGTTGGAACACCTTTGACAAAACATACACTTGCGGGTGTAACCATGAGCATCCTTGAATAATGTAGGCCAATAAAATTCAGCCCACATGACTTTATGTGTTGTTTTTTTACCCACAAAATGTCCCTCGGCTGGTCCATCATTGATATCATGCAGTACTTTCTCTGAATCATGTGCTTCCAAACACCTGAGTAGTACTCCATTATTGTGCTTTATGAAAATCACCCCATGCACAAGCTAGTAAGATAATGCTTTGAGTATGAGTGCCCTCTTTTGCCGTGTGGATAGATTGGAGGTCACAGTGCCATGCTCAAGGTATTAGTGCACATCTATGTACCAAGAGTTCATGATAGTAGTGGGGGAGGCTCTCTCAACATTGTACATTTCGATTTCTTGCTCCCATCCTAAGAGATCTTCTTCTTCCTTTGCATCCACTACTTCTGCTACTAGTCGACATAGACAGTGGCCCTTGATTGTGTGAATTGGTTTGAATTCTAAGTCATATTCCTACAAACCAGTCATCTAGTTCATTCTTCTCTCACCCAACTCTTGTTGGACAAACAATTATCTAACTATTGGGTGGGGAACAAAGATGATACAATGATTTTTCAAGAGATAGGGTTGAAAGTTCTTCACTGCCTTGTATACTTCATAAGCATGTTTATCAATGGTAGGATAATTGAGTTTGATTCCTTGAAGAATAACACTCATCAAAGATGTAGGCTGCTCATTATTCTAATCATCCTTTTGTATGAGCACAACAACAAGACAAGTTTCAAAAGCAAAGCTGTAGATAAAAAAATCTGTGCTGAAGTCTGGGCTGAATAATGCAGGTGCTTGTGCACTAGCTTGTTTAATACATGAAAACATGTTGTTTTCCCTTTTGTCCCATTTGTATACTACATCCTTATTTATCATCTCCTATATTGGTTTAACAATCTGAGCGTAATCGGAAAGCAAATTGTGGAGGAAATTGATTTTCCCCAAAAAGGAATACATAACTTTTTTGTTCACTGGGAAGGGAATCTGTGCAATTGCTTTGACCCTCTTTAGGTCTACTTTCATCCCATTCTTAGTGATGATGTGGTGCAAGAGGTTACCCTCAAACACTGCAAAGATACTTTTCTTGGGATTAAGAGATATCCCTTACTTGTGACATCGCTCGAAAATTTTCTTCAGAGAACACTATTTAGAGAACACTGTAACATCATCAATATAGAACACTACACTCTACCCAATCAATCCCCAGAATGTGATGTCCATGACACATTGGAATGTAGCACCAACATTAATAAACCCAAATGGAATTAGCTTGAATTTGAACATGCCCCACTTTGTGCAGATGGTTGTTTTAAGTCTGTCAGGCTCTGAGACCAGAACTTGGTTGTATCCTAAATATCCATCCAAGAGAGAAAAAATTTATGACCCCGAAACTATTTTCAATTCTGCTCCATAGACGACACATGTAGTTATCTTTGTCCGAGGCGCGATTAAAATTTCGGAAATCAACACATAAGTGGATTTTCCTAGACTTCTTTCTTACCGGGACCAAGTTTGATACCCATGTGGAGTGTCGCACTTTGTATATGATCCGAGCATCAAACAATTTCCTTAACTCTTTTTAACTAAGGGGCTCAAGTGTCAGATGTACCTTCCGTAGATTTTGTTGAACTACCTTGGCCCCTTCCTTTATCAAAATCACATGCTGGATAATTCGCATGTCATAATTTTTAAGTTCGTCATACATCCAACGAATACATCTCAGTACTGCTTGAACAAGCGTAATTCTTTGTGGTGTACAACAAGTACCAAGATTAACAAAATTCAAATATTTTTCTGTTCCCAAATTGATTTTCTCGTGCGACATTGTGGAACTATGGGTTTTAGCATTAACAAGTCCTTGTAAATGGTTCTGCAAGTCATACAACTTTTCTAGTGATACCATGCCTTTTGGCATGAGATTTCCTTTTCTTGAGCTAGCTGCATCTTGCAATGTTCTTTCATGCTCATCTTCATCAGTCATTGTGTCTGTTAAGAGTTTTATTTGTCGTTTAATTCCTAAATTAAATTATCAACCGAGGTTCGTAATCTTTGAGTTACACTGCGTTCTAATTCAGGTTCCAACAATTCAGTGCAAAGTTAAGTACATAATGTTCAATCTCTACTATTTCTAACCACAACAAACTGAGGTGAAGAAACTTATCAAATTAAATCCCTATCTTATTCAAACTTTAATTATTATCCTATTTTAATCATAACTTTATTAACTCAAAAACTCACTTAAAGGTAAAGAAAACAAACAAACTAATTTGCAAGCTACTTGAAAACTATAGCACAGACAATGAAAATCATTGTTCATAAGAAATATGAGTTACTGCATAAGCGATTCAAACTATTGTGCATATAAGATGAGTCACAATATCAATCACTACCTCACACTACCAACCATTATGCAAACATTGCTAACTATTGTTCAAACAAGACTATTTCTAATTGCTATCTGAGAAATACTTATCACGACCTAATCAATACAAATTATCATTCAAACAACTTCAACAAGAATATTCAATCCAAATAAGATAGTCTATTATTCAAACATTTTAACCTAAAATTAATGGAAGTCTCAATCCAAGCAATAAGATTTATTATTCTAATAATATTACTCTTAATCTAAATAATAGAAACCTCAAATCAAACAAGACTAATTACTATTCAAAATGATATCAAGCTTATGCTAATCTCAATCTAGACAAAACTAATTCTAATCCAAACGATTTTATTCTAAGGAAAATGGAAAATCCAAACAAGACTGAGTCTAATCACTAAGTCTAATTCTCGAGGTGCATAAAACAAACTAACAAGAATTCAAACTGATCTCTTTATCTTTCCTAGCATTCGATTTTGTAAATACTCAAAAGAAACCAAGTAACAAGACTCTAAATCGATGTTCTTCACTAACTGTGTCGACACACTCAGATCTAGAAGATTCTAAAGATCGAAGTATGTTCTAGCTTTAAAACCACTCCAGTCAAACTCAAAAATTCATTCTTATGAAAGAGAATTAACCTACAGTTTTCAATCCAACCTTACTACAATTATACTGAATCTCAGAACTAAGCTACAGTCTCAATCAACAACCAATATCTTGTCACATTACTTCTGGACATTCTGATATCAAACACGATGCTACATGATTCTGTATCAATAAGAAATGTACAAAATTCAAGATTATAAAACTGATTCCAACTTAAGTTTATGACACAGTTATTAACCTCTGTATTCATCCAAATTGGAAAGCACTCTTTTAAATATTCTTAACCATGAGAATGTATTGGAGAAATCATTCATGCATCAAAAACGTTAATCAATACAGTCCTTTCTGGTTTGCAAAGATTTAAAGACAAGATATTTGTTCAGATCCAAGAAAAACAGAGTAAGAGCTTAAGTACAAAATAGAAAATGGTGACGCTAAGATCTAACCAGTAAACTTCTTCAGAACAAGATCCACACTCCTAAATCTCAATCAAACACACTTCCTATAGCCTATATCAATTGCAGGACTTGTTTCTAGGTGGTGGTGGGCCCTTTCCACTTCTCGAAGCAAGTCTAAGTTAACTCAATGCTTTAAAGACCAAAAATCATAACACTTACAAAAATTTAAGTGTTGAATCAGAATTATGTATTAAGGTTCAACAAAATATGAGTTCAAATAACAAGTACATCACAGTCTCCAATGTCTCTTGAGCGTGAAGCTCCTTGCAACAAAATTACTTGACAATCTTTCCCAGCTAGCTTACATACAGAGAGCATCAAACTTATATAAAGTTCAACCGATGAAAAATAGGCATAACTAATTAACTAGAAAAAGTAAACATATAACATCAAGGCTAAAATTAAGTTGTATGAAATCTTCTTGAATAATATTCAAATGGATCTTGGTTGAGCTCGTCCTAATCATAATGCAATTGATAAAACCAAATCATTTTTGAGTATAAGGAGATCAGTTCTAGAACACCGAGGATTTGACTGAACACCTGCTGCCAAATAGAGTATAGAATCGAGATGCAAAATTGAGTATAGAATAGCGAGTCCACGAAAGGTTGCTTGATGCATTGTCCATCCATGTGCTGGAACCCCTGCTACCTGTCCATATGTTTCAAAGTCTACAAGTCCATATAAGGATTAGTAAAAAACAATCCAATGGCTATAAGTCTGTTAATATCTACTTAAACTAATCAAAAGCACATGAAAATAGCACTAAGTAAATATTCTACCTCCATTTGCAAAATAATGTGGTTTGGCAGTGATAGCATGGTACAAAAGGATAAAAAGGGAGTAAATGTCGATAGGAACAGTAAAATAGTAGGTGTAAAATAGATACAAAAGTGGGGACCAATAACGTCCTTAAAAACATCATCATTTCCCATGAAGTGCAGTATCTGCTGGTCATCATTGAAAACATGTAAATTAGTGATATTATCAGGGACAGATGGATTATAAAGAATTTCTACAAAAAAATGCCCCTTAATGGTGACAACCTAGAAACAACATTTTTCAATGCATTCGCATTCATATTAAGCATTCTAGGAACAACAATAATATTAAAGTCTTGGAATTGTGAAATAAAACACCATACCTCTTATTGATAGCTTTTAAGATGAGGTGACACACAGTGTATGGTATCACGTACATGTCACACAACAATTTCTGAGTCACCTGCTACTTTTAGGATCGCAACATTCAGGATAATGGCTCTTTGCAAGCCCAAGATAAGTGCCTCATATTTTGCAGTGTTGTTCGTGCACTCAAATTCCAAGAGGCTGGAGATTAGATGTTTTCTCTGCAACAGGTATATTAAAATGAAACCAACTCCAAAGACCTCCTACGTTTTGGAACCATCAAATTACTAAGTCCACATGTCATATGTACAAGAACTAAGAACTACAATTAGTACTATTATCACTATCACTACTAACTTTACAAATGTCATTTTTGCCAGTTGGACTAAGAAGGAGCTCCAACTATGTATCTAGTGGGACTGGGGATGGCTGCACAAGATAACACCCCAGTTAAGTTTCCAGGAAGCATTTTCCAAAAACAAGTTTTGTGAAAGCAACTGGTTCATTATGTCCATTCAAGGGAGTAGCAATATGTTTCATGTACCTCTTTGAATTCGCTCGGATTTGATTGTTTCTACCCTGGTGCGGAAGCCATAAATGTGATTTGTTCGTAGCAAGGTACCCTTGTAGCTTGATGGACCAATATTTTCTCAACAATACTCCGTATGCTTCTGGAATGTCTGTTTGGTCGGTTTTATCACTTCTTAAAGTAACTAAACCACAATAATTAATTACCAACCAACGTAAGTATTTTTATTTCAAAGGTGGATGCACTATCTGTGCTGATACATGTAACAACCAAGTAAAATATAAAAGATGTCGTTGAACACGCTTGCAAAAATTAGAATACTCTTGTAGAATGGAAATACAAAATTGCAGGAATTAAAAGGCACACTACAGAAATGAAACACACTCGGAAAGGAAAGAATCTACACTTCATAAAAACTTCAGAATAAAGATAGGCGCACCATACACTATCAGCTAAAGATATAAAAAGAATTAAATAACATGGAATTGATTAACTTGTGTAACCACACACAATAAATCGGGAAGAAGAAGTGTATATTTCCCACAATAAACATGTACAACAATAATAAGAAATCCAAACCTAATACATGAAAGAAACAAATATCCTATCAACGCTACGATCCCTGCTAAAGAGGAGGGCCCTTCCTCCCTAGCAGGGTGCAGGAAGAAAATGAAAACCTAGTTAAGAATTGAACACAGAATTTGCAGTAACATCACCAGATATGATTATATTTAAAATAGGTCAAGAGTACAAGATCGAAATGTTAGTTCTTTTTATAAAGTCTTTACAGAGCCGTAAATTTAGGAAAACGAGTCAGTCAAGAGAATATTTGATTCTCATGCTGATTAAGCTAACAAAAATAATAAAAAGATATAAATTGTTACAAGTTGTTTTAATAAATATTTGTTGTGGTTACACCACTCTTGTTTAGACACAATTGTAACTGCTAAGATATTATTAACTATCCGTGTGGAATTAATTTATGCAGCCCTTGTAAGTTGTCTTTGAAAATAACAGCTACATTCTTGACAATTCATGGTGTAACAGCAGCTTCGTGGTGTAACAACAAAAAATGGCAATTTGGGGTGTAACAACAACTCAAACTATGTAACAATAAGGAATAGAAACAATCGTTCATCCATGGCTATTAGTAGCTATGGCAACACCTTAAAGAAAAACACTCTGGAGAACTCTTCCAAATATACCCTAGTTAGTCATCCCAAATAAAGCATTGTTTCATTCAATACTTATCAGAAAATAAAATATAATATGTCAAAGAAAAGATTGATTCTTTTATCAGAGGGAGTGACATTGTACTAGGGAGATTGTAGTTTCAAATGAGGGAAAATGGCCAAAAATGGGGGAAAAGATGCCTGAAATATCCTTAAATATGGTACCCAACATCTCCCCCCAATTGAAGCCACTGCATGTCCTCATGCAGATTCTTCAGAATCTTCAGGGTCCTTGGCTATTGTAACATTGACATGTTGTTGATGTAGTCTTGTGCAATCATAGGCACCAACAGTGTCTTCGTCATCTTTCTTGTACCCCTGGGCAAACACAAGATGATGTGTCCAGGAACATTCATCATATCTATTCAGGTGGAAGGTGACAAGTTCTTGTGTGTCAGTTTCTAGGTTAAAATCCATGGGGTGCTATGTTTCAACTACTGGTTCTTGTGTATCAGCAACATCGTCAACAGGTTCTTGTGTGTTAACCTCCCATGGTTTTATTTGGGTTCCTTCTGAGATGGTGTCTACAACGCAAATATTATACACTGTTGTTGCCAAACCCTCAGCACATGCTATACATAAAGGTCCCCAGGTGGTTTTTGATCCTAACTTATCAACAACCTCAGCCAATGTATCAAGGTCTGGAACCTTTGTTTTCATTTTTCTACCTCCTGATTGCTACTTTAATTTCTTATTTTCTACTTCTAGTTTCTCAATTTTAAGCAGTAAGGTTCAAGTTTCATTCTTAGCAGGTGAAGAAGCATCTTCCTACTTGGTCTATTTCCTCTTCTTCTGCTTCTCCTTTTGTTATTTTTTCTCGCATGGTCTCTTCTTTGATGGTGGTGAGGGTTCTGGCTTCTTCCTTGATGATGAGGGTTCTGGTTTATTCTTTGGTGGCGAGGGTTCTGGTTGAGCAACAACCTTAACCCTTTTCTTCGGTATTCTGCCACCCACCAGTTTCTCAAGTGACCTTTTCTTGACTCTAACTCTCAAAGATTGTCCCTGCTCCTTAGTTGTATTAGCTTCCCCAGGAGCATTTGTAGGAGTTTCAGCTTGTCCCTGTCGTGGGACTTCTGCGCCTTCACTGATAAAATTTTCCCAACTTCTTCCTTGCTGCTACAGAGCTTCCATCATGATCAACTTTATGAGACCATGATTGGTAATGCGACTCTCTAGATGTGAGGCTACCTTTACTACTGTAGTCATATGTTTCAAATTTTCTAATAGGAAATAGGGAAGATTGACCAATTTCCCATGTCAAAGATGGGTCAACAACGGAAAATGATATTTAAATACTATTGTCGAGTGCCCCCCACATGTTATGTACTTAATATTGAACATGGAAACATCGTTCCAAGACTGAGGAAGGGAAAGGCGGTAAATTCTTCTTCCCTTTTTGACCAATTGTTCTTCTCCCTGCAAGAATTAAACTTTAAGAGTTGGGTCATTAATTTTCCGATTGAACCACCTCTTCCCTTTGGGTCGAATTGTTGTTACTCTAGCAATCACTTCCTCTGTAATATCCAGTCTTAGGCTTCTAACCTCTGTTTGATTTCTGTTCAAATTTCGAGAAAATTCTAGAGCAACATTTTCATCCAACCCCCTGAGTCGCTCGAAGAATTCGATCCACCCTGCTTCTCTGAAGATTTGATATGCTTCTGGGAATTTTTCCAAAGCCTCGGTGGAATTTGGTTCATGCCTTACCGCTGCTCCCCCCATCCTTCACTGTTACAAACCCTTCACAATTACTTATGAATTTTCGCCTGCTTACCGTCACAATTCCTGAAAAATCTATGCAATGAGGGTGCAGAGCTACGTCAAGGCAGATATCAGGGTGATAGGAAAGGATATCAAGTTGGAAAGTTGTGCAACGTGGGTTATCATTTCATCATTAATTCAAAGGTGTGAAAATCTAACTTGGATACAGTTCGAATTAATGAGGTAATCAATCATGCAAGGTGGTAATGATTAATGGGTATTGTCACTTTAAACTGAGTTATGTCATGGATCACAAAATGATTTGTCACCTCCCCCAACTTAAATGCAAAGGCTGTCCTCAGTCGTTAAAATGAAATGATGTATTAATTGCCATAATTGCTAAATAAAGAAAAAAACAATATTCCTTTTTTGAATGACTTACTGAAGGGTGATTTGATTGATGCTGACAATGGAGTGTTGGTGATGGTGATTATTGAAGTGGACAACTGCAACTGGTTTCATGTGATAACTATCTTCATTGGATCGGCTATTATAGATGTAACAACAAAATAATTTCTCCATGATGGTTGAATAATGTTTGCAGCAGTACTTTATTACAACAATGTATTCCTTGAGGGCATTACAATTTTGTGCCTACAAAAGAATTCTCAAAATAATACAGTGAAATGAATAAAAATGGGCTTGTAACCAGCATGTTGTTACACATATATCATAGATATCATGTTGTTACATAACTTATTAAAAGGAAAATGTGTATCAGCTGCCACAAAGTGGTTTTCAACTGGTACAACTTTCTACCTGCGCCCAGAAGAGGTTTTCACAACCAATATTTTTTTTTGTGTATCAACTGCCAACAAAAATTGGTTTTCAGCTGCTACACTTATTGGAATTTAATAATTTGACAACATAAGAGAATTTTCCCCTGCTCTCATAACTTGGAGATCAGATCCTGAGACAATGTTGACAAATGAATCCTTTGAGTTTGGTTTATGATATAGCTGAATACAATGCCCATTGGAAAGCAATGGCACTTTTTTTGTCTATGGTAACTAATCTCACAGTTCCATTGTCAAAGAATGTATCTACCTCATAAGGACCTAGCCACCTGGTGCAGAGCTTCCCCTTGAAGTCTTTGAATCATGAATCATATAATAGAGCCCAATTGCCTTTCTGAAACACCTTCTTTTTAATAAATTTTTCATGCCACTTAGCCCTCTGTCGTTGGATGATGTTTGTTTGCTGGATAACAACCAATCTCTTGTCATCTAGTTCATTTAACTGGTTCAACATATGTTTATGAGTTGTAGCCAAATCTAGGTTGACTTGCAATGTTGTTTTGAATGTTTTTATTTCGAACTCAATGGGAAATAACGGGTTTTTACCATACACCAATTTGTATGGTGAAAATCCAGTAGTATTTCTCCATGTAGTTCTATATGACCATAGTGCTTCTGGAAGTTTATCAGCCTAGTTCCTCTAGTGGTTGGCTACAATCTTAGTGAGAATTCCTTTAATAACCTTATTAGTGTTCTCCACTTGACCATTTACCTACGGATGATATGGTGAGGTAATTCTATGACAGTTCTTGAATTTCTTAACAAACTTCTAGATCAAATGAGATGTGAATTTTTGTTCTCCATCTGTCACTATTTCTCGAGGCACTCCAAAATGAACAAAAATATCTTCAAATAGGAAATCTGAAACAACTTGTTCAGTTGCCCTAGTTAGTGCCTTTGATTCAACTCATTTTGTGACATAATCTGTACAGACTAGAATGTAGGACTTTTGTTGAGATGAGGGATTAATTGGTCCTAAAAAGACTAAAGCCCACTTCTCAAATGGTTCCAAGACTATTTGATCTTGCAATGACATTTCATCTGACTAGAGTGGTTGATCCATTCTATGACAACTATCACATCCCTTCACAAATTTCTTTGCATCCTAGCATATAGTAGGCCAATAATATCTTGTTGAATGCACTTTATTCCCTATCCTCTTGTCAACAAAGTGTCCTTGGCAAGGTTCCTCATGGCAGGCTCTAAGGATGTAAAAAATCTCATCCTCTCTCACACAACACCCGATTTGATGATCTGGACCTATGTAGTAAAGGTATCCTTCTACCCAAGAGTATCTTGCACTCTATTGAACAATCTTCTTCTTTTCTTTTGAGGGAAGATGTTGTGGAAATCTCCCTACAACAAGGTAGTTAGCTATGTTTTCATACCATGGTGAGTGAGTTGAAATATAAAAAATATATTCATCTGGAAAAGAATCCTCAACGGGCATGCAATCACTATTGACAGTTAGTATAGAAAGAAAATCAACCACTACATTATCTTTTCCAGGTTTATCTAAGATTGTTATATCAAATTCTTGTAACAACAACAACCAACGTGTAACCCTACCATTAGTAACATGTTTATTCACTAAGAAAACAAATGGAAGAGTGGTTAGTGTGCACAAATACTTGATAACATGTAATGTAGTGTCTAAATTTATTAATGGCATGCACTGCTACAAGAACTCTTTTTCTATAACTTTATAATTTAACTCTGCTCCAGTCAGATTCTTGTTGATGTAGTAGATGACATCTCCCTTCTAGTTGACTTAACATAACTCCCACAGTAGTATCAGATACATACGTTGCTATGTGAAACGACAGGTCCCTGTTTGTTCCTCACAAAATAGGGGTTGTTGATACACAATTCTTTAACTCTATAAATGCACATTCACATTTCCCTACCCAAACAAATTCCATATATTTGGTAAGTAGAGAAAATAATGGAGATGCAATCTTTGAAAAAAATTCTATAAACCTCCTGTATTACCATGCATGTCCCAAAAAATTACGTACCTCCTTTTGTGTTTTGGGAGTTGGAATTTTCATAATTACTTCTATCTTAGCAGTGTCTACTTTTATTCCTACATCAGAAATATAAAGCCCAAGCACAATTCTTTCATTCATCATCATGTGACATTTTAAATGCTTAAAGCAACATTAGTTTTCTCACATCGCTCTAGCACTTTTTTGAGATTAGCTAATGATGTTTCAAAATCATCACCATAAGGTGTAAAGTCATCCATGAATACTTCTAAACAGTCATTTAGAAAATATGCAAATATTCCCCATATTGACTTCTAGAAGGTTGTTGGCGCATTACAAATTCCAAAAGTAAGAACTTTGTATGAAAAAGTCCTCCAAGGGCAAGCAAAGGTGGTTTTATCCTGGTCCTCTAGGGCAATATATATTTGATTCAAAACCACTAAACCCATCTAAAAATGAAAAGTTTTTTTTGTTTTTTGTTTTTTGTTTTTGTTTTTGTTTTTTGTTTTTGTTTTTGTTTTGTTTTGTTTTTTGTTTTGTTTTGTTTTTGTTTTTTTGTTTTGTTTTGTTTTTTTGCTTTGTTTTGTTTTTTTGTTTTGTTTTTTTGTTTTTTTGTTTTTGTTTTTGTTTTTGTTTTGTTTTTTTGTTTTTTGTTTTTTTGTTTTTTTGTTTTTTTTTTTTTTTTTTTTTGTTTTTTTTGTTTTTGTTTTTGTTTTTTGTTTTTGTTTTTTGTTTTTTGTTTTTGTTTTGTTTTTGTTTTGTTTTGTTTTGTTTTGTTTTTTTTTGCAGATAAGGTGTCAAGGACCTGGTCTATAAATGGCAATGGACAATGGTCATTTTGAGTGGATTTGTTAAGCGAATCTCTGTAATATACACAGGTCCTCCACTTTCCATTATTTTTAGGAACAATAACAGGTGGAGATACCCATTGGTTGTCAGAAATGGGATAAATGAAGTTTTCATTTAGAAGTCGTTATCACCAAAAAATTGATCATCTAGCCTAATTTACTAGATAGATCGAAGTACACAATGTAAGGCCAATTTTACCATAGTAAAATTGTTTTCACTGTGAGAAATTACTTAATAAACCACAATTGCTAAGTAATTTATAATTAAACCCGTGAAGAATAATTAAATAAATCACTATTTATTTAATTATCTTCTAGGAATAGTTAATTAAACCATTGTTTAATTAATATTCCTTGTCATATTTGACCTAGTTATGAAAAATAAACAGATAAATTATTAATTATCTTATTTTTCTCTAGCAATAATTAATTAATAATTAATTAATTATTATTCCTTGTCAAGTTTGAATAAATCCCTTAGGAATATTGTAAGATAATCTTCGGCAAAATCACATAGCGAATCTTTTGTCGACGCGTTTCGAACCAACTAGTGTGGTTCATCGTCACAACCAACTTGTCGTGACGATGAACCACACTAGTTGGTTCGAAACGCGTCGACAAAAGATTCGCTATGTGATTTTGCCGAAGATTATCTTACAATATTATGGATCACAGAAGTCTAAATTTTTAAAAAACTTGTCGTGACGATGAACCACACTAGTTGGTTCGAAACGCGTCGACAAAAGATTCGCTATGTGATTTTGCCGAAGATTATCTTACAATATTATGGATCACAGAAGTCTAAATTTTTAAAAAACTTGTCGTGACGATGAACCACACTAGTTGGTTCGAAACGCGTCGACAAAAGATTCGCTATGTGATTTTGCCGAAGATTATCTTACAATATTATGGATCACAGAAGTCTAAATTCCTCAATAATTTCCCTTAGGAATAATTAAATAAATCATTATTTCTTTATTATTCCTTAACCAATTTCTTGAGATGATAAATAAATAATTTATTTATTTATTATTTCTAAATAAAAGTTTAAATACTTTTTCCCTCCTAACCAAATATAATAAAATATTCCAAATGGTTATTCCAAGAATGGGGTTAATAATATTTTATTATTGCTTGTTATTCGTGGATAACTCAATATTTTGTTATAAATAGAAGGGTTTTCCATTCATTATTCACTTTTGAGGTGTCATTCTTTGTCTTCGTGGTGTTTTTCTTTGCTTGAGGCTTCGACAGGTTATCCTCGGTCCCTCGCCTTGGATTTTCCCTTTGATCTACGGTTTAAGGGTGCCTTTCCCTTACTTCGTATTCACAGATCCAAAGTCTCGATTTTTCTGTTTAAATTTCTGCTCAATCTTGACAGCATGTCAGTATGTTGTGCCGAGCGAGGAGATGTCCAGGAACTTCATCTCATCTTGGATGTACATGTGTAGGTAGTCGCAGCACTTGAGTACCAAATGTTTCTCAGAATCCTTGATACCCAACTTTTTGCGAAGGGTATGAAAAATATTGGTGAACTCCGACACGTCTTGGTCCCTTCCCTGTCGTAGTGTGGTCCACTTTATGTATTTATCCTCATAACTCTCGACATGGTAGTATTTCTCCTTGATGGTGTCCCAGAATGAATTCCAAATGGGTGCAACCGAAAATAGTGAAGGCGTGATTTCGTCCTTCTTCTCACAATAGGTTTTGGCACCAGTCCTTGGCGTGGGGGGCAACTTTGAGAAGTGTAAAAGTAATCTTTTCCTGGCTAGAAAAATCATGAACAGAAAAATATCCTTCTAGTAGATTTCACCATTTATCTATGATGTCCGCATCTATCTGACCCTCAAATATGGGGATGTCAAATATAACTTGTACCTTAAGGGGTGTGGCGCTTCCAGAGTAGCTGCTGGAAGGAGATGTGCCACCCTTGGGTAGCCGTTGAAGGATTTGGGCAAAGTTGTCCATCATCGCATTCCTTTGTCACTCGAGGGCTTCTTCAAGCAAGATTTTGAAAGGATCTCCTGCATCCTCGTCTTTCTTCTCTTTTGCCATGGGAAGCTGTTGATATTTGCAAGGCTGGTATTGCAAAGGTTCGACAAGTTTGAGCCCTAACTCCTTATATTTTGATCTCATTGGTGACATACAAAGAAAAATAGAGAAAGAGAAGATTGCTCTGATACCATTGATCTGAACTTAAACAGGAACACAACAACTTATAGATATAACCATCAATACGGAGATGCAATAGAAATAACACTTCATTTCATTGATATCAAATACTAAAATATGCTTACAAACAAAATGTAAATAAGACTAACTCGGGCAATGGTAGCTATTCTCTAAGAAGAAATGTGTTGGCTACATACCTTTGAACTATCTTACAATGAGGCTCGAATGCCTATTATTATTTAGAAACAATGGAAAACCCTAAACATCCAAAAACCTAACCCTAGGAGATGAAGCACGAGAACTATGGGCCCCATTTGGGTAAATTGGTACATCAACTTCCCGGAGTCGTAACATTTGCATACCATCTTCGTTTGATGCGCACAATACCTCATTAGAAATATCTATTCGAGGGATACAACTTCCGAGTGGCCAACATTAGTTAAAGACCTATGTTGGACCTGATTTACCAAAAAAATATCGTTTAGGGCCTCAAAACGGCTCCAAAAGTTTAGGACCCAAAAAACTTCCATAAATAGAAAACTGTGTTACTATTAAGGAAACTGAAAAATGAAAGACATAGTGGTGGGGATCCAACTAGAATAGGTGGCCAGCCACCAACATCCACCTGGATCAATCCTCCCCACTTAGGAAGCAATGGTCTCCATTGTGTTGAGTGCCTCCATGAGATGGGAAAACTTCTGCTAAACTTGGTCCCTGGTCAACCACTTGCCTTGGTGTAGGAGTTGGCCAGCTTTGACCACTGGATATAGTTGGATATTTTGCTGGCGAGTGTTCTTGCCCTGTGTTTCCATAATTCGATCAGTTGTGGCCCGTTCCATGTAGTATGGGTATAACTTTGTTGGTGTGAGTTGTTCTGCAATGTCTGATGTGTCTAGTAATGGTGGAAAGTATGGTTGAAGGTGGTCCACATTGAACACTGGGTGTAGGCCAAGGAATGGGGGAATGTTGAGCTCAAAATCGTTATCTACCACAACCTTGGTAATGGTGTAAGGACCATATCAAAGTTGTCTGAGCTTCTGATGGGCTCCGTTAAGGCGTTCTTTTTACAAATGCAACAAAACTTTGTTGCCCACCTAAAAATTGTGTGGCACCTGATGCTGATCATGTCGCTACTTGTACTTGGAATTTGAATTCTCTAAGATGTTGGTGGATGTGTTGGATGCGTTCAATAAAATTGGTCACTTTATCAGGCTCATATAATACATGTGTGGATTATGTTTTTGTAGTCGCATGAGGCATGGAAACATCAATCAGACACAATGGTTGAAATCCTAGACCCACTTGAAAGGGAATGCGACCAGTTGAGCTATGGGGAGCTCTATTATAACTGTGCTGCACATATGGAAGACTCTCATCCCAGGTTCATTGATGCTTGAAGTTGTACATGTGGAGTATGTGCACTATCATCCTATTGATGACCTCTGTCTGGCCATCAGTCTGGGGATGGAAGGCAGTCGACTTGGTGAGCTTGGTGTCTAATAGTGTCCAGAGGCTTGACCAGAATGTGCTCAGGAACCTCCTATCCCAATCTGATATATTTTTGGTTTACATTATCGTATTATCATTTTATAAAATATTTATCATAGTCATAATAGCTTATGGGAGTTTTGCATACTCTAACATCTATTTCATCATTAAATGAGTCACAGAAATCATTTATCAAGCATCATCCACACATTTTAATAAATTAATCATCATTAAAATCATTATTATATTGTTATATATATATAGATATTTATATACTTATATTCTTATATTTATTTATATTTGTATATATATTTATTCCTCATTATCATAATAACAATTTTAAATAGAAGAGTTTTTTGACACGAGCTCTGATGCTGAAGCGATTGAGCAAAAACAAAAACCTAGCCGCCGCCGCCGCCGATCGAACCTGTGCTAGCTGCAGCAGGCTCTGCTACTGACAGTCCTATGGCGTCTGCTGTAGGAGGGGAGAGCTCTGCCTCCCCTCCAATGGGGACACCCTCTACTGACAAGCAACACAAGGCAGAGATTCGACACTCTGCAATCGAAGACCTAGAAAAGGAACAAGACAAGCAAAAGACGCCAGAAGGACAGACGTCCTCAGATCGAAATGTGGAGGATGAAGCAAGCAATGGTCGGCACAACACGACTGGCTCCTTTCAGACTAAAGTGACCTCAGCAACCTGTATCCCAAAGGCAGCAGATCCGATCAAGTTCGAACTGCCAAGCCACCGCATCAATGGGGAAATCCAATTTATGCAAGATTACGCACTCATTGGAAAGTTCTTGGGATTTTGGCCCACAGAAAAAGCCTTACAAGGTTGGATAGCCTCTAAATGGAAGCCCAAAGGACAAGTCACGTTACAGCTTGGCCCAAAGGGCTTCTTTACAGCAATTTTTAACTGTTTAGAAGACAAAACAAGGATATTCGAAGGAGGCCCGTACTTCTTCAACTCTTCAGGTCTATATCTAACGGAATGGAAGCCCCGATTCAATCCAGACAAAGAAGACTTTAGTTGGGCCCCTGTATGGATCAGAATGTATTCCCTTCCTGTGGAGTACTGGCGAGAAGAAATGCTGGTAGACATAGGCAACAAGTTGGGAACCTTCATCAAAGTGGCTACCGAAACCAAGACGCGCAAATACACCTCTTACGCCAGGATCTGCGTCAAGATGCACCTCACCAAGACCTTAGCAGACACGGTAAGTCTTTTTCACGATGATTACGAATGGAAACAGACTCTAGATTATGAGCACATCCCTTTTCGTTGTCGAAAATGCCATGAGCATGGTCACCTCTTCCGTGATTGTCCCTTAAATGTGCAGCCCAAAATCCCCTCCAGTGATATTAACTTGGACCCTGATGGTTTCACAAAAATCCCCATCCGTCGCCGACATGCAAAAAAAAACCAATCTAATCCAGCTCAAGCTTTCAAAGTACCCCCCCAGAATCGCTTCTCCGTTCTAGCTTCACAAGACATTCAAATCAGCCCCAAAGCTGATATCCCAGAACTGCTGCACCCCACCCAGTCGTCCCTCAACCGCTCTGAACCGGCCTCATCTAAATCTGCAGATCCTCCCTATACTAAAAACCCCATCTCCGTTTCAGAGCCCGGGTCTCTAATCATTTCCAAGGGGAAAACCATGCTGAACGAGATTCCACAAGCTTCGGATATGGATCTAGATGCTACCCTGGCCCTGAGTCTTCATGAACAATCCGTGGAGGAAGCCCTCATTGCCTCAAATGACATGGAGGAAGATCGAGAATATGTAGATCTAGAGGAATTCGACATATCCAAGCTTGACATATCCAAATTGGAGGCAGCATGTAAGCAAAAAGAGTACAACTCAATCCCTCCCTGGCAATTAGACAAAATTGAAGGAGTCCTCACAAGGGTACAACACCATAAAAGTTTGGGCATCCAAGGAGGCAGTCATTGGGATGGAAGGAAAATCCTCAAAGAACAAAAGAAAAGGGGCAGAAAAATAGATCTACAGCGTACAATAGCAGTAGGTGAAATACTCATGGATTCGGGGCAATTCCCCAAGTTGACCAAATTCTACAAGCCCAAATCTCCGTCTACATGAAGCTCATCTCTTGGAATGTAAGAGGACTCAACAGTCCCTCTAAACACAGAGTGATTAAAAACCTGATAATGCAAGAAAAACCAGCAATACTCTTTCTTCAAGAAACAAAATGTAGCAACTCAACAATAGACAGTCTCAGTAACAAAGTCTGGGCAGGTAGTAGTTCAATCGCAGTAGACGCCTCAGGGGCCTCCGGCGGTCTAGCCATTCTATGGAATCCACAGATTGCGTCACTTGATAATTTTCATGCCACTCTGCATCTCATTCAAGCTACATTCCACCTCATCGGTACCAACATCCATGGGCATCTTACCAATGTTTACTTCCCGCAGACAATACAGCAAAAATTAGATCTCTTGGACACGATTTCCCTCCTCAATGCAAACATACACTTTCCTTTATGGATCGGAGGAGGCGATTTCAACATCATAAAATCCATGGAAGAGAAACAAGGGGGTAGAACCAGGCTAGATAGCGATAGCAGCGGCTTCAAGCAATTCATTCAAGACAATCGACTCATGGACATCTCCACCTCAAATGGAATCTTCACCTGGTCGAACAAGAGAAAAGGGGTTCACCAAATTGCCTCACGACTAGACAGATTTTTAGTTTCAGACAACGCAATCCACCTAGGAGGAGATTTCAGTGCCGAGATCATTCCACAAGGAGGCTCAGATCATTGGCCCATTCTTCTCCAATGGTCCAGACCTGGCAATTGTAGCAATCGACCATTTAGATTTGAAGCCTTCTGGCTCACAGATATTAATTTTAAGGCAGTGGTCAATCAAGCCTGGACATCCTTCATCCCGCGGGCAGGAGCTAAAATGTATCAGTTCCAAAAAAAGCTGAAACATCTGAAGCAAATTCTTAAAATATGGAACCAAGATCATTTTGGCAACATACAGAAGAGCAGACACAAACTAGAACAGCAGATGAAAGAATTACAACAAATATTCATTCTGGAAGGACGCACAGAAGAACAAATTCAACAGGAGCAAATCCTCTGGAGTCAAATAGAGGAGCGTCAAAAACAAGAAGAAATTTTATGGCGGCAAAAGTCGCGAATAAGCTGGCTCAAAGAGGGTGAGAGAAATACTAAATTTTTCCACAAAACTACCATCCAACGGCGCATGCACAACAAAATCACCTTTGTTAACAATCAGCAGGGTGAAAGAGTGGAGGCTCATGAAGACATGGAGAAAGAATTCACTGGATATTTCAAGGACATTCTAAAGGAGCCTAATAGTAACAACGACGAGGCAATCCGAGCTATCACACAACACATTCCTAAAATCATCAATGAGGATCACAATACTCAACTGCTCCAGCAAGTCACACTAAGGGAAGTAGAAGATGCCATAGCTCAGCTTAAAGATGGAAAGGCACCAGGGCCTGATGGATTCACGGCCAACTTCTTCCATGAATTTTGGGATCTCATAAAAATTGAAGTCTGGGATCTGGTGGAAGAATCCCGCAGCATGCATTGGGTACTCCCGGCCCTCAACTCAACCTTCATTGCCTTGGTACCCAAAGAAGCAGCCTCAAACAAACCTGAGAAGTATCGGCCAATAACACTCTGTAATGTAATTTACAAACTCATTTCAAAGGTTATTGCAAACCGACTCAAACCGCTCCTACCCTTGCTTATCTCCCCAGAATAGACAAGGTACGTTGAAGGTCGGCAGATCATGGATGGAATTATTCTATCAAACGAAGTCATACACTCTTTAAAGTTTCTCAAGAAACCAGGTATGCTTCTCAAATTAGATCTTTCTAAAGCCTTCGACAAGCTTAGCTGGAAATACATACACAAAATGCTCTTAGATTTTGGCTTTAGTGCAACCTGGACCAGATGGATCATGAACCTCATCACTTCTCCCAGTTTCTCTGTCATTCTGAACAGATCCCCCTCACCTCCTTTTCTCCCCTCTCGTGGCATCCGGCAGGGGGACCCTCTATCACCTTTTCTCTTTGTTTTAATGGCTGAAGGCCTAAGCAGGCTCAAATCGGCTGTATCCTCTCATGCCCTTAAAGGAATTTCCCTTCATGGTCGCACTCCTCAAACGCATCAGCAATTTGTTGATGATACAATGCTCTTTGGGCATCCTTCTGCAAAAGAAGCCTCTGCTTACAAATCCCTTCTATCCCTCTTCTCTGAAGCCTCGGGCACATCCATTAACGCTGCAAAATCACAACTTTTTTTCTTTAACACTCCCCCCTTCTTGCAAAGGATTATAGCCCGGATTTTGGGATTTACAATCTCCCACCTGCCTTCAAAATACCTGGGCGCCCCCCTTACCGACTCAACAATCAAGCAGGTATCTTGGAGATCGTTGCTGGACAAATTAGAATCAAAGCTTTCATCCTGGACTTTCAGGGCTTTAAATCTGGCAGGCAGACTCGTTCTTATCAAATCAGTTTTACAAGCTATGCCGCTTTATTTATTCTCTATCTTAGCAGCTCCAAAAGGGATTCTAAAAGAAATTCGCAATCTTCAGAGGAACTTTCTCTGGGGATCCACAAGCTTGAACAGGAAATGGGCACTTGTCAAATGGACAGAGGTATGCAAAACCAAATCAGAAGGAGGGCTAGGTCTTCGGGATCCACTCCAAAGCAACAACACTATGGGAGCTAAAATTTGGTGGAATTGGGTCTCCAATCCAAACACCCCCTGGGCCCAACTATGGCAAGCTAAATATGCCAGCGGCAGTGAATGGAATGACCTCATCAGAATCAATCCAACTGCGCAGGGATCACTCATTTGGAACAACGCAAAAACCCAAAGTAGCTTCATCCAGGATCATAGCTTCTGGGAAATTAATTCGGGCAAGGCAGCTAGATTCTGGGAAGATTCATGGCAACAACTTCCCAAATTGGCCAATCTGTTCCACAAACCTCTCTGGCAGGCTCAAATGAACCAAGAAAGCATCCCTTTGGTACACCAGTTCTGGCAGCCATCTCCAAATCACGACTTCCAAACATGGAAACCGGCGCGTCTCTGGAAAATAGATTGGCAGGGAGAAGTGTATACAGACATTGATCAGGAACTCAACAATAGGAAGATTCGCCTCTCGAATCAGCAAGACAAACTCAGATGGGGCTACACAACCAAAGGTACTTTCACCACCAAGGAAGCTCATCACCTGCGCTATTCCAACCTCAGGGTGGTTAAAGATCAACTATGGGAGCAAGTATGGAAAGCTGGGCATTGGCCCAAAATCTCAACCTTTTTATGGCTTCTTAGCAGAAAAGGCATTCTTACCTGGGACAATCTGATCAAAAGGGGAATTGTAGGGCCATCCAGATGCCCAAATTGCAACATAAATTGTGAAACCATTAATCATTTAATGGAAGAATGCCCATTAGCAAAACAAATCTGGGAGAAAGTCGAAAAATGCAATATGAGAGCTCACCCCAGGCTGGAGGACATAACAGAAACCATAAGGACCTGGGAAAAATACCCATACAAGTGCAAGATCCTCAACTCCTTGTGGCGCATTATACCAGGATTTCTGTACTGGACCCTGTGGAAAGAACGCAACCACATAATCTTCAATAGCACATTTAGATCCATAGATGATCTTTGGCTCACGCTCAAAAAGAACATACAGGAAACTCTGGCCATCAGAGTTTGGATTGATAATGATATGCCGGAAAATCATCAGGAACGCCGCATCATGAAGTAATGGAATCTTGAACTTAAATCCCTAGTCAAAACGACCACTACACCTTCCACCAGATCCGCTTCACCATCCTCTTGGTCCCCGCCTGCACTCAATTCATACAAGCTGAACTTCGATGGTGCTGCCAAAGGCAATCCTGGCCCAACAGGCTTCAGAGGAGTAATCCGTAGACATAATGGAGAAGAAATGCTAGTATTCTATGGCTCAATAGGGAAAGATACTAACAATGCAGCGGAGCTAGAGGGTCTTTGGAAAGGAATCTGTTTAGCTGAACAACATCACCTCTCCCCTCTGGAGGTAGAAGGCGACTCTCTCATTCTTATAGAGGCAGCTAAAAGAATGCAGGCTGGAGCTAAGGTAGTCAAAATAGCGAAGAGCTGGAGATTGTTAAGCCGTTTGGAATCCCTGGAAGAAAAGCTCCATGCTCCCCACAATTTATCCTTCCATCATGTAAGAAGAACAGCTAACCAGGTAGCAGATCGGCTAGCAAATCAAGGAGTGTCACAGTCGACACATTACTTCTCAGGCTCTCTAGATATGGTTGAAGATGATAAACTCAAGCAGGACTGCATCTCTTTGGTGCACAAAGACATCCTTCCCCCGGATACGGGTGTCCATCATGCATGAATGGCAGGTGGCCATTAAGGCTTTCCCGCACCTCTATACCTGTCTCAAGGCCGAGGCAGCGAGCAGGTACGAGACAACGATGGCGATAAGAAACTTTTCAATGCTTCAGGAAAACGACATTAAGGAATGGCAGAGCACGGTCGAGGTTGCATTTAAGTCGAGCAAGCCTGCTCCGGTCTCGAGGAGATCTGGTGTAATGGAGTCTGGTACGCGGCATTTGGTGAGGGCGAAGTCCTGGTTATATACCAACACCTCTCAGACCTGCAATGTTCAGGGAATGTTGTTTGAAGTGGGAGGCGGGCAAAATATTGCTCTGCAATATTGTCTCAAGGAAACTGAGCAGAGTCTCAAGGCGCTCAGGTTGGAAACAGTTATGCGTCGAAGGGGCGTGCCTCGCCGCGGTGGTCGTTCAGGGGTTCGCTATGGGATTGAAGGGGAGGAACCGCACCCAATAGCACCTATGGCAGCCATTTCCCCCTCATCATCCAACTCTAAGGAGGAATTTTTGCTATTGTCGGATTCCTATCAGTCTTTCCGCCTCCGCATTCCCAGAGGGATCCTTCAGTCGGATGTTATGGTCAATTTCTCTGTGTATCTTTCAGAAGCGCCTCCAATTAACCCCTCATGGTCCTCCCCTGCTTCCGACAGTCTCCAGAGCAGCGAAATTCTTCTGGAAGATATGCAAGGAAGAGTGCATAGGATGCCCCGTCCGCGGGCACCCATAGAACAAGTCGACCAGCCTCAGCAGGCTCAGAACCAGGCGAACTCAATTCGTGATGAATCAGTGCAAGAAATTCAGCCATTAATAAACTGTGTCCAGAATAGGAATGCGGAACAGGATTCAGCTCATCCGGGTTCGGAGGGGCATCTTCAGGTGGATGAGGAGTCTGTCATATGGCTTGATCCGCCCAGCCCGATGCAAAGGCAACCGCCAACTTCGCCAAGTCACCCTACCTGAATATGTTCGAAGGCGTTTCTCCAGGTTTTTGCATTTTTGTATTTTTTCTCATGTCTTTGGTTTTCAAATCCTCAATCTCGCTCAGTTCCTGTTCTCAGCCCTATAGTGGCAGCTTGTTAAAAGTTCGAGTCAGCAAGGTAATAGAGTCTGTTTTTTTGGCCATCCAGAACTGTAATGTTGTCCAAGGGGCTCATTTGGACAATCATTGTAATGCTGTCTCAGAGGTCTGCTAGTCTGTCCCAGTTGTCTCTATTAGAGGGTGGCCTCGTCCCCCTTGGTTGCTGTAAATTATGTAAATATTTTTCTTGCTTAATATAGAAGTTACTTTTACCCAGAAAAAAAAAAACAATTTTAAATATCTATATATATATATATATATATATATATATATAAATATATATATATATATAAAGATATTTTTCATAATCTTATGACTAAATATTTATCATAATCTAAGATTATGAAATTTAGGAATTATAATAATTAATGCATTATTTTATCATTTTACAATATTTATTCGGATCATCATATTTTATAATATTTATTCCTATTATCATAATTTATTACTTAACTTATACTTTCCTCCATTAATAATTAGATTTATAAATTTAGGGTCATTGTCGGCTCTTTTTTTCCTATTTATTAAAATCTGGTTGATCATTCTCTTACATATATCTTTTCATCCTGAACATGAACCAAAGTTGATGGTTAAAAACTTTGATCATAAAATATTAAATGCGATATGGATCCAGAAATTAGTTTTGAACACAATGAGAATGGTCGTGGAAATTTGAAGTATGAAGTACCCATCCTCGTTCAAAGAAGAGTTTGGAAGTTTCCTCTACTCTGATACTCTTCTTGCAGGCTGCCAATATAGCCATCTTAGAAAATCTATCCACCAACACAAATACACAGTCATTACCATGCTTGGTAGAAGGGAGGTTAGACATATAGTCCATGGAGATGGATTCCCATAGCTGTCTGCGAGTAGGAAAAGGAATGTACAGGCCTTTCATCTTGATGGTTGGCTTGGTGATGGTGCAGGAAGTGTAAGATATGATATATTTCCCAACATCTAGTCGGAGTTTGGGCCAATAAAAGTAATTTTGTAGTACAACCACAATTTTCTCCACATGAAAGTGTCCTGCAACACGACTGTAGTGCGCCTCCCAAATCAGCTTGGCACACTCACTTGAAGGAACACAAAGGTGGCCCAGGTAGCATAATAATGCATCATGGAGGTGGAAATTAGGAACTTTCTTTCCATAAACTACCATATGGTATGTGGAGGTGAAATTTGGATAATTTTTGTATAGTTGTGGTCATCCAGAGGTCTCGTGGCCACAAGGGTTGAGAACAATATTCAGTGCTACAACTAGGGGTCTGCTAAGGTAGTTTGCAACATTATTGGTGCTACCCTTTTTTTAATGATGGTGATCGTTCTGCAACTTCCCTTGTGTCTGTATAAACTGAAGAGGTTGGTGATCGGTGTGGATGATCGTCTCCTTCCTGAGAATGTAATGCTTCCATTATCGTCAATCTTGCATGATGGAATACATTTCTTTATCATAGGTGGGATACTTTCGAATTGTATCAGAAAGTGTCTCGCTATGATAGGCCACTGGATGCTTGTATTGGGTGAGGACTGCACCAATAGCATAGTCTGAGGTGTATGTCTCTATTTCAATTTGTTGTTACAGGTCTAGCAGTGCAAGTATTGGTGTAGATCAGAGTTGGTGCTTCAACTAACCGAACACATTTTGTTGGGACTCGGACTGGGATAAATTTTCTTTTGCCACGCCCTTAGTAATTTGACTCAAAGGCCAAGTGATATGGGAGAATCCCAACATGAACCTCTGATAAAAATTTGCAAGGCCCAAAAAGTTGCGAAGATCCGTTAGAGTGGTTAGGGCTGGCCAATCCAAAATCACTTGGATCTTAGTTGGATCCACATGTATGCAACACTCATCTATGATGTAACCCAAATATTGGACCTAGCTCATGCCAGAGTTGCATTTATCCAAGTTGGCACATAGTTTGTGCTGCCGAAGGGTTTGAAGGACCTGTCAAATGTGTTGCAAGTGTTCTTCCAAACTCTTGCTGAAGATGGGGATGTCGTCTAGATAAACAACCATGAATGAGTTGGTGAAGGGGCACAAGGTGTCATCCATTAGCCTCATAAAATTAGTAGGGTAATTTTTCAACCCAAAGGGCATAACCAACCATTCAAAAAGGTCTTCCTTGGATTTGAAGGTTGCCTTCCATAGAACTATGGGCTCTATTGGAACCTGGTGATAGCTAGACTTTAGATCGATCTTGTTGAAATACATGGCCCCCTTGAGTTGGTCGAAGGTCATCAATATGTGGGATTAGATACCTCTTCCTAACAATGATTTTGTTTAGTGCCTGATAATCAATTCAGAGCCTCCAGGTCCCATCCTTCTTCTATACAAGTATAATTGGGCTCCCACAAGGCGAGGAACTTGGTCGGATGTGCCATTTTTGTAGCAACTCCTAGATTTTCCATTTGATCTCTTCATTTTTCAGAATGGAGCAGAGATATATCGGGTTGTTGGGTAGAGGTTCCCCGGGAGTCAGATTGATCGATTGCTTGACCTGATAGTGTAAGGGTACCCCTATGAGTGAGGAGAAGATGTCCTTGAATTATTCCACAATCGTATCCACCTTCTTCTATTGCATGGTGGAACCCTTCTTGGGGGCCATGGATGTGGCTACGATCTTCCCCTTACTTTGAGAGTGAATCAGAAAGAAAGCAAATTTCGCAATTTGGGAGATGATATTACTGCATTGCTTAGCATAGATCAAAGAGATGGTGGTAGGTGGGGCTACCTCCAGTATACTTTATAACTTACTACCCAAATAAATAATAATAAGTATGGTTGTCCTAATAATACATCATAAACTTCAAGAGGAGCAACATCACACAATACCTCATCCATGAAGGGCTGGATGTTATAGGGAAGGCGACACTAATGGCTTACGCGGAGATATCGTCCTTAGTGAAGCCACCCAATGGTGTATGGCTACATATGTGTTGTAGTTGGTAGGCCCAACCAGTTCATGACCTCTGCTGAAATGAGGTTCTTTTGGCTCCTGCTCTCGACAATGAACTGCAGTGAAGTACCCTTCACCCACACCTGTGAGTGGAATAGGTGTTCCCCCTCCATTGGATCTTCAGGCTCAATCTTCTAGATCTTGGTGGTGGCCAAAATGGAACTGGGCACCATGTCAATGATCTGCTTCCCTTTGTCATTCCCCTTGTTGGGTTCTGACTCAGAGTCGAAACATGCGTCTGACTCGGAAGCCTTCAGCTCGACCACTAGTGACTGTTTTCCCCGACACTCTCTTTTGTTTTGAGTGGAGCTCTTATGGAACTCACACCACTTTCCCTTGTCCTTCTTTGTCTTCATGGTGTTTTTCTTTGATTGCGGCTTCAGTGGATTATCCCGGGTCGCCTCGACTTGGCTTTGTTGTTTTCTCTGTGGTTTGGGGGCGCCTTTCCCTTACTTCAGATTTGCAGATCCAAAGTCTGGTTTTTTCTGTTTAAACTTCTACTCAATCTTGATAGCGTATTGATAGGTCGTGTCGAGCGAGGGGATATCCAGGAATTTCATCTCATTCTTGATGTACATCTGTAGGCAGTTGTGGTACTTGAGTACCAAACGTTTCTCAAAATCCTTGATACCCAACTTTGTGCGAAGGGTATGAAAAACATTGGTGAAATCCGGCATGTCAGGTCCCTTTGTTGAGAAATGGAAATATGAAATTCCAGTTTAATTTGTCCTTGAATTAAACTGAGAATTAAAATTGAATTCTATTCTCATAGAAACTTGTAAATAGGTAATTAAGTTTAATTAACTCAATTATCTTAGTAATTTCAAGTTGGAAGTCTTTCTGTAGTCATGTATATGTTCTCCCTGAGTTTTAGGGGTCCAACATGAGTTTAAATTAAGTTGGAAATTATCTCAGTTTACCAAGTTAAGTTAAGTTAAATTAGTTCCAAACTGTTTGAGGAACTATTAGAGAGTTAACAGTCAATTTGTGCACTCATGCATCCACAAGTGTCACTCTAGTTAACTAAATATTCCCTCCTCAGAAACCCATGCATGTTGATTCTGAAAAAGAGCCAGTTCACACTAGAGTGCAGGGACAATGTACTATCAATTGTATTATTTACTGGAGTGGAAATATCATGCATGCATCAAAGATTGATCCTATGTTTGGATTGTGCAGTTTGGAAGCATGAGTTCCCTTTAAATACAGGTTATTCATCCTATAAATTATGTAAGAGATTAGGGGCTTGGAGAGCTGCTGAATTGGCTAAGTGTTGGCCAAGAGCTTGCTTGTGAGTTGAGAGAGTTGAGCATACTTGTGCAGAATTTTTCTAGTGAGAACAAGTTTTGTATCTTCACTCATATTTCTGATATATGCAATACATATAGTGGGGTTTTGAGGAGTGGAATTCCCCAGATACATCTTGTATTATGTGCCATTGATTTATCTTATTCTTATTAATATTATTTTCATCGATCTATTGCCTTCTTGTGGTTGAAAGTAGAAGTAGATTCTTGTCTAGTGCTTTAGCAAATTGCATGAGCTTCTAACTCTACAAGATTTTATACATGGTATCAGAGCTGAGAATAGTATACTAGAGGATCTTTAAAATTTTTGAGTTTTGGGTTACAGGTGAAATTCAAATTTGCAATACATACATCAGGATCAACAGATGGTGTTCTACGGTTTAGGGCTCGAGTATTCCTTGGAAGGAAACTAAATTTTATCACCTGGAGGGACAGAATGGAGGTTATGCTAGATAATAATGGCTTGAAGGAATTCGTTGATCAAGAAATTCCTAAACCAGCAGCATCATATGCACAAAATTTGGTCGAATGGAAGAAGTGTTTGGCAAAGGTGAGGCGTATAATCCTTGAGGGAGTTTGAGACCACATTGTCTCAAGTCTCCATGGCAAGGAAACACATTCTATGTGGAAAACATTGACGGATTTGTCTCAGAACAACAGTGACCAAAGGAAATTGGCATTGAAGGACAAACTTTGAAAAATCAAAATGGAGAAAGGTGATACTATTCCAAAATACTTGGCCAAGTTCACTCAATGTCGTGATGAAATTGGAAGTGTTGGAATCACGGTTGCCGAGGATGATATGGTAAGTCTTGCTCTTCTAAGACTCCCAAAGAGTTGGCATAGTTATAAGGACTTTGTCAATGGTTAGGAGAAGCTTCCGGATTGGTAACGATTGTGGTCGGATTTGATGTATGAGGAGATCATGAGGAACACCAGGGATGACTCTCAATCAAATACTGAAGATGAAGAGAATTGTGCCTTAATGGTTAAGGTGAAGATGGGGAAAGGGAAATATTCCCATTCCAAATCAGATTCTTATCATGGAGGTAAGGAGAAAGACATGACGAAATTCAAGTGCTTTCATTGTCATGACCTGGGCCATTTTTCTACAAATTGTCCACTCAAGAAGTCCATGAAGAAGTCCTCAGGAGGAGTAGCGAGTGAGGCTTTGGCCTCTCAATTCAAATTGGAATTTCCCCTCATTGCATGCATGGTGTCATCAATGATGGGAAGTGTATGGTACTTAGAAAATGGAGCTTCATTCCACAGGACTGGCAAAAAAGAGTTATTTAGTGACCTGGAGGAGAAAGATCTCCAGATGCATATCGAGATGGGTGATGACAGGAAGTATATTGTTATTGGATTGGGCACGATTAATTTTCAGAGTGAGCATGGGGCTCCACTCACTTGAATAATTTTATGTATGTGCTCAGGTTGAAGAAGAACTTTGTATCCATTGCCATGCTTGAGGATAGAGGGTATGATGTGATCTCCTCAAAAGGAAAGGCATTCCTTCGACACATAGCCATGGGTCAAGTAAAGAAGCTAGGGATTTAGATGAAGAATCTCTATAAGTTGGAGGTAGAGGAGTGTGTTTCTTTGAGCACAAAAGAAGAAAGGGTGTAGAGCCGAGACATCGGCGAGTTGTGGCATAGGCAATTAGGCCACTTGCATCATGGGGCTTTGAACTATTGCAACAGATCTCTATCGGTCTTCCCAAAGGTATGCCTTAGCAAGTTGATACATGAAAGGGGTGTACTTTTGGAAAATACACCAAGTCTTCCTTTCACAACAAAGACAATCGTGCAGAGGCTATTCTAGAGCGAGGCCATTCAAATGTGTGTGGACCATTCTCGACAGTATCCGAGGCCAAACACAGGTATTATGTTATATTTGTTGATGACTATTTTCGTAAATGATGGATATTTTTCATGTAGAAAAAGGATCAAAATTTCACAAAGTTTTGCGAGTTTAAGAACATTTGTGTAGTGGAAGGGATTAAATGGGAGTTGATGACACCCCATAACTAGCAGCAAAATTGGGTGGCCGAGAGGAAGAACAAAATCATAGTAGGGGCATCAAGGGAGATGTTGCATGATCAGGGTCTACCATTACACTTGTGGGTTGAGGCATGCAACACATCGGTTTATGTTCAAAACCGTAGTCCACATTAGATACTTGAGATGAAGACACCAGAGGAGGCTTATTCCGGTAACAAGCCAGATGTTGGTCACTTCGGGATTTTTGGGTCATTGGTATATTGCCATGTGACCAAATATGCACAGAAGAAGCTTGAGCCGACAATAGAGATGGGGATATTTATGGGGTGCACTGATACACCTCACAAATATCATGTGTAATTGCTGACCAATAGGATGACATTTGTTCGTAGGGATGTTAGATTCGATGAGGAGAATGCCATGCATGTTTCCATTGAGAGGGAGCTTAAGCTACATGCCGATGAGGAGCTTTCAACACGTAAGGTTGAGGAGCCTCAGATTGATGTGGAGCAACCACATGCAGAGGATCAAGGAGTGGAGAAGTCCACTCAGGCATAGTCTTCCAAATAGGGAAGATAGCGAAACAAAGAGGCTTATAGATTGTTGGATGATGCACGAGAGATTGTGGGAGCAACCACTTCCCAGCATAAGCAGAGGAAGTCACCTGAGAGGTACACTGGATACATGGCTCTTATGGGCGAATGTGTTGTGATAGAACCATCTTCCTTTAAGGAAGCAGTGCAACATCCAGTTTGGGTTGATGCCATGGTGGAGGACTATAACTCCATAGTTTGTAGCAGTGTTTGGCATGTGGTCCCAAGACTAGAGGACAAGTTATTGGTGAACTCCCGTTGGCTTTACAAGGTAAATAAAGTTGCATATGGTAGTGTGGAGAAGCATAATACAAGATTTGTGGGCTGTGTCTTTTCACAGGTAGAGGGGATTGACTATGATGAGACCTTTTCTCCTATTGCATGGTACTTGTCAATTAGATCTATATTAGCACTATCAGCATAGATGGTTTGGAAGATACATTAGAAGGATGTGAAGATAGCCTTCCTTAATGGCATGATTGAGGAAGAGATGTACATAGAGCAACCTAAATGTCTTTGAGACCTTTGACCATGAGTCGCATGTGTGTCGGCTCAATAGAGCATTGTATGGGATGAAGCAAATCACCTCGTGCTTGGTACACCAGGATATATAACTACTTCATCGAGTTGGGTTCATGAAGAGTGAAGCGGATGCGAACCTGTACCACATAGTGGTGGAAGGTAAATTGTTAATCATTGTACTTTATGTTGATGATATCATACTGACAGGTGATGATCAGTTGATCAAGTCTTGCAAGGAGGACCTTGCAAGAGAGTTTGAGATGAAGGACATGGGGCTCATGCATTACTTTCTTGGCATGGAGGTATGGTAGGGATATGGGAAGTTGTTTGTGTCTCAGGGCAAGTATGCCAACGAGATACTCAAGAGATTTCACATGGAGAGTAGCAAACCCATGGTGACTCCTTTAGCAGGTAACTGGAGGATGGAGGATGATACTTCAGGGGAAGTAGTGGAAGCTATTGTTTATAGAAAGCTTGTGGGGTCACTCATGTACTTAGTGAACACACGACCATATATGTGCTATGCATTTAACCAACTTATTCAAGCAATGGTTAGGCCTACCAAGCTATATTGGAAAGTGGAAAAGCATGTGTTGATATTCCTTAGGGGCACTTCTTAGTATGGATTATGGTACAGATGGACAGAGGGAGTGAAGCTTCAAGGCTTCACCAATGCAGATTGGGTAGGGACTCCATTCGACATGAAGAGCACATTAGGAGGGATCTTCAATATTGGGTCAGCGACAATTTCTTGGTACAACAAGAAACATAGATCGGTTATACTCAGTTCGGTAGAGGCAGAGTACATGGCTATGATTCAGGCAGTATGTGAGGCCATTTGGATGAGGACGATCCTAGTTGGTTTGTTTGGTCAGCAGATGGATCCAAATGTGATTTATTGTGATAATTAGAGTTGTATCAAACCCTCCAAAAATCCAGTTTTTCATGATTGGTCCAAGCATATTGATATTCGATATCATCATCTCAGAGATTGTGTATTGAGGCGGATTATGTTGTTAGAGTACATTCCCATTGATCCAGGTGGCCCATACACATGCATAAGAATAAGAGGGCTCAGAAAGGGTCAAAATTCAAAGTGTTGATATTTCTATCAAATCAGCACTAGATCGAAGTGCTCGTTGCCCTGATTCCAACAGTGTGAACGACACTCAAATCTGAGCTCATATGAGGGAGATAGAGCTCTTCAAAGTTTGATAAGACAGGGAAAAAGTGGGGCCCACAACATGCCACATGGCATCCCAGTCAGCATGTGGGACCTACTAAGTTTATGTGGCGATTGAATGACCACTAAATCATCGACACATGGCGCGCTAGCATTTTCTCCTAACCCTGCACAAAATGACAAGAAAATAATATTAAAATCCCATAACAAATCATTTAAAAAAATATTATTATATCAAAAATCATATAAAACAAAACTAAAATATATAATAACCAAATTCATTTATATATTAACAAAAACAAAAGTTAATATATTAAAAAAAGGTTATTGTATTAAAATTTCCATAAAAAAATGGCCATATTAAAATTCAACGAATTGTTAAAAAAAGGGGAGATATGGTCATTGAATTTAAAAAAAAGGGAGATATGGTTATAAACACACCAAACAACGAAACCAATACAGAGCCGGTGGGAGTTGAACCCATGGCCAGCGGGCCCGCCCACGCGACGGCCCCATGTGGCACAATGCCAAAACCAAACAATACGCCAACCCAAATATAAACACATCACACCACCCATATTTAATACATTATGTAACAGTTATGCTACACCCCAAAAAAAATGGAAACCGCACATTAGAAATAGGAGGGGGGAGATTTGATCCCCTGACCCCTCCTCAAGCACTTTCTTGACTTTACCAATGCGCCAACAACCCAAGGATGGTAAGTTTGCGGGGAAAATTTTATATAAACCCAAAATTTATTTTGCATGGGGGGAATGGAGGACGGAACACAAGCGCGACAGAACGGAGGCATAGCAGCACAGAGGGGTCCTCCCTGGGCATGGAAACTAAGACGTATTTTTTTAGTTAATTTTTTATTGCAGGTGGAACCATGAACTTGGGAAAATAGTAGGTGGAACCATGATTGAGTCAAATTATCAGGAGGGCGAAATTTTCCCAGTGTCTAAATTGGACAAAATTTATGTTGATCCTACACTTCTCAACGACCCAAACCTGATGGCATAGTCAGAATTTTGATCTGAGCAACATATCTTCAGATGACCCAGAGGAGGGAATCTTTGAGGAATCTAGGGGAAATCTAAAAGATTCCATAAGCCCCAGATTTTCACTTCGTCAGAATTCGAAAATTTGACAGTCACTTTTACATTATTCGACACCGCGAATCTAATGGTGCAATCAGATTTTCCATTTTATCATTCCATTTTTTGGCCACTTTTCAAAGTGGAATGCGGGTGAGAACATTCATGTGCGAGCAGTCATTCCATGAGATTCGACGCCACGAGATTGATGGTACAACCAGATTCAATGGTTTGACATCCTTTTCTTCACATGGCCCCAGGATGTGAGGTATATGTAGTGTGTTCATGTACTTCTTTTTGCTATGAGATGCATTGTGCTGCACATATCCCTGTTTGATGTTTGATGTGGGAGCTTGTTTTCTTACTTGTTTCATGATTCCTGCTTGATGTGACGAGGAATCATATGTGGGATGTACTTGTTGTCATGATTCATCATGTTTTTTTTGAGATCCCTTTGTCATCATTTTGATGGGATACTCATGTTGTCGCCATGTATGTTTGAATTGAGATCCCTTTGATGCCATGTTGGCAGGATGCTCATTATTGTCATATGTGAAATTATGTCATACTAATAGGAGTCCTTTTTGAATGAGAGTTCCTGCAATAGAACATCTCTTGGAGCCACTCCTGCGTGAGGTCATATTCCTTGTATGGTAGAGAAAACACATGCATGTACATCATTTCTCTTTACAGCACTTAATGCAGTGGCCTACACCTGTTGGCCAGATAAATCAATCTTGGGGATAAAACCAATCTCCCTAGTATCACAAGATAATCTAGCAAAAAATAGACAAAGAAATCTATGTTTCTCTAGACATATGCAATTTACAAATAAAAACTATAGAGGTGTTACGATCCTACCGTAGATCCAACGCTTGTTCATTGTATTCATCCCTCGATCATCCAAAAGAGTTATCTTCAGAGACCTGCAATCACAAACAAGCAAACATCAAATAACACTTGCATAGAAAATACAGTAAATCATGTCTATTATGGTGATCAAGGAATCCATAAAATAAACCATCAATGAAAAACTTATTGAGAAAAACAAACTTATTCGTATTAACTTTTAAGTAGAATAACCTTACAACATTTTCAACCTTGATGTTGAACAAGCTCTTCCTGGGGTCCGAAACAGGGATTTCCTTTACTTTGACAAGCCTTGCACTCTTCCAAATGAGATCTTAGAGGTATGTAATCTCTCCTCATAAAAGCTCAACTAAAGAAGACTAAGTTCCAACAGCATTTCACCTCAAAAATATTCAGCTTCCAACCTCCACAGTAACCAGCCCAATGCTTCATTTTATAGTGCAGAGGAGGAGGTTACAGGTCCATATATGAAGGGATAGAATCCTCCTTCAAAGGGATAAGCTCCTCACATCAAGGGGTTAGCTCCTTAAGGTATGGGATGCATGAACCTTACAAGAGCGAACTTGCCACCTCAAGATTCCTTCCAGAAGCTTTTAGAAATGACTGAAAGTGAGTTTTTTAGAATGAACTCACACCTTTTTAACTTTTACAAGGGTCCACACCCATAAAACAAGGACAGAGCGGTCATGTGCAGGGGACATGACCATTAGGTGCGAGACCGTAGGTAAGACTAAGAGAAAATGCGAAACCAGAGTTTTAGAGACTTTTAAGGCTTTTCTCTTACTTTCAAGGCTTGATATGAAGAACTGAGGCTTTAGACTTGCAAAGGAGGAAAGTATGATTGATAATGGACTCACACAGATTGCAGAATCTCAAGGCGACAATTTTTAGTGCAACAAATTGCCCCCTAAAGTGCGAAGTCTGTAATAGATGAAAATGAAGTCTTTCATGTATAAAGAGTGAAGTACTTTATCATTTCAAGGATCATCCTGTGGACACCCCAGTCGGAACCTGTAAAAACATTCAATGCAATATATATATATATATATATATATATATATATATATATAGACATATCATCGCTGAGGTAGGCATTCCCATACTCAGATCAAAACTGATTAGAAAATTGACTAAACTGTTCTGATACAGGAATGATTTTGTAATACATCAAGAGTATAGACATGTGTAGACACAGTATGGATGCAACCATCTGTTTATGAATAGTCCACTGCATAATGAATAACAAAATTCCTCGCGGCTGGATGGTAGAAACTAGATCGAGGGTCTTGATTTCCGCTTCCTGAACTCGTACAATTCTATCCATGTGAATGAATGTGTCGAAGTCTAACATGGTAGAAATCACTTGATTACTAGTTAATGATGTGAACTGTTAACAAGTGTGGGAGAAACCACTAGTAATGTCAATGGCTCTCAAAGTACCTAGTACAATCCATGAAATGTGAATAAATGAGTCAAAGTCGAACATGTCATAGAATCATTCGATCGAAGGTCAATGATGAAACCTATCGTCGAAGACGAGAAAACTGCCATTAGGGCATGCAGCTTTCAAGGTACTGACGATTTCTAGATCAACTTCCTAGATAATGAGCCGAAGTCGATAGAAAGTGATCTGTCATAGGCAAGCCCACAACACGAAATCATAGGTCAAGTTCTGAAGAAATATATTAGCAAGGACTGACTCATGGATGGTCAAAATGGATGACAGATATTTTGCAGATGAATGGTTTGTTTGAATTGATCTCTTGAACACATAACGACACTGAAGATGTTTTGGTGAAAATTGACCCAAGGAAACCGGCTGAAGACTTTCAATATGGTTTGATTAACTGTTAGGCAAAGGATTTTTCCAACCCAGGTGAACAAAAAGTGTCGTGTTCAAGAGTGGTTGACTGGTTTTTATAAAACAAAGTGTAACAAATAGGTTCATTTCTCTCTCTTTTTCCCCACCATTTCTGGCAAGTACCTCTTTATTTTTGACAAGCTTGAGGAGGATAACATTTGCTTGTTTATAAGCTCATCCTTTGGATCAGTCCAACTTAGTTTAAAATTTGAACCCTAAGAAGGAGTGGTTCGTTCTTGTTTGAAATTGAATAGGTCCTTTACTGTTAAATTTTAACGAGTCTAGTATAGGAAAAACTTGGTGTTTTTCAATTTTAGGGAGTCAAAAGAAAAACTTAAGAAAACTCCATGTGGGTACTTTTTTGTACAATAATCCCTTAGGCCCGAAAAAGGATAAAATAATACAAAAGGGATGACTTTTTAATACTTTAACGAGCTGAAAAAGACAAGCGCTCGACAATCTTTTCATATTTAACGAGTCTAAAAAGGGTTTAAAGAGGACTCTATTAACCGTAATTAGTCAACGTGTACCTTTTTCATAAATAGTCCATTTCAATCCGTAAAAGGGGTAAACTTATACAGAAGGGACGATTGTTCATTTATTTTAACGAGTTCAAACAATCAAGTGCTCGCCAATCTTTTCAATTTTAGAGAGTCTGAAAAGAGCTTAAAGAGGACTCCAATGTTTCGCTTTTCTGTAAATTTTTGAAAGAGCCCGAAAAAGTGATAAAAGTATGTTCTTTGTTGAAAAATGATAAATTGTCCTGAAAAATCCAATATTCTACACAAAAACTCAAAGCATTACACATACCTGTTTAAGATAAATAAAAATGATTTAAAAATTTCCTTTTTAAAGTGAAAAATAAATAAATTAAAAATTCATTTATTCAAAAAAACTTAAAAAAGGGGGTTTTCCAACTTCATTTTTACTATTTGAGTTCAGAGTGAAAAGTGAGAGCTTTTGGGTAAGAAAGTTCCTGTGAAGATTCTGGAAAATCCGTTCGTTGAAATCGAAAATCGTCAGCTCCAGGTAATCCATGACCTCCTTATCTTGCATTCTGTCCATTTACATTTTGATTTTAGGCTTTAGATTTAATTTTTAAGGGAAAAATTGGTTTAAAAATTCGCTCGCGGGGGTCCGCAGGCGCAACATGCGGCCCCTGCAGACCTCAAATTTTTTTTACAAAGAAAAAAGTCATGGGTCCACACCTGTTGTTCACTGCCCATGCAAACCTATGCACTGTCTATAACTGGCGGGTGCAGACCCCGCGAAAATGAATTTAAAAAATTATTTTTTCTCCATTTTTGCCCAAATTGTTTTTGAACTAGCTGGTTCTAATATGTCTTTTGTGCATTTTAGGACATTCAAAATGCTTATTTGTCGAGAACGTGAGAATGAAGATGTGAATTTTGCTGCATTAAACCATATGCCCACAATGCAGGCATTAAGAGCATGCGGTTTGCTAAAGTTCTGGGGCATATAGGGTATGAGAGCCCAAGTAGATCTCTTGCAATGGCTGGTAGTGTTATAGACATTTTTGGGCACTGCAACCCCAATCAAACATGTCCATAAACCAAGGGCTCCTAAGTCCCTAAAAGTGTTTTTCCATCCCCTAAAAGAATAAGGTCAGTTGATTACATCATCTCCCAGAAGTTCTCCATGAAAAACTACTCAGAACTGGTCAAAACTGGACCATCTCACCTGCTCCATGGTCAAAGTGTGCTGCATCCCACCTAAATGCACACGGGAGGTGCGATGCATACTGAAAAGCCCTTCTATGGGGTGCGATGGGCGAGAGTCGACAAATGGCAGAGTCAATTTGCGAGGTCAAAGATCATGGAATCTTCCAGAAACTTCTCCTGTGACACTTGCCTCTCTGCATTCGCCCAGGGATGAGTAAGAGATCATCAATGTCCAAGTGGAATCAAGAACTATCAGAGAGAGGACACTAATCAAATCTCAGAAGCTGACCCACCTCCCTGCAATCATCTATATATGGATCCCTCATCCCAGAGATCTGGAGGCTGGAATTTTGTATCTTGTAAGGAAGTGCTGCTGGTTTCTTGGTGTAACATCATATTTTTGGGTGATCTAAGCTTTTCATGAGGTGAAGAAGGGCTTTCTTGCTGAGAGGATGACGCTGGGTCAGAACAATTGGTTGTAATCCTCTTTGCTATTCTTGATATTAATAAATCTATTCAAGTTTTCCTCCACATTCTTGTAGGGTTGATGATATATGCGTTTGTGTGGTCAATATATATCTGGTCTTATATTGTTTATGATAGTAGATCTCTGTTCTTGGATAGTGTTATGCTACTTTGATTCCACAGGTGCTCTTTGAAGCTGGGTAGACGAGGAAGCAAGTGGCAAGGATCTATCAAAAGGGAAAGGAATCAAGCAAGGAACCAAGCGCCAGACAGAGGTTGGTCTCCTTTGTTCCCCTCTTATCTACTTCTCATAAAGGAAAACGAAAGTAGTTTTAGTTTGTTTGTTTCTAAGATAGCTACCAGTCTTAGTGGGACTAGCAGCTCTGCATAGACACTAGATTTCCCGATAACAAAATGGCGACTCCGCTGGGGAGCGAATAGATTGTTTGTTTGTCTATATTTGTTTGCTTTATAAACTTACAGACGGAGCCTGAAGTCAAGTCAGCTAGCCTTCGAACTGCATTTTCTATGCAAGTGCAAAGTAGATCAATGCTGCTTCAGTCTATCTCTGGGTTTTGTTTATGAACTGAACAATCGATTTACAAACTCTCTAATTTCCCTTGTGGTGGCTCTAGTAACCTCCTTAGATCTACCCCTGTGATTTATTTACTGATTATCACTTGCTCGGCCTAAATCCATGAACTGTGCTGCAAACTGTGATCAAGAACTGGGTCAAAAGTCTCGCACTGTACCAACACACCCTCTCTTCTAAGATATCATTATGCATCGCACTTCCCATGTGATGTATGTGGGATGCATAATGGAATCCCTGTGTAACAGGTGCGCTGATCAGAAAAGGCTAATTTTGCCTCCAGACTTTGGTTTTTCTTCACTCTTTTGAACTCTATTCAGGAATTTTGCTGTCTGTAGTCAGTATACCTCTGTTGGAAACCCACTTCCTTGCCATTATTTCGCCTCCATTGTGCAAAGAACTATAAATGTTTTTATGTATTGTGAGCCATTTTCAGTTCTCTTTTATAAAGAAGTAGCGTAATTGAAATGTCGTTTCTTGATTTTGAAGTGTCGCAAGTGTCGTTTTTAGTCATAGAAGAGAATTCATTGTTCTTGATAGTCGATTACACTGTTACTCTAGTATTTGATTTGAATTAGTAGTTTTTCAATTGTCGAAAGCAAGTTTTCCATTCCAAATCGCAAAGTGTCGTCATTGTCTTCATTTTGTCTTGAAAAGAAGCTTGTTAGTAATGTCGCTTTGAAAAACAATTCAGATTTGCGCTTAGCTTTCTTTTTATCATTCACACATTAAGAAGGCTGAAAACAAATACATGCATGTGCATTTGCATTTAGAATGTTTGTTGGTTTGATTTAGGACAATGCATATAGTGTGTGCTCCCTGCTCTATGTTGAAAGAATATCATCTCTCTTTCTTTAGTAGCTAGGATTTTCATTGCAAAAAGAAGATTAAACGATTGTTTATCATTTTAGATTGCATTTTAGGAATTGTATATCTACATCACGTGGTGAACCTGAAAGGCAAATTTCTTAAACAAGATCAAATGTAAAATAAATTTAATGAATCTAAAAACGCTTTGGAACCTAACGCACAATATTTAGAAATCTAGGCTAGAGACGTATTCCGACGTCGTAAAGCCTGGTAACTGTTGTTTTCATTGCTGGTTGGGTGATTCCTCCACTTTGAGACGACAAGTGCCAGTACAGACTTGTGCTCCCATGTGCCGTCGAGTATATATTGGGAGACCACAATAGGCTATATCCTTTATTCGTAGGAAGCCGTGTTTGCTGACCTATCGATCGCAATGCATTGAACACAGCATTCAGGAAGATTGATTGCCATACCGTAAAAAGTATTCTGCAGTTTTGCGATTGGTTTGGTAATCCCTATGTCTAGATTTCCAGAGTAGTCTCTCTTTTTCCTTTTCAAACTCCTTAAAGGAAAAGGTCCATCTGAGCACTTGTCACTTCAAGCTCATTAAAAATCGAAGGTGACTAGAGTCATCTTTTGTTTTTTCTTGACTCTTAAAAATTGAAAAAACAAGTTGTGTCAAAGCGTCTAAAATTTATTTTAATCGGAATAAATATCACCTTTCCTACGTTGGTCTTAGGTTGAGAAAAATGGAGTCCACCAACCAAGGATTTCCCCTTGGAGGAAATCCTAGTCCTTTCTCCTCTTGGGGAGATGTTGGTGCACCCCATATGGCTGCATTGTCGCTTCCAGGATTGAAAATTGGCCTGCCCATATGGCTCTTCTCGACCTCTGTCGTTCAAAACACCGTGATTCCAGAGCAATCAAGTAAGCAACTAGACGATACCAAAGCTACCCCCCAACCTTCTACTTCGTTCGATTCTCCCTCTCCTCCTTCCTCTTCGCTTGATGAAGCTGGTTGTTATGAAACCAAATCAAGAAAAGATAGAAAAGATAGATCAACGCCTTAGAATTCAGCCTCTTCGAGGGGGCAACCTCCTTTACATTACATAAATGAACAATTCTTGGATGATACAAATGACAAAACCTCCTTTCTATATATAGGAGTCTAAGGAGTCACAATATAATCCAGCCGACCTAACAATAATAATATAAAGGCACAATAATAATAATAGTGGGCTTCTATGGGGCACAATAGTAACAATATGGGCACTACATGGGTACATCAATATAATAAGTGGGTTATACTAATAACAATAAGGGGTTACACTAGTAGTATAGGGGCCTAACATGCCCCTCTCCTTCAAAAAGCGTTGTCCTCAATGCTTGAGTAGTTCTTGATGCTTCTGTATAAAATTCTTGTCCTCCCATGTGGAATCTTCAGCGGGTAAGTTCTTCCACTTGATGAGATACTCTGAAATTTATCGATTTCGTAGCTGTCGGGTTCTTGTTTCTATGACTGCTCGAGGTTCTAATATGATTTTTCCTTCCTCTTCAATTTCTGGCAATATTGTTTGAATTGGGATCTTTTGCAACTTTTGAATAAGTGGCCATACTTCTTTGTCCTTCTTCCATTCTTCCCTTGCTTCGTTTATCCAATCTGGTTGGATAATATAAATGGCACAAAACAATGCTTCCACATCCTCATCCTTGAAGAGTCTTCCCATTCCGTAAGGTTGCCATTTTTAAAGTGCATGTAGTATTGCCAATGTTTCCTTCTCATAAATAGCTTGCTTGAGATGTAGCAGTAAAAATACCCAATCACCTACATCAAAACATTTTTCACTATGATGTTGATCTACCTGTTGTTTCGTTTGACTTTGCACTGAAGTGACGTTATCCTTTAAAAGTTGGAGAACTTGTTGTTGATGCTCGATGTGATCTTTCACTGCTTGAACCTTTTTCTTCTTTATATGTCCTTCTATCTCTAGAGTTTGAGGAGTGGTAATTTCTTCCAATCCTTTACAAGATATGGTAGGATTCATTTCTTGATGCTCGATGTGATCTTTCACTTCTTGAACATTTTTCTTCTTGATATGTCCTTCTATCTTGATAGTTTGAGGAGTGGTAATTTCGAATAGTGAATTACAAGATATGGTTGGATTCATTTCTTCTTTCTCGATGTGATCTTTCACTTCTTGCACCTTTTTCTTCTTGATATGTCCTTCTATCTTGAGAGTTTGAGGAGTGGTAATTCTTGCCAATGCTTTACAAGATATGGTCTGATTCATTTATTCTTTCTCTAGGGTGGGGTCCTGGCATATATCTTCTTCTTTTGATGTTTCTTGATCCTTTTCTTCCTCCTCTTCATATTCTATGTAAAATAATTTCTTCACAGCACACTTATGACCTCTAGTGCATTTGCTATCACAATTGTAACAAAGCCCTTTTTCTCTTTTTTCTTCCAATTGTTGTGGTGTAACCCTTGTAGGTTGTGGAAGGCTAGGAGAAACAACACTTCCATCTTTATAGTTGTGAGGGGTACGCTTCCTGGTTTCCATAATTTTTCTTTCCACTATGTCACAAAGCCCTTTTATTCTTTCCAATTGTTGTGGTGTTTCTCTAAAGAAGGTGTTTCTCTTTGTATCCTCATAATGTGCTATCATTTCCTCCGTGAAAATTGACCACGTAACAAGTTGTTTACGAGAACAAAGCCCTTTGTACCATAAAAATTGATCTGGTTCTAAATATGAAGATGCAATACATATTTTTTGTAACAGTTTTACACCATGTAGATCAAAATATTGTTCCATCTGAAGTATCCAATTTACCGGATCCTTGCCATCAAACTTCCTCATCTTGCTTTTTCTTGATTTTAGGAGCTCGACCTTGAAACGACTGTAATTATGTACTTTTGGATCTTTAGTTTCTGAAATTTTGAGCTATAGTATCCTTCTGTGTCCTCTTTCCAATGCCACTAGTTTGATCCAAATTGGATTCCCTAAGAAAAAGTTATGCACAATCTCCCAAGATGACCTGATTATAGACCTTTCCAGAAGAGCGAACTTGTATGAAGTGCCACGTATCACTATTTCGACCTTTGGATCTAAAAAAGATATACAAAAAAAAAGCAGTCCATCCTCTTTCTGTACCTTCTTACGAAATTTCAATCTGATCCCCAGAGAGAAAGTTATGACGATTTTCCCCAGGTCACCTATTTTAAATGTAATTCAGGAGTCTGCAAAAAGACCAACTTCCTCAGATCATATCTCAGGAAATATCGCGCAAAAAGCTCTGAAATTCGGATCCAAGGTTCATCGCAATTTCTTCTCAAATGGGTTTTTTGTGCGACTTCTGAAACGTCAGAGAAAAAAAGTTATAGTGAAAATTCCACGATGACCTGTTTGGAGCAGCGAAACCCTAGAATCCAAAGCTCTGCTACCAAATCTTATGAAACCAACTCAAGAAAAGATAGAAAAGATATATCAACGCCTTAGAATTCAGCCTTTTCGAGGGGGCAACCTCCTTTACATTACATAAATGAACAATTCTTGGATGATACAAATGACAAAACCTCCTTTCTATATATAGGAGTCTAAGGAGTCACAATATAATCCAACCGACCTAACAATAAGAATATAAAGGCACAATAATAACAATAGTGGGCTTCTATGGGGCACAATAGTAACAATATGGGCACTACATGGGTGCATCAATATAATAAGTGGGTTATACTAATAAAAATAAGGGGTTACACTAGTAGTATAGGGGCCTAACATTGGTAAAGCCAAAAGTCAAGTAACTAAGAAGAAGAAGGAGAAGAAGAAGAAAGAGAAGAAGAAGGAGCCAAAGACGACAGGGGGCAACTAGGCATCATCTAGTGAAAATCCACACACTGCACTGTCAAAGCCTAAATCTCCATGTGTCATTTTCAAAGGAGATGACTATCATCGAGATTGTCCCTGCATCCCTTGGACGTTAAGGGACTGGTCTCCTCGTTTGCACAATCCGATGTCAACAACCTCTGATGATCATGTTGAAAGTACACCATCAACTAGTGAAAGCGAAACGTGAGGACAGAAAAGGAAAAGTAAATTCCCTTGTAAACTATGTGAAGGCGATCACGCCGTCCACCGTTGTCCCTTCCTAGATGAGGCTAAAAGAGTTTTGGACAACCTTCCGGTTTCACCGTTACGACTTCCTCCTAGATGTAAGAAACTCTTGACAAGTCCATCACTAGTTGAAAATCTGACTGACACGCCATTGAGGTCGGGCGAAGCGTCTATCATTGAAGATAAACCATCTGAATCCACACTAGACAAAATTCAAAAGGTCGAGGCTATAGTTGACCCGGTCTTGCCTTCAGAGGATCTATCTTCAGATGATACAGTCACCGAAGAGAACAAGAATGACAACGTTCAAATCCTCTTCGTAAAAACAGACTCTGATGAACATGGGGGCAGTCTACCCATTCCTTTACCGCAGGAAGGAAGTTCGTCAGAGTCATATACGGCCGTCTATTCGGTCGCACCTCCAAGTAACCTAGTTGTTTCCTTCGATTGGAATCTACTAGGCAGACCCCGTTTACCGGCTAGTGTACCATTTTGAATCATTGCTCAAATATACAGAATGGTCATGGCCATTACCATCATAGATGAAGGGGCTTCTGTGAGTATCCTTTCCTCAACTACTTGGAAAGCGCTTGGTTCGCCATCGCTTTTGCTTGAGATGAGAAATCTAATAGGCTTTGACAAAGGAACCAGTCGACCGTTAGGGATCCTTCCCAATGTGCCGATAACATTGAGAAGGAAAACCGTTCACATGAATGTAATGGTAGTCCAAGGACCCCTAGATTATAATCTACTCCTTGGACACGACTATATTTATTTCATGGGAGCCATTGTCTCCTCGCTCTTTGGACTAATGTGCTTTCCGCATGAAGGAAGAGTGGTCAAGCTCGTAGACCGGCTTTCATTCCCCGGATCACACATAGCAAATAGTCAAATGCCATCCCTGAATGGTCTTTTCACGCAAGGAATGTCTCATCAATCTCCAATCTATCCACATGATGAGTGCGAGTGATCCGGAGGACATGACTAAAACCTAGGGGGCATGCACCCTGGTCTGTTTCGGCAGGAAAACCTTGGGTATAGGGTAGGTTTCCGCAAAGGATATATGAATGGTTTATGAGATTAGACTGGAATAAGATTCCTCCGTTAAAGTTATGTGAGTGGAGGCAAGTTGCGCCGCTCACCTTTGTCTATTTCAGTAGACATCGCCGAGGAAGTGTTTTGTCTGTAGTGCGAATAGAACAATCTTTGGTAACCTAGAAATTTTTCGCTATACTTGGGGGCATGCAAAACTTTTGGCATGCAAGCGAAGAGAGACAATTTATTTTTTAAATTTGTAGGTCCTCTAACCATTTAAACTCGTAGGATTGGTCGTTTCCCAACTTGCATAAAGAAAGGATGCGGGGCAAAGCTTTGAAAAAATGCCATCTTAGATGAGACATCCTTATTATACAACTGGATCGAGCAGTTTTTATGTGGAGTTCAAGCTCGTTAAAAATTAAACATAAGTAGTGAGAAAATGTTTCCCCCAGAGTTTAAGCTCATTCATTAAAAAATGAACCATTTTCCGGTAAATAACCATCGTGAATGCATTATCATCAACCTTTGAAGCCTTGGTCGTGTTCTCATCATCACCTCCACTCTGTATTGGCCGATCATTCACCTCCATTTGATTTTTTACCTTTTTTGAGGAACAGCTACGAAGAGTGATCCTGTTAGCCATCCTTGTGACACTGTCATGATTGGAAAATTCCAAACCTTACCTGGAATTAGCTGCTACTCGAATTTATCACTCGTTCCTCGAAAAACGAGTCTCCTTTAAGATCTTTTCATCTGACTCATAAAATATGAAAAGATTGCCGAGTAATTGGCCTCTCTAGCTTGTTAAAATGACAAGGAGTGCTATCCCTCCTCTAGATTTTAATCTTTTTGGACCTGAGGGATTATTACACAAAAGGATCGAGCGCTTGTTTTGTTCGGCTCGTTAAAATTACCGAAAATTCATCCCTTTTGTATTATTTTATACTTTTTCAGACTTAAGGGATTATATGATGAAAAAGGATTGTTGGAGTTTTCTTTATGTCCCTTTCAGACTCTCTAAAATTGAAAAGGACCGAGTTATCTTTGTCGTTAAACTCGTTAAAATCGAATAGCGACAAACTTGTCCATACCGACAAGAACGAGTTTTACTATCGCTAGGCTAGTTAAAACATAGTGATGGGTTTGCCCGAAGGGAAAATTATAGAAAAAGCATATGTTATCCTCCTCAATCTTGACAAAAATAAAGAGGTACTAGTTAGCAATGACTGGGGAAAAATTGGGAAGAAAACTTGAAGAAACTTTATTGGTAGCAAGTCGCTCTTGAACATGACACTTTCGCTACGCATCCAAGTCGGGTTGGGTTGTTCCATTCACTGGTCATATCACCATTGGTCCATCACACCATCCACATTTGGGGTTAACACTACCAATCCATCATGTCAATGTCACCGATATGTTCAAGAGAAGTCACTCAGAGAATTCACCTGTGTCTCATCCACTGTAATACATTCACGCTCCATTCTTTCATGACCGCCACCCTAAACCTTATGTCATAAGATCGTTTTCACCTCCATCAAAATCATTTGCTCCATTCCGTGTCATAGATGTGGGACTCACTAAGGCCCTCCTATGACGGATCACTTCTTGTCGACATCAGCTCTTTATCCAGGAAGTCGACCTAGGGACAACCCTTTCAGTACTTTGAAGCTTGCATGCCTCAATGGCAAGTTTCTCACTTCCGGCGATAGGTTTACATCAATGACCTTCGACTGAAAGATTTTGCGTGGTGTTCGATGCCAAGTCCCTTATTCACACCACGTGAATTGTACTATAGTACCTTGAGGGTCATCATCATTATCGGTGATTCCTCTCGCGCCTGTTAACAACTTACATCATTGGTTGGTAATCAGGGGATGTCTTTTCGTGTTCGACTCCAGAACATCTCTCACATGGATCGACTTGTACTTTGAGTGAAGATCGAACGATATTGAAGACCCCGGATCTAGTTTCATCCATCCGGGCTGCGATATATATTTAGGAGAATAAAGACATCAAATGTACATCATTGCTGCACAGATAATCATCCAATCAAAGGGATGATGGCTCTATCAGAATCATTAGTCTGCACTCAGATGATTGTCTATCTTATGTACATGAAAATGAATTTATAAAGATGAGCATGGGAATGCTTGACTTAGCTAGATCATGAAAATATTATGAAGATAATGTATTGTATTGTATCTTATTACAGGTCACCTTCCAGCTTGAAAAAACTTCGGATCCTCATGATAAAGCATTTCACCCGACATCAAAAGATTAACGATCTCATGCTTTAGGGGGCAACTGTTATAGACATTTTTGGGCACTGCAACCCCAATCAAACATGTCCATAAACCAAGGGCTCCTAAGTCCCTAAAAGTGTTGTTCCATCCCCTAAAAGAACAAGGTCATCTGATTACATCATCTCCCAGAAGTTCTCCATGAAAAACTACTCAGAACTGGTCAAAACTGGACCATCTCACCTGCTCCATGGTCAAAGTGCGCTGCATCCCACCTAAATGCACACGGGAGGTGCGATACATACTGAAAATCCCTTCTATGGGGTGTGATGGGCGAGAGTGGAAATTGGCAGAGTCAATTTGCGAGGTGGAGGTGTCACACGGAATCTGTCAAGGGTGCGGACACGACTGACCTTCCTAGAAGTCTAAGACGTTCTAATGACAAACAAGACAAAATGGAGTGATCTTTCTCTAAATACACCTTTTACAACATGAAAACTACAAGTGTTTAGGCTTACCTTATTCCAAAACGCTGTTGTTGAAGTCCATTCTTGACGATCCGGATGAGCTCCTCCTTCAAGTCAATTCCTGCAACCACAAACAATCAAACAATTACCAAGCACTTGCATTTCATATAATAAAACATATATTCAACATGCAGACCAAGGAACACATGAAATAACTCATTAACACAAGCTATTGAGAAAAATAAACCAGTTTGTATTAATAACGAAACAAAGAAACTCTTACAACCTGGCCTTGGTGTTGTGCAAGTTCCTCCCAGGGTCCATCAAGGGTTTTCCTCTACTTTGACAAAGCTCACCCTCTCCCAAGTAGAATCAAGTGAAGACAATCTCTCCTCACAAAGGCTCTAATGGAAGACCTAAATCCTGCAGCATTTACCCAAAGAAAATGTATAGCTCCAACCTCCCCTCCTTCTGGCTCAATGCCTTTATTTATAGTGCTGTAAAGAGGTTATTCTGGTCCACCATCAATGGGATCATCCCCCTCTTTGGGTGGGATAGCTCCCTTATTGATGGGATAAGCTTCCCCTTAATAGAGATACATGAACCAACTGGAGGCGCATCCATTTCATCAAACCGACCTCTAGAATGTTCTAGAAGTAACCACAAGTAACTTTTTCAAGATAAAACTCGCGCATTTTGTCTTTTACAGAGGGACGCACCTGTCCCTTTACATACAGAGCGTCCATGGACGCAGTTTTTGTGAACAAGGTCCGCGTCCCCGCAGGTAAGACTAGAGAGAACCTGCGACCCCAGAGATAAACATGATTTTTACAAGACTTTCTCTCTTCTTTGAGTTTGAGATGGATAACAGAGGCATAAGACTTGCCTAAGAGGGTAGCATGACTGTTGATTTGAGCCATACTAACTGTAAGTAGTCAAGGTGACATTTTTTAGTGTAACAGATTGCCCCCTAAAGTGCGAAGCCTGAAATAGAATAGGGTTTTGTAATTCTAGGAAGGGTGAAGCGCTTTATCATTTCAAGGATTGCCTTGTGGATGGCCTGATTGGAACCTGCAATTTTCAACACAAAATACATGGATAAGATTATATCATCACTGAGGTAGGCATTCCCATACTCAGATTCAAAACTTTAACTAATGGACTAACTACTCTGATACAGGAATGATCTTGCAGTACATCATTTTTATAGACTTTTGTAGACACAGTATGGACGCAGCCATCTGTTTATGATTAGCCTACATAGATAATGAATACAAAACTCCTCGCAGCCTGGATGGTAGAAACTAGATCCAGGGTCTTCACTTCTACTTCTCGAATTGGTACGATTCTAGCTATGTGATTAAATGATTCGATGTCGAACATGGTAGAAACCACTTGATTACCAGTCAATGATGTAAACTGTTAACAAGCGTGAGAGAAACCACCAGTAATGTCAATGGTCCTCAAAGTACCAAGCACAACCCGTGAAATGTGAATAGATGTTTTGATGTCGAACACTTCACGGAATCCTCTGATCGAAAGTCAATGATGTAAACTGACGTCAAGGGCGAGAAACCTGCCATTGATGCATGCAGACTTCAAGGTGCTGTCGATTCCTAAGTCATCTTTCTAGATAATGTGTCGATGTCGATAGAAAGCGACCCGTTGTAGGCAAGCCCGCAACACGAAATCATTGTTCAAGTTGAAGAAATGTTGCTGTAAGGACTGACTCAGGGATGGTCAAATGGATGACAAGTATTTTGCAGATGAAAGTTTTTTGCTTGCAGACCTCTTGAACACATAACGACACAACAGATGGCTTGGTGACGAATAACTCAAAGTTAATCCCCGAAACCCGGTTAAAGACTTTCAAAGTGACTTGGTCAACTGTGAGGTAGAAGATTTCCCAACCCAGGTGAATGAAAAGTGTCGTGTTCAAGAGCGGTAATAAAGTTTCTTCTGAGACAAAAGGTGACAAATAGGTTCATTCTTCTCTTTTTTCCCCCACCATTTCTGGCAAGTACCTCTTTATTTTTAACAAGCTTGAGGAGGATAACATATGCTTGATTGTAAGCTCATCCTTCGGACGAGTCCAACCTAGTTTAAATTCGAACCCTAGGAAGGAGTGGTTCGTTCCTGTTTGTAATTGAACAGTTCCTCTACTGTAAAAGTTTAACGAGCCCAGTATAGGAGAAACTCGGCGTTTTTCAATTTTAGAGAGTCTGAAAAAACTAAAGGAGACTCCACGTTGAAATTTTTCGTATATTTGTGTCCCTCAAGCCCGAAAAAGTATAAAATAATACCTGGGGGAACCGCTTGATCTTGCGACCAAGGAGTACTTTCATAATAGTGTCGTTGACCTGAAAAGTAAAAAGCGATCAAGGACACGTCGTTTTATTTCCTTATCGAGTTCGAAACGACAAAAACCCGGCAATCTTTTCCTGATTTTGCAGTCAGAAAAGAGCTAAAAGGGGACCGTCTTTTAATTCCGTTTTAACGAGTGAAAAAGAAACACTCGGCGATCTTTTCATGTTTTAGGAGTCAGAAAAGGGCTTAAAAGATGACTCCAAGGTTTCACTTTTTCGTAAGTTTTAACGAGTTCGAAAAAGGGATAAAAATGTACTCATGGTTTTCACTTTTTCGTAAGTTTTAATGAGTTCGAAAAAGGGATAAAAATGTACTCATATGGCCGACTTTCAATTTAATTTACGAGCAAGAAAAGACGGAAAGAACTCGGCGTTTTCATTTGTTTTACGAGAATGAAAAATAGCAAAATAATCTCGGTGTTTTCATGAGTTTAACGAGTCTTGAAAATAACTGAAATTGACTCAAGATAGGTTTCATTTTTACAAAAGCTTGAAACAGATAAAAACTATGCTTCAAATTAGTTTCATTTTTACACAAGCTTGAAACAAAGATAAAACTGTGCTTGATGCCCCCTAAGCATAACTGTTAGAGCGCATGCCCCCCAGCTTCATTTCATTCAACTAAGGTGGATGAAATGAAGGTTCAAGAACGAGATCATTTGAAAGACTCGACCTAAAACTGTAAGAAAATTATGCAAAAACTGAAATAACTAACTTAAATATACAACTTAACATTTACGAGATCTAGTCAAACTCTCGACTCAATTAGAGGAGGATTTGTTTCATTTTTTAACGAGCTTGACACAGGAAAAGAACTATGCTCGGATTCAGTTTCATGTTTATGCAAGCTTGAAACGAAAAACTATGCTTGTTATAAGTTCACATGCCCCCAGCATAATGATGCAAATCGAGGTACATGCCCCCCAAGCTTCATTGCATTCAATGAGGTGGATGGAATGAAGCTTTACTTTCAAGATCTTGGAAAGACTTGTGGGAGTTGTTTCATTTTTTAACGAGCTTGACACAAGACAAGGAACTTTGCTCATAACTACTCTCTACAATCTACCTAACAAAAACTTTACTCTAAAAACCTTGATTCATTTTTTAACGAGCTTGACACAAGACAAGGAACTATGCTCTAAAAACCTTGATTCATTTTTTAACGAGCTTGACACAAGACAAGGAACTATGCTCTAACATCCTTGTTTCATTTTTTAACGAGCTTGACACAAGACAAAGAACTATGCTCATGACTACTCTCTACAATCTACCTACTTAACCTACCCTTGTTTCATTTTTTAACGAGCTTGACACAAGACAAGGAACTATGCTCAAAAAGTTCGCATGCCCCCAACATAATGACGCAAAGAGAGGTACATGCCCCCCAGGCTTCATTGCATTCAACCGGCTGGATGAAATGAAGGTTTACTTTCAATATTTAACTTGAAAAGGGAGTTGTTTCATTTTTAAGGAGGTTGACACAAGAAAAGAACTATCCTCAAAACTGATTCATTTTTTAACGAGGTTGACTCAGTAATAGGAACTTGCCTCGTACACACTGATTCATTTTTTAATGAGGTTGACTCAGTAAAAGGAGCTTTCCTCACACACACTGATTCATTTTTTAATGAGGTTGACACAGTAAAAGGAACTTTCCTCACAATCCTACTTTCTACAATCTACCTGACCTAAAAACTAGCTGATTCATTTTTTAATGAGGTTGACTCAGTAAAAGAACTGTCCTCATGACAGCCTGTTTCATTTTTTAACGAGGTTGATACAAGAAAAAACTATCCTCGTAACATTGATCATGGCTTCCAACTGGAGGAAAGACATGTCAATGGACACACCTTGATCATGGCTTCCAAGAGGTCTTCATCCGAAGGAAGAATACTTCTTGGGAAGGAACACATGTCAAGGGACTCAAAAGGGATAAGAACATCGTGTTCAAGTAATCCCATAGAGTTTTCCATGTCAATTACCGGAGCTAAATCAAAGGAAGATGAGCAAACAGTGAGAGGCTCACTTACATCGGTAACTGAAATCATGGGACCGGTTGCCACATAATTAACCCGTGGCAGGGTAGATACCACTTTAGAATCAGGAACATTTAGGGGTGTCATATTATTGGTAGTTGAAAAAAGACTAGGGAACGAAAGCTGGTCTACAGTCACAATACTGCCATTGTGAGGGAAAGACATCACGCGAAAGAGTGTCGATACGACAGCTTTCATTGCATAAACATAGTCTCGCCCAAGGAGTAAATTGAAATCCAAGGGACCTCGAACTACCATAAGATCAACACAAACAATTTTACCTTCCAAGGTAATAGAACTCTTAGGAAGGATCCCTAAAGGTTCACTAATTGTTCTGTTAAAAGCTTTCAGATTCTGCGTAATAGGCGCAAGCTGAGGGGAACCCAAAGCTTTCCAAACAGCTGAGGATAAAATACTAACATAAGCACCTTCATCTACCTGAGTACGATGTATGTCCCTACCACCAGCCTTGACAATGATTTGGAAAGGGATGGAGGAAGGAAGACGAGGTTCTGTTAGTCTATTCCAATCAAAGGAAAAGACCTCAGTACTTGGAGGGGGTTCTGTAGAAACAGGTGAAATGCCCCCCGGCATAGAAGAATCCGATGTAACAAGAAGAACATCAGCGGTATGAAATTTACTCTCGAAAAGGAGAGTGTGATCGACCGAATGTGAAATTGAATCGACCACTTGATCAACTAATGGATCATCAACCTGAGTGACATGAGTTTCACTCTCCAATGGGAGAGTGTGATCGACTGTACTTGAATTTAGATCAATCACTCCGTCAGTTGACGGTAGGTTGGGAGAAATTTTACGGTAACCAGTTGGAAATTCTTGCTGTGGAACAGTAAGGTTTTCCAACAATGTTGAGGCTTCATCCATGTGAGGGCAAATGTGAGTTTGATGACTCCCTTTGCATAACTTACAAGGAAACCTAACTTTACCCTTTTTCCCAGGAACCTGACTATCACTGGTTGATGGATCAATGGAAAGTTGATGAGATTTTTCTGACCATACTTCCAGGACCTTTGGAATACCAGGACAATTGACAAGGAAGTGGTCACCCTTACAAAGCCTGCAAGGGTATTTGGGTTTACGGTGCATGTCGGAATTTTCCTCAACACAACTAACACTTACAACCATGGTTGGTTGGTTGACTTCTTTCTTATCTTTCTTCTTCTTCTTCTTCTTCTTCTTCTTCCCTTTCTTCTTCTTCTTAGCCTCCTGGTTACTAGCATCAAGGCTTTTACCAGGCGAAGAGGAAGAAATGGAGGAAGAAAAATTAGGCGAAGAAGGTAAAGGGTCAACAGAAGGTTGGTGATGTTGAGATGGTGAACTCTGTTGAGGTGAAGCATCTGGTTGAGATGGAACAATTGGAGTATTTTGGGCCAACGAAGTTGAAAATAACCATATCGGTAAACCTATTGTAAATCCAGGTAATGACAAAGTAGCCATATAAGGAGGACCAACATTTCCAAAGTAAGGAAAAGTACTAGGATTCTCATTAGGAGGGGTTCCTAGGTTGATAAATTCCGGAACATTTGCCATTATATTCAACTTCAGTGAATTTTATTAACAATTTAAAACTAAAATTAACAATTCACAATTCACACTTAACAACTAAAATTCACAATTCACACCTATGGTCGCTAAAGGTAAAAACAAACAAATTAACACGCGCTATCAAATCTAGGAGTCAAACCATACACAAACAGTAGCCTTCCGGACCGAAAACACTAGTTGGTGATGAAGCCCAACATCGCCGAATTCAGTACAGAAGTGGTGGGTGGAACAGTTACCCCGGCAACCTGCTTAATGAATAGACCGGCACAAGTTCCTCCACTTTAACCGTCTCGAAGTGAAGTGAACCCCCCGGAAAATCCAAGTGAGTATAACCGACGTCTGCTCCAGGTACAGTGGGACCTTCCCTCCACCGTCACCTTGGGTAGAATCCTAGAGATTATGGTCACTAAGGTTACCAACGGCCACAAGTACACCTGGGGGAACAGTCTAAACTCCGACAACACGCAAGGGCAGAGTAGCAAGCTCAATCCCCTTACCGGCTCCTTGACAGTAATCCAAGGTTTACCGATAAGTGACCCCTGGCTCCTCGACAATGGTTAATCCGAGGTTTACCGTTTGTAATACGTACTGTCTGGCGTCGTTCTCAACGAGGGGGGAATGATCCCCTCACTGGTTCGGACACGAGCTCGTGCTTCTCCTTTAAGAGGAGCTTTCCCAGAGTGTAAATGTAACAATTGGATTTGATTCTATCACAAGATCGACTACTTGTTTGGTTTTACTGTCTTGGAGAGTTAAGTACTCACCTACTCCAAGACCCTAGCCTAAGCTATGTTGGTGTTTCAGAGCCCTAGAAATGTAAAAATTACTAGATGAATTTTAATTAAGCGCTGTGTTATTAAGGCTGTTATTACTCAAAGGGGTAAATGGAGATGAAACCAATGGTGTTATGACCCGACTCAACTGAATGCAATCGAATATGATAATGCAATCTTTTCAATTCGATGAATCCTAACTAGAGTAAGGAGAGAGTTTCCATTCACTTCTAACAATGCAAAAAATTGATCATTAAGAGAAAATTTAACAAATTCTCTAATGCACTAATTTCATCAAGAAAAACTAATGCAAATCAATTCCAAACCAATTTTTATTTTTATTTTTGTCTAAATTCAAATCAAAGAAAACTGATCTAAATCTACGATTGATTTTTCAGAATGTAAACTATGCAATTGTAATCTATGCACAATTCACATGAAAAGTATGCAAATGTAATCTATGCACATTTTTCATTCATATTCTGAAACTGAGAACTCTAATTATGCAAATGTGATCTATGCAAGAGAATTCTCAAACACAAGATGATTCTAATGTAATCTAAGAACCAATCAAGTGCAAGTCGAGAAAATTGGGTGAGAGTTCCAAAGACCAAAACATAAAAACACTCAAAGGCGATTAACACTCATACACAATTTAGCCCCCCCCGGCGAATGAGGGGGGAATTTTTTTGCAAAAACAAAAGCAAAAAGATGCAAAATTGTGAAAGAACTGAGAGAAATCTCCAAGTAATGACCAAAGGAAAATAAGTCAAGAATTTCTCAAAAAGAGACTCAAAACACCCAATTGATGAAAGCTAAGAGCAGGAACAAGCTTAGGTGAAGATTCTGGACAAGGGACTAATGAATCTGGGCAGAAAAAACTAAGAAAAAACAAAATCTAAAAGCAATTAAAGCAAAAATGGAGTTTTCCTAAATTTTTACAGGAAGACGCAGGCGACCCGTTAGAACAGGCGCGGGCCCGCTCTGTGCAAACGGCAACAGCGCGTCCAAAGACGCACTGTGCAGTACTCAGAGGGTGCGTCCGTCTGAAAAAACTCAAGAAAAACCAAAATAAAACTAATCCTAAGCTAACCCACCCAGAGACAGAATCACAGAGCCAAAACCAGAAAAATAAACCAATTTTCTCAAAGCAAAGTTCACATAAAGGAAAAGACTTTTCTCATCAATGGAATCTATCCCCAGTGGAGTCGCCAATTTGTCACACGGAATCTGTCAAGGGTGCGGACACGACTGACCTTCCTAGAAGTCTAAGACGTTCTAATGACAAACAAGACAAAATGGAGTGATCTTTCTCTAAATACACCTTTTACAACATGAAAACTACAAGTGTTTAGGCTTACCTTATTCCAAAACGCTGTTGTTGAAGTCCGTTCTTGACGATCCGGATGAGCTCCTCCTTCAAGTCAATTCCTGCAACCACAAACAATCAAACAATTACCAAGCACTTGCATTTCATATAATAAAACATATATTCAACATGCAGACCAAGGAACACATGAAATAACTCATTAACACAAGCTATTGAGAAAAATAAACCAGTTTGTATTAATAACGAAACAAAGAAACTCTTACAACCTGGCCTTGGTGTTGTGCAAGTTCCTCCCAGGGTCCATCAAGGGTTTTCCTCTACTTTGACAAAGCTCACCCTCTCCCAAGTAGAATCAAGTGAAGACAATCTCTCCTCACAAAGGCTCTAATGGAAGACCTAAATCCTGCAGCATTTACCCAAAGAAAATGTATAGCTCCAACCTCCCCTCCTTCTGGCTCAATGCCTTTATTTATAGTGCTGTAAAGAGGTTATTCTGGTCCACCATCAATGGGATCATCCCCCTCTTTGGGTGGGATAGCTCCCTTATTGATGGGATAAGCTTCCCCTTAATAAAGATACATGAACCAACTGGAGGCGCATCCATTTCATCAAACCGACCTCTAGAATGTTCTAGAAGTAACCACAAGTAACTTTTTCAAGATAAAACTCGCGCATTTTGTCTTTTACAGAGGGACACACCTGTCCCTTTACATACAGAGCGTCCATGGACGCAGTTTTTGTGAACAAGGTCCGCGTCCCCGCAGGTAAGACTAGAGAGAACCTGCGACCCCAGAGATAAACATGATTTTTACAAGACTTTCTCTCTTCTTTGAGTTTGAGATGGATAACAGAGGCATAAGACTTGCCTAAGAGGGTAGCATGACTGTTGATTTGAGCCATACTAACTGTAAGTAGTCAAGGTGACATTTTTTAGTGTAACAGGAGGATCATGGAATCTTCCAGAAACTTCTCCTGTGACACTTGCCTCTCTGCACTCGCCCAGGGATGAGTAAGAGATCATCAATCTCCAAGTGGAATCAAGAACTATCAGAGAGAGGAAACTAATCAAATCTCAGAAGCTGACTCACCTCCCTGCAATCATCTATATATGGATCCCTCATCCCAGAGATCCGGAGGCTGGAATTTTATATCTTGTAAGGAAGTGCTGCTGGTTTCTTGGTGTAACATCATAGTGTTGGGTGATCTAAGCTTTTCATGAGGTGAAGAAGGGCATTCTTGCTAAGAGGATGAAGTTGGGTCAGAACAATTGGTTGTAATCCTCTTTGCTATTCTTGATATTAATAAAGCTATTCAAGTTTTCCTCCACATTCTTGTATGGTTGATGATATATGCATTTGTGTGGTCAATATATATCTGGTCCTATATTTTTTATGATAGTAGATCTCTTTTCTTGGATAGTGTTATGCTGCTTTGATTCCAAAGGTGCTCTTTGAAGCTGGGTAGACGAGGAAGCGAGTGGCGAAGATCTATCAGAAGGGAGAGAAATCAAGCAAGGAACCAAGCGCAAGACAGAGGTTGGTCTCCTTTGTTCCCCTCTTATCTACTTCTCAAAAAGGAAAACGAAAGTAGTTTTAGTTTGTTTGTTTCTAAGATAGCTACCAGTCTTAGTGGGACTAGCAGCTCTGCATAGACACTAGATTTCCCGATAACAGGTAGACAGATGGAACATACAGGACCAGTGTTTCATCATTAGTGGCCACCGGCTCGAAATCAAGCTGGAGGACATGTCAGGCCAGGCAGTAACTCCATTAGGCAGAAAAACTGATTCGTATTATTCCATTAGGTAGGTCTTTGTTATATACAATAGGGAGTGACTGTTCAGTTCATCTCCCGATGACTGTTCACATTCCTAATTTAATTATTTACATAAATTCACCCAATCATGAAGATTAGGTGTCAACATTCGCCCCCTAATCTGAAGGGATGTTGGTGAGTCCAAGCATCATTCTGAATCGTTGAAGCTTTTCCCTTCCAAGCGCTTTGGTGAAGATGTTTGAAATTTTCTCATTTGTGGAACAATGACGGAGATGGATTGTTTTGGCCTCAACATGATGTCGAATCAAATGATATTTAGTATTGATGTGCTTTGTTTGATCATGGAACTTTGGGTTCTTGGCCAACTTTATTGCAGAGGTGTTGTCAATCATGAGTGGAGTTGATTGTACTTGTTTTACCTGCAAATCTTCAAGAATTTTCCTGAGGCACACAATTTCTTTTGTTGCTTCAGCTGCTGCCACGTATTCTGCTTCTGTTGTGGAATCTGCTGGAACTGATTGTTTGGGTGATCTCCAGGAGACAGCTCCTGATCCAAGACTCATAGCATATCCTGAAGTAGATACCCCAGTTTCTTTGTCTCCATCGAAGTCTGAATCAGAGTATCCGATCAAGTTGAAGTCATCCACCTGTGTGTACTTGATTCCAATGTCTTGAGTTCCCTTCAAGTACTTTAGAACTCTTTTTTCAGCAGACCAATGTCCCTCACAAGGCTTTTGCATAAACCTGGAGAGGATTCCAACAACAAATGAAATGTCTAGTTTGGTGGTAGTTAGGTAGTTGAGACTTCCTACAAGCTGTCTATACTTTGTTGCATCCTCAAATTCCTTTCCTTCAATAGATGTGAGCTTCAAGTTTTGTTCCATTGGAGTAGTAAGAGGATTGCACTCTGTCATGCCAAACCTGTTCAGCAAATCTCCAATGTATTTCTTTTGAGAAAGAAATATGGACTTTGGATGTTGGGTTACTTCAATGCCAAGATAGTAATGAAGATATCCCAAATCAGTCATTTCAAAACTTTTTCCTAATTCCTTCTTTATGGATGCAATGTAGCTTTCATTGTTCCCTGTCATTAAAAGATCATCTACATATACCACAAGATATACAACTGTTTTTCCAACTTTCTTGACAAATAAAGTTGCATCATCAAGATCAAAATGATTGAAATTGAGTTTCAGAAGATGCTAAGTTAGTTTTTCATACCAGGCTCGCGGTGCCTGTTTGAGGCCATACAAGGACTTCACAAGTTTGCATACTTTATGTTCATGTCCTTTCACAGCAAATCCTTCAGGCTGGGACATAAAAACATTCTCTTTTAGATCTCCATTCAAGAAAGCAGTTTTTACATCCATTTGATGGACTTTCCAACCGTTCTGAGCTGCTAGTGAAAAGAGTGTCCGGATGGTAGCCCATTTTGCTGTGGGGGCAAAAGTATCCTCATAATCGACCCCTTCCCTCTGTGCAAAACCTTTTGCCACAAGCCTAGCTTTGTGCTTGTCAAGTGAGCCATCAGCTTTATACTTGTTCTTGTAGACCCACTTGCAGCCAATTGGTTTGGTTCCTAATGGAGGATCAACCAGCTTCCAAGTGTCGTTCTTTATGAGGGCATCATACTCCTTTTGCATCGCTTCTTTCCATTCATCATGAGAAGAAGCTTATTTGAAGGAAGTTGGTTCAAAATCTATAGACAAGTTCAATTCACAATCATAAGAAACATCCATATCAACAGGTGAATTAGAGTAATCTACATCACCTCCATTTTGCTGGTTTGAATTTCTGGTTCCTGTCTTTCCAACTTCATCAGGATGAACAATTTGAAGTGTCTTTGTCAGCCACTTTGGGGTACCTTTCTGAGATGGTCCAGGCTGCTCTGTTTATTGAGTTGGGACTAAATCAAGATTGAGTCTCCCAATTCTATCAATTACATCACTTAAAGCATCATCCGTTATTGGAGTTTCATGCGGGGAAGAGTGTTCTTCAGAAGAAGATTCCACATGTTGATCTAGTATAGGAATCCCCCCTTCAAGATGTGGAATCTGATTATCAAATTCTTGAAATGATTTTGTTTTTGCGAATCTATCGAAGCGATCAAGTTTCCGCTCAACAACATTGTCAGTTTTGGATGATTCAAGAAAAATTACATCTCTAGATACAACAAACTTTTTATTTACTTCATCATAGAGGTGGTATGCTTTGGAGGTGTTTGAGTACCCCAGGAAGATACACTTATGACTTCTAGCACCAAGTTTGTTTCTATGTACCTTTGGTATCAAAGCATAACAGGTGGAACCAAAGACCTTGAGATGTTTTACTGAAGGAACATGTCCATACCACATTTCATAAGGAGTCTTGTTTTTTATAGCATTAGATGGACATCTATTCTTTATATATGCAACACATAGAACAACATCAACCCAAAACATTATCTTTACATTTTTGAAGAAAAGAATGGATCGTACCATATTCAATATTGTTCTATTCATTCTTTCAGCTACACCATTCTGTTGAGGATTATAAGGCACAATTGTTTGATGTTTGATCCCATGTTGGTGAAGATAGTTTTCAAATTCATTTGATGTGTATTCTTTTCCATTATCAGTGCGAATAGAACCAATATGAGATTGTGCATCATTTTCAATCCATTTATGAAAGTTCTTGAATGTTTGAAAAGCATCAGATTTGTTCTTCAATAAATAAACCCAACACATTCTAGTGTAGTCATCAATAAACGTCATGATATATTTATTTCCATTTGCAGAAGGAACAGGCATTGGACCACATAAATCTGAATGAATGAGTTCAAGTTTCCTATGTGCTCTTGAATGTGAATCATGAAAAGACTATTTGTTATGCTTTCCTAGAATGCAAGCATCACATTGCTTAAGTTTCCTAGGAATTGTAGGCAAACCAGCAACACCATTTTTCTTCAATAAGCGGAGACTGTCATAGTTCAAGTGTCCAAATCTAGCATGCCATAATAAACTTGATGGAAGTGTACCTTCTTCATGATGAGAATTGTATGAGAAATGTTGTGCATGAGCAGAGGTTCCTTGCATTTTGAGAAGCCTTTCTTCTTCTATTCCCCTCATGACAAGTGAGTGGTCAGATGCTTTTCTTACCTCAAGCTTGCCATCAAACATATGAATGGAGTGACCTTGCTAGAGGATGTGGACCAAGGACAACAAGTTTCTCTTGAGCTGTGGGAGATATAGAACATGATCCAGAAGAAAGTCTGGAAGACCAGGCAGTTTAAGCCTAATTGTGCCAAGCCCTGATGGCTTGATTTTTGATTGATCTACAAAGTATACTGCTCCATCAACATTGTCAATAAAATATTCAAAAAAACATTTTCTATGAGTCATGTGACAGGTTGCTCCTGAATCAAGCAACCAATCATTTTTCCAGGAAGCAAGTGAAGCATTAAACAAATCTTCATTTACTCCAATGTTACATTGTGCCTCAACATAGTGAGCGGATTCAGGTGCTTTACCTTTGTCTGTATCATCAGTTTTACCTTTCTGTTGATTTCTTTTCTGCTCAAGTTTGTCCCATGGTAGCTTGCATGTAGAGGCATCATGTGATCCATTTCTTTTGCAGCGAATGCAGTGCAGATCTTCCTTTTCTCCTTGAGAATGTCTGCCCCCCTACCTCTAAAATATCTTCCTCTTCCTCTTCGTCCACCTCTTCCTCTTGTAGAATCTTGAGAAGGATGCTTTTCTTTATGAGCAAGGCACACAATCTCTTCAGAAGATTCAGGGGCTGTCTTCTTTCCAAAGGTTTTCTCTCTTTCAGCAAACTTTTTCACAAGAGAGTCAAAGGTTATATCTTTGAGATTTCCAGTTGCTTGCAAAGACTCAAGATAATTGGAGTAAGTAGGATAAAGTGCCTTGAGAAAAGCAATAAGAGGGATATCCAGCTCAACCTTTGTGGAATTGATATCATGCATTATAGACTTTACTTCAGATGCAAGAGCAAGAGGATCATTATTTTGCAGTTCAAGAGTGAAGAGTTTAATCATGAGTTGAACAACTTCAAGTGCAGAATGTGAGTCATAGAGTTCTTTCAGCTTTTGTAAGGCTTCAAAGGCAGGTGAATATGACGAAATATGGCAACTCACCTTTTCATTTACAGATGCTGCGATTAATGCATAGGCTTTGCTGTTCTTGTTTTCCCAAATGATGAGCTCTTTGTCTAAGGTAGGCTGTACTGGGTCATTGTCTCCTTCTCCGACACACACTCCTTTCCAAAACTCATTGAAGATGAGGGTGTGTTTTATCATCTGGGACCATTCAGGATAGTTCTCCTTGCCAGTGAGAACTATTCCTACCATGGATATGATTGAATGCATTCTGTAAAAAAACTTTTGCTAATAGAAAAAAAATACTTCTGCTGCAAAATTTTACTCTTAATGGGAAGGAAAAATATAGTTTTGATATAATGGTCCAGCAGATTCAAATATCAATTTGCATGCTTTATCTTTGCATCTTGTAAACCAAGAAAAAATCCTTTTTATTTATTATTATTATTATTATTTATTTATTTATTTATTATTTATTATTTATTATTTATTATTTATTTTTATTTTTATTTTTTTTCGGCGCGCATCACCCACAGTTCTTATCCAATTCCCAGCAATGGCAGTCATACAATATATATCAATCTGTAGTTAATACACTATACGCACAAGGTTATTGCAACTATAATCGGAAGATATACCCTCCAGGATAGAAGGCAAGAAGGCGGTTATAATGCGGCGGGACAAATCCGGTAAGGAGTATAAATCTTAGTGTAAGCTACCTCAATTGTGATCTCTGTCAAAATAAGTTGCGTATGACTAAGAGCAGAAAGCCAACAAATATATGTGCATTACAACATTCTTTGCCTTGAGTTGCACTATTGCTAAATGGATATGTGCATACACAATGGAGATATATAAAAAAGAATTATCAATTTCAATCTTAACAAGTCGTCAGCTTTTACCTCTGAAAATCTTTCCAAGTAAGGCCACACATCAAATCGAGAAACCCAGTTACACAAAACTCCTTTTTCTGTTCTGAAGGGCACCCGGAGTATATAACAGTTGAAGCTACGCTGGTGGAGGACGGTAAGGACGGCGTCTCTATAGCTATCACTGTTTCTAAAGGAGAAGGCCCTTTCTTTCAATTTGATTGCATCGGGTATTACTACGGCTTTCAAATCGAGGGCGTGGCCACAAGTGAGCAATCGAAAACACTGTTTTCTTGCTCGGATCCCCACGCTTCAACAGTGAATCAACTCAACAGTCCTCCAAGCAATCCAGGCCAGCCGAGGCTAGGCTTTTCAAGATCTTTGAAATAAACAATGACATAAACAAGAATAAAGCCGTTAATGGCCTGAGTCAGACAAAGACAAGCTAGGCGAGCGGCTATTCGAATCCTCCAGGACGGGCGTTCATGGTGTGAACAGAGCTCAGTTATCTGCTGTTGCTCTTGTCCTAGCAGCCCTGAGAAAGTCCATTGTGGCTTGCAGAGCAACTAGAGAGGATTCCTGTTCTATAGAGATCAGCTGGCCAAAAAATGCTAGGCATGTTGTTCATGGCATGAAAGTTCATGGCATTGGATAGCCACATGAATTTCGGCTACCAACATTTAGCAGAATTTCCAATGCATGTCAGGTGAATGTCAGATGAATGTCAGAAAGAGAGTGCAAGGATGGCAGATAGAATGCAGGTAATCAGTGGCTGAATTATATGGGGAGTAGTGGAGCAGACCAGGTGTTACAAAGACACAAAGGATAAAAAAGGAAGCTGGATATGATACCATGTCAGGCCAGGCAGTAACTCCATTAGGTAGAAAAACTGATTCGTATTATTCCATTAGGTAGGTCTTTGTTATATACAATAGGGAGTGACTGTTCAGTTCATCTCCTGATGACTGTTCACATTCCTAATTTAATTATTTACGTAAATTCACCCAATCATGAAGATTAGGTGTCAACAGGACATCTATTTTTTGACTGGTTTGTCCAAGAGGGGCGAACAATTATCTCTTTTCGGGACTAGACCAGGTGGCTAGTCTATTGCTAGTCTTCGATTAGAGTTTTGCGATGATCAGATGAAGGGCAAACTGATTGATATTAAAGCTATCAACTATCCTGAGCTTAAGGTCATTTCGTTCACTGTTACCAAGTTGTGCGGGAGCGCAGCATTGCACATGGCTACAAGATCCCAGATGCAGATGGCAGTAGACTGTTTTCGAGGGAGAATATTCAACTGGTGCGAGGCTGTGTTGGCAAATGTGAAAGGCCAACTAACTAGAGCAAAGAACGGACAACTGAAAATTTTTGGATATGGATTCATCGTGGTCAGCTTTTCTCTAGAGAGGATCCCCATGCTAGCCCCGCAACATCTTCCTGTTGATGTTGGTCTTCCTCGAGAGCCTAGGATAGTTCGCTGGGTTGCCTTGATGGCCCACCACCCTGAGGAGGGTACATAGGTTGTTTGATTTCTGCTCGAGTACTTTCGTTGGTTGAACAACCAAATTTTTGCGATTCAGGATTTTCCATACGCTGGGATGGATTATCGTGGAGACCCAGACATGATTCTCCCACTAGGAGAACAATGGGATGATTTAGGTAAAATCATTTTCAACACTTTCTAAGTTCTATTTTTTTATTTTTATTTTTTAAATCGTCCAAAATTGATAATAAAAAGTTTAAATGTAGATGTGGGTCCACGACAACCAGCCGCTCTCCAGCCTTTCGAGAGGAGACACCCTGCTGTAGCAGCACCAGCCCCATAGGACCAATCAGCAAAGATCCTGACCGATTTGGAGCATCATCTAGAGTGCTTAACGCTAGATATTCCAGAGACGGATATAGATGATATCCCACTTAGGTTGTAGAGATATGTGATTGGGGTCCCAGGACCTTTTAGGAGGTTCCTATGTAGGGTGGCTCGAGTAGTGGTTTCTTATCGTGATCATCAGCAGGGATAGGATGATTGGCTTTGTAGACTCATGACATTTTTGACTTTTGTATCTATCATTTTTGTCGATCATAAGGTGTTTTTCAACCTATGATCGGAGACGATGTATATTTTGAAACACTACTGCTCAGCTATGATATATCATTATTACCGGCTATCTCATGTAACATGTTATCTAATGTTATTAAATTTACTGTTTTGATTATTACAAATGTCTATTTATCATACTAGAAGCAACTACATCTGCTAATGTATTTAAATATCTTGGAATATGCTGATATTCAATGTAGTCAAATTCATGTTCCAAGAGACGAACTCTCAAAATAACCTTAATAACATTGGATTTCTAATGGCATAAACCCTGTTAAGATGTAATACAATGAGTTCAGAATCCAACCTAACAATCAAACTCCGAATCCCAAATGAGATGGATTCAGATAATAACTCAATCACTGCACTATACTCTGCAATGTTATTTGTTGTTTGACCGAGGCTTACCCCATGCATAGATACTAACTCATGAGAGGGTGAATAGATAACCCAAGTAGTGAAAGAAATGTTCCGTGTATTACGACAAGCACCATCAGCAAAACTAATGTATGTTTGAGGAGACGTCGACATCTGCAATATCAAGAGTAAAATCAAGATAAGTAGGAATAATGATAAGAGTACTCTCTAAAATAGGCACACTTTTTAATCTATAACACATCGACAGTAAAAAAGCTAATCTAACAAAAATCTCCACACCAATTTTAAGCACAATATCTCTTCAGATAAAGTCCATTTCTGGGTTTACCCGAAGAGACATGTCAAAATCTATTAATTCATAAGCCCCTTTTGCCAGCTTTCGCTTAACAATGTAAGGACCATGCCACATAAGTACAAATTTTCCAGCCCCTAGCTTATCATTTGCTTGATCATATAATAAAACTAGGTCTCCTTCCGAAAAATTGCGAGGTGTAACATTTCCATCATACTGAGCTTTCACTCGTTTCGCATGAGTCTCGTTTTCTATTGCAACATTACATCGATTCTCATATAGCTGAGCTAAGTACAAAAAATGTTTCTCCTCTTCAGAAGTAGCTGGGAGTAATTCTATGGCTAATTGCAATGACAGAATTTCACATTCAATATGTAACACTGCTTCGAAACCGTAGACCAGTTGAAAAGGAGTGAAACCAATTGATGTGTTTACGGAGGTCCGATATGCCCAAAGTGCTGAAAATAACATGGTATGCCAATTCGACTTATGAATACCAATGATTCGTTTGATGATAGTGACTAAAACTTTATTGACAACTTCAACTAGACCATTAGCCTGCGAGTAATACGGAGTAGAACTATTGTGGCGAAGGCGAAGTTGATCTGTCAGTTCAGTCATCTTGATGTTTCAAAAGTGACTTCCATGATCAGTAATAATAGATTGAGGAACACCGAATCTAGCAATTATATGATTGAATACGAACGTTGCAGCAGTCTTGCCATCTGTCGAAAATGTAGGCATTGCCTCGGTCCACTTAGTAAAATAATCTACCGCTAAGATAATATACGCATGCCCCCCGGCCGAGTGAGGGTTACATGTAATAAAATGAATTCCCCACTTTGCGAAAGGACCGACATCAATTATAGGGTGAAGAGGAGCGGGTGGAGCATGCATCTTACAATCAAAAATTTGACAATTGTGGCATTCCGGACTGCATAGATACAATCTTTGAATAAGGATGGCCAGAAATAACCAGCGCGTAATGTATTTTGGGCTGTGGCATACCCAGACATATGATTTCCACATGCTTCAAAGTGATAATCATTTAGAACCTTTTTAGCTTCTTCATGAGTTAAACAACATCGGAAAATAGAATCCGCTCCACGACGATAAAGTGTATCACCAATAATATTGTATTGTTGGGATTGGAAACGTATTTTTCGTCGCTGAGATCGTGAGATTTCAGGCTGAAAATATTAGGTTTGGAGATAAACAATAATATCTCCATACCATGGATCAAGAGTACTGATAAGAAATAAGGATTCATCGGCAATGGGCTCTTCCGCCACAGTTTCAGTTTCAGTACGCGGGAAATCACGCATTAGTTCGACAAAAACCAAGGATTTCTTTGCCTCAGATTTTTCAAATTCCAAGTCAAATTCCCGTAGGATAACTATCCTTTTGGAATACTTGCCTCCTATCAATTTTTTGGTCAAGATATACATCATGGGGTTACAGTCAGAAATTACCGTGGTTTTGCGTAATAAGATGTAGTGACGAAATCTTTGGACAACTTGAACAGCTGCCAAGGCCAATTTCTCGACATGTGAATATTTAATCTCAGTTGGATGTAGAGTTCGACTAAGATAGTAAATCACATGTTCATTGTTGAATTCATCTTCTTGAACTAAAACCATCCCAATGGTGGAATGAGAAGCAGTGAGGTACAAAAAGTTATCTCGGCATAGTTAGGAATGAAACGACGTAAAAAGTTTGCTTTCCCTTGGAAAGTTTAGAGTTGGTGAAGAGTTGAAGGAGGAGGTAGATTGACAATAGCTTCCACCTTTGAGGGGTCGACATGAATGCCTGCCTTTATACAATAAATCCCAGTAAGCGACCCATTTCTACGCAGAATACACATTTGTGTGGATTCAACCGAATTTGATAATGCTTACATCTCATAAAGATAGCTTGTAAACGAATGAGATGATCAGCTGTACGTAATGAGTGGGTAGGTAAATAATTGAGATAAGGCTGCACAATGTGCTTGATGTCATGAAATGCGTAAGACATAGCCCTTTGAAAAGTTGCTCCAACGTTCTTCAATCCAAAAGGTAATTTGCAATAAGAAAATGTCCCCCATGGACAAATGAAATCTGTTTTAGCTTGATCAGTAGGGAGTATGTTGATTTGATTGTAACCAGAAAAACCATCCATAAAGGAAAACATTTCACTACCGGCACAATCATCAATAATTTTATCGATATGGGGTGTTGGATAATTGTCTTTAGGACAAGTTCGATTAATATCCCTATAGTCAATACATACTCTTATCGTTCCTTGTTTTTTGTTGACAGGAACAATATTCGATACCCAATCGGTTAAAGGAATTAGATAAATGAAACCTGCATGAAGTAATTTCTCAATTTTGGCTTTGATAGCAGCAACTTTTCATGGATGTATCTGACGTAGGCGTTGTCGAATAGGTTTAGCATCCGGGTATGTTTTAATTTCATGGACAACAATTGATGGATCGATTCCTGGTATTTCTTCATATGACCAGGCAAACACTTCATGGAATTCTTGAAATAGGGCTTTTTAAGTTTGGATTTCATCGTCCGTACAACAAGCACCTATATTAATGTTCTCAATAATTCCAGGCTTAACTGAAATGTCAATACGAACCGTTCGAGAAATATTTTCCAAATTTAACTCAGAATCAGAATGTTGCAATGGATTTTGCAGTTCCTTGACATAGTAAATCGTAAAATAGAAGAGAAATCATTTTCAAAATGATCAAGCTCAGGTAAAAACGAAGACCAATGATGCAGATCTTCCCATGGTAAATCATCAACAGACAATAGTTCACGAATCTGCTCATCAGAATGAATAGGATCAGAAAGTGTTGATGAAGTTGAGTTTGATATTGAAAGTGAATCTACATGGATCACATTCATTGGATCAATTTCGGTTGAATAGGCATCAGAAAACGACTGTACGGCCTGATATGAAATTTCAAAGGGACTCAGAGGCATCACGCCACCAAATGAATCCACCTCAGAATCGGAAGGTACGATCCAAGGATCATCAAAAGTAAGAGTATTCGATGAAATCATATGAATAGTTGCAATAGAAGGCGATACGTTTGGAGGAGGGAAGGAAAAAGTTCCTAGTAAACCAGAATCTTTGATCAAGCCTATGCCAACATCCTTATAAGGGATAGTTGTTTTACCGATGTGCTGAATACTATCTATAGAGGCTAGGTCAGATGATAAATAAGTAAACTAGTCTATCGTAACGATCTTTCCGTTATGAGGAAACTTGATAAACCGAAAGACCGATGAAACAACAACAGTCATAGCATAAGACCAATTGCGACCTAGGAGAAGGTTGTAATCTAGAGGGGCATCAACCACTTCCACATCTAGATTCACAGTTTTGCCTTCAACCCCTATAGGTAAATCCTGCAAAATTCCAAAAGGATGGAACCCGCGGCCATCAAAAGCCTTTAGAATTGTCGGAGACTGATTGAGTGTGGGAGAACCAAGCGATTTCCAACACTGAATCGACATAATACACGTAGAAGCCCCTTCATCAATCACAGTCCTGAAGCAAGGCCTGTTTTTGACTACATTGGAATCTGGAAAGCCATTTGATGAGGGAGGTGGGGTGTACTATTCTCTAAATCGAAGATTATTAGGTTTGAATCCTGAATACTGACAGCTCCTATAGCAGACAATAGTAATTTGTGCTGTGCCAGGCACGATTACAACACCTCCAAAGCCGACATTGCTGAAGGGGAAATAGCTAAGTCTTCAACAATGTTATAATTCTGAGAAGCTCTCACATGTGGATTGAAAGCTGAATTCCGAAGTATACCTTTAGCAGGTGGCTTGATTACTAAGTCAGTGTTTGGTTTCTCGATTTGTAGTGGATCGGAAGCATTAGGAGGTGTAGTTGATGCGTTTGAATTAGAAGATTCCGCTTCTTTACCACCAACAAGATTTTTACTACCATAATCTTGCGATCGCGCCGCAATCTTGACATGAGACATCATCATAATGGGTTCTTCTGAGGCATTCGAGGAAGAACCAATCATCTTACTATCTTGAGTAGGAAAAGGATCCTTCAAGACAACAGACGTTTGAGAACCTTTAATGATTTTTGAAACCTCTGCTCGATGTGGCTAGTTTTTGGTAAAATGATCCTTGTCGTAAATGAAACAAGGATAACGAGGTTTTTGTTTTTTGTTAGTAGATTCTTTTTTATCTGTTTTATCTTTTAAATTTTGTTTATTTTTCTTCTTCCCCTTCTTTTTACTACTGGATTTTGATTTGGCTGTAGATGATTCTATGACATGGATGTCGGCAAAAATTTAAGCGGAAGACTCTCCCATCGGGGAATCAGGTAAAGTTATTATAGGAGAAGAATTATTTGAAGATTTCTTCTTACTTTTAGTGCTAACTGTACCAATCATACCATCAGTGGCATGAGACCCTGAAGGAGCTACAGTTATTTGACCATGTTTTGGAAGATCAGGGATTTTTTCATGTAAAGTACCTGACTGCGTATAAACGAGGTCAAGGTACTGAGCTTGAGAAATGACTTGCTCTTCAATAACAACTCCTCCCTTAGCTACATCTTCAATGATTTTAGGTAGCAATCATTTAATGAACCATTTCGCTAAAATTTGATCCGAAATGAAAACTTTCACTAAACATCTTCTACGTCGCCATTTGTGAATATGATTAGAAAAATATGTGGACATTGATTGTTTTAGTGAAGTTAACAGTTCCGTGCCATTGTCGTATCTGACAGGCAACTGAAAATGAGTTAAGAAAGCAATGGCTAACTAATTGAAATTATAAAAAGAGGCTCGTGGTAACTCAATGTACCATTTGGCGGCAAGACCAATAAGAGTTCGTTGAAAAAGACGCAATCGAATTGAATCATCAATGATGGAATTAGATGCACACCAAAGGTGATAAGTCATAACATGATTTGAAGGATCCTCTCTTGACTTACCGTCGAATTTCGGGATGTCACTAGGCAACTTATTAGGCATTGGTGGCCAATACGGAAGACAGTAGATTGGATCGTTCGTAAGGCGTGATAAATCAGGTAAATCCAAAGTTGCAATAAATGGTAACTTGCGGTTAGGGTCGTGAAAACCTTGAGTAGCGAGACCAGTTCCAGGAGGAGGATATCCAGGATAACCTGGAATTGTATTTGCATTAGGAATGTTATAACCTCCTGGGAAACCAAGATTAACCGGACCAAACTGGGGTTGTTGAGGTTGTTGATAAGTATAGCCAGGATACGGTTGATACTGATAAACTGGGTTTTTCATAATAGGACCGAATTGATACTGCCCCTGGTATGATTGATACATAAATTGTGGTTGACTTGTAGCAATGGTAGAAATCGTACTAGCTTGTCCCACAAGCATCTGAACTGAATTCTGAACCATAGGTCTTGACTAAGGCACAGAGACTTGGGGAATTTGCACTGATGCAGGGGTAGTAGAAACCGGAGCTGGTGATACTCCAGAAACATGTGTTGTAGGTTGAACATAGGTTGCAATAGTTGCAGCAGTTTGGGGCGGAGTACGAGGTGAACTAGGCCCAGGCTGCTGAACTGTACTAGATGCAGGGGTTTGAATAGTAGGCTGGACAGGTTGCTGGGTTGGACCAGAAACCAAAGGCTGTCCAAGTTGATTAACTAACTACACATTAGGTTGCAATGTCTGTTGAGTTTGAGACAGATCCCACACCATATTCATTCTGGAGTATGGACCCACAAAAGGTTGTGTATATGGAGGACCATAACCTGGTTGAACGTAGGGTTGATAATTAGGTGGTACATTTCCAGCTCCTTGAAAAAATGGTTGACCAGAAGGTGGTTGGAAACCTTGAGTTAGGTACTGACCTTGGGGTTGATAACCTTGAGCCACGTATTGAAACTGGGGTTGACCTTGAGGTATGTACTGAAACTGGGGTTGACCTTGGGGTATGTATTGAATCTGAGGTTGACCTTGGGGTATGTACTGTCCTGAAGGTTGATAAACTTGAGGAATTCCTTCAGGCGGTAACTGACTACCTTGGGGTTGCCCCCGAGGTGGTAACTGACTACCTTGGGGTTGTCCCCCAGGCGGTAACTGATTACCTTGAGGTTTCCCCCCAGACAGTAACTGACTACCTTGAGGTTGAGGATTTGGAATACTACCAGACATCATAAGGATCTATTCCACGTTCAATGGTTGAGTTCCATTATTCCCAGATGATAACACTTGTTCAATCGGTCGAGGAGATGCTCCTGAAAAAGTACCAGAGAGTGACTGGTACCCAGTAGGAACAGAAGGACCGCCAGATAAAAATGTTTCCGGTGTTTGGGAAAACATAGATGACTGTCTTGACATAATGGATGATGGATAATAACCTCTTGGCGTAGGATGAAAAGGAATTCAAGGTGGAGAAACACTAAGACCTGGATTTTCTAAAAAAATTGTCAATGAAACATACCAAGCATCACTCCTGAAAGGACTGTAGAATATTGATTCACGCTCCCTAAGATTTAAAATCTGTTGGTTTTCAGGAAGAGTTACGTCTTCTTCTAGATTAACAAGTTCTTCAATAGAGATAAGGCCAGAAGGAAGATTTTGAGTAATGATATTACTTACCCTAGGTGAACCAGGATTACTAGAAACTGGAGAAGCAAATCCTGAAGTTGGAGTAACAGAAGGTTCAGTGTAAGGCTCAGAAATTTCAAGTTCTTCAGCTAATTCACTGGAAGGAGAAATACTACCAGTAACTTCGAAAAATGAAATTGGCTCTTGAATGGAATTTGTTGTTTGTATTTGATAATCAAGATGAACAATTAAAGATGACTCTCCGGCTTATGGTGATCCAACTCTACTGTCACTAGGTGATACAAGAGCTCATAGACCTTCAAGCTGGCTTGGTGAATATTCATGAGGTTTCCCTTGAAGTCTACGAGATTGTCTCGGTAATTCAGCCACGATTAAATATTAATTACTCACACGCAAACAAAGAAAATTTCAATAAAACTACCTAAAGTATCTAAAGAAACAAACAATTGAATCACACGCCTAAAAAATCTAAGAGTTAAAACCACACATAAACAGTGACTTCCCATACTAAAAACACTAGCTAGTGATGAAATCCAACCTAGTAGAAGTTTAATACAGAAAGGACAGTTGGAACAATTACCCCGACAACTTGCTTAATGAAACAGACTGTCACAAGTTTCTTCACAAAACCATCTCGAGTGAAGAGAACCCCCCAAAGAGTCCAAGTGAGTCTAGTCGACGTCTGCTCCAGGTACAGTGAGACCCGTCCTTCACCGTCACCTTAGGAAATAATCTTAAGTTTATGGACACTAAGGTTACCAACAACAACAAATGCAACTGGGGTGTTGTGGGGAAAAATGCCTATTTAGGACGATCCTATCCACCTAAGGTGTGACAACGCCTTAGCAACAAACGAATACAGCTATCATGATTTCTTCCTTTATGAAATATGAAAGAGAGGAGATTGGCAGACTTACCGTTGTCTTCCGGTTGTCCCTCGAACTAGATCCTCTTCTCTTTGTGTGTCCACAGCTACTTGCCTCCTCGCTTGATCAAGAGAACAGCTACTTGAATCCCACGAGATCACAAGAGAACAACTACCTGTGACAAGAGAACAGCTACTTGCAACAAGAGAAGAACATAATACAAAGGCAAATATACATATTCATAAATGATTCAGGATTAGAAGTAAATCAAATATACCAATGCAATCATACAAAATACACCAGCATATAGGAAAGAATCAAGATAACTTTATTGAAAGTAACAGGGTTCAAGAAGAGATACAACCCATGGGGCTCCAATCCAGCATCTCCTTCCCAGCAGAATGGAATTCCTTCTTCAGCTCCTTTCAAAGCATAACACACCCAATGTTTCTAGCCACAAACCAACAACAATTCTTTGCAAATACCAAATTCCAGCCCCCTTTGACCTCATGGAGAGAGATCTATATATAGGAGTTTTGGAGAGAGGATGAGTCAGCTTGAGACTGGTCTGAGACTGACTAGTGTCCTCTCCCACTTCAGTTCTTGAGTCCACTTGGAGGTTCTTGCTTCCACTTGGAGATTTGGAACCTCTTACTCATCACTAGTCGAATTCCTTGATCCAAGTGTCATTTTGGAAGCTTCCTGGGCATTGACACCTTGAGGAATGACTGTGCCATTTGTCCAAACTCGCTTAGCGCAGGTAGCCTTCTTTGCAGTTGACATTCAACGCAGGTAGACAGTGGAGCAGTTGACATTCAGCGCAGATGCTCAGTGGAGCAGTTGACATGATCCAAAATTTCCTTGTTTTTGAGTGTTTTCAAGTGGAGAACTTTTGTTAAGTGCTGTGGTTTGCTGGCCTTGTTCCTTTAGGGGTAGGAACAACATGTTTAGGGACTTTGGATCCCTTGATTATTGACATTTCATGCTCAGTGATGCAAGGCACAAAAATGTCTATAACAGTTGCCCCCTAAAGTCTGAGGTCGTTTATCGGGTGAAATGCTTTATCCAGGAGGGTCCGAAGTTCATCCATCTGCTGGGAGGAGACCTGTAATAAAATACAATACAATACATTATGATTCATTCTGCTTTCATGATCTAGCTGAGGCGGGCATTCCCATGCTTAGCTTTTATAAATTCATTTTGTACATAGAACAGACGATCGTCTGATGGTAGACTGATAATTTTGGTGAAAATTATCATCCTTTGAGTAGGATGATCATCTGCTGCAATGATGTACATGTCAAATGTCTTTATCTTTCCTGAATATATATCGTAGCCTGGATGGATGAAACTAGATCAGGGGTCTTCAAACTCGTTCGATCTTCACTCTAAGTACAAGTCGATCCATGTGAGAATTGCGCTGAAGTCAAACATGGAAAGACATCGCTTGATTACCGGTCAATGATGTAAACCGTTAACAAGCGCGAGATGAATCATCGATAATGATAATGACCCTCAAGGTACTGTAGTACAATTCACGTGGTGTGAATAAAGGACTTGGCGTCGAACACCACGCAAAATCTCCTGGTCGAAGGTCATTGATGTATACCCGTCGCCGGAAGTGAGAAACTTGCCATTGAGGCATGCAAGCTTCAAAGTATTGAAGGGGTTGTTCCTAGATCAACTCCTTGGATAATGAGCTGATGTCAACAAGGAGCGATCCGTCAAAGGAGGGCCTTGATGAATCCCACATCAGTGACACGGAACGGAGCTAATGATTTTAATGGAGGTGAAAACGATCTGTGACATATGATTCAGGGTGGCGGTCATGAATGGATGAAGGATAATGTATGGCAGTGGATGGGACCCGGTAGACTCTTTCTGAACGACTTCTCTTGAACATATGGCGGCACTGATGCGATGGATCAGTAGCATTACCCCAAATATGGATGGTATGGCGAGACCATGGTGATGTGACCGGTGAATGAAACAACCCAACCCGATTGTGGTACGGAGGAAAAGTGTCATGTTCAAGAGCGACCTGCTACCATCAAAGTTTTCTTGATTTTTTCCCAATTTTCCCCAGTCATTGCTGACCAGTACCTCTTTATTTTTGTCAAGCTTGAGGAGGATAACATATGCTTGTTCTATAACCTGCCCTTCGGGCAAGCCCATCGCTATGTTTTAACGAGCCTAGCGATAGTGAAACTCGTTCTCGTCTAAAGACAAGTTTGTCACTATTTAATGATTTTAACGAGTCTAACGACAAGGATAACTCGGTCCTTTTCATTTTTAGAGAGTCTGAAAAGGTACATAAAGTTAACTCCAAAATTCCTTTTTCGTCATCTAATCCCTTAAGTCCGAAAAAGTATAAAACAATACAGAAGGGATGCGTTTTCGATAACTTTAACGAGCCGAATAAAACAAGCGCTCGACCTTTTTGTGCAATAATCCCTCAGGTCCAAAAAGATTAAAATCTAGAGGAGGGATAGCTATTCTGGTCCTTTAAGGAGCTGGAAGGCCAAAACTCGGCAATATTTTCATATTTTACGAGTCAGTTGAAAAGAGCTTAAAGAAGACTCGTCTTTTGAGGAACGAGTGATAAACAGGGATAGCAGCTGATTCCAGGTACAGGTTGGAATTTTCCAATCACGGCAGTGTCACAAGGATGGCTAGGTGAAATCACTCTTCGCAGCTGTTCCTCAAAATGGGTAAACAATCATATGGAGGTGAACGATCGGCCAGATGAAAGTGGAGGTGGCAGGTGCAAACACGACCAAGGCTTTTATGGCTGATAAATTTACGATCACAGTGGTTATTTACCAAGATAGGTTCATTTTTTAGATAAAAATGAGCTTAAACTCTGGAGGAAAGTTTGCTTTCCCTTGGAGTTTCTGAATCTGAAGCAAATTTGAAGGTGGAGGCAAATTAATGATTGCCTGAACCTTGCAGGGGTCGAGACGAATCCCATCCTTAGAGACTACAAAGCCAAGTAAACGACCAGAACCGACACAAAACACACATTTGTGTGGATTGAGTCTTATCTTGTAGTGTAGGCAACGTAGAAATATCGCTCTTAGATGCTGCGGATGATCAGTCCGCTTTCGCGAATGAGCCGGAAGGTCGTCGAGATAAGGTTGAACAATGTTCTTGATGTCATGGAAGGCATAATTCATTGCCCTCTGAAACGTCGCCCCTGCGTTCTTTAAACCAAAGGGTAATTTTCGATAAGCAAATGTGCCCCATGGACAAATAAACGCAGTCTTTGACTGGTCCTGTGGGCGGATATTTATTTGATTATACCCGGAAAATCCATCCATAAATGAAAAGATTTCACATCCGGCGCATTCATCAATTATCTGGTCGATGAAGGGTGTAGGGTAGTTGTCCTTCGGACAAGTTTGGTTTACATCCCTATAATCGACACACACTCTAATCGTCCCTTGTTTCTTCATAACAGGGACAATATTCGATACCCAATCGGTTAGAGGAACCGGGTAGATGAATCCAGCATGGAGAATTTTTTCAACTTCCGCCTTAATGGCAGCGGCTTTCTTGGGGTGCACCTGCCGAAGCCGTTGTCTTACTGGTTTGACATCAGGATACATTTTAATTTCATGTTCAACGATACTCGAGTCAATGCCTGGCATTTCATCATATGACCAAGCAAAGACATCTCTAAATTCGCGAAAAAGAGCGTTATATATTTCCGGTTCTGAAGGGGAATAACCTTTGCCGACATAAATATTCTCTACAACATTTGTTTTAGTCGAGATATTTATGGCTATAGTCTCTTCAATATTGGACAAGTTTCGCTCGGAATCCACCGTATTTACAGTATTTGTTAGGAATTCAAAAACTGAAGGGTGATAAAGGTCACGTTGAGTATCTTCTTCATATTCAGGAAGAAGGGAACGATGGTGGTGATCATTCCATGGTGCCCCCTCAATTAACATTGATTGTAAGATTCCTTCGTCAGTCCCATGTACTTTCGACCAAGGATCTAATGGGGTACCATATTCTTTAGACCTATCTACCCAAACGCTTGACGAGCGTTGATTTGGGTTTGCCTCCCATGCTTGAAACATTGATTGCTACAATATTTCTAAGGGCTTGGGGGCAAAACAATTGCATGATCCATGTCGACCTTGTCTTTTGCGACCTTCATGGAAGATATCATGTTGCAGGTTGCTACAAATGGTATATTTCCTATGTAAATAGGAGGTGGTAGCGCGAAAGTTCCCATCAATGTGGGGTCTTTCAATAATCCTACTCCGATATCTTGAAGCGAATGGTTGCTTTCATGGATCATGGGAATGCTTCCTGTAACTTGTGAACTATTAGGGAGGAAGTTCTGTTGGTCGACGACCGTAATCCCTCCTTCAAACGGGAATGCGATCTTCCTAAAATAAGTCGACACAACGGCTGCCATGGCATAAATCCATGGTCTACCCAGTAGGATGTTGTAGTCAAGATTTCCATCGATGACCTCAACATGAATTTCTACCGTTTTTCCTCCCAGTTCGACTTTCAAGTTGTTAAGGATACCGTACGGGGTATAAGTCCTTCCGTCGAAAGCTTTCAATGTCGTCGAAGATCGCGACAAGGTTGGAGATCCTAAAGTTTTCCAGCAACTCATCGACATAATACATGTAGATGCTCCCTCATCAATAATTGTTCTGTGAACAGTTTTGTTGAGGGCTTTCACTTGAATAAGGAAAGCTAATTGAGCTGGTAATTGAGGATCGTATCCTTTGTGATCAAAGGATACAAGATTGGAATCCTTAGGATCAACCCCACCAATAGCCGATAACAAAGCCTGCCTTTGGGATGGGCAATTTTGTAATACCTCAAGAGTCGACATAGCGGATGGCGATTGGGCCAAATCTTCCACTATGTTATAATGCTGCGCCGGCCTGGCACGAGGATTAAACGTCGACTTGTGTACTACTCCCTTTGGCGGTTTTATTGTTAATTCAGGAATGATGGGTGGTACAACTTCTGTTGAAGTTGTTGTCGAACTACTTGGTTGATCTTTACCTTTGTCGTTCGACAGCTGAGGATTCCCGTAATCTTTGTTCCTTGTCGAAATCAAAGCATCATTCTGCTGTTTTGAAACCGACAACATAAGCACTTGAGACGGGGAAGCATTTCCACTATCAACCATATTTTGACCTGGGTTGGGAAACGGATCAGTTAACACAACTGAGGTTTGGGAACTTTTAAAGAACCTCTTCAATTCGATAGCTGAGGTTTGTTTAACGACGCCGGAACACGTCTCTAGCCTAGACCTCTATGTTGTGCGTTATGTTACAAAGCGTTGTTAGGTTCATTCAGTTTATTTTAGGTTGATCTTTTTAAAGTTTGCCTTTCAAGGTTCACCACGAGATGTATGGTACAACTTCCTAAATGCAGTCTAAGATGATAAGCAAGCTTTACAATATTTCAACTTTGAAAATCCTAGCTACTAAGGGAAAAGAGAGCGACTATCTTTCCTCAAAGAGCAATCAACACACTCTAATGCACTTTCCCTAAATCCAACATGCAAACTTATCAAATGCAAAATGCACAATGCAGGTGTTTGTTTTCACTTTCTTAGTATAAATGCCTACAAAGAAATCTTTTTGCACAACTTTGAATTTGCTTTTACAATGATCAAAATAAACAAGTTCACTTTCTTCGAAATCAACAAGGATAGAAGAGATTACAATCACTTTGCGATTTTCAAAATAAAGACTCGTTTTGATACTTTGAAAATAAAAAATTCAAACCAATAAGCAAAAGTAAAACTATAATCAATCTGAACAAACAGCCAATGAACTCTCTTCTAAGATCACTTCCAATCAGATCTGAATCAAAGGCTACAGAAAGACCACTTTACTCATGCAAAGGAAGACTGTAAATGACGCCACAAACACATAAAAACATTCACAATCTTTTTGTACAAAAATGGGGCGGAATTCAGGCAAAGAAAAGGGTTATCAGACCAGCACCTATACTTGGTTAAAGGCTGCAAAAACAGAGATCAAAACAGGGCAAAAGAGGACAAAGAACCCCAGCTGCACAAGGCCACACTAGTTCAGCGCAGGTCCAACACTGTTAGTTTGACATTCAGCGCAGGTAGCCCCTTCGGGACCTGCGTTGAAATGCAGACTGCCTTCACAGTGCCTGCGCTGAAGAGAAAAACTCTCGTTTCCCTTGGTTTCTGGGTCACAAAATGCTCAAAAATCAACTGTTTCAGGCCAAATCAGAAACAAAAGCAAGGTATAAACAGAGGGATGCTTGACAAAATTTCATCGCTTAAACTCGCAATTGATCTCCTCCCCGAAACTTCAGAAGAAGAGGCTCGTTTCTTGGAATTAATCCAATTGGATGAAACCCGTCGTGATGCCGCTTTGGCTAATGAAGCCCATAAGAAACGAGTCAAGGCGCAGTTCGACAAAAATGTCAAACCCCGTGTCTTCTTAGAAGGTGATTTGGTCTTGATTTATGACCAAGAATCCGATAAATTGGGAGCAGGTAAATTCAAATCCTTATGGATGGGCCCCTATATTGTTAAAAGGGTGTTAGCAAAAGGAGCCTACGAGTTAATGGATTATGACGGAATTCCACTGGCGCAGCCCCGCAACGGGTTGTACCTCAAGCGTTACTATGCTTAAATAGTAACCTGCATGCTTTTGTTGTATTTTGTTTTCACTAAAGTATTTGTTCTGGTCGAGTGATACACCTTTTCATTTGTTGCAGATGTTGAACCTTCTGGAGATATGTGTTGGATATGCCGACGGAGCGAGTCGTAGTTCGCGGAACCTATCCTCCACAGCCTGGGCCATTTTTGATCCAAGCGACGAGTTAGTAAGTTTCAGAGGTGTGTGTATTGGGCAATCAACGAATAACATCGCTAAGTATAGCGCGTTGATAGAACTACTCTTTGATGCCATCAAACGTGGCATACACCGACTAATTGTCAGGCTAGATTCACAGCTCGTAATACTACAGCTCAACGGTATATATTCCGTTCGCAATCCAGCTATTTATCGCATGTTCCTAAGGGTTAAGATTTTGGAAAGACAGTTTGATTCAATTCAATACCAGCATATTTCCAGAAACTTAAACACATTAACTGACTCATTAGCAAATTATGTGTTAGATAGACATTTGTAAAAAGGGATACATCATCGATGATTGTACATATGGATCATATAACTCAACCAGAATAAAACTCGAAAATTGAAATATATATAAGCTGTTTATCGTTCATACATAATGTTCTGTAACCAAGACAAAATCGGTCATATGACCAAAAAACTCAAAAGTGCTAGGGGGCACCCTAGCCTAGTGGTGCTCATGATATCACGTCACGGCCTGTGCAATCATGCGCAAGAGACGAGTCCATCGTCTAGGCACACCAGTAGTATGCCGCTGCAACTGTAAAGGTAACTCATCGATCCGTACATCCGGAATACCAAGAGTAAGGCTCTCAACCTGCTCCTGCACAGCTGTAAGGGTCTCAGCATCGTCAAGGTCGCGAAGAATAACTCTCCCAGCAGGCTCCACTGCCGGGGCAGCAACTGGCGGTCTCGGACGAACTGCTGGACGAACAGGACCAACATCTGCATGCACGAAAGAGGATGATTAAAGTCTTGATAGAATAAAGCACAATAACATTATGAATAAAAGCAGTAAACAGGGTTCAGGAAAAATGCCTATTTAGGACGATCCTATCCACCTAAGGTGTGACAGTGCCTTAGCAACAAACGAATACAGCTATCATGATTTCTTCCTTTATGAAATATGAAAGAGAGGAGATCAGCAGACTTACCGTTGTCTTCCGGTTGTCCCTCGAACTAGATCCTCTTCTCCTTGTGTGTCCATAGCTACTTTCCTCCTCGCTTGATCAAGAGAACAGCTACTTGAATCCCACGAGATCACAAGAGAACAACTACCTGTGACAAGAGAATAGCTACTTGCAACAAGAGAAGAACACAATACAAAGGCAAATATACATATTCATAAATGATTCAGGATTAGAAGTAAATCAAATATACCAATGCAATCATACAAAATACACCAACATATAGGAAAGAATCAAGATAGCTTTATTGAAAGTAACAGGGTTCAGGAAGAGATACAACCCATGGGGCTCCAATCCAGCATCTCCTTCCCAGCAGAATGGAACTCCTTCTTCAGCTCCTTTCAAAGCATAACACACCCAATGTTTCTAGCCACAAACCAACAACAATTCTTTGCAAATACCAAATTCCAGCCTCCCCTGACCTCATGGAGAGAGATCTATATATAGGAGTTTTGGAGAGAGGATGAGTCAGCTTAAGACTGGTATGAGACTGACTAGTGTCCTCTCCCACTTCAGTTCTTGAGTCCACTTGGAGGTTCTTGCTTCCACTTGGAGATTTGGAACCTCTTACTCATCACTAGTCGAATTCCCTGATCCAAGTGTCATTTTGGAAGCTTCCTGGGCATTGACACCTTGAGGAATGACTGTGCCACTTGTCCAAACTTGCTCAGCGCAGGTAGCCTTCTTTGCAGTTGACATTCAACGCAGGTAGACAGTGGAGCAGTTGACATTCAACGCAGATGCTCAGTGGAGCAGTTGACATGATCCAGCATTGCCTTGTTTTTGAGTGTTTTCAGGTGGAGAACTTTTGTTAAGTGCTGTGGTTTGCTGGCCTTGTTCCTTTAGGGGTAGGAACAACATGTTTAAGGAATTTGGATCCCTTGATTATTGACATTTCATGCTCAGTGATGCAAGGCACAAAAATTTCTATAACAGTTGCCCCCTAAAGTATGAGGCCGTTTATCGGGTGAAATGCTTTATCCAGGAGGGTCTGAAGTTCATCCATCTGCTGGGAGGAGACCTGTAATAAAATACAATACAATACATTATGATTCATTCTGCTTTCATGATCTAGCTGAGGCGGGCATTCCCATGCTCAGCTTTTATAAATTCATTTTTGTACATAGAACAGACGATCGTCTGATGGTAGACTGATAATTTTGGTGAAAATTATCATCCTTTGAGTAGGATGATCATCTGCTGCAATGATGTACATGTCAAATGTCTTTATCTTTCCTGAATATATATCGTAGCCCGGATGGATGAAACTAGATCCGGGGTCTTCAAACTCGTTCGATCTTCACTCTAAGTACAAGTCGATCCATGTGAGAATTGCGCTGAAGTCGAACATGGAAAGACATCGCTTGATTACCGGTCAATGATGTAAACTGTTAACAAGCGCGAGAGGAATCATCGATAATGATAATGACCCTCAAGGTACTGTAGTACAATTCACGTTGTGTGAATAAAGGACTTGGCGTCGAACACCACGCAAAATCTCCTGGTCGAAGGTCATTGATGTATACCTGTCGCCGGAAGTGAGAAACTTTCCATTGAGGCATGCAAGCTTCAAAGTACTGAAGGGGTTGTTCCTAGATCAACTCCTTGGATAATGAGCTGATGTCGACAAGGAGCGATCCGTCAAAGGATGGCCTTGATGAATCCCACATCAGTGACACGGAACGGAGCTAATGATTTTAATGGAGGTGAAAACAATCTATGACATATGATTCAGGGTGGCGGTCACGAAAGTCAAAAGGTTGATACGGCAGTTGACCCGGTTTTGCCTTCAGAGGCTCCATCTTCGAATGACACCATCACGGAGGAGAATACAGACGACACCGTCCAAGTTCTCTTCATCAGCACTGACTCTGATGATCAAGGGGGCAATGCCACCATTCCTTTGTCGCAGGAAGGAAGTTCATCAGAGCGCTATCCGGCCGTATATTCGGTCCCACCACCAAGCAACCTGGTTGTGTCCTTTGATTGGAACCAACTAGGCAGACCCCGGTTTCCAGCCAGTGTGCCATTTAGAATTATTTGTCAAATATACAGAATGGTAATGGCTGGCACTATCATTGATGAGGGGGCATCTGTGAGTATCCTTTCCTCTATTGCTTGGAAAGCGCTTGGTTCGCCGACGCTTTTACCTGAGATGAGAAATCTATCAGGTTTTGATAAAGGAACCAGTCGACCTTTAGGGATCCTCCCCAATGTGCCTATAACATTGAAAGGGAAGACCGTTCAAATGAACGTGATGATCGTTCAAGGACCCTTGGATTATAACCTAATCCTTGGACGAGACTATATATATTGCATGGGAGCTGTAGTCTCCTCACTCTTTAGAGTAATGTGTTTTCCGCATGAAGGAAGAATGGTCAAGCTCGTGGACCAACTTTCGTTTCCCGGATCACACATCGCAAATAGTCATGTGCCATCCTTAAATGGTCTATTCATGCAAGAAGTGTCTCAGGAACTTACTCCTTCTCTTGTTTGTTTTGCAGGGATCTTTGAGCAAAATGTCCCTTACATGGCGAGAATGCGAACATGAAGAGGAGGACATGATTTCCCTCCATGACCCTGTCATGGTGAACGCGCTGCGGAACTGTGGCCTTCTGAAGTTTTTCCGTATCTCTAGCATGAGAGCACAAATTACTTTGCTGCAGTATATGCTTGATGCTTGGGATCCTATCAACCAAGTATTCCAGATTAGGGGAAAATCCATCCCCTTGACCATAGTAGACATTTAATTCTTGACTGGGTTGTCAAGGCGGGGTGCCCCCATTTCTTTGTTAGGTTCGGCCCGGGGGAATGACTCCGTGAGAGATTATTTCCGCCAGTATTGCGGGGAAGGTTCCCAGCCGATCAGAGACGGCAAGGTGGTTATCCGTGAAATCACTGACAGGTCTCTCAAGTCCATTCTGTATACCATTGGTAGGATGGCCGGTAGCGCATCTCTACATGTTTCCAACAGGTCTTATGTGCAGTACGCCTTGGAGTGTCTCCAACCGAAAGTATTCAACTGGTGTGATGCAGTACTTTCTCAGATGAAAAGTCAATTGACCAAGGTAAAGGACGGGAAGCTGAAGAACTTTGGGTATGGTTCTATTCTGACTGCCTTCGCCTTGGAGAAAATCCCACTGATGTAGCCTCAGTATATTGTACTCGACTTGCCTTCTCCGACTGAGCCACACATGCAGAGGTGGGTCGATCACATGTCTAGGCATGCTGGTCAACCTCAGATTACTTTCACTGATGCCTTCTTCAGGTGGTTCGAGCGCCAGGAGATGGTCTTTTCCGAGTATCCATATGTGGGTATGGATTTCCGAGGCGATCCAGATTTGGTGCTACCGGATGGCGAACAGTGGGGCGCTATTGGTAAACTCTTTGACCATATCACTGTTTACTGCTTTTATTCATAATGTTGATGTGCTTTATTCTATCAAGACTTTTAATCATACTCTTTGGTGCATGCAGATGTTGGTCTTGTTCGTCCAGCAGTTCGTCCGAGACCGCCAGTTGCTGCCCCGGCAGTGGTGCCTGCTGGGAGAGTTATTATTCGCGACCTTGACGATGCTGAGACCCTTACAGCTGTGCAGGAGTAGGTTGAGAGCCTTACTCTCGGTATTCCGGATGTACGGATCGATGAGTTACCTTTACAGTTGCAGCGGCATACTACTGGTGTGCCTAGACGATGGACTCGTCTCTTGCGCATGATTGCACAGGCCGTGACGTGCTATCATGAGCACCACTAAGCTAGGGTGCCCCCTAGCACTTTTGAGTTTTTGGGTAATATGACCGATTTTGTCTTGGTTACAGAATACAACGAAAACTCATTATTAAAACATGCCTATAGGAACAAGGCCAGCAAACCACAACACTTAACAAAAGTTATCCACTTGAAAACACTCAAAAACAAGGCAATTCTCCTCCCAGTATGGTCGCCAATTTGTTGTGGGGAAAAATACCTATTTAGGACGATCCTATCCACCTAAGGTGTGACAGCGCCTTAGCAACAAAAGAATACAGCTATCATGATTTCTTCCTTTATGAAATCTGAAAGAGAGGAGATCGACAGACTTACCGTTGTCTTCTGGTTGTCCCTCGAACTAGATCCTCTTCTCTTTGTGTGTCCACAGCTACTTTCCTCCTCGCTTGATCAAGAGAAAAGCTACTTGAATCCCACGAGATCACAAGAGAACAACTACCTATGACAAGAGAACAACTGCTTGCAACAAGAGAAGAACACAATACAAAGGCAAATATACATATTCATAAATGATTCAGGATTAGAAGTAAATCAAATATACCAATGCAATCATACAAAATACACCAGCATATAGGAAAGAATCAAGATAGCTTTATTGAAAGTAACAGGGTTCAGGAAGAGATACAACCCATGGGGCTCCAATCCAGCATCTCCTTCCCAGCAGAATGGAATTCCTTCTTCAGCTTCTTTCAAAGCATAACACACCCAATGTTTCTAGCCACAAACCAACAACAATTCTTTGCAAATACCAAATTCCAGCCCCCTTTGACCTCATGGAGAGAGATCTATATATAGGAGTTTTGGAGAGAGGATGAGTCAGCTTGAGACTGGTCTGAGACTGACTAGTGTCCTCTCCCACTTCAGTTCTTGAGTCCACTTGGAGGTTCTTGCTTCCACTTGGAGATTTGGAACCTCTTACTCATCACTAATCGAATTCCCTGATCCAAGTGTCATTTTGGAAGCTTCCTGGGCATTGACACCTTGAGGAATGACTGTGCCACTTGTCCAAATTCGCTCAACACAGGTAGCCTTCTTTGCAGTTGACATTCAACGCAGGTAGACAGTGGAGCAGTTGACATTCAGCGCAGATGCTCAGTGGAGCAATTGACATGATCCAGAATTGCCTTGTTTTTGAGTGTTTTCAAGTGGAGAACTTTTGTTAAGTGCTGTGGTTTGCTGGCCTTGTTCCTTTAGGGGTAGGAACAACATGTTTAGGGACTTTGGATCCCTTGATTATTGACATTTCATGCTCAGTGATGCAAGGCACAAAAATGTCTATAACATGGGGGAATAGTATACGATCCGATCTACGCGCAAGGGCAGAGTAACAAAGCTCAATCCCCTTGAAGGCTCCTCGACATGATCAATCCGAGGTTTACCAACAAGTGACCCTAGGCTCCTTGACAATGGTTAATCCAAGGTTTACCATTTATAATACAAGCGAATCTTCTATCTTTCCCAATGGAACAGACTTGATTGTCTCAAAGGTTCGGACATGATCTCGTGATTGAATCCTTTAAGAGAAGCTTCCCAGAATGTATCAATTACAATTGGATTTATTTCCTACTGCAAGATATATCTACTTGTTTGTTTTAACTATCTTGGAAAGTTAATTACTCCCTACTCCAAGATACTATCCTAAGCTATATTGGTGATAAGAGCCCTAGAAATAAAAAAGATTACTAGATCAATTTTAATTAAGCGTTGCTTTTATGGGTTGTTTCTTAAGTCAATAGATATGGAAATGAAACTTTGATGGTGCGAAGACTCAACTCCAAATGCTAAAAGATGCACCTAAAATGATAAGCAATTCGTTTTCCTTTCAATGAAATTCTAGCTAAGAGAAAGAGTTCGAGAATGCAATTCTTTAAGAAACAAATATTTCTTTCAACATGAGAATGAAAAGAAAATATTTTTGTCTTTTTCAATAAGAACTCATAACGAGACTAATAATTACTTCTCACAATAAATCCCTTTCACTTTCAAAACTTGAAACTACAAGAAAAACAATTTTCCTTTCAAAAGAGATCTACAAGTTCTAGAAAAGCACTCAAAACTACAAAAACTAATTTTGAGATCTAAAAACTTTTAAAATGTAAATAAATGAAAGCTTCAATTCTTTTTGAGGATGTTTTACTTAGTTATTCAGCGAACTAAGGATTCATTTTTTCAGAATAAAAAATCAACCAAAAAACATCCAGATATGTTTTCTTTTGTAAAAATTAAATTCAAAACTTATAACAAAGTTTGTTCAAAGATTTGCAACGACAAAACTGAATCTATTTCTCACAAAGGATAGATTTCAAAACCAAGTCAGACTCATCAAGAAGACAAAAAGACACCAGGGTAATCTAAGGTTTCTCAAGCTTCTGATCTTTGAGTCAGTACAGAGACCAAGTGAAAACCAATCATGCAAACTTCTAGAAAATCATCTAAAACACAAATACTATCGGAACTCACTCACAAGAGGTTTTTGACAGGAAAAATACAGATCGTGGTAGACACTAAAACTTCAAAATAAAACCTAAGCCTAACTGGAAAAAGGCATTTTAGGTTTCTCAAAAAATTTTATAGGGTCCGCAGGCTCCAGAAGTAACAGGTGCGGTCCCGCTCTGTTTACTAAAGGAAAAGTGCGGAGATGCCCACACTGTCTGTGAAAAGAAAGTGCGGTCCCCTGAAAACTTTGAAAAAAACAAAAAATACTCCCAGATTTAAAAACTACCCAAACCAGTATACATCAATAAAAAACCAGAAATGAAAACACTTTTCTCAAGTCAAAACAAAGGAAAACCAAAAACCAAATCCATTCCCCAGTGGAGTCGCCAATTTGTTGGCCGGATAAATCAATCTTGCGGACAAGACCGATCTCCCTAGTATCACAAGATAATCTAGCAACAAACAGACAAACAAATCTATCTTTCTCTAGACATATGCAATTTACAAATAAAAACTATAGAGGTGTTATGATCCTATCGTAGATCCAATGCTTGTTCGTTGTAGTCATCCCTCGATCATCCGAAAGACTTATCTTCAAAGACCTACAATCACAAACAAGCAAAAACCAAATAACACTTGTGTAGCAAATATAGTAAATCATGTCTATTATGGTGATCAAGGAATCCATAAAATAAACCATCAATGAACAACTTATTGAGAAAAACAAACTTATTTGTATTAACTTTGAAGTAGAAGAACCTTACAACCTTTTCAGCCTTGATGTTGAACAAGCTCTTCCTGGGGTCCGAAATAGGAATTTCCTTTACTTTGACAAGCCTTGAACTCTTCCAAATGAGATATTAGAGGTATGTAATCTCTCCTCATAAAAGCTCAACTAAAGAAGACTAAGTTCCAGCAGCATTTCACCTCAAAAATATTTAGCTTCCAACCTCCCTAGTAACTAGCCCAATGCTTCATTTTATAGTGTAGAGGAGGAGGTTACAGGTCCATCTCTGAAGGGATAGGATCCTTCTTCAAAGGGATAAGCTCCTCACATCAAGGGGTTAGCTCCTTAAGGTATGGGATGCATGAACCTTACAAGAGCGAACTTGCCACCTCAAGATTCCTTCCAGAAGCTTCTAGAAATGACTGAAAGTGAGTTTTTTATAATGAACTCGCGCCTTTTCAACTTTTACAGGGGTCCACACCCATAACACAAGGACAAAGTGGTCAGGTGTGCAGGGGACATGACCATTAGGTGCGAGACCGCAGGTAAGACTAAGAGAAAGTGTGAAACCAGAGCTTTAAAGACTTTTAGGGATTTTCTTTTACTTTCAAGGCTTGATATGAAGAACTGAGGCTTTAGACTTGCAAAGGAGGAAAGTATGAGTGATAATGGACTCACACAGATTGCAAAATGTCAAAGTGACAATTTTTAGTGCAACAACACCATCTTGACATCGGGGCTTGGAGACGTAGTCCCTCCTAGACGAACTCCGTTATTAACGTCTTGTGTATTATGTTGCTGATTCTTGTCATGTTCCTTCTTCTTTACAACATGAATTTATGTTCCTTTATACTATTTTAAATGCAATTCTAATCACATCACGAAAGTAAAAGATCTTGGTTAAATCTGGAAGTTGAGTCAACTCGGATCAGCCACTGAGGAAAAAAATGCAGACAGTTTGACAAAGGCATTGTTAAGATGTAAATTTTATTTTCACATAAACACAATCGAGGTAGCCGATAATTTCTTGCTTGTTGAGAGGGAGTGTTGAGAAATGGAAACAAGAAATTCCAGTTTAATTTGTCCTTGAACTAAACTGGGAACTAAAATTGAATTCTATTCTCATAACAACTTGTAAATAGTTAATTAAGTTTAATTAACTTAATTAACATAGGAATTTCGAGTTGGAATTCTTTCTGTAGTCATGTATATGTTCTCCCTAAGTTTTAGGGGTCCAGTATGAGTTTAAATTGAGTTGGAAATTAGATCACTCATTTTATTGGGTTAATTTCAGTTAAATTAATTCCAAACTATTTGAGGAACTAATAGAGAGTTAACAGTTAGTTGGTGCACTAGTGCATCCACAAGTGTCACTCTAGTTAAATGAAGATTCCCTCATCAGAAACTCATGCATGTTGATTCTCAGAAAGACCCAGTTGATACTAGAGTGCAAGGACAATGTACTATCAATTGTATTATTTACTGGAGTGTAAATATCATGCATGCATCAAAGATTGATCCTATGTTTGGATTGCACAGTTTTTGAGGCATGAATTCCATTTAAATACGGGCTATTCATAATAGGAATTATGCAGGAGATTAGGGGTTTGGAGAACTGCAGAATTGGCTAAGTGTTGGCCAAGAGCTTGCTTGTGAGATGAGAGAGTTGAGCATACTTGTGTGGAATTATTCTAGTGAGAACAAGCTTTATATCTTCACTCATATTTCTGATATATGCAATACATATAGTGGGGTTTTCAGAAGTGGCTTTCCCCATCTACATCTTGTGTTATGTGCCATTGATTTATCTTCTTCTTGTTCTTATTATTTTCATCGATCTATTGGCTTTCGTTGGTTGAAAGTAGAAGTAGATTCTTGTCCTGTACTTTAGTAAATTACATGATCTTTTAATCTACAGGATTTTCTAAATGGTTTTAGAGATGAGAAAAATATAATAGAGGAGATTTCAAATTTTTGAGTTTTGGGTTACAGGTGAAATTCAAATTTTCCATACATACTCCAGGATCGGCAGATGGTGTTCTACAGTATGCGGATTGAATGTGCCTTGGAAGGCAGCTTGAATTATATAACATGGAGGGATATAATGGAGGTTATGCTAGAGGTTAATGGCTTGAAGGAATTCATTGATCAAGAAATTCCTAAGCCAGCAGCGTTGGATGCACAAAATTTGGCTGAATGAAAGAAGTGTGTGGCAAAGGTGAGGCGATAATCCTTGAGGGAGTTCGAGAACACATTGTCTCAAGTCTCCATGGAAAGCAAACACTGATAGCTATGTGGAAAACATTGATGGACTTGTATCAGAACAACAATGACCAAACGAAATTGGCATTGAAGGACAAACTTCGAAAAATAAAAATGGAGAAAGGTGAGACTATTCCAAAATACTTGACCAAGTTCACTCAATGTCATGATGAACTTGGAAGTGTTGGAATCACGGTTGCTAAGGATGATATGGTGAGTCTTTCTCTTCTAGGACTCCCAAAATGTTGGCATAGTTATCAGGACTCTGTCAATGGTCGGGAGAAGCTATCAGATTGGGAATGATTGTGGTTAGCTTTGATGTAGGAGGAGACTAGGAGGAACACCAGGGATGGCTCTTCAACAAAGAATGATGATGAAGAGAAGTATGCCTTAGAGATTAAGGTGAAGAAGGGGAAAGGGAAAGCTTCGCATTCCAAATTGGATTCTTATCATGGAGGTAAGAAGAAAGACATGATGAAAGTTAAGTGCTTTCACTGTTATGAACTGGGCCATTTTGCTACAAATTGTCCACTCAAGAAGTCTAAGAAGAAGTCCTCAGGAGGAGCGGTGGGTGAGCCTTTGTCCTCTCAGTTCGAATTGGAATTTTTTCTCATTACATAATGGTGTCATCAATGATGGGAAGTGTATGGTACTTAGACATTAGAGCTTCATTCCACATGACTGGTGACAAAGAGTTATTTAGTGACCTAAAGGAGAAAGATCTCCAGATGCATAACGAGATGGGTGACGACGGGAAGTATAATGTTAACGGATTGGGCATGATTACTTTTCAGAGGGAGCATGGGGCTCCTCTCACCTTGAAGAATGTCTTGTATGTGCTTGGGCTGAAGAAGAACTTGGTATTTGTTGCCATGCTTGAGGATAGAGGATATGATGTGTTCTTCTTGAAAGGAAAGGTGTTCCTTCGACACATAGCCGCAGGTCAAGTAAGGAATATGGGGATTCAGGTGAAGAGTCTCTATAAGATGGAGGTAGAGGAATGTGCTGCTTTGAGCACAAAAGTAGAAAGGGTGCAGAGCCGAGACGCTGGCGAGTTGTGGCATAGGCGATTAGGCCACTTGCATCATGGGGCTTTGAAGATATTGCAACAGATCTCTACCAGTCTTCCCAAAGGTATGCTTGAACAAGTTGATACATGCAAGGGGTGTACTTTGGGAAAGTACACCAAGTCTTCCTTTCATGACAGGGATAGCTGAGCAGAAGCTATTTTAGAGTGAGTCCATTCAGATGTGTGTGGACCATTCTCGAAAGTATCCACGCGCAAACATAGGTATTATGTTATATATGTTGATGAATATTCTCGTAAATGCTGGATATTTTTCATGCAGAAAAAGGATCAAACTTTCACAAAGTTTTTTGAGTTTAAAGAATTGGTGGAGAAAGGGTTGAGCAAGAAGGTTAAAGCTCTATGGAGTGACAACGGTGGTGAGTATGTCTCAAATGAGTTTAAGAACTTCTGTGCAGTGGAAGGGATTAAAAGGGAGTTGATGACACCCAATAATTGTCAGAAGAATGGGGTGGTCGAGAGGAAGAACATAAGCATAGTAGGGGCAACAATGGCGATGTTGCATGATTAGGGCCTACCACTACACTTGTGGGCTGAGGCATGCAACACAATAGTTTATGTTTAGAACCGTAGCCCACATCGGATACTTGAGATGAAGACACCAGAGGAGGCTTATTCCGGTAAGAGGCTAGATGTTGGTCACTTTAGGATTTTTGGGTCATCGGTATATTGCCATGTGACCAAATATGCATGGAAGAAGCTTGAGTTGACAACAGAGTTGGGAATATTTGTGGGGTACACTGATACACCTCACAACTATCAGGTGTACTTGTCGACCAACAAGATGACAGTGGTTCACAGGGATGTCAAATTCAATGAGGAGAAGGCCATGCGAGTTTCCCTTGAGAGGGAGATTGAGCTACATGTGGATGAGAATCTTTCAGCTCCTAAGGTTGAGGAGCCCCAGATTGATGTGGAGCAGGCACATGCAGAGGATCTGTGAGTGGATACATCCACTTAGGTAGAGTCATCCAGAGAGGGAAGAAAGTGCAACATAGAGTCTGATAGATTTTTGGATGATGCACGGAAGAATTTGGGAGAACCCACTTCTCAGTGCAGGCAGAGGAGGTCACCTGAGAGGTACACTAGATACATGGCTCTTATGGGCGAATGTGTTTTGACAGAGCCATCTTCCTTTAAGGAAGCAATGCAACAACCAGTTTGGGTTGATGCCATTGTGGAGGAGTATGACTCAATAGTTCATAATAGTGTTTGGGATGTGGTCCAAAAACCGAATGACAAGTCAATGGTTAGCTCCCGGTTGGCTTTACAAGGTAAAGCAAGTTGCAGATGGTACTGTGGAGAAGCATAAGGCTAGATTTGTGGCCCATGGCTTTTCACAGATATTGGGGATTGACTATGATGAGACCTTTGCTCCTATTGCAAGGTACTCATCAATCAAATATATATTGGCACTGTCAACATAGATGGGTTGGAAGATACATCAGACGGGTGTGAAGACAACCTTCCCTAATGGCATGATTGAGGAAGAGGTGTACACAGAGCAGCCTAAATGTTTTGAGACCTTTGATCGTGAGTCGCATGTGTGCCGGTTTAAGAGAGTGTTGTATGCGCTGAAGCAAGCACCCCATTCTCGGTACACCAAGATAGATAGCTACTTCAATGGGTTGGGTTTCACGAAGAGTGAAGCGGATGCGAACCTGTACCACATAGTGGTGGAAAGTAAATTGTTGATCATTGTACTTTATGTTGATGATCTCATACTAACAGGTGATGATCAGTTGATCAAGTCTTACAAGGAGGACCTTGTAAGAGAGTTTGAGATGAAGGACATGGGGCTCATTCATTACTTTCTCATCATGGAGGAATGGCAGGGAGATGGGGAGTTAATTGTGTCTCAGGGAAAGTATGCCAAAGAGATACTGGTGAGCTCCAGTATTGTAGCAATAATGCTACAACTCCTGGGGCTTCCTGTCTCTCATTTTATCAACCCGGTAGTTCGTACAAACTTGGAAGCGACGGTGCTATATGCACAAGTACTAGCTCTTGTCGCAGCTGTCACTTGGTCAGCTGGCACAAGTCCGCTAGGGCTCAAGCCAACTTCTATAGGCTCTGAGAAGAAGCTTGCTAATTGATGGACGAAAGCTAATCTCAAAGGAAAGCTACTTTACTTGGCAAAAATGAACTGAAAGAAAATCAAAGCATGTAAACCTAGGAAACCCTAATTTAACTAGTCTGACCTCTACAATGCAAGGAATGTAAATTCAACTTCTACCAATGTTGTCACTACCTCTAATAAATGAAAATGCATGGATCTAAACTACTTGCATCATGAAAGTTATGTTTTTGTATTTTTCCTTTAAGTGTGTGGAATGATGGCGATCTTGTGCTAACTAGGGTTTGGTTGTGCAGATGGGATGGAGAAGGAAGGAAAGCGTGGGATAGGTTGGGGAGGCTAGGAGAGGTCCCTAGGGATCCTTAGCACCCATCCACAGAGGTTCCTCGCATTTAGATGCTCAGCAACCGAGAGAGTGGCCTCCTACAGGATGGCTGTGGAGAATCCTACAGGATACTCTGTTTTCTACAGGATGTCTACAAATGGCTACAGGATGACCTACCGTGAGTGGTTGAAGTGATGGATGAGTAATGGAATGGTAGGGGGAGATGTGTAAGATAGGAATAAGGCTGGTGATGGCTTTAGGAGTGGAAGAATAGATTGGGAAGTGAGTGTAGGGAGGAGGATGGAAGGTAAAGGGCTATGTCAATGGAAGGGCTAGAGAATGGAAGTAGGTGAGGAGTGAAAGACTTTGTGAGGTAACAGAGCGGAGCAGGGGTCAAAGAGATGTCTGCATGCGTGATCAAGATGGAGGACAAAGTGATGGAACGAGAGAGAGCAGTGTAAGTGAAACAAATGCTTATGACTGTCACTCAACCGAAAATGCATCAACTTAAACTACCTATGCTTGTAAATTCAATGAGCAGAAATCTAAACGTGAAGGAGAATGTGCATGAAGATGTGGTAAGGGAGTGTGGTGCAGGTGTGAATCATGTGGAAGCATCTAACATAACGTGACTGTGTTTGCAGCAACCATGGAATAAAGAAATGCGTATTTTTGGTGGTTAGTCATGGACTTCACTCCAATCCCAGATGAGACGGCCGTGAGCCTTAACAACCTTTTTGTTGGAGCTCCAATCGATTATATCTATCCTCTGCTACACTAAGCAAGTGGAAACAAATTCACCATAAGCAATCTCCTATCTAACTCATGAAAAAGACCAACTCAACAATCTGTAATTCAAATTGCATGTGTAAATGAAAAGCTCAAAGTGATGAAATGAAATGGAAACAACACTACAGCAGAGGGGATCTATGGCTCTCAGGTTGGGCCCTAACCTGAGAGCTATAGTCTCCTTAAGAAAAACTCAGAACTAGATCAGAATCTGCCCTCTTTATTCATAATCTGATATCATGCCAAATTGGCTTACAAAAAGGAACGAAAACTGAGCTGTGCTCCAAAATTACAATAGCAATACGAGAGTTTCAACAACCTATCTAAGGCTAAAGCCTTCATACTTATACAAAAACGATGATCCAACAAGTGTCCTACATTTTAGGAGCTCGACTGTCCAACTAGAGTTTAACTGCTGATCCTGTAGGATGGTCATAATTGCTGTTCCTGTAGAGCAGTTTATAACTGCTGTTCCTGTAGAACAACTGGCTGCTTTCTAAGCTCGGAGGGGAGATGGATTAGAGCTCGGAATTCTTGATGGGAATCACGAGGGATGTCCCTAGAACCGTGGACATCCTCTCCCAAAACCCACAGTGCCACCTCGTTGTCTCCTTATCTCCTTTTTCGTTGTCTTTTGCTCCCTTTTAATGCCAAAACCTGGAATCATAATGCATTAGTCACGTAGAGAGAGTGCCTACCCTTCTTCCTACAAACAACATGAATAAACTAAGAAATGAATGCATAAGCAATAAAAAATGAATGGTTTGAGCAAGTAGAATAGGCCAAAATGAGCCCAAATTGTACCAAAATTGGGGCTCATCAGATACTCAGGAGATTCCACATGGAGAGTAGCAAACCCATGGAGACTCTTTTAGAAGGTAACTAGAGGAAGGAGGATGCTACTTCAGGGGAAGTAGTGGAGGCTATTGTTTACAGGCGCTTGTGGGTTCACTCATTTACTTGGTGAACACACGACCGTATATGTGCTATGCAGTGAACCAACTTATTCAAGCAATGATTAGGCCTCCCAAGCTGTATTGGAAGGTGGAAAAGCATGTGTTGAGATACCTCAGGGGCACTTCTCAATATGGATTATGGTACTGACAGACAGAGGGAGTGAAGCTTCAAGGCTTCACCAATGCACATTGGGCAGAGAGTCCATTTGATAGGAAGAGCACATCACGAGGGATCTTCAGTATTGGGTCAACGAAAATTTCTTGGTACAATAGGAAACAAAGATCGGTTGCACTCAGTTCGGTAGAGGTAGAGTACATGGCTGCAATTCAGGTAATATGTGAGGCTAGTTGGATGAGGAAGATCCTGGTTGGTTTGTTTGGTCAGCAGATGGATCCAACTGTGATTTATTGCGATAACCAGAGTTGTATAAAATTATCTAAAAATCTAGTTTTTCATGATCAGTTCAAACATATTGATATTTGATATCATCATATCAGAGGTTGTGTATTGAGGAGGCTTATATTGTTAGAGTACATTCCCACGAAGGAGCAAGATGCTGACATTTTGACAAAGGCATTGTCAAGATGTAAATTTGAGTTTCAGAGAGACACGATCAGGGTAGCCGATAATCTCTTTCTTGTTGAGAGGGAGTGTTGAGAAATGGCAACAAGAAATTATAGTTTAATTTGTCCTTGAATTAAATTGAGAATTAAAAACGAATTCTGTTCTCATAACAACTTGTAAATAGTTAATTAAGTTTAATTAATTTAATTAGCTTAGGAATTTTGAGTTTGATGTCTTTCTGTAGTCATGTATATGTTCTCAATAAGTTTTAGGGGTCCAATATGAGTTTAAATTGAGTTGGAATTTAGATCACTTAGTTTACTGAGTTAAGTTAAGTTAAATTAGTTCCAAACTGTTTGAGGAACTAATAGAGAGTTAACAATCAGTTGGTGCACTAGTGCATCCACAAGTGTCACTCTAGTTAACTAAAGATTCTCTCATTAGAAACTCATGCATGTTGATTCTAGGAAAGACCTTGTTGAGACTAGAGTGCACGGACAATGTACTATTAGTTGTATTATTGTTACACTAAAAAATGTCACCATGACTACTTACAGTTAGTATGGCTCAAATCAACAGTCATGCTACCCTCTTAGGCAAGTCTTATGCCTCTGCTATCCATCTCAAACTCAAAGAAGAGAGAAAGTCTTGTAAAAATGTGTTTATCTCTGGGGACGCAGGTTCTCTCTAGCCTTACCTGCGGGGACGCTTACCATGTTCACAAAAGTTGCGTCCATGGACGCTCTGTATATTAAGGGACAGGTGCGTCCTTCTGTAAAAGGCAAAATGCGCGAGTTTCATCTTAAAAAAGTTACTTGTGGTTACTTCTAGAACTTTCTAGAGGTCGGTTTGATGAAATGGATACGCCTCCAGTTGGTTCATGTATCTCTATTAAGGGGGAACTTATCCCATCAATAAGGGAGCTATCCCACCCAAAGAGGGGGATTATCCCATTGATGGTGGACCTGAATAACCTCTTTACAGCACTATAAATAAAGACATTGAGCCAGAGGGAGGAGAGGTTGGAGCTATACATTTTCTTTGGGTAAATGCTGCAGGATTTAGGTCTCCCATTTAGAACCTTGTGAGGAGAGATTGTCTTTACTTGATTCTACTTGGAAGTGGGTGAGCTTTGTCAAAGTAGAGGAAAACCCTTGATGGACCCTGGGAGGAACTTGCACAACACCAAGGCCAGGTTGTAAGAGTTTCTTTGTTTCGTTATTAATACAAACTGGTTTATTTTTCTCAATAGCTTGTGTTAATGAGTTATTTCATGTGTTCCTTGGTCTGCATGTTGAATATATGTTTTATTATATGAAATACAAGTGCTTGGTAATTGTTTGATTGTTTGTGGTTGCAGGAATTGATGTGAAGGAGGAGCTCATCCGGATCGGCAAGGACGGACTACAACAACAGCGTTTTGGAATAAGGTAAGCCTAAACATTTGTAGTTTTCATGTTGTAAAAGGTATATTTAGAGAAAGATCACTCCATTTTGTCTTGTTTGTCGCTAGAGAGTTTAGACTCCTAGGGAGGTCCGTTGTGTCCGCACAAACGACTTTTTCCGCCACGACAAATTGGCGACTCCACTGGGGAATTTGTGTCCCTCAAGCCCGAAAAAGTATAAAATAATACCTAGGGGAACCGCTTGATCTTGCGACCAAGGAGTACTTTCATAATTAGTGTCACTGACCTGAAAAGTAAAAAGCGATCAAGGACACGTCGTTTTATTTCCGTATCGAGTTTGAAACGGCAAAAACCCGGCAATCTTTTCCTGATTTTACGGTTAGAAAAGAGCTATAAGGGGACCGTCTTTTAATTCCATTTTAACGAGTGTAAAAGAAACTCTCGGAAATCTTTTCATTTTTTAGGAGTCAGAAAAGGGCTTAAAAGATGACTCTGAGGTTTCACTTTTTCATAAGTTTTAACGAGTTCGAAAAAGGGATAAAAATGTACTCATGGTTTTCACTTTTTCGTAAATTTTAATGAGTTCGAAAAAGGGATAAAAATGTACTCATATGGCCGATTTTCAATTTAATTTACGAGCAGGAAAAGACGGAAAGAACTCGGCATTTTCATTTGTTTTACGAGAATGAAAAATAGCAAAATAATCTCGGTATTTTCATGAGTTTAACGAGTGTTTTTGCAAAAAAAAATTCCCCCTCACTCGCCGGGGGGGGCTAAATTGTGTATGAGTGTTAATCGCCTTTGAGTGTTTTTATATTTTGATCTTTGGAACTCTCACCCAATTTTCTCGACTTGCACTTGATTGGTTCTTAGATTACATTAGAATCATCTTGTGTTTGAGAATTCTCTTGCATAGATCACATTTGCATAATTAGAATTCTCATTTTCAGAATATTAATGAAAAATGTGCATAGATTACATTTGCATACTTTTCAAGTGAATTGTGCTGAGATTACCATTGCATAGTTTACATTCTGAAAAATCAATCGTAGATTTAGATCAGCTTTCTTTGATTTGAATTTGCACAAAAAATAAAAATAAAAAAAATGGTTTGGAATTGATTTGCATTAGTTTTTCTTGATGAAATTAGTGCATTAGAGAATTTGTTATACTTTCTCTTAGTGATCAATTTTTTGCATTGTTGGAAGTGAATGGAAAATCTCTCCTTACTCTAGTTAGGATTCATCGAATTGAAAGGATTGCATTATCATATTCGATTGCATTCAGTTGAGTCGGGTCATAACACCATTGGTTTCATATCCATTTACCCATTTGAGTAATAACAGCCTTAATAACACAGCGCTTACTTAAAATTCATCTAGTAATTTTTACATTTCTAGGGCTCTGAAGCACCAACATAGCTTAGGCTAGTGTCTTGGAGTAGGTGAGTAAATAACTCTCCAAGACAGTAAAACCAAACAAGTAGTCGATCTTGTGATAGAATCAAATCCAATTGTTACATTTACACTCTGGGAAAGCTCCTCTTAAAGGAGAAGCACGAGCTCGTGTCCGAACCAGTGAGGGGATCATTCCCCCCTCGTTGGGAACGACGCTAGACAATACGTATTACAAACGGTAAACCTCAGATTAACCATTGTCGAGGAGCCAGGGGTCACTTATCGGTAACCTTGGATTGCTGTCAAGGAGCCGGTAAGGGGATTGAGCTTGCTACTCTGCCCTTGCGTGCTGTCAGAGTTTAGACTGTTCCCCCAGGTGTACTTGTGGCCGTTGGTAACCTTAGTGACCATAATATTTAGGATTCTACCCAAGGTGACGGTGGAGGGAAGGTCCCACTGTACCTGGAGCAGACGTCGGCTATACTCACTTGGATTTTCTGGGGGGTTCACTTCACTCGAGACGGTTAAAGTGAAGGAACTTGGTCCAGTCTATTCATTAAGCAGGTTGTCGGCGTAACTGTTCCACCCGCCATTTCTGTACTGAATCCAGCGAGGTTGGGCTTCATCACCAACTAGCGTTTTTGGTCCGGAAGAATACTGTTTGTGTGTGGTTTGACTCCTAGATTTGATAGCGCGTGTTAATCTGTTGTTTTTACTTTTAGAGACCATAGGTGTGAATTGTGAATTTTAATTGTTAGGTGTAAATTGTGAATTGTTAATTTTAGTTTAAAATTGTTAATAAAATTCACTGAAGTTGAATATAATGGCAAATGTTCCGGAATTTATCAACCTAGGAACCCCTCCTAATGAGAATCCTAGTACTTTTCCTTACTTTGGGAATGTTGGTCCTCCTTATATGGCTACTTTGTCATTACCTGGATTTACAATAGGTTTACCGATATGGTTATTTTCAACTTCGTTGGCCCAAAATACTCCAATTGTTCCACCTCAACCGGATGCTTCACCTCAACAGAGTTCACCATCTCAACATCACCAACCTTCTGTTGACCCTTTACCTTCTTCGCCTAATTTTTCTTCCTCCATTTCTTCCTCTTCGCCTGGTAAAAGCCTTGATGCTAGTAACCAGGAGGCTAAGAAGAAGAAGAAAGGGAAGAAGAAGAAGAAGAAGAAGAAGCAAGATAAGAAAGAAGTCAACCAACCAACCATGGCTGTAAGTGTTAGTTGTGTTGAGGAAACTTCCGACATGCATCGTAAACCCAAATACCATTGCAGGCTTTGTAAGGGTGACCACTTCCTTGTCAATTTTCCTGGTATTCCAAAGGTCTTGGAAGTATGGTCGAAAAAATCTCATCAACTTTCCGTTGATCCATCAACTAGTGATAGTCAGGTTCCTAGGAAAAGGGGTAAAGTTAGGTTTCCTTGTAAGTTATGCAAAGGGAGTCATCAAACTCACATTTGCCCTCACATGGATGAAGCCTCAAAATTGTTGGAAAAACTTACTGTTCCACAGCAAGAATTTCCAACTGGTTACCGTAAACTTTCTCCCAAACTACCATCAATTGACGGAGTGATTGATCTAAATTCAAGTACGGTCGATCACACTCTTCCATTGGAGAGTGAAACTCATGTCACTCAGGTTGATGATCAATTAGTTGATCAAGTGGTCGATTCAATTTCACATAGAGTCGATCCCATTTTCCCTTTAGAGAGTGAACTTCATACCGCTCAGGTTCTTCTTGTTACATCAGATTCTTCTATGCCAGGGGGCATTTCACCTGTTTCTATAGAACCCCCTCCAAGCACTGAGGTCTTTTCCTTTGATTGGAATAGACTGACAGAACCTCGTCTTCCTTCCTCCATCCCTTTCCAAATCATTGTCAAAGCTGGTGGTAGGGACATACATCGTACTCAGGTAGATGAAGGTGCTTCTGTTAGTATTTTATCCTCAACTGTTTGGAAAGCTTTGGGTTCCCCTCAGCTTGCGCCTATTACGCAGAATCTGAAAGCTTTTAACAGAACCATTAGTGAACCTTTAGGGATCCTTCCTAAGTTTTCCATTACCTTAGCAGGTAAAACTGTTTGTATTGATCTTATGGTAGTTCGAGGTCCCTTGGATTTCAATTTACTCCTCGGGCGAGACTATGTTTATGCAATGAAAGCTGTCGTATCGACACTCTTTCGCGTGATGTCTTTCCCTCACAATGGCAGTATTGTGACTGTAGACCAGCTTTCGTTCCCTAGTCCTGTCTCAACTACCAATAATATGACACCCCTAAATGTCCCTGATTCTAAAGTGGTATCTACCCTGCCACGGGTTAATTATGTGGCAACTGGTCCCATGTTTTCAGTTACCGATGTAAGTGAGCCTCTCACTGTTGATTTAGATCCGGTAATTGACATGGAAAACTCTATGGGATTACTTGAACACGATGTTCTTATCCCTTTCGAGTCCCTTGACATGGATTCCTTCCAGAGAACTATTCTTCCTTCTGATGAAGACCTCTTGGAAGCCATGATCAAGGTGTGTCCATTGACATGTCTTTCTTCCAGTTGGAAGCCATGATCAATGTAGTGAGGATAGTTGTTCCTGTCTCAACCTCATTAAAAAATGAAACTGGATGTAGCGAGGAAAGTTCCTTTTACTGTGTCAACCTCGTTAAAAAATGAATCAGTATGTGTGAGGATAGTTTCTTCTAGTCTCAACCTCATTAAAAAATGAAACTGGAAGTCATGAGCATAGTTCCTTGTCTTGTGTCAAGCTCATTAAAAAATGAAACAAAGTGTGTGTGAGGAAAGTTACTTTTACTGAGTCAACCTCATTAAAAAATGAATCAGCTAGATTTTAGGATATGTAGGTAGATTGTAGAAAGTAGGATTTTGAGGATAGTTCCCGTTACTGAGTCAACCTCGTTAAAAAATGAATCAGGTTTGAGGATAGTTCCCGTTACTGAGTCAACCTCGTTAAAAAATGAATCAGGTTTGAGGATAGTTCTCGTTACTGAGTCAACCTCGTTAAAAAATGAATCAGGTTTGAGGATAGTTCCCGTTACTGAGTCAACCTCGTTAAAAAATGAATCAGGTATGAGGATAGTTATTTTCTTGTGTCAACCTCCTTAAAAAATGAAATAACTCCCTTTTCAAGTTAAATATTGAAAGTAAACCTTCATTTCATCCAGCCCGTTGAATGCAATGAAGCCTGGGGGGCATGTACCTCGCTTTGCATCATTATGCTGGGGGCATGCGAACTTTTTGAGCATAGTTCCTTGTCTTGTGTCAAGCTCGTTAAAAAATGAAACAAGGGTAGGTTAAGTAGGTAGATTGTAGATAGTAGTCATGAGCATAGTTCCTCGTCTTGGGTCAAGCTCGTTAAAAAATGAATCAAGGATTTTATGAGCATAGTTCCTTGTCTTGTGTCAAGCTCATTAAAAAATGAATCCAGGATTTTAGAGCATAGTTCCTTGTCTTGTGTCAAGCTCGTTAAAAAATGAATCAAGGTTTTTAGAGTAGATTTTTGTTAGGTAGATCGTAGAGAGTAGTTATGAGCATGGTTCTTTGTCTTGTGTCAAGCTCGTTAAAAAATGAAACAACTCCCTTTTCAAGTCGAATCTTTACAAGATCTTGAAAGTAAAGCTTCATTCCATCCAACTGGTTGAATGAAATGAAGCTTGGGGGGCATGTACCTTGATTTGCGTCATTATGCTGGGGGCATGTGAACTTAAAACAAGCATAGTTTTTCGTTTCAAGCTTGCGTAAACATGAAACCGAATCCGAGCATAGTTCTTTTCCTGTGTCAAGCTCGTTAAAAAATGAAACAAATCCTCCTCTACTTGAGTCGAGAGTTTGACGAGATCTAGGTTAAGTTGTATATTTAGGTTAGTTAGTTTTGCATAATTTTCTTATAGTTTTAGGTCGAGTCTTTCAAATGATCTCGTAACTCAACCTTCATTTCGTCCAACTGGTTGAATGAAATGAAGTTGGGGAACATGCGCTCTAGCAGTTACGCTTAGGGGGCATCAAGCACAATTTTCTTTCTGTTTCAAGCTTGTTAAAAAATGAAACTACTTTGAAGCATAGTTTTTCTCTGTTTCAAGCTTTTGTAAAAATGAAACCTATTTCGAGTCAATTTCAATTATTTTCAAGACTCGTTAAACTCATGAAAATACCGAGATTATTTTGCTATTTTTCATTCTCGTAAAACAAATGAAAATGCCGAGTTCTTTCCGTCTTTTCCTGCTCGTAAATTAAATTGAAAATCGGCCATATGAGTACATTTTTATCCCTTTTTCGAACTCATTAAAATTTACGAAAAAGTGAAAACCATGAGTACATTTTTATCCCTTTTTCGAACTCGTTAAAACTTATGAAAAAGTGAAACCTCAGAGTCATCTTTTAAGCCCTTTTCTGACTCCTAAAAAATGAAAAGATTGCCGAGCGTTTCTTTTACACTCGTTAAAATGGAATTAAAAGACGGTCCCCTTATAGCTCTTTTCTGACCGTAAAATCAGGAAAAGATTGTCGGGTTTTTGTCGTTTCAAACTCGATACGGAAATAAAACGACGTGTCCTTGATCGCTTTTTACTTTTCAGGTCAGTGACACTAATTATGAAAGTACTCCTTGGTCGCAAGATCAAGCGGTTCCCCCAGGTATTATTTTATACTTTTTCGGGCTTGAGGGACACAAATTTACGAAAAAGTTCAACTTGGAGTTTCCTTAAGTTTTTCAGACTCTCTAAAAATGAAAAACGCCGAGTTTCTCCTATACTGGGCTCGTTAAACTTTTACAGTAAAGGACCTGTTCAATTAAAAACAAGAACGAACCACTCCTTCCTAGGGTTCGAATTTAAACTAGGTTGGACTCGTCCGAAGGATGAGCTTATAATCAAGCATATGTTATCCTCCTCAAGCTTGTTAAAAATAAAGAGGTACTTGCCAGAAATGGTGGGGGAAAAGAGAGAAGAATGAGCCTATTTGTTACCTTTTGTCTCAAAAGAAACTTTATTACCACTCTTGAACACGACACTTTTCATTCACCTGGGTTGGGAAATCTTTTACCTCACAGTTGACCAAATCACTTTGAAAGTCTTTAACCAGGTTCCGGGGATTAACTTTGAGTTATTCGTCACCAAGCCATCTGTCGTGTCGTTATGTGTTCAAGAGGTCTGCAAGCAAAACCTTCATCTACAAAATACTTGTCATCCATTTGACCATCCCTGAGTCAGTCCTTACAGCAACATTTCTTCAACTTGAACAATGATTTCGTGTTGCAGGCTTGCCTGCAACGGGTCGCTTTCTATCGACATCGACACATTATCTAGAAAGATGACTTAGGAATCGACAGTACCTTGAAGTCTGCATGCATCAATGGCAGGTTTCTCACCTTTGACGTCAGTTTACATCATTGACTTTCGATCAAAGGATTCCGTGAAGTGTTCGACATCAAAACATCTATTCACATTTCACGGGTTGTGCTTGGTACTTTGAGAATCATTGACATTACTGGTGGTCTCTCTCACGCTTGTTAATAGTTTACATCATCGACTGGTAATCAAGTGGTTTCTAACATGTTCGACATCAAATCACTTAATCACATGGTTAGAATCGTACCAATTCGGGAAGTAGAAGTGAAGACCCTGGATCTAGTTTCTACCATCCAGGCTGCGAGGAGTTTTGTATTCATTATCTATGTAGACTAATCATAAACAGATGGCTGCGTCCATATTGTGTCTACAAAAGTCTATAAAAAATGATGTACTACAAGATCATTCCTGTATCAGAATAGTTAGTCCATTAGTTAAAGTTTTGAATCTGAGTATGGGAATGCCTACCTCAGTGATGATATAATCTTATACATGTATTTTGTGTTGAAAATTGCAGGTTCCTTCTAGTGGATTTAACCATTTATCTACAACATCCACATATATATGACCCTCAAATATGGGGATGTCAAAGTTAACTTGTACCTTAAAGTGTGTGGCGCTTCCAAAGTAGCTGCCGGAAGGAGATGCATCGCCCTTGGGTAGTCGCTGAAGGATTTGAGCAAAGTTGTCTATCATCGCGTTCCTTTGTCACTCGAGGGCTTCTTCGAGCAAGATTTTGAAAGGATATCCTACCCCCTCATCTTTCTTCTCTTCTGCCATGGGAGGCCATCAGGATTTGCGAGGCTAGTCTTGCAAAGGTTCGACCAGTTTGATCCCTAACTCCTTATATCCCAACCTCGTTGGGGACATGTAAAGAAAAACATAGAAAGAGAAGACCTCTCTGATACCACTGATCTGAATTTAAATAGGAACACAACAAATTACAGATATAACCATAAGTACAGAGATGCAGCAGAAATAACACTTCATTTCATTGATATCAAATACTAAAATATGCTTACAAATAGAATGGAAATAAGACTAGCTCGGGTGATGGTATCTTATCTCTGAGAAGAGATGTGGTGGCTACATGCCTCTGAACTATGTTACAATGAGGCTTGAAGGCCTATTTATTATTTTAAAAAATGGAAAACACTAAACATCCAAAAGCCTAACCCTAGGAGATGAAGTTTCAAAACTATGGGCCTTGTTTGGGTAAATTGGTACATCAACTTCCCAGGGTCATAATTTTGGCATATGATATCTGTTTGTTGCGCACAATACCTTGTTAGAAAGATATATCTGAGGACTACAACTTCCAAGTGGCCAAAATTAGTTAGCAATCCACATTGGCCCTAACATTCCCAACAAACGTTGTTTAGGGCCTTAAAATGACTTCAGAAGTTCAAGACCCAAAAAACTGACAAAAATAGTAAATTGTGCTACAATTAAGGAAACTGAAAGAGACAGTGGTGGGGGTCCAAGTGGAATATGCGGGTGGCCACCAAAATCCACCTGGATTATGCCTCCCCCCTTAGGAAGCATTGGTCCCCATTGCGTTGAGTGCCTCCATAAGATGGGGAAACTTCTGTTGAACTTGGTTCCTGGTCAGCCACTTGCCTTGGTGCAGGAGTTGGCCAACTTTGACAACCCTATATAGTTAGATCTTCTCTTAGTGAGTGCTCTTGACTTGTGTTTCCATAATCTGATCAGTTGTGGCCTGTTCCATGCAGTCTGGGTTTAACTCTGTTGGTGTGAACTGTTCTGCAATGTCTGATGTGTCTAGTAATGGTGGGAAGTATGGTCGAAGACAGTCCACATTGAACATTGGGTGAAAGCCAAGGAATGGGAGAATACTAAGCTCAAAATAATTGTCTCCCACAACCTTGGTAATGGTGTAAGGACCATATCGGAGTGGTATGATCTTCTGATGGGCCCCAGTAAGACGTTCTTTCGGCAAATGCAACCAAACTTTGTCGCCCAACTGAAAGTTGTGTGGCACCCGTTGTTGATCATGTCGCTACTTGTACTTGGAATTTGACTTTTCCAAGATGTCATGAACCTATTGGTGGATGTGTTCGAAGCATTCAATAAATCTGGTCGCTTTATCAACCGCAGACAATACATGTGTGGATTCTGTCTGTGTAGTCACATGAGGCATGACAACATCAATCAAACACAATGGTTGAAATCCTAGATCCACTTGAAAGGGATTGCGGCCATTCGAGCTATGGAGAGCTCTATTATAATTTTGTTTCACATAAGGAAGACTCTCATCCTAGGTTCGTGGATGCTTGGAGTTGTACATGTAGAGTATGTGCACTATCATCCTATTGATGACCTCCATCTGGCCGCCAGTCTGGGGATGGAAGGCAGTCGACTTGGTGAGCTTCGTGTCCAATAGTGTCTAGAGGCTTGACCAGAATGTGCTTAGGAACCTGCTATCCTGATTTGATATAATGGTCTACGGATTCCCAAAATGTACCCATACTCGTTCAAATAATAGTTTGGCAATTTCCTCTATTGTGATACTCTTCCTGCATGCTGCCAATATAGCCATCTTAGAAAATCTTTCCACGACCACAAATACATAGTCATTACCATGCTTGGTAGAAGGGAGGCCAGACATATAGACCATGGATATGGATTCCCACGACTTGCTAGGAGTAGGCAGAGGAGTGTACATGCCTTGCTTCTTCATGGTTGAATTGGTGATGGTGGAGGTAGTGCATGATCTGATATATTTCCCAACATCCAATCAAATTTTGGGCCAATAAAAGTACTTTTGTAGTACAACCATAGTTTTCTCCACACCAAAGTGTCTTGCGACCCGACTGTAGTGCGCCTCCCAAATCAACTTGGCACACTTGCTTGAAGGAACACAAAGGTGGCCCAGGTAGCATAATAATGCGTCCTGGAGGTGGAAATCAGGAACTTGCTTTCCATCTACTAGCATTTGGTATGTGGAGGTGAACTCTGGATCATTTTTGTATAATTGCGGCCATCTAGAGGTCTCATGGCCACAAGAGTTGAGAACAATAGTCAGTGCTGCAACTGGGGGACGGTTGAAGTAGTATGCAACATTATTGGTGCTTCCCCTTTTGTATTTAATGTTCAAATGGAATAGTTTCAAATTTGTAGACCAATTCTGAAGGCGATCGTTCTGCAACTTCCCTTGTGTCTGGGTAAATTGAAGAGGTTAGTGATCGGTCTAGATGACCGTCTCCTTCCCCAGAATGTAATGCTTCCATTGTCGGCAAGCCTGCACGATGGAATACATCTCTTTATCATAGGTGGGGTACTTCCAAATTGTATCAGAAAGTGTCTCACTATGATAGGCCACTAGATGCCCATGCTGGGTGAGTACTACACCAATAACATAGTTTCAGGTGCTTGTCTCGATTTGAAATGGTTGTTGAAGATTTGGAAGTGTAAGTACCAGTGCAGAGTAGAGTCGGTGCTTCAACTCAACGAACACCTTTTGTTGGGACTCGGACCAGGAAAACTTTGCTTTCACCCCGCCCTTAGTAATCTGACTCAAAGGCCAAGTGATATGGGAGAATCCCAACATGAACCTCTGATAAAAAATTGCAAGGCCCAAAAAGCTGCAAAGCTCCATTAGAGTGGTCGAGGTTGGCCAATCCCGAATGAATTGGATCTTAGTCGGACGCACACACACTACACTCTCATCTATGATGTAACCCAAATATTGGACCTAACTCATGCCAAAGGTACATTTCTCCAAGTTGATTTGAACTTCACGGACTGATGGGTGAGGTGAGCCATCTGCTTAATTTCATGGGGATGAAAAGCACACAGTTTGTGGTGCCAAAGGGTTTGAAGGACCTACCGAATGTGTTGCAAGTGTTCTTCCTAACTCTTGTTGAATGTAAGGATGTTTTCCAGATAAACAACCACAAATGATTTGGTGAAGGGCTGCAAGATGTCATCCATTAGCCTCATAAAAGTAGCAGGGACATTTGTCAACCCAAAGGGCATAACCAACCATTCAAAAAGGCATTCCTTGTATTTGAAGGTGGTCTTCCATACATATGTGGGATCTATTAGAACCTGGTGATAGCTAAACTTCAAATCGATCTTGTTGAAATACTTGGCCCCCTTGAGTTGGTCTAGAAGGTCATCAATCCAAGAGATTAGATACCTTTTCCTAACAGTGATTTTTTTTAGTGCCTAATATTCAATGCAGAGCCTCCAAGTCCCATTATTCTTCTATATAAGTACATTCGGGCTCACATAAGGTGAGGAACTTGGTCGAGTGTGCCCTTTTTGCAGCAAATCCTGGATTTACCACTTGATCTCTTCATTTTATGGAATGGAGCGACGATATATCAGCCTGTTGAGTAAAGGTGCCCTGTGAGTTAGATCGATCGAATGCTTGACCTGACATTGCAAGGGTATCCCTGTGGGTGAGGAGAAGATGTCCTTGTATTCTTCCACAACCATATCCACTTTCTTCTGCACTGTGGACAAACCCTTCCCAAGGGCCATGGATGTGGCTATGATCTTCTCCTTACTTTGAGAAAAAATTAGAAAGAAAAAAAATTCCCAGTATAGGATATGATCTTACTGCATTGCTTAGTAGAGATCAAAGAGATGGTGGTAGGCAGGGCTACCTCTTGTATCCTGTATAACTTACTACCCAAAGAAATAATAACAGAACGGGGTATAGACTCATATAAAACATGTCACTTCCATAAGTATGGTTGTCCTAATAATACATCAAAAATTTCAAGAGGAGCTGTTATCACTCAGGTTTTCCTTGAAGTTGTCAGAAGAAGGAAAGGGGTTCGAGGTAACCACAAACCAACTTTTAAGTACAAAATCTAGCCAATATGTACTCAGAGAGGGCTCTCTCTTTATGATTTAGCTTTGTTTATGGGATATTAGGCTAGTTATGAAAGCTTGGGGGGTTTTGATTTTGCTTGGTGGTGGAATTCAGGAACAGATGGGTAGAACAAGGTATTTCAGGCCATTGGGCTATGCAGTCAACTAAAGATGGCTTAACTGGATCAAAATGATTCAACAAAGGAGGGCTTCACAGGGTAAGATAGGTAAACAAGATACAAATGATAACTTCAAAGGATGAAATGGTCTTGAAAGGGAAGAAGGGAAATTAAGAATCCTTCAACAAAGTCTCAAGATGAGGGAAAGTGGGTGATCATTAACAAAAAGCAATTAATAATTCTTTGTTAAATGGCCACAATGATAAACTAAGAAGTGGGGAGCAATTAAGAATTCCCTACATATCATAGCTTGGAAGAAAACATTAAGAATATAAATGATTTTAAAGACAGAATGTAGTAAAGCACTTTCTGAAATATACTTTTTTGTTTATCATTTAGATATGAAACACATGTGAAATATTTAAACAAGAGAACTGTAAAAACATAAGATATAGAATACTTATTTATTTCTCGTTTGACACAGGAATCCTGTAAAATTCCTTTGCTTTATTACTTTGTCCAGCCAACCATACAAAAGTTGTTCAACAACACTTTTATTCCAAAATAAAGAGTTTACAGAAATGTCTAAGAATCCACCCCCAGTACTTCGAATGAGGAAGTACTTATACAAAAATTACAACAAAATATCTCCTAACTGAGAGAGATATATTCTAGGAAAACTAAATATATTTTACATGAATGTAGAGACATATGGTCTCGAAAGTAGAAACTGAATGTGAACTACTGGGTTGTTGTCCCTGTTTTTGTTGAAGGAGCTAGAGGCAGGCCCTATGATTGTGCATCTTGCTATCTTGCTCGTAATTCTGTGCTAGCTGATTGTTTTCATCTTTTCATTGATACTCTTTTACCTGTGGCTGATATTCTTTACCTGCTTTATCATCATTCACCTTCTTTTACCAAAATTGACTATGGTAAATACTTCAATTTACTTTTTACCATGGTAAATTATAAGATGTCTGTCATATCAGTCCACCAATCATCCCTTGGTATCCTAGTCCTTGTTAGCTTTCTGAAGATTTCATCAGCTTCTGTGTATTTTACAAAATTTGGCTGTACTGGAAACAAATGTTTCAATTCATGCTCAACATAAAAAGGTTCTCCAAACTATCATAGAGAAATTTCCCTGTGGGTAATGCTTTGGGTGCAGAAGAACTGACTTGGTTATTTGCATACTGATGTAATTTGTTGACATAATCATCCTGCCTCATTAATTTATCATTGATGACCAAAGGACGTGGAAGTCCTTTACTCAGTAAGATGCCAAATTCTTCCATAAACTCATCTATATCTTCTTGCATATTCTGACATTTTCGTTCCAGGTTTTGCATTAGATTCCTTTTTGTCAAGACTTTCTTGATTTCTAGGATGGTTCTAGTTCTATCCTCAATATTCAGCTATTCCAATTGATGCCCGTTCTTGCTATTTAGAAAGTTTATTAACTTGATAGCTTCTTCAGGCTTACCTCCTAGCTCTGCCTTGGTTTTCTCAATCTCTTGATGAGCAACTTTCACCAAGTCAATCTGTTCAAAAATGATTTGAATTGATGACCAAACATCATTGATTGATTGAGTGATGTTGGTCCATAATATCTTTCTAATGTCAATTAAAGGCTTTTCAAATGTAAGATCTTTTTCCAGTGTTTTTACTTGTTGAGCCAATCCTTTGTTTTTCCTCACTTCTTCAGGAAAATTAATTTTTGACACATCATACGTTTGCTCTAAGGTAACAAATTTCTCCTTTACCTTTTGTAATTCAGAAACTTGCCATATCTTCCATGGACTTGATCAATTCTTCAGTGCTCTGACTTGAAGTTCCTACCTGTGTTGTACCTGTAACTCCAATAGTTTCAGTTGTGGCCAAAGGGACATTTGGTGCTAGTGCAGTTGCCAACGTAGAAGGGACTACTGTAGAAACCACTGGTACTACATTTTGAGGCTGAGAGGTCAAATCACTCTGCCTGCTTTGTAGTGTTTTTTCTAATTCCTGCTCTGTCTCCTTTAATTGCTCATTTAGCTTGAGGACTAAATCCATAAGCTCTTCTTCATTCTTCTTTTCAATTACTTTAGCAGTCTATGGATGCATAAGGGGTGGCAATTTCAACTACTTTCTTAGGGCAGCTATATCTTCATTTTTCTTCTTTATTAGGGCCTCTGCAGCTTTGACATCCTTTGGATTATGACCCAATCCAATATTCAAATCCTCCAATGATTTGATTCTGTTGTCCTTTGCCTGTGAAGAGGCCCTTTCTAGTTGCAGTTGAGCAGTGGTGTTGTTCAGTGAATTCTCCAACCTGTGTGACATCATGGCCTTGCTTGTCAATGTGGAATAAACCATTTCCCCTGTTTGCTTATGCAATTGTATTTGATATATGGGGTAAATGTCTTTTACCAAGACCTCAAAATCAGTTTTGAGGTAGTCTGCAATTGATTTAGGCTATTGTACTGTAGGATTTAGAAAGCTCATCTGCATTTTGCCTTCTTTGATGTCATAAGCTGACATCAACCTGGTTTGATTAGTAGGGGCCATTTTTAGGTATTGATTATAGGCTTGGGCCTTCAACTGTTCATTTTTGGCCTTTATCTCCTTAAATTTTCCTTTCATGTCCAAGGTCTTGTCAGATGAAGACCTGAAAGATGAAACTTCGACACTCTGCTGTCGTTCAAGCTCTTGCCTTTGTGAACTAGAAGGTGTCCCACCTACTGGGAATGTATGTAGAATGTCTCCACCTTCTTTCCTCAAACTTCCTGTTGTTTCTTCAAAAAATTCTTCTTCTGAATGTGGATTTAGCTTGGGCCTCTTAACACCAGGCTGGTCTGAAGGACCACTGACAGGGGTAGTTACTTCCCTATCTCTTTTTAAGCTCTTTTCCTCATTTAGAGGAGTCTGCAAAACTGGGGGATCTCCCATATTAACTTGAGCTGGATGGGTCTGTGGTTGAGCCTATTCTTTAGAGATTTGAGGTTGCTTTGACATGTCTGATTGCCCTGATGCTGGAGTACTGTTTCCTTGTTCTTTCCCCTGTGATGGTTCTGCAAGGGGTGCACTAGTTTCTTGTGAGTGCCTTTAAGAAGTATCTACTGTAGAAGTTCCAACTGGTACCTGTTCACAAGAGTCGAGGTCAAGTCTCTTTTCTAGGTCTTTCATCACATTTTTTACATTGACCTGATCACTATCCATCTCAACTAGAGTTCCTTCCCTCCATTCATCCAAATTTACATATTGCTATATTTCAGGGATTCTGTGATGAAAATATGGTGATAACTTGTGTTTCATTCTCCTATCACAAATTAAATTGTGTGGGTCATATCTCCAACCAAAACTTTTATTTAATTTCAGGTGTTCTAGGATTTCTTCTGCTTCTTTGCCTGCTTCTCTATTGTTGCAGACAAGTTAGCCTAAGTGATCTTTAATTCTCAATTGCGCTTTCTTCTTGGCCTTGGTAAATTGAATCTGATCAGAGTTTATCATTTGTCTATAATATTCCAATGCAAACAACCTCATAGGAACATATTTTGGTAGTTTGAATGCAGGAAGTTCACAGCCATATATTCTGATCTCTGTGTGATTCTAATACAAGTACCAGTCACCTATTTTGTACTGCTTGGATAGCTAAAGGATCCTTTTGATTTCATCACTAATCCTAGGAGGAGGATTTCCTATCAGCATGGTGGTCACTGGGTGGAAAAACTGGTCAATGAATTCATTGTATGAATAAGGACAAGCAAATGAATGGTGGAAGATAGAAGTCCAAAAAATGAATGATCTGGGATTACCCTTTGTATCAAGTTTATTTACAGAGAATGGGAACTTGTCAGACTGATAGTAAAGGAGAAGGTGATATATGAATGTAGAGTACTTGAACAATTTTTCATTTTCCAGCCTCATAAACTGGTCATGGATTTTCTCAGCAATGAAGGCAACATAGTTATACTTGACAGCAGGAGGCTGACTAGAGGTAAAAATGGACATTAAAACTAGGGTCAATTGATCCACATACTCACTAGTATTGAAACCCATGACTGCAACTATCATATCAATTATATTCTTACCTGTCTCTGTGAAGAAAACTGACAAATAAGGAGGGGGATTTTTGGGTTGATGCTGCTTATCCACAAAAGTCTGGCAAAGGCGACTGAGTTTAGACTGGGACAATTTAGATGATTTTTCTAGAAAATCTCCTAGGGAAATGGGGGTGAGGTCTTGACTGGGCTAAAACTGAAGCATCTCATTGATTGAGTCTGCAGTAATTGTGAAGAGAATAGTTTGATTGGGGGACATTACTGCTCTGAGGTTGGGATCATAATTGGCATGACACTGATGGATAATGTTAGGGAAAATGTGCACAGAGGGGAGAAAGTACATTGGGAGATTTGATTCCCAAAGTCCTATGGTATCATAGCCATTCATGTAATTGTCCCGGCATTGGAAAAATACTTTCAAGTGGTCTTTATCAGTATCCAGGTCTTTTATTTGAAAATCTTTATCTGCTAAGGGAAGATAATCCAAATCACGGTGAGGGGTAGTGATAGGTGCTACATTGAGGGCCACGGGGGTTTCCATTCTGGTTCTTGTGGATTTAGATAGGAAACTAGGGTTTTTAAGTGGAATTGGTGAAAATAACGGGTTCGGGGAGCCTTCAATTTTGATTTAAACAACTGAATTATAATGAATTTTAGATTTTTCAAAATAATTATAGAGGAAATCAAGTATTTACAGGGTTTCTTGATGGAAACTGGTAAATACCTGTTTTTCAGTGACGGGCAATGGAGAGAAGGTTCGCTGGGTGCAAATGGTGGACTAGAGTGGTTGTAAAACTGTAAGTTTCAGGGTGGTTGACTGTTGGTATACAAGCTGGTCGTCTTCAACGTAATGGTTGCATGCATGCGCTTTTCAGAATAATAACGAAAAAATGTTTAACTTTGTTGTTTATGCAAAGTCAAAACTTTTGGCGGGTTCGGGATTTGGACAAATGGCGTTGGCAAGAGAATGATTTGACATTTTGTCGGTAGCGGGAGTGGGTAAGCAGTTTTCATCGCATCGCTAATGGAGGGGAGGTGGTATTTGGGCGCGACCGTGCAATTCCACACGATGAGTGACACGTAGAGATGGCACTGTTCACAAAACTGCTCGCCATCACGTGCTAAAGGTCGACAACGGAGGCCTGTGTGATATGCACGACAACCGTCGGATCTGCGGGATCCGATTGAATGACTTTCAGGGAGTTGAAATGGCGAAAGGTTAATGGAGGGCAGACCCAATATAATTAAAGGCTTTTAATTACATCGGGGGCGACACGATTGGTCGAAGAAGTTATTAATTAACCGTGGGGGTTAATTAATCCTTGCTTTAGCATGAAAGGGATCGGGATCTTAATTAACTACAGATTAGTTAATTAATCCTGTTTATTGAATCTATTATGGTTATATTTAACCATTGGTGTGGGATATGTAAAAATTTGGGGTTTTTGTTTATTTATAATAATACGGGAGTGGGTAACTTTATATCGGGGAATTATATAATAAAATGAATTAGTGGTTAATATGATTTTGTGAAATGCGCACTAAGTTTAAACATTTTCATATGTATATTTAAAACTTAGGCTAAGTGAACATGAGGGTTTGTATGGAAAGTGTTTGATTTTCCCTAAGTAAAATAGGATTTTACTTAGGAAAAGATTTATTAGGGAAATGAATAACTTATGAAGGGGTGTGATTTTTGGTGAAGGGGCTTAAGTGTTTAAGGTATTATAAATTATTGGGCCGAGGGTCTGGTCCCTCCAAAAGTCAGAGAAATGCTCTGAGCCCCTCTAACTTGATAGATACCTTGGCACTTAGGGGAAATTAGTGAAAATTTAGGGGAAATGAGTAGGGAAGTTAATTATTTTTGACTTTGCTTGCTTGATGTGCCTTCCATGTGATACATGCCTTTGCCTTGTGATGAAAGTAAAATATTTACACATTTAGACTTATCATTCACCACATATTATTCTACAATCATCATCTACTTACCCTACCTCCTTAACCTAGCATTTTTACTTCTTTATTAGGGTGCAATTAGATTGGCAAACCCTTATCAATTTTTTTCTTTTCTTTTACATGGTGATGCCTATCTAAGTCTACACATATTACATCCAAGGGCTCAGATTAAACTGTTGAGCTCCTTTTTTTCACTCTACCTATCTACTTATCTGCCAAGATTAAACTGTTTGGTCAAATCTTATTCTCTATTTCTACAACATGAAATTGAAAATATGAACTAGCCAAGCTTAAATTGTTTAACTATTCATGCATTGTGGCATAAGCGACAAGCTCCACACAATTTTATTATACAAGAGTAAAAAAGTAGTGGCATTTAGTCTTGCACACTTTCCTAGTCTTTTCTTTTTGTTACGGTTCATTTTCTTTCATATTTTGACCTCTTTTTATTTCTTTTCACCCTTTGATTTTTCTTTTAGGGTATACCCTCTTTACATTTTTAAAATTTTTTGATTTTTTTACAAATATGGAAAACATTTGCAACAAGTAAAGGTATGAACATATTTCAAAGCTAAACCAAGTCAATCATGATATATGACACCTATTGGTATAGGGGCATAACAGGAGCAACATCACACAGTACCTCCTCCGTGAAGGGCTTGATTTTGTAGGGAAGGGAACACTGCTGGCTAATGCAGAGATCGCGTCCTTGGTGAAGCCACCCGATGGTGTACGGCTCTGGTTGTTATGTATTTTGTAGGCCTAGCTGCATCATGAACTTTGCTGAAATGAGGTTCTTTTGGCTCCCATTGTCGACAATGAACTGCAATGGAGAACCCTTCACCCACATCTGTGAGTGGAATAGTCGTCCCCCCTCCTCTGGATCTTTAGGCTCAATCTTCTGGAGCTTGGTGATGGCCACAGTGGCATTGGGCTTTGCGTCAATGATTTGTTTCCCTTTGTCATTCCCATTGTTAGGTTTTGACTTAGAGTCAAAACATGTGTTTGACTCAGAAGCCTCCAACTCAGCCACTAGTGACTGCTTGGCCCAACACTCACTTGTGTTGTGAATGGAGATCTTATGGAACTCACACCACTTTCGCGTGTCCTTATTTATCTTCATGTTGTTGTTATTTGCTTGTGGCTTCAACAGGTTATCTTGGGTCACCTCGCCTTGGCTCTACCCTTTGCTCTGCAGTTTGGGGGCACATTTCCCTTGATTCAAATTCATAGATCCAAAGTCTCACTTTTTGTGTTTAAACTTCTTCTCAATCTTGACAACATATCGATACGTCATGCCGAGCGAGGAGATGTCCAAGAACTCCATCTCATCTTGGATGTACCTATGCAGGTAGTTGAAGTACTTGAGTACCAAATGTTTCTCAGAATCCTTGATACCCAACTTCGTGTGAAGGGTATGAAAAACATTGGTGAACTCCAGCACGTCTTGGTCCATTCGTTGTCGCCATGGTACACTTTATGTATTTATCCTCCTAGCTCCCGACAAGGTAGTACTACTCCTTGATGGAATCCTGGAATGAATTCCAAGTGGGTGCGACCGAAAATAGTGAGGGTGTGCTTTCATCCTTCTTATCATAGTAGGCTTCCCACCAATCCTTGATGTGGGGGGCGTCTTTTAGAAGTGAAAAATTAATATTTTCCTGGCTGGAAAAATCATGAACATAAAAATATCCTTCTAGCAGATTTAACCATTTATCTATGACGTATACATCTATCTAACCCTCAAATATGTGGATGTCAAAGTTAACTTGTACCTTAAAGGGTGTGGCATTTCCAGAGTAGCTACTGGAAGGAGATGCGTCGCGCTTGGGTAGCCACTGAAGGATTGGTGCAAAGTTGTCCATCATCGCGTTCCTTTGTCGCTTGAGAGCTTCTTCGTGCAAGATTTTGAAAGGATCCCCTACACCTCATCTTTCTTCTCTTCCGCCATGGGAGCTGTCAGGATTTGCGAGGCTGTTCCTTCAAAGGTTCAACCAGTTCGAGCCCTAACTCCTTATATCCCGACATCATTGGGGACATGCAAAGAAAAAATGAGAAAGAGAAGACCGGTCTGATACAACTGATATGAACTTAAATAGGGATGCAACAAGTTACAAATATAACCATGAATATAGACATGCAACAGAAATAACACTTCATTTCATTGATAGCAAATACTAAAATATGCTTACAAACATAATGGAAATAAGGCTAACTCGGGTGGTAGTAGCTTATCTATAAGAAGAGATGTGGTGGCTACATGCCTCTGAACTGTGTTACAATGAGGCTCGAAGGCCTATTTATTATTGAGAAATAATGGAAAACCATAAACATCCAAAAATCTAACCCTAGGAGACGAAGTGCCAAAACTATGGGCCCCGTTTGCGTAAATTGGTACATTAACTTCCTAGGGTTGTAACTTTGGCATACGATCTCCATTCGACGCGCACAATACCTCATTAGAAAAATATATCCATTGACTACAACTTCCAAGTGGCAAACATTTATTGAGGTCCCATGTTGGCCCTAATTTTCCCAAAAAATTTCTTTTAGGGCCTCAAAACAGATCCAAAAGTTTAGGACCCGAAAACCTGCCAAAAATGGTAAATTGTGCTACAATTAAGGAAACTGAAAATCTGAAAGAGACAGTGGTGGGGGTCCAACTGTAATAGGCGGGTGGCCACCAACATCCACTTGTATCAACAGGTTGGGGTGAATGTCTTTCATGTCTGTTTAATCCCATGCAAATGCCTTTTTATGTCTCTGTAACAGTTGTAACAACATCATGTTCTGTTCGAGAGTCAAATTAGGATTAACATTTAGATTTTTTTCCGACTCCGTTTAAACTAGGATGCTCTTGAGATTAGGGGCATTTTTCATATGTTCTAGACTCAAGTCTTCCATGGTATCTTATATGCCTAAATCATCAATAGAGGTAACAACAATGGAATTATTGATAATGTCATCGTTTGTTTCATTCTTAAAATAATGGGCTTTGCCAAGAGTGAGGAGTGCTCAGAATAATCTTATTTAGGTTCAAATTTATCGCATAAGGGATTTTCCAAATCCTCACTTTATTTTGGAGGAGGATAAAGGATGAGGTTCTGTCGTGGCAGAAAAAGTCATTTGGGCTGACACAACTGACCTCCCTAGGAGTCTAAACTCTCTAGCGACAAACAAGACAAAATGGAGTAATCTTTCTCTAAATATACCTTTTACAACATGAAAACTACAAGTGTTTAGGCTTACCTTATTCCAAAACGCTGTTATTGTAGTCCGTCCTTGCCGATCCAGATGAGCTCCTCCTTCAAGTCAATTCCTGCAACCACAAACAATCAAACAATTACCAAGCACTTGTATTTCATATAATAAAACATACATTCAACATGCAGACCAAGGAACACATGAAATAACTCATTAACACAAGCTATTGAGAAAAATAAACCAGTTTGTATTAATAACGAAACAAAGAAACTCTTACAACCTGGCCTTGGTGTTGTGCAAGTTCCTCCCAGGGTCCATCAAGTGTTTTCCTCTACTTTGACAAAGCTCACCCACTTCCAAGTAGAATCATGTAAAGACAATCTCTCCTCACAAAGGTTCTAATGGAAGACCTAAATCCTGCAGCATTTACCCAAAGAAAATGTATAGCTCCAACCTCCCCTCCTTCTGGCCCAAGGTCTTTATTTATAGTGCTGTAAAGAGGTTATTCAGGTCCACTATCAATGGGATCATCCCCCTCTATGGGTGGGATAGCTCCCTTATTGATGGGATAAGTTCCCTCTTAATAGAGATACATGAACCAACAGGAGGCACATCCATTTCATCAAACCGACCTCTAGAATGTTCTAGAAGTAACCACAAGTAACTTTTTCAAGATAAAACTCGCGCATTTTGCCTTTTACAGAAGGACGCACCTGTCCTTTAACATACAGAGCGTCCATGGACGCAGCTTTTGTGAACATGGTCAGCGTCCCCGCAGGTAAGGCTAGAGAGAACCTGCGACCCCAGAGATAAACATAGTTTTTACAAGACTTTCTCTCTTTTTTGAGTTTAAGATGGATAACAGAGGCATAAGACTTGCCTAAGAGGGTAGCATGACTGTTGATTTGAGCCATACTAACTGTAAGTAGTCAAGGTGACATTTTTTAGTGTAACAGATTGCCCCCTAAAGTGCGAAGCCTGGAATAGATTAGGGTTTTGTAATTCTAGGAAGGGTGAAGCGCTTTATCATTTTAAGGATTGACTTGTGGATGACCTGGTTGGAACCTGCAATTTTTCAACACAAAATACATGTATAAGATTACATCATCACTGAGGTAGGCATTCCCATACTCAGATTCAAAACTTTAACTAATGGACTAACTATTCTGATACAGGAATGATCTTGCAGTACATCATTTTTATAGACTTTTCTAGACACAGTATGGACGCAGCCATCTCTTTATGATTAGTCTACATAGATAATGAATACAAAACTCCTCGCAGCCTGGATGGTAGAAACTAGATCCAGGGTCTTCACTTCTACTTCCCGAATTGGTACGATTATAATCATGTGATTAAATGATTTGATGTCGAACATGTTAGAAACCACTTGATTACCAGTCGATGATGTAAACTGTTAACAAGCGTGAGAGAGACCACCAGTAATGTCAATGGTTCTCAAAGTACCAAGCACAACCCGTGAAATGTGAATAGATGTGTTGATGTCGAACACTTCACGGAATCCTTTGATCGAAAGTCAATGATGTAAACTGTCGTCAAAGGCGAGAAACCTGCCATTGATGCATGCAGACTTCAAGGTACTGTCGATTCCTAAGTCATCTTTCTAGATAATGTGTCGATGTCGATAGAAAGCGACTCGTTGCAGGCAAGCCTGCAACACGAAATCATTGTTCAAGTTGAAGAAATGTTGCTGTAAGGACTGACTCAGGGATGGTCAAATGGATGATAAGTATTTTGCAGATGAAAGTTTTGCTTGCAGACCTCTTGAACACATAACGACACGACAAATGGTTTGGTGACGAATAACTCAAAGTTAATCCCTGGAACCCGATTAAAGATTTTCAAAGTGATTTGGTCAACTGTGAGGTAAAAGATTTCCCAACCCAGGTGAATGCAAAAGTGTCGTGTTCAAGAGTGGTAATAAAGTTTCGTTTGAGACAAAAGGTGACAAATAGGTTCATTCTTCTCTCTTTTCCCCCACCATTTCTGGCAAGTACCTCTTTATTTTTAACAAGCTTGAGGATGATAACATATGCTTGGTTATAAGCTCATCCTTCGGACGAGTCCAACCTAGTTTAAATTCGAACCCTAGGAAGGAGTGGTTCGTTCCTGTTTGTAATTGAACAGGTCCTTTACTGTAAAAGTTTAACGAGCCCAGTATAGGAGAAACTCGACGTTTTTCAATTTTAGAGAGTCTGAAAAACTTAAGGAAACTCCATGTTGAACTTTTTCGTAAATTTGTGTCCCTCAAGCCCGAAAAAGTATAAAATAATACCTGGGGGAACCGCTTGATCTTGCGACCAAGGAGTACTTTCATAATAGTGTCGTCGACCTGAAAAGTAAAAAGCGATCAAAGACACGTCGTTTTATTTCCTTATCGAGTTTGAAGCGACAAAAACCCGGCAATCTTTTCCTGATTTTACGGTCAGAAAAGAGATAAAAGGGGACCGTCTTTTAATTCCGTTTTAACGAGTGTAAAAGAAACACTCGGCGATCTTTTCATGTTTTAGGAGTCAGAAAAGGGCTTAAAAGATGACTCTGATATTTTTTATTTGTGAAAATTACAATTTCCCTCGAAATCCCTTTGTCCTGCACAAAAACAACACATTACTCATACCTGTTTAAAAATAGGCAAAAATACGTCGAAAAACATCTTTTCATGGTAAAAAATGAACTCATTCACCCAAAAAACCTATAAAAAGACCTTTTACCATGTCATTTTTACCGTTTGACTTTGGAGGTTGAAAAAGGAGCTTTTGACAAGAAACTTCCCGTGGTTGCTGCGGAAAATCTGACCGTCGGAATCGAACGCCGCTTCATCCAGGTATTTTACACATCCTACTCTGCATTTCTATCCGTTTAGAATTAAGTTTTAGGTCTTAGTTTCATTTTTTGGGGGGGTTTTGGTTTTATAATGCGCCTCTCGGCGGACGTAGGTGCCCTTCGGGTGACCTGCGTCTCCCGACTTTTTCTCACACGGGAAAACGGTCGGGGGACGCAGCCCGCCTTCAGGCCAGCTGCGTCCGGACGCCCTGTGCTACAAATCTGGGGTGCGTCTTCCGAGAAGTGCGCATTTCAAAACCCCAACTCCCTCAAAAAACCACCAAAAATCCTCAAATCAATTTCTAATTGTCTTTTTTGATATGCAGGGCATTAATCATGTTAGACTGGATGGAGAGAGAGCATGTAGAGGAAGATGAAGCTGCAATAAACCACCAACCTTCTCTGGATGCCCTAAGAACATGCGGGTTATACAAATATTGGATCATACCGGGCATGAGGGGCCAGGTAAGATTCTTGGAATGGCTGGTTGAGCAATGGAATGTTCAAGAACAATGCTTTTACATAGGAGGGCACCAGCTCGAGATAGAGCCCTCGGATGTATACTTTCTCACTGGCTTGCCAAACAGAGGTGAGCAACTCAACCTTGCGGGGACCAGGCCGGGTGGCCAATCCCTTGATGATCTCCGCGAGGATTGGTGCAGACCTGGGGCTCGCCATTCAAAAGGCATAGAGATAAAACACATCACTCTGCCTGAACTCAAAGTCATTGCGTTCACGGTCACCAGAATTTGCGGCGCGGCCGCTTTACACATTGCTTCCGGATCCCAAATGCGGATGGCAATTGACTGTTACCAAGGCACCATCTTCAACTGGTGTGAAGCTGTGTCGGCTCATATGAAGAGCCAACTGACCAAGGAAAAGAACGGACGACTAAAGACTTTTGGATATGGGCCTATAGTCATGAGCTTTGCCTTGGAGAGAGTTCCAATGCTGATCCCTCAGCAACTCACTGTTGATGACTTGGGTCCTCGGGAGCCAAAGCTGATACGATGGGTTGCGGTGATGGCCCGGCATCCTGACGAGGGTGCGGCAGTGGTTCGATTCTCAGACAGTTACTTTGACTGGTTAGAGGGCCAACTTTTTGTGATACAGGACTTTCCGTATGCCGGAATGGATTTCAGAGGTGATCCGGACATGGTTCTTCCACAGGGAGAACAATGGGACGACAGAGGTACTTTTATTTTCACAAGTTTTCTAATTATGTATTTTTTTATTTTTCATATATATCGTCTCAAACTAACAGTAAAATTTTCAAAATGCAGATGTTGGTCCACAGCGTCCAGCCAACCTCCGGCCTTATGATAGACTACATCCAGCTGCACCGGTACCGGCCCCACAGGACGCGGCTGCAGACGTACTAGCTGAGTTGGAGCATGATCTAGAGCGTCTCACGGCAGATATACCTGAGACTACTATGGACGACATTCCTATCAGGCTTCAGCGTTTTGTAGTCGCGGTCCCTGGACCGTTTAGGAGATTTTTGCGTAAGGTAGCCCGCGCAGTGGTGTCGTACAGAGAGCACCACCAGTGATTGACTAGTCACTTTTTGTAGTCACATGTGACATTTTTGACTTTTTGTACTATCATTTTGCCGATCATAAGGTGTTTTCAACCTATGATCGAAGACGATGTATATATTTTTGGACACACTTCTATCTTATATATATCACTATTACCGGCTTATCTTGTTTAACATGTATGATGAAATGTTTTTAAATTTACTTGCATGATTATTATAAATGTCTGTCCAACACTCGAGAAGCAATTGCATCTGCTAATGTATTCAGGGACCTTGGAATATGTTGATATTCAATGTAATCAAATTCACGTTCCAAGAGACGCACTCTCAAAAACAACCTTAACAACACAGGATTTCTAATGGCATAAATTCTATTAAGCTGTAATACAACAAGTTCAGAATCTAACCTCACAATCAAACGTCGAATTCCAAATGAAATAGATTCGGATAATAATTCAACCACTGCACTGTATTCTGCAATGTTATTCGTTGTTTGACCGAGGCTTACCCCATGCATAGAAACTAACTCGTCAGAGGGTGAATAGATAACCCAGGTTGCGGAAGAGATATTCCGTGTACTATGACAAGCACCATCAGCAAATCCAATGTATGTTTGGAGAGGCGTCGACATCTACAATATCAAGAGTAAAACCAAGATAAGCCAGAATAATGACGAAAACCACACTCGCTAAACTAAGCACACTGACTAAACTAACACACTTTAGCTATCGAGACTCACGCAAAACGAATGAAAGCTCAGTACGATAAAAATGTAACTCCTCGAAGTTTTTCGGAAGGAGACCTAGTACTATTATATGATCAAGCTAACGATAAGCTAGGTGCCGGAAAATTCGTTCCCATGTGGCATGGGCCCTACATTGTAAAGCGAAAGCTAGCAAAAGGGGCTTATGAGCTAGTTGATTTTGATGGGGACTCTTTGGGCAAACCCAGAAATGGACTTTACCTAAAGAGGTATTATGCTTAAAATGATGGGTATAGTCGCCAATTTGTCATGGCGGAAAAAGTCATTTGGGCTGACACAACTGACCTCCCTAGGAGTCTAAACTCTCTAGCGACAAACAAGACAAAATGGAGTAATCTTTCTCTAAATATACCTTTTACAACATGAAAACTACAAGTGTTTAGGCTTACCTTATTCCAAAACGCTGTTGTTGTAGTCCGTCCTTGCCGATCCGGATGAGCTCCTCCTTCAAGTCAATTCCTGCAACCACAAACAATCAAACAATTACCAAGCACTTGTATTTCATATAATAAAACATACATTCAACATGCAGACCAAGGAACACATGAAATAACTCATTAACACAAGCTATTGAGAAAAATAAACCAGTTTGTATTAATAACGAAACAAAGAAACTCTTACAACCTGGCCTTGGTGTTGTGCAAGTTCCTCCCAGGGTCCATCAAGTGTTTTCCTCTACTTTGACAGAGCTCACCCACTTCCAAGTAGAATCATGTAAAGACAATCTCTCCTCACAAAGGTTCTAATGGAAGACCTAAATCCTGCAGCATTTACCCAAAGAAAATGTATAGCTCCAACCTCCCCTCCTTCTGGCCCAAGGTCTTTATTTATAGTGCTGTAAAGAGGTTATTCAGGTCCACTATCAATGGGATCATCCCCCTCTATGGGTGGGATAGCTCCCTTATTGATGGGATAAGTTCCCTCTTAATAGAGATACATGAACCAACTGGAGGCGCATCCATTTCATCAAACTGACCTCTAGAATGTTCTAGAAGTAACCACAAGTAACTTTTTCAAGATAAAACTCGCACATTTTGCCTTTTACAGAAGGACGCACCTGTCCTTTAACATACAGAGCGTCCATGGACGCAACTTTTGTGAACATGGTCAGCGTCCCCGTAGGTAAGGCTAGAGAGAACCTGCGACCCCAGAGATAAACATAGTTTTTACAAGACTTTCTCTCTTTTTTGAGTTTGAGATGGATAACAGAGGCATAAGACTTGCCTAAGAGGGTAGCATGACTGTTGATTTGAGCCATACTAACTGTAAGTAGTCAAGGTGACATTTTTTAGTGTAACAGGTTCTTTGTGTCTTATCCATCTGAAATCGTCATGAAGCCTAACCTAAAACCTATGAATGCATCTGCAGTAGCCAACCAAGGCCTTCTTAATATCAGGGGATGCCGCACAATATTTTATTTGGTTTGCAAAATAAGAAAGTCTGCTAGATACCTGAAGGAATCCACTGTGACGACAACATCCTCTACTACTCCTTCATGTTTAACACACGACCTATCTACTAGTTATAACACTGTAGGTGTTTGTCTCAACCCATGCAACCCTAAACTGGTCAAGGTTTCCTTAGTCAATACATTGATCATTGCCCCTAAATCAATTAATTTGTTCAGAATGGGCTTCTCATCAATATAAATAGTGACTGTAGGATTCCTTGTGTCATTGTATTTATCTAAAAGAGGCTGACCAATCATTTATTCCGATAATTTTTCCATGACATGGATGGTAACGGGATCTTTAGGCTTCCTTCCAGATTTTTTAACACATAGGTCTCTTACTATTTTCGCATAGATGGGGACATCCTTAATGTCTTGTAGCAAGGGAATCCTTCTGTGTAGATTCTTTAACTCCTTAAGGAAATCATATTTAGGTTGACGAATCATCCTAGTTTCAACTAATATTTGTAGATATGGAGGATTCTTAGTCACTATAACAGTTGGATTGGTTGTTACAGATACATTAACATTAAATGAATTAGTTGTTACAGGTGTAGCAGTTTCGTCAAAATCCACAGGATCATCCCTAGGTGATTCACATTCCTCTTCAGTAATAATAGGGGAGGTTTTCGAGTTTACTACTTTTCTTGATCGAAGGTGGATCTCGGTGCATCCAACAAGGGTAATGTAGTAAGTTTGGAAAGAAGTGGGGGATTTTATATTCTGAGCTACCTTATTATTTTGGTAATGGTTAGACTGTACAGGGAATTGGGGACGTATGGGAGAAGTGGTAGCAGATGATGAGAGAGGTGGAAGTTGGAATTTTTGATGCACTGGTAATGAAGGAAGGATTGGGCCTAAAGATTTCCCCCTCCAATTTTGAGGCCAAGAGTATGGCTGAGATGGAGGATACTGAAAAGGTGGAGAAGGAAACCATTGGTTGCATGGTGAAGGAAAGAGTTGGAGGAGGAGTGGGATACTGCCATGGAAATTGTTGAGCATTATATACATTATTCCATGGTTTGAAAGAAAAGTGTTGAGACATAACTGGTGGTCGTGGCTGCCAAGGTTTCCTAGACCCGATAAAGTAAGAAGAAAGAGCCTCCTCACCTAATTCCTTGAGCGCTGCCTTCAGTCTTGGGAGTTCTAGACAGTAGCTTGTAGAATGCTCCATATCACAAAGATTTCACAAGCTAATGTTGTTGACTCTGCATTCTTTCAGGGAATGTTTCTCTTTACATTTTGGGTAGAACACGTCCAAGGCCTTATCAACTTCATCTTGTGCCTTTTTCACATGTGTTGTCATCAATTGGGTAGATAAGGTACTGAGAAGATCGGTCTTGAGATTTTCAAACAACTTTCCAATATCAGCTCTAGTCACACCTCCATTCGCAGAATTCTGTATTTTAACAAAGGCATCCCGTGCCATACTTCTCCCTTGTGACGATCCTTGTGAACACCTTAACTAGTTTTTTATTATCTCATCATATGGCTCCTAAGATATATCTCCTTTTCCTAACATGTTCAACATTTCAAGGAATTCGTCTATCATTCATTAGATGAATATTATTTTCAAAATCTTTGGATCCAAATCGCTACATTTGGACCTTTGTAGATTATAATGGAACTACTCTACATAATCTTCTAAGTTCTCTTCTTCCTTCTGTGTCATTCTAAATATCTCCTCTCCTAGATATCTAGTTCGACAATAGTCATGGTATCTTTCCAGAAACGTAGTCTTCATATCTCCCCATGTCTGGATAGTGGCAGAGCCTAGTCCCATAAACCATCTTAATGTTTCTCCTTTTAGAGTGGCAAGAAATAGTTTTAGCTCATGAGCATATGAAGTGTAGTCATAACTCCTACACAAAAAATCAAACTCAAACAAAAAAGCATCAGGATCTTCTACAATTAATCCCTAGAAAGATGGAAGGGCTGATAGAGGGATATTTTTCATGAGAGATTCTCCCCTTATATCACTTATTGGAAATTCAAAAGTGGTAATAGTGGCATCTTTCCTATCATTGTTGTTATTTTTGTTGTCTCCCATTGGAAATTCTCTTGATTCTTGTTCTAGTGAGTATCCTTTTAAAGATTGTTTGGACGAATTTTCTGTAGATAAGGATTCTTGTAATAGTTGCTCAGATTGTTTTGGGGTTGGTTGTTTTACTGCACTGCTTGAGTTTTGGTATTCGAAAGTAAAATAATTTTATTTCGATTTTGGTTCTTGATATTTCCAACTGGTTTCCCCTTGTCCTTCTAATCCAAAATCTTGGCCACTAGTTTCTCCTTGTTGTTCTCGAGTTGAGTTTACAGATTTGGGAGTTTGTAGGCTAGTTTGAAGAAAATGGAGTCCTAAAATAGAGGAACCAGAGACTCTTTTTGATGTAGAAGCAACATATTTCTGTGGGCCTATTTTTCTCACGTCCCTATGTGGTGTGGACTTCTCTTTATTCTTTTGAGATTAATTCTTGGATGAACATTTTTCTCCCTTGATCTATATTTTTCTTGTTCTTTTTCTGACCCCTTTTGCCTGTAGATTTATTAGAATTCCTACATTTTGCTTCTTCTTCACTCATACATTCTATACATGGACCATATGTGTAATTATTTGCACACCCTTAGTGTCCTAATTATTACAGTGGTGAGCCCGCTAAGGTATACTAGAGCGATGAACAAGTTCTTACCTTTCGTCTTACCGCCCAACGACTGTAAAATTAAATGCATTCTATCAAAAGAAAATTAAAAAAATTACACACCCCAAGTGTTCTAATTATTACAGTGGTGAGCTCGCTCAAGTATATTAGAGCAATGCAGAGGTTCTTACCTCTCGTCTTACCGCCCAACGCCTGTAAAATTAAAGACACTCTATCAAAAGAAAATTCAAAAGTTTACACACCCTAAGTGTTCTAATTATTACATTGGTGAGATTGCTTAGGTATATTAGGCTGATGCACATGTTCTTACCTCTCATCTTACCACCCAATGCTTGTAAAATTAGATACACTCTATCAAAAGGAAATTCAAAAGAAAATGTTGGTTGACTGTATCATTGACAATCATCCCTGGCAACGACACCAAAATGTTTGGTTGGTTTTTATCACTTCTTAAAGTAACTAAACCAAAATCATTAATTATCAACTAGGGTAAGTCTTTTTATTTCAAAGGTGTTTGCACTATCTGTGCTGATACATATAACATCCAGGTAAAACAGAAAAGATGTCGTTGAACACACTTGCATAAATTAAAATACTCTTGCAGAATGGATATACAAACTTGCAAGAATTAAAAGGCACATTGCAGAAATGAAACACTCGGCAAGGAAATAATCAATACTTCATAAAAACTTCAGAATAAATATAGGCATGCCATATACTATCAGCTAAAGATATAACAAGAATTAAATAACATGTAATTGATTAACCTGTGTAACAACACACAATAAAACTAGAAGCGGAAGTGTATCTATCCCACAATAAACATGTATAATGATCATAAGAAATCCACACCTAACACATGAAAGAAACATATATCCTATCAACAATGATATCCCTTCTAAAGAGGAGGGCCCTTCCTCCCTAGCAGGGTGCAGGAAGAAAACGAAAACTTAGTTAAGAATTCAACATAGAAATTGCAGTAACATCACCAAATATGCTTATATTAAAAATAGTTGAAGAGTACAAGATCAAAATGTCGGTATCATCTCTGTTCCATCCTACCTCTCACATGAGACTAATCTCTTTTTATAAAATCTTTATAGAGCCCCAAATTTAGGAAAATGAATTAGTCATGAGAATCTTTGATTCTCATGCTTATTAAGCTAATAGAAATAATAAAAATATATAAATTGTTACAAGTTGTTTTAATAAAGATTTGTTGTGGTTACACCACTCTTGTTTAGACACAATTGTAATTGCTCAAATATTCTTAACTATCCACGTGGAATTAATTTATGTGGCCCTTGTCAGTTGTCTTTGAAAATAACATGTACAGTCTTGACAATTCGCGGTGTAACAACAACTTCGTTGTGTAACAACAACTCAAACCGTGTAACAACAAGGAATAGAAACATTCATTCATCCATGGCTATTAGTAGCTATGGAAACACCTGAAAGAAAAAACATTTTTAATAACTCTTCCAAAGGTACACTAGTTAGTCATCCCAAAGAAAGCATTGTTTCATTCAATACTTGGCATAAAATAACATAATAATACGTCAAAGAAAAGATTGCTTCTTTATAAGAGGGAGTGAGATTGTACTAGGGAGATTGTTGGGTCAAATGAGGGAAAATTCTCAAAAATGGGGAAAAGGATGCCTAAAATATCCTTAAATATTGCACCCAACAATGTCCATAATCACTATGTTGATACATTGGTGGATTCGATCATCGTATGATAAACAGATAATCACATTTCAGAGTTCACCAACTGCATGGACAAGAATATTGTCCAACTAAATGATTTGTGCATCTGTTTTCTCCCATTTTGCATTGATTTTCTTGGTAACATATAATGGCCTTACGTTTACTGATGCGCTAGAATCAACCAAGAAATTGTGTACATTGAAATTAAAGATTTCAAAAGTCAACAAAAATGGAGGCCAAAGTGTATTTGCATCCATTGTCAAAGAATTAAGTACAAATTTGAGGGAACCAGAGGACATACCAAATCCCTTGTTTGAAGAAGCATCATTACCTGCGGTGGACTGCCCAAGTGTGTGTAAGAGGATGTCCTGTTGGCTCGAGATATTTGTTAGTTCGAACATTGAGATATTTGCGCGAGCCTTCTTCATGCATTCAATTATATTATAATCCAAAGTGAGACAAGTTTCCAAAATGTCTGGGTGCGTGACTTGGTTTGTGACTTACGAGATGATGGCCTTACTCTTATTTCTTATAGAAGCACTTTTCATTGTATCTGTGTTCCTAGACTTGCTCTGAGTGTTCTGTACTAAGCTGACGGGTGGATTGATATTTCTTAACAATTTTTCTTTGAGTTTCTTCTTTGTAAGCTCTAGTCCAGTGGTCGACCCTTGGATTCTTAGATTATATCGGTTGGTCTTATTTTGGGCCAAACCATGACTCAAATATTGTTTGTTGGCCATGTTCTTTTGGGCTGTGAGTATGCAATTAAGCATGTTTACTGTGTGCCCCACACTAAGAGTTTATTCGGTTGCAGCAGATTCTTGTTTTTCTTATGCTGGCTCTATTTTCTCATCAACCATTACCACATCAACAATATGTGTAGCAAGAATGCTCATGTCGTGATTTCAATGTGGGCATGTTTTCTTGGAATGATATTCTTGATGATATGCACAATATTGGTTTTTGCCCATGCTTTCAATATTCAATACAATGTTCGAGCTAGAGCATAGACTTAGCTAGTTGGTTGTTTCTACTGTCGAAATTTGTAGTCCTTCTGAATAGGTCGATCTTAGGAGGCTTTCTGCTCACGGTGTTCTTGCTTGACCATCTCATTTGATAGAGTCTTGAAAGGACGGGTCAAGCTCTTAAGATCATTAGTTTCTCTCTCTTTGGCCTTGCTTATGAATGCCCGAGACCTTTTACCCATGTCTTTAGAGTCTTTGGCTGGTTCATCATCTACAATAACTCCAATCATGTGCAAGTCCTTTTCTACTACAATTTCCTCTTGATATTTTTCTGTTAAAGTTTGTTTCACAGTTCTCTCTACAAACTACGCAATGCTGGTTAGCAAGGTAGGAGTGTAATAATCAATGGTGATGGAATCATGAGGTTTAGTGTTTGTTGAGAACTTATTTAGAATGTGGTTAACCCTTTGATTGAAATATTTTACCTTTTCCTTTTGTTCCATATTAAGACTGCCCAGCTCTTTCAACCACATGGTAGGGGTCTTGTTATCAGCAAATTTCTCAAGGAAATTTTTCTTAAACCCCATCCTGTTCTGGATGGAATTCATAGGAAGGATATGGTACCACATAGTTTCTCTACCATATAAGGTACACGGAAATAGTCTACATGCAACATCATCATAGCATACCTCAAGTGTTTGCATATGTAGGTAGAAGTTGTCTAAATGATCCTCCGCCTGTACTATTTTGTCAAGGTCATACTTCATTAGGTGCTTTTCCAGATGCCTTGGCATCTTGTGTAACACAACCGGTAGTGAAAGTGGGCCTTGAGACATCCAATACTGATCTTAGTATGTCATGTCTTTGTCTCTATCTTCCCCTTCAGAATCTAACTGGTCTCCTTCTTCGTCTCTGCCCAACTTATAGAAAGTACCGCCTGAGACCACTACGTTATCACTGTCACCACCGTTGAAGGTTGGAGGTTTTTCTGGTTTTCTGTGTTTTCTTTAGTGTTTGTTAACTCTACAAGGGTGGCAAGAACCAAATCTTCAACTATTGATACCACTATCCCAGTGGGGGTGGTTTGATTCTTCTTTGAAAAATATGGAAGTGTTTTTATTCCACGTATCAATCCAATAGCTCTCGCAAAATTTCGAGTGATGGGGTAGATGGATCAAAGTTGTTCATATGTGAGCTTGTAAGGTTGTGCAGTCTCAGGATGAGAAGAATTAACAACTTTAGGAATGTGCGCAGGGGAGTTGCTGGGAATGTGATTGCCTTGACCAAAGAAATTAAGATTGGGGTTAGTGGGGTTATCAACCATAAACGTATGGTTTCCCTCCTTCTAGTGATATAAATGTTGATGATGCTAAACTCACCAACATTCAGGGGATCTCCCTAATATGAAGTCCCAATTAGACCTCACACTATTTGGTGTGGGAGTCCCATCCGGTATAAAGGCCCAGTTGTTTAATCCTTAAAGATTTTCATTGGCTCTAACTGTTAGCAAGAGAGAAGGATGCAATGGTTCCTTCAAAAAGCAAGAAGGTGTGCATGGTGAGTGTTCAGTTGTAAATGTGTCAAATTTCTTCTACTATAGAGAAGGGAAGAAATTGAGCTTCTAAGAGAGAGGTAGTAGTACCACCCAAGAAGAGACACACATGAACCAAAGGGATACGTCTAACATCCAATGAAATAGTCCAGATAGGATGTGACGATTATGACAACCAACAAATGAAAAGGTTTTTCTAATATCCTGCAAAATAGCCCACAAGGTTGGGACAACAATAAAAACCATTACAACAAATTCTCAATAAGATAAATACAAAACAACCGAAATAGTTCAACTATCTTAGCACATGTGAAAGCAAACATGAAGTACAAAAATCCCCAGAATATTCTTACAAACATTCATAATTTATGCATGAAGAATGTGCTAGCCTTGAAGGCCTTTGTTATTAAGTAAAATTTCCAAGACACATGTATACAATGAACATCACTAGCTCCAGTAGTGGAGCATTGGAGCCACTCCTTTCTCCCCAAAAGACCTATATTTTCTCCCTAATGCTTTATGGGAGGAGCCAAGGTGAAAATTCCTTTGCTCATATAATTAGGGAGTATATATAACCAAGGGGTGATGCTTCCCCTTCCTTGTTACTCTTTGACTACCCTCGAGATTGTTTGACTTCCTATCACTTTTCAACTTTACACGACTCTTCGTATTCCACACATGTCCTTTGGAATTTCACTTTACAATACATTTCTGAAACATATGTTACATCATCATCCACAACGTGTGGCATGTGAATACTTATGACATGACATGACATAGCACCACTAAAATGGACTGCTTGATGATGTGGCAATGTCAAGCCACTGCTACTGCTAAGTGTTGAGTGTCTTCTTGAGAATGCTCTTCATTTGACCTTCGTATGACTTGGTGATGAGGAATCTTCAATGATCTTAAGACTTGAGTTGTAACCACAAACTGATGTCAATTTTATTTTCTTGATTGATCGGCTTGTGTTTTAATCTACAAGAGTGTCTTTCAGCATGCTTCCCTCCTTCATCTCCTTCTCCATCATCTTTCCATGGTATGCTAGAGTAACTACATCTGCAATTCACTCATGATGAGATGACATCAGTCAAAAAACCCCCTAGTCTAAGATAATGCATTTTGAGCCATTAATTGAGCCAGAACCAGGTGATAGGTCAGGAGAGAGGGCTCGGTGACTGCACAGTTGCGCAATTCAAGTAGTCAGGGGTGAGGCTTGAGCTCTAAAACTATGCAGTTCATAGTCCAGGTAGGACTTAGGGAAAAAATGTGTGATTTTGAGAGCCAATGGGACAGGCTGAGGGGAAGGATACTGAGATGACATACTACATATTTCTGGGAGATAAGGGAGGTTGGGATATTATGCAATTGCATAGTTTAGAGGCTTAGGGGATGATATTTATGCTTGTGATTAAACCGTGCTTAGTGAAGGTCAGGCTAGGAGGAATGATTGTGCAATTCTAGATGTCAAGGTTGGAGCCTGGGCATAGAAACTGCATAGTGCAGCAATCCTGGGAGGAAGGAACTACGCATTACGTAGGGCCAAGGGGCAAGGTCATAGCTAGAGTACTAAAACTACACAATGCACAGTTCAGGGAGGTCGGGTGAAGCCTATTTGGTTAGTCATGAAGCCTTCTCAAAAATGGCTAAGTGTAAGATTGATTAAACTAATGTGAATAGTGATAAGACTTCGACTGTGATCTCACACTTAGAATACTTTTTGACACAACAAAAAGGATCACCCAGGACACATAAGAAATGTATTTCCCTCTATGTGACAAATTTACGACCAATTACGACAAGTGGGACACTTAAGATAGACTTTGGGACGACCTTGACGACACTTGTATGACATTGCTTAAAACTTTATGAATGAGTGCGACATATGTTTACATAGTTAGAAAAAATCATATACATAAATATATACCCTTGAAATCATCATAACATGCTTCTACACATTGTGCGACAACCAATCATGCCCAAAAGACGAAAAATTTACCCAACTTGCAAAGGGTACAAAATACTTCAAGAAAGTTCATGAAATAAGCTTTGGTGTTTGCAACAATAATGTACAAGACCAAGGAAGGCTATGAAATTAAGTGTAAGCCAAAATTTTGGAGGTTGTTGTAGAAACTACAACACATTCCCAAGAATAAATGTTTCAGGTCTAGTGGTCGACACACAGAGAATGCAGCTTAAATTTGTCTTTGCAGTAAAGATGGAATAAATAAATGTAAGGGAGGAAGCTAATGCAAATGGCTGGATTAACACATAATCCTATGTAACAAATCCAAGTAGAATCATGAAAGGATAAAAGGAATGAAGTGCAGAAATTATGGAGCACATTTTAAGGCTTCTAATTCAATGTCTCCCAGGTACTATATGTTATCACACAACATACCTAAATGTGTAATTTCACAGGTACCATCTGCTATCACACAAAATAGGTAAATCTATAATTTCACAAGTACCATCTGCTATCACACAAAATAGGTAAATCTATAATTTCACAAGTACCATCTACTACAACATAACATAAGCAAATTTGGGATTTAAGAGTGAGTCTGGCAGCTAAAATTACATAATTTATGAAGAAAAAAATACACATCAAGTGAAATATAGAGGGAGAACACATACTACATATCCCAAATGATTGGAATCACCATCCACTTCTTCATTAATTTTCAAGAATGAAATATATGTCACATGGCCCAAACTTGAGAAAAATGCAAAATAGTTATAGCCTCAGGGGCAGAAAAATAGAACCATCAGAATCGGAAAATCCAAAACCCTTCTATTGAGTTTTTCCTCCCTCTTTACAGGGAGAGCCCAAACAAACATTAAAAAATATTTTGAAAGTTTCTGAACTACCAGCTGTCTCAGCATGCAGATTTTCTAACTGTCCTAATTATTACATAACATATCTGATTCTTTTCTTGAAAATGCAATATTAACTGAAACATGAGCAATAGGAGTTTTCATGATTGACACAAAAAAATATCTCCCATGTCAATTCCTTTGATTGCATTTGATCTGGCCACACCTCTACCATAATATTCATCCATGATTACCTGCCAATACACTTGTCACTTTCTCCCTCTAACTGCTTGAATTTCCTCTTTCTGGATTGAGACATGGATGAGCGTGGTGGTGTTAAGGAACTGATCACATTTATGAATCATTAACTGTTGAGAATGGGCCTTTGAGTGATATCCATATTGAGAATTAATTCTCAGTCATACTCCACAAAGATCAAAATGTACAACAACATGGCTTCTTTGAACTGATGGCACTGTTCTTCATTTAACACCCAGTAACATGCACGCAATATTAGGGACGACTTACTTCTTAGCACAAGACATGACCAAAATTTTATTTGCAAATCACGATCCTCTTCACCTTGACCTAACAATCTTTGTGGTAACCATTACTCCTACAACACCAGCCTTCAACACACATTTAATTAGCTATCAACCCATTCATCCTCCATACTCTCTGTATCGCAGTATTAGAGCGCAATACATCTCGTAACATTATCATAGTGCAACTTCGGAGCCGCAACTCATCATAACTTTATTTGAAATGAAATTATGAAATCACAATTTTTTTATGTCATTACCCCCTCTGTGCTTAGCTCCTTATTGATCATACATCATACAACCACTGCCTGTGACCATTGGTATAATTCATAGGGGCTTCAGTATCGAAGCCTTCGTCCATTGTAACTCTATTAAAAATAAAAGTTATGAAATAAAAAAATTTCAATGCCTCTAGCTCCTTTTTTCTCAGCCCCCTTACCATTTCTCCTCTATGGGACCAGGTGCCATGACCATAGGCTCAACACTTGGGTGCTAAAGCCTTTAGGCTTCTTTCAGGGGCTTATCTCCCTTTGTATTTTCTATTCCGCCCTTAGTTCCTTTAAGTCTCGCACAACCATGATCCATCGACACATCATAACTCTTTTCATCGTAAGTTATTTGAATTTGAAATTTAAATCAAAGTTATGATGTCCCTCTCTCCCAATGAGATCCATAGCACTTAGGTGCTTAGCTCTAGCATGTGCCCTTCATTCTTCAGGTTTTCATAACTAAGTGCCACCAACACATCAGAAGCACCTTTCATATTAACCTTTTCAAAATGATTTTGCGTTGGAGTTCCAAAATCTACATCCCGATAACGTTCATAACACTTAGGTGCTAAATATTCTCTCTACTCTAGGTTCTTTGGATCTCTCACGACCATGTGTCAGCTAACATCGAAGCTCCTCCATCAGATCAGAAATTTTTATAAAACGATTTAAGCACAGGTTACGAAATATCTTTCATCTGAAATGATGACCTCTGAGATGATGTCACGTTGAGGTCATCATTTCCACATGGCACCTCTTGAGTGGTGACATGTGTCACCCAAATTTCCCCAGTAGGCCCCCAAAATTTTTAAAACCAACTGCCACATGTCCACTGTACTGCCACATCATACTGACATCATCAACCATGAATGCTTCTCGGGGCTAATCATCAACTTCCATGTGTCTTCTTTGGAAGAGAGAGAAATGGGCCTTCAAGTCCTTGAGTTTTCAACGATTTCCTTTGTATTTATATTGTCCTCACACTTCAATGCTTATAACAGAATTCCAATTTTTAAAGAGTTACGATGTTTCAATCACTGAAGCTATGAAATGATTAACCTTTCGAGATTCAGGTTTTGATGTGTCCTATGCTTCGATGTTCTGATATCATGTCCCAATGGTCGGTCTTCCTTTCTCATTTCAACATCTGAATTTCGACACTTCCTCTTTGCTTTCAGTCTCTGAATTTCATCTTTAGTATTTCGGCTCTCCGTTTTGAATTTCAGGTCCAGTTTTTCATCTCTCCCTTTAGATAAACCAAGAATGCATCTGTCCTTCTCTGTGCCAGGGATGAAAAATAGGACCATTTGACAAAAATATAAGATGGTATGACATGTGACAACATCGACTCTAATTGGGGATAGTGCTTTGATGTCAACATGTTGAGAACCTATAGACTATTAGCCTTCACCATTGGGCATGGAGTCAAAAATATATTGAACCTGTAAAACTAGAAAATCTCCATGGAACTTTATTTGTTGGGAGTCCTCTCCTCATAATACTTGAAATGTAGAACTACAACTTCTAAAAACTGGAAATTAAACACTCACATAGTGAGATTATTTATGTATAGCTCCTACTTATGTCCAAGGCTCAATTCACCCAAGTGAAGTCAACCTTCCAATGATACCAGCTCAACACATGAGTACTGGGCCTTATACCATTGTTCTCTAGAAAACTAGAAATTAAAGCATGCATGCACCATTTGAAATTTTCAGGTAAAAAATTTAATACATACCCCATAATTGAGACTTCTTGTTGACCAAATAAATATGCCATATAATGAGCTACTGGATCATAGAAATGATGAGAAAAATTTACAGTCGCCTATCTTTCTTGAATAGTTTCTAGGAATGACTCTTTCTGCAAAAGTCAGCCACAAAAATTGCTTGGCTCTTCAGCTTTAGGCTCTTCTTGAAGAAGTGGTTGCTGGTAATATTATCCCCACTTGTTGGTAAGAAAATCCCTTTGAAAATATGTGATAGTCTCATCCTCCTATGAATCATACGAATCATAAATAGGAGAATCTTCATCAACTTTATTACTAGCTTCTTGAACTTCAAAAACAGAGGTAGGTATAAACATGGGCTAGTAAAACAGATCAACAACCACTGATATATACTCAAAAGAAGAGGTTGTCTTTATTTTTGGGGAGTAATTTTCTTCTTGTGGATTTCTTGGGCATATGCTAATACCTTGTTCTCCATCTGAAGGATGCAAATCATAAACTAGAGCCTCTTTGTTAACCCCATTTCTAGCTTCCTATTTTTGCGCAACTTCCCATGATTGGGACTGTTGTGGTTCTACAACACCCAACTCTCCATCTGAGTGTTATAGACATTTTTGTGCCTCGCGTCAAGGAGCATGGAATGTCAATAATTACAGGGATCCTCAGTCCCTAAACATGTTGTTCTTACCCCTAAAAGAACAAGGTCATCAACCAACAACACTTCCAATCAGTTCTCCACCTGAAAACACTTCAAAACAGGCTTATTTTGGATCATGTCAGCTGCTTAACTGAGCTTCTGCGCTGGAATGCAACTGTCCCACTCTGTACCTGCGCTGGAAGTCAAGATTAATGAAGGCTACCTGCGCTGGGCGAGATTGGCCAAGTGGCACAGTCATCCTGCAAGGTGTCAATTGCCCAGGAAGCTTCCAAAATGACACTTGGTTCATGAGATTCGCCCTGTGATGAGTAAGAGGTACTTGATCACCATGTGTAAGCAAGGATCTCCAAGTGGACACAGGAACTGAAGATTAACTGAAGAGGGAGAGGACACAAGGCAGCTTCATGTCAGTCTCAAGTTGACTCATCCTTTCCTCTTCTCTCCTATATATAGAGCTCTTCTATGAGGTCTATAGAGGCTGGAATTTTGTATAAGCAAGGAGGTGCTGTTGGTTTGCAGTCAGAGCTATTGGGTGATTGTTTTACTAGAGGTGAAGAGGAGAGTTCTTGCTGCCGAGGAGGTGCTGCTGGATTGGAGCCATCATCATTGGTTGTAACTTCCTCTGGAACCCTGTTACTTTCTATCAATAAAGTTTGCATGTTCTCCTATATACTTGTTTTACATAGATGTTTTGTGTTTACATGTATATTTGATGCACCCTAATCCATGCTTCAGTTATGAGTACATGTATCTTGTAGTTTGCTCTCTTGTTTTGTGCAGGATCTATGTGTAGCTGGATCGGCTAGGAGAGCAAAGAGCTGGGAACGAGATACAAAGAGAGAAGGACAAGGATCAACTAAGCGAAAGACACCAGGTTGGTTGGCCTTCTTTCCATTCTCTCTGTACTTTCATAAAGTGGAACATGAAAACTTTATCTTCTGTTGTTGCTAAAGACTGTCACCTTTAGAGTAGGGTTAGTGTCATCCGCATCGGATACTTTGCCCCACAACAAACTGGCGACTCCACTGGGGAGCCTAGTATCTTGTTGTTGTTGTTTGTAGTATTTTTCTATTCATTTCTTGAAGAAAAGAGTACCAAATCGAAAAGCTTTTGACTATATCAAAAGCGAAGTAGAGGGCCTGCTACTCTTGCTCCTTTGCTGAGCAAATTCAAGATTTAAAGAGCTAATCTGCAGATGAATCTTTACTCTTTGTGATAGATCTTCATCCTCTTGATCATCCCTTAGCCTGTACTTGACCTATAGCTTTTTATTTCAGCAAAAACAGTGCATTTTTGAGCTTTTTATGACCCGGAATTCTTTGCAGACGTAACTCTCGTAAGTCAGTGCAGGCTGTCCACAGGCAGTCTGCATTACAGCGCAGGTACTCCCTTCGGGAACTGCGCTGAGAGTGAAACTGGCAGACTAGCACCTGCGCTGGTCCAGTTAGCCTTAGTCTAGCTCAGCTCTTCCTTTGTGTCTTGGCCCTGTTTTCACTGTTTTTCTTGCTGATTGTTTGCTGGTCATTGTACTTGCTGTAGACCACTTCTCCTTGACATTATTCCGCCTCAGTTGTGTGATGAAACTGTGAATGTTCTTTCAGTATTTCTTGTTTCAGTTCCAGTTTCCCGTTGTGAAAAGCGAACCAGTATAGCTGTGACCTCTTAGATCCTGAACTGTATAAGTGTCTTTGTGATCTTATGAGTTAGTTTTATTACTGTTCATGGCTGTTTGAGTTTGTTTGCTTTTCACTTTATGGTTTGAATCTATACATTTCCCGTATTTTAAACAAGTCTTTCATAAGGTGTCTTTTTGATTGTGGACAAGCTTGTTTATTTTTACTTGAAAAGTTGATTCAAAAATCATACAACAGTTTCCTTTTGTTAGCATCAACATTAAGGATAACGAAAAGAAATACATGCATTGTGCATTTTGCATTTGACTGTATGCTTGATGATTTAGGAAAATGTGCATCTTAGTGTGTGTTCTTTGATCTGTGGAAAAAGTTGTGTCTTTCTTTTCCCGCAAGTAGATTAAGGTTTTCAAAGTTGAAAGATTGAAAAGATTTGCTTCTCATTCTTAGATTGCATATAGGAAGTTGTATATATACATCTCGTGGCGAACCTGAAAGGAAAACTGTTAAGAAAGATCAACATTAAAATAAACTCAATTTACATAACAACGCTTTGGAATTTAACGCAAACATCTAGAGGTCTAGGTAGAGACGTGTTCCGGCGTCGTTAAACATAGTGACTGTCGATCTCTACGAAGGTGGGTGATTCCTCCTGAGAGTCGGTGGCACTAACACGGACTTGAGCTCCCGCGTACCGTCGAGTATATTGGGAGACCCCTATAGGCTTTTATCCTTTATCCTTAGGAAACCGTGTCGGCCGCCCTACTGATCGCGATGCAGTGAACACAGCATTCACGAAGATCGACCACCCGTACCGTAAAACGTATTCTGTGGTTTCGCGAAAGGTTTGGCACACCCTCTGCCTAGATCTCCAGAGCAGTTTCTTTTGGCCTTTTTCAAACTCTATAACTGAAAAAGTCCAACCGAGCATTTGTCACTTCGGGCTCGTTAATACATCGAAGGCGACTAGAGTCATCTTTAGCTTTTTCTCGACTCTTAAAACATGAAAAAGCAAGTTTGTGTCTAAAAGCGTCGTAAATAAAATTTATTTTAAAAGCGGAACATAATCACCTATTATTCCCACGTTGATCTTTAAGTTGAAAAGTATGGAGCCCACCAACCAAGGAAGTAACCTTGGCGGAAGTCCAAATCCCTTCTCCTCTTGGGGAGATGTTGGTGTGCCTCATATGGCTACATTGTCGCTTCCAGGATTGACAATTGGCCTTCTTGTTTGGCTCTTTTCAACTAATGTAGTCCAAATCGCCACTAATCCTGAGCAGTCGAATCAACTGTCAGAACAATCTAGAACTACCCACCAGCCTTCCACTTCTTATGACACTTCCTCTGATCCTTCATCTTCGCAAGGTAGAGCCGGCAAAAGTCAGCCTCCCAAGGAGAAGAAGGAGAAGAAGAAGAGAGGAAAGAAGCAGAAGGAGCCTCTGGCGAAGGCGACTGGGGGCAAGCAGAAGAAAACTGACAAAAACCCACACACTGCACCGACCGGGCCTAAATCGCCATGTGTCATTTGCAAAGGGATCCATTTCCATCGTGATTGTCCTTGTATTCCCCGGATACTGAAGGACTGGTCCCCAAGGTTGCACAATCCGGTAGCATCAACCTCTGGTTGTCAAGTTGATTGCATTCCGTCAACTAGCGAGAGTGAAGGACGAAGAAGGGGACCAAGATCACCCTGTCTATTGTGTGAAGGTAGTCATGCCATCCACAAATGTCCATTCTTAGAAGAGGCCAAGAGAGTTTTGGAAGATCGCCCGGTGTCACCGTTGCGACTTCCGCCTGGATATCAAAAACTCGCGCCTAATCCCTCGATAGTTGTAAATCCAGTTGACCCTCTCAAGTGGTCAGCTGAAGTGTCGGTCATTGACAATGAACCTACCGAATCCAGACCAGACGAAAGTCTAAAGGTCGAAACGGCAGTTGACCCGGTTCTTCCTTTAGAGGTTCTATCGTCTAATGACTCCGTCATTGAAGATTTGTCTTCAAATGACACCGTCGCTGAAGAGTCATCTTCATGCGACACTCTAGCTGAAGAGAATAAGGATGACACCATCCAGGTTCTTTATATCAGCGCTGACTCTGATGAGCGTCAGGGCAATGCGCCCATTCCTTTTTCGCAGGAAGGAACAACATCAGGGTCATATCCGGCCGTATATTCGGTCCCACCACCAAGCAACCTGGTTGTATCCTTTGATTGGAATCAACTAGGCAGACCCCGGTTACCAGCCAGTATACCATTCAGAATCATTGTCCAGATCTATAGAATGATTATGGCTGGTACTATCATTGATGAAGGGGCGTCTGTGAGTATCCTTTCCTCTATTGCTTGGAAAGCACTGGGTTCCCCAGCACTTTTACCTGAGTTGAGAAATCTCTCAGGTTTTGATAAAGGAACCAGTCGACCATTAGGAATCCTCCCCAATGTACCTGTTACATTGAAAGGGAAGACTGTCGAGATGAACTTGTTGGTCGTTCAAGGACCCTTGGATTATAACCTACTCCTTGGACGTGACTATATTTATTGCATGGGAGCGATAGTCTCCTCACTCTTTAGAGTAATGTGTTTTCCACACGAAGGAAGGATGGTCAAGCTCGTAGACCAACTTTCATTTCCGGGATCTCGCATCGCAAATAGTCAAATACCAATTCTAAATGGTCTATTCACTCGAGATACGCCTCCACCCCCGGTCCTACTTCCTGATGAGCGCGAGTGATTCAGAAAGAAAGACTAGGACCCAGGGGGCATGCACCCTGGTCTGCTTCGGGCAGAAGAAACTCCGGGTATAAGGAAGAATTTCCGCAGAAGAATATGACTAGTCCGTACCCCGTCCGTAGGAAGTGGCGTTGTTCTGGAATAATAATATTTTGTTAAAGTTATGTGTCTGGGAATCATTCACCTTTGTCTAAAAAAGTGGGCAATGCCCGAGTAGGAATTCCCTTATTGCAACAAGTAGTCAACATCTTTGAATTCAAGCCTCGCCCATCGAAACATGTGTTTTGAAGGATAAGCAGGGGCAGCCTACAAAGAAGGGGACCGTATTGTTGTGACAGAGGGTAACCATCTTTGGACAACCCAATGATAGACACCGCCGAAGAAAGAGATTGATTTGCGGCAGCGAATAGAACCACTCTTCGGATAATAAGAAAGAGACAAACCTCGTGGATAAAGAGGCAGTCTCGAAATTCTATCCTATACCTGGGGGCATGCAAACTTTTGGAATGCAAGCAAGGGACGACTATTTATTTTTTAATTTTTTAGGTCCTCCCTTTAAACCTGTAGGTCTAACCCGTTAAACTCGTAGGATTAGCCGTTTCCAAACTTGCATAAAGAAAGCCTGTGGGGCAAAAGTAAAATTTGCCAAAATTAGAGCATAGTTGTGGTAAGGCATAAGCTCTATAAAAATTGGTCCTTACGAGAGGCGTTCTTCATATGACTGGTATATCGAGCAGTTTTAGCATATAGTTCATGCTCGTTAAAAAATAAACGCAAATCCGAGCAGTTTTAGGCCTGAATCTATGCTCGTTAAAAAATAGAAAAGTGTGAGCAAAAGTTTCCCCCAGAGTTCAAGCTCATAGAAAAAATGAACCGGTAAATAACCTTTTGAGATCGTAAATTCATCAGCCATAAGAGCCTTGATCGTGTTGTCATCCATCACCTCCACCGTTCATTTGGCCGATCCATTCACCTCCATTTGTGTGTTTACCTCTTTTGAGAAACAACTGCGAAGAGTGATTCCACCTAGCCATCCTCGTGACACTGCCGTGATTGGAAAATTCCAACCTGTACCTGGAATCTGTAGCTATCCTTGTTTATCACTCGTTCCTCAAAAGACGAGTCTTCTTTCAGCTCTTTTCACTGACTCGTAAAATATGAAAAGTTTGCCGAGTTTTGGCCTTCCAGCTCGTTAAATGACCGGAACGCTATCCCTCCTCTAAATTTTAATCTTTTTGGACCTGAGGGATTATTGCACAAAAGGATCGAGCGCTTGTCTTGTTCAGCTCGTAAAAGTACCGAACAGCCATCCCTTCTGTATTGTTTTATACTTTTTCGGACTTAAGGGATTAGATGACGAAAAAGGAATTATGGAGTTGACTTTCTGTACCTTTTCAGACTCTCTAAACATGAAAAGGACCGAGTTTTCTTTGTCGTTAGACTCGTTAAAATGATTAATTAGCGACAAACTTGTCTTTAGACGAGAACGAGTTTCCCTATCGCTAGGCTCGTTAAATCTTAGCGATGGGCTTGCCCGAAGGGCAAGTTATAGAACAAGCATATGTTATCCTCCTCAAGCTTGACAAAAATAAAGAGGTACTGGTCAGAAATGACTGGGGAAAAATTGGGAGAACATCAAAGTTTAAAGGTAGCAAGTCACTCTTGAACATGACACTTTTCCTCCGTACCACATCGGGTTGGGTTGTTTCATTCACCGGTCTCATCACCATGGTCCTCGCCACACCATCCACATTTGGGGTAATGCTACCGATCCATCGCATCAGTGTCGTTATATGTTCAAGAGGGGTCATTCTGAAAGTATCAACCGTGTCCCATCCACTGCCATACATTATCCTTCATCCATTTCATGATCGCCACCCTGAATCATATGTCACAGTTTGTTTCCACCTCCACTAAATCATTAGCTCCGTTCCATGTCATTGATGTGGGATTCATTAAGGCCCTCCTTTGACGGATTGCTTCTTGTCGACATCAGCTCATTATCCAAGAAGTTGATCTAGGAACACCCCCATCAGTACTTTGAAGCTTGCATGCCTCAATGGTAAGTTTCTCACTTCCGGCGACAGGTATACATCAATGACCTTCGACCAGAAGATTTTGCGTGGCGTTCGACGCCAAGTCCTTTATTCACGCCACGTGAATTGTACTGCAGTACCTTGAGGGTCATTGTCATTATTGGTGATTCCTCTCGCGCTTGTTAACGGTTTTCATTATTGACCGGTAATCAAGCGATGTCTTTCCATGTTCGACTTCAGCGCAATTCTCACATGGATCGACTTGTACTTAGAGTGAAGATCGAGCGAGTTTGAAGACCCCGGATCTAGTTTCATCCATCCGGGCTGCGATATATATTCAGGAAATATAAAAACATTTGCCATGTACATCATTGCAGCAGATGATCATCCTATCAAAGGATGATAATTTCAGCGGAAGATTATCAGTCTGTCATCAGACGATCGTCTGTTATATGTACCAAAATGTATTTATAAAAGCTGAGCATGGGAATGCCCGCCTCAGCTAGACCATGAAAATTGAATGAAAGATAATGTATTGTATTGTATTGTATTACAGGGCACTCTCCTCAGCACTGGAACGAACTTCGGACCCTCTAGCTAAAGCATTTCACCCGATAAACGACCTCACACTTTAGGGGGCAACTGTTATAGACATTTTTGTGCCTCGCGTCAAGGAGCATGGAATGTCAATAATTACAGGGATCCTCAGTCCCTAAACATGTTGTTCTTACCCCTAAAAGAACAAGGTCATCAACCAACAGCACTTCCAATCAGTTCTCCACCTGAAAACACTTCAAAACAGGCTTATTTTGGATCATGTCAGCTGCTTAACTGAGCTTCTGCGCTGGAATGCAACTGTCCCACTTTGTACCTGCGCTGGAAGTCAAGATTAATGAAGGCTACCTGCGCTGGGCGAGATTGGCCAAGTGGCACAGTCATCCTGCAAGGTGTCAATTGCCCAGGAAGCTTCCAAAATGACACTTGGTTCATGAGATTCGCCATGTGATGAGTAAGAGGTACTTGATCACCATGTGGAAGCAAGGATCTCCAAGTGGACACAGGAACTGAAGATTAACTGAAGAGGGAGAGGACACAAGGCAGCTTCATGTCAGTCTCAAGCTGACTCATCCTTTCCTCTTCTCTCCTATATATAGAGCTCTTCTATGAGGTCTATAGAGGCTGGAATTTTGTATAAGCAAGGAGGTGCTGTTGGTTTGCAGTCAGAGCTATTGGGTGATTGTTTTACTAGAGGTGAAGAGGAGAGTTCTTGCTGCCGAGGAGGTGCTGTTGGATTGGAGCCATCATCATTGGTTGTAACTTCCTCTGGAACCCTGTTACTTTATATCAATAAAGTTTGCATGTTCTCCTATATACTTGTTTTACATAGATGTTTTGTGTTTACATGTATATTTGATGCACCCTAATCCATGCTTCAGTTATGAGTACATGTATCTTGTAGTTTGCTCTCTTGTTTTGTGCAGGATCTATGTGTAGCTGGATCGGCTAGGAGAGCAAAGAGCTGGGAACGAGATACAAAGAGAGAAGGACAAGGATCAACTAAGCGAAAGACACCAGGTTGGTTGGCCTTCTTTCCACTCTCTCTGTACTTTCATAAAGTGGAAAATGAAAACTTTATCTTCTGTTGTTGCTAAAGACTGTCACCTTTAGAGTAGGGTTAGTGTCATCCGCATCAGATACTTTTCCCCACAACACTGAGTCATACAAATAATATAAAGGAGAACCATCAAGTTCAAAAAAATACGATCTCTGAGGGTTTATCGACAGCTTAACAATGTCTCCTTCTTACTTTTCTTGATTGTTGGGTAGTGATTTTTGATGCAAGTATACGTTTTCTTGGAGTTTAGATCCACAAATATCTTCAACAAATCATTAGTCTTGGAAAGATTTTCAACATTAAAATATTCACAATCATATTTAAACATAGGATCTAGTGGACATAATCTCTCATAAAAATCATTATATGCCATGTGAAAGATATTCAAAGAAGATATGTTTCCATGAGGTAGTGTTCTGTACCAAACCCTATCATGAGTATCCAAAGAATACATGAACAAATTCATTTTCACATCTGCATGAACAATACCTGGTTGCTTCATGAATCCAGGAAAATAGGCAGACCATTCTTGAAATATAGGAACATGATGGGGGTAACCAACAATGGAAGAAAAATCTAATGGGGCAAATTTATTGGCCAAGAATGTAGAAAGATCCATTTTGAAAACCCCTTTAGCCGAGAGATCTCAGGGTCAAATTCAGGGGGATTTTTCTCTCAAGAAGTGTCAGAGCAAGTATGAGACCTTTTGAAAGCCAGTATGACAAAATGAAGATTTAAATAGTGGAGTCACCAGGGTGAGAGATCTTCAACCCACACCCTCTCTTGCTCACCTAAATGAGGGGTGTACAATTGTTGTACCTGTTGTATCTATGATATAATAATGGTCATCTATTATGCCAGAGCATCTAAGATAAATGTTTTAGGGGTTTTGTTTTAATTTGGGAGACCAATGGATGAAATAGATATAGAACTGATGTGCCTAACCTCTTGAATAATATCAATATCTCAATAAAGAGCCGCTATAAATATTTACGTAGTGAAAAAGCTTTTATGATGATGAGCAGAAATAAAAAAGCAATATGATTGCCACAGTTTTCAAATTGAAAGCTAAATAATCATAAATATGAAAACCTTTAAACTATGTTTAAAGGTTTGATAAAATACACATGAACTTACAAAAGATTCCGATGATTTATTAATTTTGATGGAATTAATTAAGCAAATAGTCCATTAATTCATTCTCTTTATAGTTTATCACTTTAGAAAGCTTATAGGAATAGATTGAAATTCCTACCTAGTTATCTCTGTAAGACACAAGTATATGAAGAAAGAAACATAATGAATGACACTAGAAAAACTTACAGGAAACACAAACTGTTTAAAACATAATTCAGAATCCTTTGCTTTGTATTAATGATCCAGAAAGATTAATTACATCAGATGTCTTGAAATGCTTGCTCAAGGGTGCAACCCTTAATAACTCGTGAAGAGAGTTATTTATACAATAGTAGGATGAAAAATATCCTAAACTACTTTTACAAAAATAGATTATTTACACAATAAAAAATGAAACTATCTAATGATCTGGCACTACTTTGGTGCTGCGCTGTTTGATGACTATTACTGAAAAAGTTGAAGATTGGTTGAAGCTGGTTGACTATTCCCTCAAAAATTGAATGCTATTCAATTATCCTTAATCAAGTAACTCTGTCAATTCTTCCCAATGTTTCTTATTTGGGATAGAAATATTTGTTACCCTCCTGTAGATTTCATCCATCTCGGTGTATTTAGTAAAAGTGGGTTTTACCAAAAATATATGCTTGATTTCATCCAAGATGAAGAAAGAATCCCTGAGTGTTTTTATTATGAGAGCTAGTGTTGTTGATCCTTTGATGTTGGCCCTTTGAAGTTGGCCACTGAAGCTGCATGGGTGCCCACCTCTATTAATTTCTTGACATAATACTCAATTGGAATCAATTTATCATTAATAACCATCATAGAAGGTAAACCTTTGCTGACCAAAGGTTCAATCTTGTTGAAAAATATTTGAACTATGCTGTTAACAGTGCTGCACTTTTCTTGTAGCTGAAGGATGAGATTTTTCTCTGTCACTTATCCTTAACTCCTCAAGCTCATAGTCATCATTGGAATTCAAAAATCTGATTATATCAGAGGCAGTCTTTGGCATATCCTCCAACTTCCTAGTTATGGATTCCACTACTTCCTGAGCTTTTTCCAAGAGATCTTTTTGATTGAACATTATCTTAATGGAGGGCCAAATATCCTTGATTTCCTCTGTGATTTCTTCCCACATAATTTATTTTGCTAAACCCAACTTGTTTCCTATGAAGGAATCTATGATTTCTTTCTTCAACACTTCCACTTGGCCTTTGAGTCTGTTTGTTTCAGTTGTGTGTGAACTGTCTGATATAGAATTCATAAGCCATAATTCTTGGATTTCATCCTTTAACTTATTGATTTCTCTTGTCTGGATGGACAGGTTCTAAACAACTTCAGTAATCTGTTCAGCTCCTTCTGCTGTACCTGTTGCTGATGTAGTGACTATAGTAGAAACTCTGGTGATGGGAACTGTTGCAAGAGAGACTACATCCGTTGAAGTTTGAATGTTCCTGATATCTTCCTCATTCTCCTTAACCAATTTCTCCATCTGCTCCTCCATTTGTTTTATTTGCAAATTCTGTTCTATGATGAGCTTCATCATATCTGACTTTTGAGTCTCTGTCTCCTTGATTTCTTTGGCCATTACGTCCTCAGATGCTGGTAGTTTCAGTTGTTTCTTTAGTGCTAAAACTTAAGTGTTCTTTTTCTTAATGAGCTCCTCTGCAGCATTTATGTTTGAGGGATTATATCCCATCCTTAGCCCAAGATTTTCCAAAGACTGAATCTTGGTATCCTTTGCTAATGAGGAGACCTTCTCCAACTTTAATTGTGACTGAATGTTGGTCAATGTAACCTGCGAGTCTTTGATAAACTCATAGAAGTGTTTGTCAAGGTTGAAGCAATCATCTGTCTAGTCTATTTGTGCATCTCAATTTGATCAATTGGATGCACATCCTAGACATTAAACTCAAAACAAGTGTGTTTCTGATATTGTGCTGCAGTTCTGGGCTGAGGAACTTGGGTCTGCAAAAAAGCCATTTGCATCTTCCCCTTCTCAGAGTCAAAGACTAAAAGAAGCCTGGCTTGAGAGCTGGAAGAATAATTCCAGAAATGGGTGTAAGTATTTAAATTCAATTCTTCATTCTTTCTTTTGATTTCACTAAAGACATGGAATATGTCTTCCTCTTTATTCTCTGGAATGCCTCCAACAATTTGGACTATCTGTTGTTCATGAGAAGTGGTAGACTGAGTTGGAGATTGTATAGACTGTTCACCAGACTGTGAATCAATATTCATAGAGACCCTTTGTTTCTTTTTCCTGTGAAAGACCTTGAAGCCTTGGCTTGTTGCCTTTGTTGCTGGTGAAGATTGTTCGTCCCTCCCTCTCTTAGCTGTCTTTTCCTGTGCAATTGGAGTTTGTATATTTGATGTAGAGACTGCCTGCTCCTCAGCCTCCTGGAGGGTATTCTCTGTCCATTCCAACTGATCCTTGAACTGTTCTATCTTAGGCCTAGCTGTATGATGATATGGTGTGAACTTATTTTCCACCCCGAGTTTGGAGATGACTCCCAATGGGTCATATGACCAAGAGAAACTGAGAGCAAATTTCATTTCTTTCAACAGCTTATCAACTTCCTCCCCTGCTACCCTGGTATTACAAATGAAGGGACCAACTTGAGCTTTAAGCGTAAATTGCGGTTTCTTTTTGGCAGCTACAAAATGTACTTCATCTGCATTCAATCTTTGCCTCAAGTACTCTAGTGCAAAGTTTCTAACATGGAGGTACTTTGGTAGTTTGTAGGGTGGAATCTCATAGCTAAAAATCCTGATTTCTGTGTAGTTTTGGTAGCAATACCAATCTCCTGTTGCAGCTTGATCTATGAACTGAAGTTCTTTGGCACTCTCCTCACTCATCCTTGGTAATGGAGTGCTGCTCATAAGGCTGAGGGCTGGATGAATAAATAGTTCTATGAATTGCTTGTATGTGAATTCTTCTTTCTCCTTCATCCCCATTGAAGTCCAGAAAATCACTGACTATTGTTGTCCTTCGTCATCAAGTTTCTGCTAAGGAAATGGGAATTTGTCTCCCTGAAAATATATAAAAATATACATAAGTACTGAAGCATACTTGAATACTTCTTCAGTGTTAAATTTGAAAAACTGCTCATGTATGGTTTCTGGTATGAAATGACTAAAATCATAAATAATAGTAGGCTTAGAATCAGAAGAAAACATGGATAAGAAACCAAGGATGGCTTCATTGACAGACTGACCAGAGTTATAACCAAAAAAATAGGATAGGATAGTAGTAATATGCATATTTTCATCAGGAAACATAGATGAATCATAAGGGGGATTTCTCTTTGGTAGAGGACTACCAATTGCTAAAAACAGTTCCAGGGTCTGGGATCTCTTGGTAAAGTCCAGTTTGTTATAAGCTTCTATTAGGCTTTCATGAGAAAAAGGATGAGTTGGAGTTTTGGCAGGGGCCTACAACATTTTCTCAATTGAATCAGTATTAATGGGACAAAGAATTTCTCCAGTAGGTGAGATAATGGCTCTTTGGCTAGGATCATAAGATTCATGGCATTTTCTCACAAACTGTGAAGCTCTGTGTATTTGTTGAAAAATATTGTGGGGTAATTGGGATTCCTAGAGCCCAATTTCATCACTCTGGTCAATTAGTTTCTCTTCCCACTAGCAATAAATTTCAAATAAATCTCAATGATTTTTCAATCCTTGTCAACTAATGGAGTATGGTGGAAATCAATCTGTGGGTGAATAAGAGGATTTGAAACCTTTGCGATTGTTTTTCCTTTGGGAGGCATTTTGTCAAACGAAACTATGAACTGTCAATGAAAAAATGGTAAAAAGAGTTACCAGAGTGGAGACAGGAAACTGACAAGTGGACTTGGAAGATGTTCTTGTGAACAAGACAAGTGATTGCTAGAATGTCGGACAATGGTTGAGTTGTTGAGCAGGTGGGCTTGAAGAATAATCTTGGTCACAGAAGTTAACTGTGTAACCTTTGAAATGTATGACACAATGTTTATTAAGAGAAAAATGGAGTGGGAGGGTGGCACCGAATGTTTGAAAGTTCATTAATTATCCAACGGGTTAATTAACTGACATTTGGTTATAAATGCGCGGGAGCAGAACTGAATGGGAAATGGATAGGCGACAGATGATTGGATGGGAGATATGAAGTGAAATGTGACGTGGGGCAGTGGTAAACGACTATGAAGGATACCACGTTCGGGGGTAAGATAGAGTGGTTTTTGGTTTTGGGATTTCTAGTCCTGAAAGACTAAAAGGTGAGTTTTGTGGTGTATGTAGGCGGTATTAAAGACTGCCCATTTCAGAACCCCCCCCCCCCTCGATAAACTTCGGATGATGAATGAGGTCTGAAAGGGAGTGTGGGTTGTATGATTGCGGTGGAGTGTGCGGGATGAGAGGTTAGGTGGAGGGAGTTTAACGTGGAGTGAGGAATGAACGGTGGGGTCGGGATATGATAGGTAGATGCGATGGTTGTGGGTTCGGGTGATTTTAACGAATGAAGTGATAGGATATGAATGAAATAACATAAGGTTAAAACTTTGGTTATTCAAACTCCCATCATCAATATGTTTCCTAATGTTTTTATCTTTAGGAAATAACCATTTCAACATCTCAAACTTTCACATTTCTACCTACCCTTCTATTCCTAACATCTTTACTTATCCTTTCAGAGTGCATTTGAACTAGCAACCCAATATTTTATTTTTATGAACAATCTATTTCTATACCTTATTCCCTCCATTGGCTCAAATTAAACTGTTGAGCCAATTTATTTTCTACCTATGAGAATTAATTTAAAACAAATCCAATTATGATGCAACTGTATAATTGGATAAAATAACCTAGTGTGGCATCTAAACAAACTGCACACAACTATTATTTTTCAAACTGAATTTAGAACAAAGTAGTGGCATTTAGATTTGGAACACTTTCAGAGTTGATTTCTTTTTCTTTTCTATCTAACCTAACATTTTATTTTTGCCTTCATTTTTTAGGGCATCTACCCAAACATTTTCTTTGATATGGACATATTTATCAGAATATTTTCCTAACATTTTTTATTCAATATTATTTTTTTCCACATCCTATCTTAACATTTTTTAAATATATTTTCATTTTTTGTCTAATTTATTCTAACTTATCAAAACCAAAAAATGCTACAACAGTACCTAGGGAAAAATATTTTGTTTCTTTCCCCAACAATGATGCCAGAATATGTTGTAGCTCCTAGATACAATCCCCGAGTTGAGGAGAGGTCAATGCCTAAGACATATTAGTCTCTCTTGAAGATAATTCGTTGTAGCTCAAGATATGAAAGTAAAAATATTTAGATTTTGGTTCAATTTTGTTTCTCGAAGGTAGATCTAGGATGCACATAAATAAAGTATCATTCCCATGAATAAATGTCTAAGGTATGGTGGATAACACATGGAGAATGCAGCTTAAATTTGTCGTTGCAGTAAATATGGAGGAGAGAAATATAAGGGAGGAACCTAGTGCACAGGGTTGGATAAACGCAGAATCCTATGCAACAAATCCCATTAGAATAATGAAAGGATAAAAGGAATGAAGCACATAAATTATGGAGCGTACGTTAAGGCTCCCAAATCAATGTCTCCTAGGTACTATTTGCTATCAAAATTTCATAGGTACCATCGTCTATCACACAACATAGATAAATCTATAATTTCACAGGTACTGTCTGCTACAACATAACATAAGTAAATCTAGGATTTAAGAGTGAATCCAGAAGCTACAATTACATAATTTTTGAAGAAGAAAAACACACATGAAGTGAAATACAGAGGAATAACACATACTACATATCCCAAATGCTTGGAATCATCAACCACTTCTTCATTAATTTTCAAGAATGAAATACATGTTACATGGCCCAAACTTATGAAAAATGCAAAATAATTACAGTTCCGCGGACAAAAAAATAGAACCACCAGAACTGGAAAATCCAAAACCCTTCTAATGAGTTTTTCCTCCCTCTTTATAGGGAGAGAGTCCAAACAAACATTACAAAATATCTTGAAAGTGCTACAACTGTCTGAACTACCAGCTGTTTGAGCATGAAAATGTTCTAGTTGTCCTAATGATTACATAACATATCTGATTATTTTCTTGAAAATGCAATATTAACCGAAACATGAGAAATAAGAGGTGCCATGATCGACACAACAAAATATCTCCCATGACAATTCCTTGGATTTTCTATGATCTGGCCACGCCTTTACCATAATATTCCTCCATGATTACATGCCAATACGCTTGTCACTTTCTCCCTTTAACTGCTTGAATTTCCTCTTTCTGGAGTGGGACGTGGATGAGAGTGGTGGCATTAAGGAACTGATCACATTTATGCATCATTAACCACTAAGAATGGGCCTTTGAGTGATCTCCATACTGAGAATTAATTCTCAGTCATATTGCACAAAGATCAAAATGTACAACAACATGGCTTCTCTAAACTGATGGCATTATTCTTCATTTAATCCCCTATAATGTGCATGCAATATCAGGGACAACTTACTTCTCAACACAAGATAGGACCAAACTTTTCTCTGCAAATTGTGGTCCTCCTCGCCTTGACCCAACGATCTCTGCAGTCACCATTACTCCTGCGACACCAACCTTCTCAACACATTTAATTAACTACCGACCCATTCATCCTCCATACTCTTTGTATTGCAGTATCAGAGCCCAATACATCCTGTAACATTAGCATAGTGCAACTTTAGTGTCATGACTCATCATAACTTTATTTAAAATGACATTACAAAAACAAAAAGTTTCAATGATTTTACCCCCTCTGTGCTTAGCTCCTTATTGCTCACACATGATATAACCATCGCCTGTGACCATTGGTATAGCGCTTAGGGGTTGCAATATCAAATCCTTTATCTATCGTAACTCTATTGAAAATAAACATTACGAAATAAAAAATTTCAATGCCCCGAGCTCCTTTTTGCTTAGCCCCATTACCATTTCTCCTCTATGGGACCGGGTGTTGTGACCTTAGGCTCAACGCTTCAGTGCTAAAGCCTTTGGGCTTCTGTCGGGGGCATATCTCCCTTTGTATTTTCTCTCCCACCTTTGGTTCATTTAAGTATCCCATAACCACGTGTCGTCAATGCGTCATAGCTCTTTTCATCAGAAGTTCTTCAAATTTGAAATTTAAAGCAAAGTTATGATTTTCCCCTCTCTCGATGAGCTCCATAGAACTTGGGTGCTCAGCTCCAATCTGCACCCTTGGTTCTTCAAGTTTCCATAACCAAGTGCCACCAACACATCGGAGCACCCTTCATCGTAACCTTTTCAAAATTCTTTTGTGTTGGAGTTCCGAAATCCACATCCCTATATAGTTCATATCACTTAGGTGCTAAATATTCTCTCTGCTCTGGGTTCTTTGGACCTCTCATGACCATGTGTTAGTTAACATCGAAGCCCCTCCATTGGATCAAAACTTTTTATAAAATAATTTAACAAGGGTTACAAAATCTCTTTCCTCTGAAATGTCAACCTCTGAGATGACGTCGCGTTGAGCGCATCGTCTCCATGTGATGCCTCCTGAGTGGTGACATGTGTCACCCAGATTTTCCCCATTAGGCCCTCAAAAATGTCAAAATCAACTGTCACGTATCCATTGTACCGCCACATCATAGTAATGTAATCAACCATGTATGCTTCTCGAAACCAATCACCAGCTTCCATGTGTCTTCTTCGAAGGAGAGAGAAGGGGGCCTTTGGGCCTTTGGGTTTTCAACGATTTCCTTTGTATTTCTATTCTCCTCGCACTTTGGTGCTTATAATAGAATTCCAATTTTTAAAGAGTTACAAGGTTCCAATCCTTAAAGCTCTGAAATGATTGGCCCTCCAAGATTCAGGTTCTGATGTGTCCTCTGCTTCAATGTTCTGATATCAGGTTTGAATGGTCGACCTTCCTTTCTCATTTCGACCTTCGAATTTTGGCTTTGGGATTTCAACTCTCCCTTTTTATTTTTGGCTCCCGATTTTTCACTCTCCCTTTAGATCAACTAAGAATTCACTTATCCTTCTCTGTACGAGGGATGAAAAATAGGACCATTTTACACAAATATAAGATGGTATGATAGGTGACAACAATGCCAACCAAACATTTTGTCTTATTCACCCTCACACTTCGTTATAAAATGTCATTCAAATGGGTCAAAGGGAAACATGGAGAATACATGAGAGATGAGGGCACATGCATGCCAATGAAGACATGAATCTAAAGAATATTCTAGGAATATTGTTAAAGCATATGTTAGAGAATATTTCCAAGAATATTCTTAATGAAGAATCTTTAAGATTCCATGGGGGTAGAATTTTGAAGATGTCAGAAATATGTCGAGTTTATACTAATTTGAACCAGTTTTTCGCATGGAACATGATGGCATGATCAATTTATTCATATGAGTAGTGGAATTTAAGTCAACCAACAGAAGATAATATTTGAGGAATCTTTGAGATTCCTAGGGAGACTAGATTTTATCGAGTAAAAAAGGGGTCGAGTTTACAGTCAGATTTCACATTTTTTCACTAGGAATTCAACCATGCAGTCTATTTCTTTAGCAAAGTTGTGAATTTTTAGACCATCCCCAAAAGTGGAGGTATAAGATGCATTGATGTCATGTCTTCTTTCAATTTTTGCTAAGATGATAATTTGATGTTCAGATCATTGTTTTCCACTATGTTGGAGGAACCTTATATGCCCCTTCATATGAGAGTTTGATATTTTGTCATGTAGAAGGAGAGATTTTATGAGTGAGAATTATTGTATGAGAAAGTCTCATGGAGAGAAATGCCACTCTATTTAAGGGAGTTCTTCCTTGAATTGACAAAGAACACATCATGTATTCATCATCATCTTGCAACAATTAATGAAGCAACCTCCCCACTCTTGACACCAGGCCCAGAGATGTAGCCCACACTAGGTGAACTCCATTATCAAGTTGTGTGTGTTCTTTGACTTGATGATTGTCATCGTATTTCCTCTTATTTAAAGTATGCATATGTGGTTTTTCATACTCTTTCACATGCAATTCTGCTAACATCACATAAGTAAAAGATCTTGGTTAATTCTTGTAGCTGAGAGAATCCAGATCACATCACTTCTAGAATATACACTTTCAATGAATCTGATTATATGTTCCACTTCCTTGAAATCATTAGGCATGCGTGAAAGAAACGATGATGGATGGTAATGAAAACCATCAACCCCCAACATTTCAATCTCCTCATCGACTCTCCATGTTTCACCTAGATCAATATCAACATATTGTAGCCTGCTAGACACATCAGTCAGTCGTTCTGGCAGAGTAGCCACAAAATCCATATCGATTTCAACATCCCTATAATAATTGTCCGTCTGAATTTTGTATACCAATGCATCCAACACACTTTGTATCTTGACATAACATTCATAATATTTCGACTCAACACCGTGTCTTCTAACAATCAGAAAATCGTTGCTCTACACATCGTCGAGGCTTTTTTGCAATCAAAGATATATCTCGTGGAAAACTAATCATATGTCCACTATATTTATACTAGCCACCACAAGCATTTGTCACTTGCAATATTGGATTCACTCGTGTTATTAGAATTTCTTCAACCTGCGTCAAAACTCTTAGGACCTTAGGTTTCTGATCAGGATCCATGTTATTAAAGCGAGACAAACTGTGAACACCTTTGTAACAAAACCGATTTAAAATATACAAATAATACATCAAATTATATGATTGATAATCAACACACAACTATTCCACTAATTAACATAGAATTTTGAAAAACACGAGCAAAGACGACCTACCTGTGGCGATGATATTCCTTACTTATGATTTTGGAGTTGAATGCTATTTGAATCCTGCTAATTGCAAAAAAAATTGAAGGGAAACTCTCCACCCAACCGTAGGCTCAGTTGCACATAATCTTTATCAAGCTAGCCATCCCCACCCTCGAGCCCTCAATCAACGTACTACTACTGGGGAATTCTTTGTTTCACAACACTTTTTCTCCCAAGAGAATGGATGAAGGAATGATGAATCTCATCTTCCTCATCATCTATTAAATAGAACAAACAATGGAAATGGGTCTGCATGCACACTTTCCATGTTTCAACGTGCAGCGTTTATTTTTTTATTTTAAGTTTTACTTAATTTAATTCTTTCTTATTTTATTCCCTTCTACTTTTTGTTAACTTTACTTATATTTACTATTTTTATAGTTTACTTTATATATATTTATTTAGAACTCCAATTTTATTATTTACTATTTTATTTATTTATTATTATTATATTCTTTTCATTATTCATTATTTATTTACTATTATTATCTTTTCTTTAATTTTCTATTATTTATTTATCATTATTGTATTTTCTTTATTAAGGACACATTGTTTTGAGTGACACTTTAAAGTAAAAAATAAAAAATAAAAAAAAGTTGACCCCCTCAAAAGCGAAGGGACACCCCATCCCCAAAAGGGATGGGCTTCCTTCGCTTCCCTGGATGGTGCTATGTCTGTCCTGTAGCTCCACTGTTATGCCTCTCTTTTTTGTTTCCCTTTGTATGTAGTAGCCACGCATGTGTTAGCATGTGTATGTGCCTGTTATTAGCTATTACTGATACCCATTCTGCCCTATTATGTATGCCGATTAGTTATTATTAGGGGACATTACATACTCCCCTTCTTTAAGGAACTTCGTCTTGAAGTTAAGTTTTATTATTTACTATTTTATTTATTTATTATTATTATATTCTCTTCATTATTTATTATTTATTTACTATTATTATCTTTTATTTAATTTTTATTTATTTATTTATCATTACTATCTTTTCTTTATTATTTATCATTTATTTGCTTATATTTTAATATTATATTATTTCGTTTATTCTTTTTATTTTTATTATTATTAGGGGACATTACAACCTCTTTCACTCTTACATCTTTTACAAATAAGCCCTTCATGCTATCACACAACTTTTATACCAAGATAAGATTCATTACATATTTGGAACATTTCCACAACAAACACGTTATCAATCACGCAATGAAACTTTTTTGCATTGTTCACTCCAATATTGCTCTGCATAAAAAAAAATGGATTAAAGGTGCATCTAGAAATTTCCAAAGACACATTGAAATGCACAAATATGAGAAAAATAAATCCACTTGCACCACTTGTCTTGTTTGATGAGACGGAATGATCTTGGTGTCATAAATATTCGAGTTTATACACATGTGAAGCAGTTTTTCACAAGGAATGTGATGGCATGATTAGTTTCTTCATTTGAGTAACCAAATTTCAGTCAACCCGTAGAAGAGAATCTTTGAGGAATCTTTGAGAATCTTGGGGAGACTAGATTTGACTGAGTCAAAAAGGGATCAAGTTTACATTGATATTTCACGATTTTTCATCAAGAATTCAATCGTGAAATTTGTTTCTTTAGCAAAGTTGTGCATTTTCAGGCAATCCCAGGAACTGGAGGTACAATATGCATTGATTCCATGTCTTCTTTTGATTTTTACTGAGATGATGTTTTGATGTTGAGATCCTTGTTTTCCACTATGTTAGAGGATCCTTATATGCCACTTCATGTGAGAGTTTGATATTTTGTCATCTGAAGCAGAGATTTTATGAGTGAGAGTTCTTCTAGGAGAACATCTCATGGAGAGACATGCCACTTTATTTAAGGGAGTTCTTCCTTGAATTTATAAAGAACACATCATCATCTTAATGTTGAGAAATGGGAATAAGAAATTCTAGTTTAATTTGTCCTTGAATTAAACTGAGAATTAAAATCGAATTCTATTCTCAAAGCAATTTGTAAATAGTTGATTAAGTTTAATTAACTTAATTAGCTCAATAATTTAGAGTTCGAAGTCTTTCTGTAGTCATGTATATGTTCTCCCTAAGTTTTAGGGGTCCAGTCCGAGTTTAAATTGACTTGGAAATTAGATCACTCAGTTTACTGAGTTAAAGTTCAGTTAAATTAGTTCTAAATTATTTTTGGAACTAATAGAGGACTAATAGTCAGTTGGTGCACTAGTGCATCCACTCATGCTACTCCATTTAACTGAAGATTCCCTCATGAGAAACTCATGCATTTCAATTCAGAGAAATACCCAGTTGAGACTAGAGTACAGGGGCAATGTACTATGAGTGGTATTATTTATTGGAGTGTAAATATCATGCATGCATCAGAGATTGATCCTATGTTTGGATTGCACAATTTTGGAAGCATGAATTCCATTTAAAGACATACTATTCACCCTAGGAATTATGAAAAATATTAGAGGCTTGGAGAGCTGCAGAAATGGCTAAGTGTTGGCTGGGAGCTTGCTTGTGAGCTGAGAGAGTTGAGCATACTTGTGCAGAATTGTTCTAGTGAGAACAATCTTGGTATCTTCATTCACATTTATGATATATGCAATACATATAGTGGGGTTTTGAGTAGTGGATTTCTCCATATACATCTTGTGTTATGTGCCATTGGTTTATCTTCTTCTCATTCATATTGTTTTCATCGATCTATTGGCTTATGTTGGTTGAAAGTAGAACTAGATTCTTGTCTTGTGCTTTAGTACATTGCATGATCTTGTGAATATACATGGTATTAGAGCTAAAGATAGTATACTAGAGGACAATTCAAAGTTTTGAGTTTTGGGTTACAAGTGAAATTCTAATTTTCAATACATATTTTAGGATCGACATATGGTGTTATACGGTTTGCGGCTCCAGTATGCCTTAGAAGGTAGCTCAAATTTTATAGCTTGGAGGGATAGAATGGAGGCTGTACTAGAGGACAATTGCTTGAAGGAATTCGTTGATCAAGAAATTCCTAAGCTAGCAGCATCAGATGCACAGAATTTGGTTGAATGGAAGAAGTGTGTGGCGAAGGCGAGGCGAATAATCCTTGAGGGATTTCGAGACCACATTGTCTCGAGTATCCATGGAAAGGAAACTCTGTATTTTATGTGGAAAACATTGACGAACTTGTATTAGAATAGAAGTGACCAAAGGAAATTAGCACTAAAGGACACACTTTGAAAAATCAAAATGGAGAAAGGTGAGATGATTCCAAAATACTTGACCAAGTTCACTCAATGTCATGATGAACTTGGAAGTGTTGGAATCACGGTTGTCGAGGATGATATGGTGAGTATTTCTCTTCTAGGACTCCCAAAGAGTTGGCATAGTTATCAAGACTCTGTCAGTGGTTGGGAGAAGCTGCCAAATTAGGAACGACTGTAGTCATATTTGATGCAAGAGGAGATCAAGAGGAACACCAGGGATGGCTCTTCATCAAAGACTGATGATGAAGAGAATTGTGCCTTAGTGATTAATGTGAAGAAGGGGAAAAGTAAAGCTTCCCATTCCAAATTGGATTCTTATCATGGAGGTAAGGAGAAAGACATGACAAAATTTAAGTGCTTTCATTGTCATGACTTGGGCCATTTTTCTACAAATTGTCCACTCAAGAAGTCTAAGAAGAAGTCCTCAGGAGGAGCAGGGGGGTGAGGCTTTGGCTTCTCAATTCGAATTGGACTTTCTCCTCATTACAAGAATGGTGTCATCAATGATGGTAAGTGTATGGTACATAGATAGTGGAGCTTCATTTCACATGACTGGTGACAAAGTGTTATTCAGTGACCTGGAGGAGAAATATATCCAGATGCATATCGAGATGGGTGACGACGAGAAGTATAGTGCTACTGGATTGGGCATGGTTACTTTTCAGAGGGAGCATGGGGCTCCAATCACCTTGAAAAATGTTATGTATGTGCCTAGGCTAAAGAAGAACTTGGTATCCGTTGCCATGCTTGAGTATAGAAGTTATGATGTTATCTTCTTGAAAGGAAAGGTGTTCCTTTGATAGATAGCCATGGGTAAAGTAAAGAAGATAGGGATTCAAGTGAAGAATCTCTATAAACATGAGGTAAAGGCATGTGTTGCTTTGAGCATAAAAGAAGAAAGGGTGCAGAATCGAGATGTTGGCGAGTTGTGGCACAGGCGATTGGGCCACTTGCATCATGGGGCTTTGAAGATATCGTAGCAGATATCTATCGGTCTTCCCAAAGGTATGATTGCACAAGTTGATACATGCAAGGGGTGTACTTTGGGAAAATACACCAAGTCTCCCTTTCACGACAAAGACAGTCTAGCAGAGGCTATTCTAGAGTGAGTCCATTCAGATTTGTGTGGACCATTCTCGATAGAATCCATGGCCAAACACAGGTATTATGTTATATTTTTTGATGACTATTCTCGTAAATGATGGATATTTTTCATGCAAAAGAAAGATCAAAATTTCACAAAGTTTTGTGAGTTTAAAGCATTGGTGGAGAAAGAGTCAGGAAAGAAGATTAAAGCTCTACGGAGTGATAATGATGGTGAGTATGTCCTAAACGAGTTTAAGAACTTCTGTGCAATGGAGGGGATTAAACGAGAGTTGGCGACACCTGATAACCCTTAGCAGAATGGGGTGGCTGAGAGGAAGAACATAAGCATAGTAGGGGCAGCGGGGGCGATGTTACATGACCAAAGCCTACCACTACGATTATGGGTTAAGGCATGAAACACATGGGTTTATGTTCAGAACCATAGCCCACATCAGATACTTGAGATGAAGACACTAGAGGGGGCTTATTCTAGTAAGAGGCCAGATGATCCGAATGGAAAATGGCATCAACCCATGGTACTCATCCACCCATATTATTCATCGACCCATGGAATTTACCCATGGTATTGTAAATGGCATCCGCCCGTGGTACTGTAAAATCCACCCATGGTATTCATTCACCCATGGAATTTACCCATGGTATTGTAAATGGCATCTTCCCGTGGTATTGTAAAATCCACCCATCGTATTCATTCACCCATGGAATTGACCCGTGGTATTGTAACTGAAAATTACTATAAGTAACAAGTCACATTTTGTAAAAGGACAGATTGTCCGCCACAATGTAGCCTTTACAGTTATTATTGGTTTTAATAAAAAAGTTTCTTTGTGGTTTTGTTTATTGGGCATTCTCTTATTTTTCTTATGGCAATTCAAGTTTTTAGATCTTGGGGATCTCTCTACCCCAAGATCCATTTCAATCTTTCAGATCTTGGAGGTCTCTACTCCAAGATCCATTTCAATCTTTCAGATCTTGGAGGTCTCTACTCCAAGATCCATTTCAATCTTTTAGATCTTGGAGGTCTCTACTCTAAGATCCATTTCAATCTTTTAGATCTTGGGGCCTTTCCGCTAAGATCCATTTCAAGTTTTCAGATCTTGGGGGTCTTGCTAGGAGAGGAGGTGTTAAGCGCATCAGCGGGCTCATCTATGAAGAGACCAGAGGCGTCTTGAAGATCTTCTTGGAGAGTGGTATCAGAGCCAGGTTATGATTCCATGGGAATGAGGGTTTGATGCATGTTTCAGTTTCAAATTTTGCAGCAATATTCAACAAACTTCAGGCATGTGCTACAACCTCCACAGAGCACTTTCTTGGGTCAAGCAGGAAGAATTTTTCTTTTCTCATTTTTTGTAGGATTTTCTTTTGGGCGGCGACTTTGCAGATCAGATCTGAAACATTTGGTACAAAATTTACAAAATCAAATACCAGATCTGAATTCCTCTCGAAAAATCACCCAATTTCAAAAAAGAAATGGGTCAAATCAGAGTCCGGAGGTGGGAGATATTACTGATTTAAAATCAGCTATTTTATCAGAATTTTTGTGACGACGGAACTGTTGCAGCACAAATCAGAGATCTCAGAGTGCCCAGATAAGGATTTCCATCACATGGGAAGATGAAAAATGGTCCTTCTGCTTCCAAAAACAGGTTATAATAAATATTCTGAGTTATATTGCCCGAGTTATGTCCATTTTAATTCTGGAGCAGCATTCGGAGTGGGTTTCCATTAGAGACGTGCCCTCCCACCCCACTTTAGTAGGCACCTGCTTCACATTCATCAGTTTCAACATAACAGCAATCGGCTTGGGTTATTTGGAGATGTGCCCTCCCACCCCAGGCTATGTAGGCACCTGCTACTTCATCAGCAACCAACATCACGGTTGTAGGTCATCCACAAACCCACACTTCATCGAAGTCCATTTGCTAGGCTGTACACTGTTAGTATCACAGTTGGTCACAAGCATTACAGGGTATCTCTATCCTCGGATCTTCATTCTTCATGGTTATGGGTCATCCACAAACCCACAGTTCATCGAAGTCCATTTCCTAGGCCACACACTGTCAAAATCACAGTTGGTCACAAGCATTACAGGGTAACTCTATCCTCGGATCTTCATTTATCAGGGTTTTGGGTTAACCACATAAAACCCCTATCTTCAGTGGATCTTCATATTCAACAAAGGCTTTGCAGGAGGGAACTTTACGCAATGGGGACCATTGCTTCTTAAGGAGGGAGGAATGATCCGAATGGAAAATGGCATCAACCCATGGTACTCATCCACCCATATTATTCATCGACCCATGGAATTTACCCATGGTATTGTAAATGGCATCCGCCCGTGGTACTGTAAAATCCACCCATGGTATTCATTCACCCATGGAATTTACCCATGGTATTGTAAATGGCATCTTCCCGTGGTATTGTAAAATCCACCCATGGTATTCATTCACCCATGGAATTGACCCGTGGTATTGTAACTGAAAAATACTATAAGTAACAAGTCACATTTTGTAAAAGGACAGATTGTCCGCCACAATGTAGCCTTTACAGTTATTATCGGTTTTAATAAAAAAGTTTCTTTGTGGTTTTGTTTATTGGGCATTCTCTTATTTTTCTTATGGCAATTCAAGTTTTCAGATCTTGGGGATCTCTCTACCCCAAGATCCATTTCAATCTTTCAGATCTTGGAGGTCTCTACTCCAAGATCCATTTCAATCTTTCAGATCTTGGAGGTCTCTACTCCAAGATCCATTTCAATCTTTTAGATCTTGGGGCCTTTCCGCTAAGATCCATTTCAAGTTTTCAGATCTTGGGGGTCTCTCCTCCCAAGATCCATTTCAATCTTTTAGATCTTGGGGGCCTCCTCCTAAGATCCGTCCTTTTACAAAATGTGACTTGTTACTTATAGTATTTTTCAGTTACAATACCACGGGTCAATTCCATGGGTGAATGAATACCATGGGTGGATTTTACAATACCATGGGAAGATGCCATTTACAATACCATGGGTAAATTCCATGGGTGAATGAATACCATGGGTGGATTTTAGAGTACCACGGGCGGATGCCATTTACAATACCATGGGTAAATTCCATGGGTCGATGAATAATATGGGTGGATGAGTACCATGGGTTGATGCCATTTTCCATTCGGATCACCAGATGTTGGTCACTTCAGGATTTTTGGGTCATCGGTATATTGTCATATGACCAAAGATGCATGGAAGAAGCTTGAGCCTACAACAAAGTTGGGGATATTTGTGAGGTACACTGATACACCTCACAACTATCAGGTGTACTTGCCTGACCAGCAGGATGACCGTGGTTCGTAGGGATGTCAGATTCGATGAGGAGAAAGCCATGCAAGTTTCCCTTGAGAGGGAGCTTACGCTACATGTGGATGAGGAACTTTTAGCTCCTAAGGTTGAGGAGACTCAGATCAATGTGGAGCAGGCACATGCAGAGGATCTGGAAGTGGAGTCCTCCACTTAGGCAGAGTCTTCTAGAGAGGGAAGAAAGCACACCAGAGAGGTTGAGATATTATTGGATGATGCATGGGAGAATGTGGGAGCATCCATTTCTCAAAGTAGGCAGAGTAGGTCATCTGGGAGGTACACTGGATACATGGATCTTATGGGCGAATATGTTGTGATAGAGCCATCTTCCTTTAAGGAAGCATTGTGGCAACCAGTTTGGGTTGATGTCATGGTGGAGGAGTATGACTCCATATTTCGTAACAGTGTTTGGATGTGGTCCCGAGACCGGAGGACAAGCCAGTGGTGAGCTCCCGTTGGATTTACAAGTTAAAGAAAGCTGTAGATGGTAGTGTGGAGAAGCATAGGGCTAGATTTGTAGCTAGTGGATTTTCACAGGTAGAGGGGATTGACGATGATGAGACCTTTGCTCCTATTGCAAGGTACTCGTCAATGAGATCAATATTGGCACTATCAGCACAGATGGGTTGGAAGATACATCAGATAGATGTGAAGGCAACCTTAATGGCGTGATTGAGGAAGAGGTGTACATAGAGAAACCTGAAGGTTTTGAGACCTTTGACCATGAATCGCATGTGTGACGGATCAAGAGAGCATTGTATGGGATAAAGCAAGCACCCCGTTCTTGGTACTCAAGTATAGATAACTACTTCACTTGGTTTGGCTTCTCGAAGAGTGTAGTAGATGCGAACCTGTACCACAGAGTGGTGGAAGTTAAGTTGTTGATCATTGTACTTTATGTTGATGACCTCATACTAATAGGTGATGATCAGTTGATCAAGTCCTGCAAGGAGTAACTTGCAAGAGAGTTTGAGATGAAAGACATGGGGCTCATGCATTACTTTCTTGGCATGGAGGTATGGCAGGGAGATGGAAGTTGTTTGTGTCTTAGGGAAAGTATGCCAATGAGATACTCAGGAGATTCCACATTGAGAGAAACAAACCCATGGAGACTCCTCTAGAAGGTAACTAGAGGAAGGAGGATGCTACTTTAGGGGAAACAGTGGAAGCTATTGTTTATAGGTAGCTTGTGGGTTCACTCATTTACTTAGTGAACACATGATCAGATATATATTATGCAGTTAACCAGCTTAGTCAAGCGATGGTTAGGCCTACCAATCTGTATTGGAAGGTGAGAAAGCATGTGTTGAGATACCTCAATGGCACTTTTCAGTATGGATTATGGTACAGACGGATAGAGGGAGTGAAGCATCAAGGCTTAATTGATGCAGATTGGGAAGGGATTCCATTGACCGCAAAAGAACATCAAGAGGGATCTTCAGTATTGGGTCAAAGACAATTTATTGGTATAACAGGAAACAGAGATCGATTGCACTCAGTTTGACAGAGGTAGAGTACATGGTTGTGAGTCAGGAATCATGTGAGGCCATCTAGATGAAGAAGATCCTCGTTGGGTTTTTTGGTCATTAGATGGATCCAACTGTGATTTACTTTGATAATAAAAGTTGTATCAAACTCTCTGAAAATCCAGTTTTTCATGATCGGTCCAAGCATATTGGTATCTAATATCATCATCTCAGAGATTGTGTATTGAGGCAGATTATGTTGTTAGAGTACATTCCCACGGAAGAGAAAGATTATGACATTTTGACAAAGGCATTGTCAAGATGTAAATTCGAGTTTCACAGAGATAGGGTCGAGGTAGCTGATAATCCCTTTCTTGTTGAGAGGGGGTGTTGAGAAACGGAAACAAGAAATTCCAGTTTAATTTTTTGTTGAATTAAACTGAGAATTAAAATCGAATTCTATTCTCATAGAAACTTGTAAATAGTTAATTAAGTTTAATTAACTTAATTAGCTCAGGAATTTCGAGTTGGAAGTCTTTCTGTAGTCATGTATATGTTCTCACTAAGTTTTAGGGGTCCAATCTGAGTTTAAATTGAGTTGGAAATTAGATCACTCAATTTACTGAGTTAAAGTTCAGTTAAATTAGTTCTAAATTGTTTTTGGAACTAATAGAGGAATAATAGTCAGTTGGTTCACTAGTGCATGCACTCGTGCTACTCCAATTAATTGAAGATTCCATCATGAGAAACTCATGCATGTCAGTTCAAAGAAAGATCCAGTTGAGACTAGAGTGCAGGGACAATGTACTATTAGTGGTATTATTTACTAAAGTGTAAATATCATGCATGCATCATAGATTGATCCTATGTTTGGATTGCACAGTTTTGGAAGCATGAATTCCCTTTAAATATGGGCTATTTATCCTAGGAATTATGTAAGAGATTAGAGGCTTGGAGAGTTGCAGAATTGGCTAAGTGTTGGCCAAGAGCTTGCTTGTGAGCTGAGAGACTTGAGCATACTTGTGCAAAATTGTTCTAGTGAGAACAAGCTTTGTATCTTTTTTCATATTTCTAATATATGCAATACAGATAATGGGGTTTTGAGCAGTGGCTTTCCCTAGATACATCTTGTGTTGTGTGCCATTGATTTATCTTCTTCTTGTTCATATTTTTTTCATCGATCTATTGGCTTCTGTTGGTTGAATGTAGAAGTAGATTATTGTCTTGTGCTTTAGTACATTGCATGAGCTTGTGAATCTAAAGGATTTTCTACACTTGAAACAATTAATGAAGCAACTTCCCCAGTCTTGACACCGGGCCTGAAGACATAGCCCATACTGGGTGAACTCCGTTATCAAGTTGTGTGTGTTCTTTGATTTGATGGTTGTTGTTATGTTTCCTCTTCTTTAAAGTATGCACATGTGGTTTTTCATACTCTTGCACATGTAATTCTGCTAAGAGCACAAAAGTAAAAGATCTTGGTTAATTTTGGTAGTTGAGATATTCTAGATCAAGTTTGGTATCAGAGCCTAATTTTGGTTTTAATATAGTTTTCAAACTATATAATATATGGAAATCATATGTCCATATTGTAACAACTCCCAAAACCATGAAAATAAGAAAACAATTGAGGTTGCACCATTGCAAGGCCACTTGGGCCTAATTTGAGGTGCCATGTGATACCATCTGATTGGGGCATGTGGCAGACTCTCATTGGTCCACATCATTTTCCACCTACTTGCCATGTGTCGACGTGTGGCGTTGTCATGCCACCTGCTTGTGGTTCCACCTGGTTTGCTGACTGGGTTGCCACATCATCTTTTTGGGTCCCACTAAGAGTGACGAATTTTCTTCCATGTGTCATTTGTAAGCCCTGCCATGTGGAAGAATGGTGACTTTGACTTTGAATTTTGCTTAGTTTGGCCAAAACTTTGACTGGCCATAACTTTTTCATACGAACTCGGATTGAGGTTTCGTTTGTGCCATTAGAAATCTTGCGACGAGATCTTTGCTCTGATACTAGTTTCATTGCAATCCAAGAACTTTGATTTTTGAGCTTTTCTAAAGCCACCTTTGATCTCAGAGCCACCTAGATCACAATGAAGTAGTGGAATGGTTAGATATTAACACATCCCCCACCAATGAATGTAACATTGAAGGGTTGCTAGACATGGCCTTCCCAACTTTATTTCCCATTGGTGATGTTGATTGGTTGCATCCACATATTTGCAATGTTGAAATGCACGAATATGGTTTGCATCTACTTAGGTATTGTGATCAAAGATTTGGAATCCATCCTCAGTTTCAATATTCCTTGTTGAATATAGTTATGCATCATCGTATCGAGGGAACAACTTCTTTCTTCTTCAAAAAGAATATCCATGAGACTGCACTTACAACTAAGGGTTGTGTCAACAGCTTGAGGATCTACCTGACAATAAATTGGCTAGGAAATTAATGTGGTTTTGTTGTTGTCTTAGGGGTACAAGGGCATACTAGAAAAAGTGTCATTCTGAATTGACCGACATGATCACGTAATTGGGATTCCCAACTCTGTTTCTTATGTTGAGTGTGGATGACACTAAGTGGCCTGACTTGCATTGTCTTATGTCGTCAATGACATGCTGCCATCCATAAAATTAAAATGTGAAATTTTTTAGAATGTTATTCAGTACCCACATATAGTTTCTATGTACATGCATCAAAGATTTAATATATTTCTTAAAATTGGTTCTTGAGAAGTATCCTGGAGCTAAAGATTTCTACTATAGGTTCATGGTTGTTTATTTTGATGTAATATCTATGGGTTTCAAATGATGCATTTGTTATTTTGGCTGGTTTTTATATGCTAACTAGAAGTCTTTTTTTTGGAAGGAATGATTGGAAACATAGGGGCTCAATGCATATCCACGGTTTCCTGTGGCTACCAAGAGTTCTGAATATGGAAACACTAGATTACACCAACCCTTTAGATGTTGATGAAGCCAAGTCCTACTTTGAAAAATATATAACAACATGGAATCCATGCGACATACACCATTGTAATGTCATGGTTCCTCAATATGTTAATGATGACCCGTTCCTTATGAAAACCTCACAGGTTTTTTCATGCAATCCTAATGAAGATTATGAGCGTTTGGTTAACAGAGTGAAAACACACACAAAATGTAGTGTTGATTCCTATTTAAGGAAAAAGGGGTCTATCATTTCATGCCTTTATGATGCTCCATGGGAGGTGCATGCTAAGTTTGCAATTTATATAGATGAAAAAGTAAGAAATAAATATGAAGCAACATGGAACGATGACCATTTAAATGTGCACAATGTCAATCTTTTGACTATGTGGTGAGAAAATGTTGATTTTCAAGAAGTTTTTTCTCAACATGTAGTATTGAAATATATTTCAAAATATGATTTGAAGGAAGAAAGAAGATCTAAAATTTATCATGAAATGTTGCCAAGGTTTGCAAGTGCAGGTGTATTTGACGGTCCTGCATTGTTTGCATATAGAAGGTTTCTTTCATAAACGCTTGTTGAGCGTGACATTGGTGCACAAGAGACATGCGATATGTTGGTAAAGCTACCTCTTGTTGTGCGCATTCGTAAATTTTTTGTTTTGAACATTGGCAAGAAAGTGTTCCAAATACTGTTAGTGCAATCTAATGAAATTTCATGTGAGAACAATTTTGTCCAGCTATATCAAAACACCTCCATTTTCTAGAGCATTTGTGTTTGATAGAAACAACAAGATCATGGAGTTATGATGGAAATCAAAGGAAGGAGCCATGGAGAGTACGTAATGTGCATGTTATTTTTCATGTATGGTCGAGGTTCTATGCTATTCCGAACAATGATTCAGAAGAATTTTAAACATTTTGCTGGAGCAAGTTGCTATTGTAAAGTCGTTTCATGACATTTCTTTAGATATAGGAATTTCAAGCAAAATTATCATTGATAAGGGAAACACAGTTTAGAGGCATGTAGCCACCACATCTCTTCTCAGAGATAAGCTACCATCGCCCGAGCTAGTTTATTTCCATTCTATTTGTAAGCATATTTCAGTATTATGATATTAATGAAATGAAGAGTTATTTTTGCTACAATTTTGTATTTATGGTTATATATGTAATTTGTTGCATTCCTAGTTAAGTTTGGTTCAATGGTATCAGAGCAGTCTGCTCTTTCTTTGTTTTTCTTTGCATGTCCCAAATGAGGATAAGATATAAGGAGTTAGGGCTTGATCTAGTTGAACCTTTGCAAGACCAACCTTGTAAACCCTGCCAACCTCCCATGGTGGAAGAAAAGAAATACGAGGGCGCAGGAGATCCTTTCAAACTATTGCTCGAGGAAGCCCTTGAGTGACAGAGGAATGTGGTGATGGATAACTTTGGTACCAGATCCTTCGAAGACTACCCACAGGTGACACATCTTCATCTGGTAACCACTCTGGAGGAGCCACTCCTTTTAAGGTACAAGTTAACTTCAATATTCCCATATTTGAAGGCCAAATAGACGCAGACGTCATAGATAAATGGTTGAATTTTTTGGAAGGATATTTTTCAGTTCATGAATTTTCCAATTGGAAAAATATTACTTTTTCACTTCTCAAATCCACCCCACACATCAAGGACAAGTGGGAAACCTACTATGAACAAAAGGATGAGAGGGAATACTCATTTTTTTCAGTCACACCCACTTTAGATTATTTCCAAAACACCATCAAGGAACAATATTACCCCTGTCAGGAGCTATGAAGATAAATAAATAAATTGGACCACGCTATGAGAAGGAAGGGACCAAGATGTGCCGGAGTTCACAAATATTTTCCATACCCTTCGCACTAAGTTGGGTATCAAGGATCCTGAGCGACGTTTGGTACTCAAGTACCGTGGATGTCTACACAAGTACATACAAGATGAGATGGAGTTCCTAGACGTCTCCTCGCTCAGCACATCATACTGATACACTGTCAAGATTGAGAAAATTTTTAAATAGAAGAAGCGATCAAAGGCCAAAGCGAAGGGAGGCGGCCCAGGACAACCCGTTGAAGCAGCAAGAAAATAACAACACCACGAAGACAAAGAAGGGCACGAAAAAATGGTGTGAGTTCCATAAGAGCTCCACTCGCAACACAAGTGAGTGTCAAGTCAAGCAGTCACCGGTGGCCGAGCTGAATGCTTCTGAATCAGACACATGTTCCAACTCTGAGTCAGAACCTGACAAGGGAATGAAAAATGGAAGCATATCATTGACATGAAGCCCAATGCCACCGTGGCCAACACCAAAATCCAAAACAATGAGCCTGAAGATCTAGAGGAGGGGGAATGCCTCTTCCACCCATAGATGTGGGTGAAGGGTTTTCCGCTGCAATTCATTGTCGACAGCGGGAGCCAAAAGAACCTCATTTCAGCAGAGGTCGTGAAGCGGTTGGGCCTACCGATGACAACACATCTGCAACCGTACACCATTGGGTGGCTTCACCAAGGACGAGATCTCTGCGTCAGCCAGCAGTGTCGCCTTCCCTACAACATCAAGCCCTTCATGGATGAGGTATTGTGTGATGTTGCTCCTCTTGAAGTTTGTGATGTATTATTAGGACAACCATACTTGTGGAAGCAACATGTTGTATATGATTCTAGACCTCACTCTGTGATTATTACTTTGGGCAATAAGTTGTACAGGATACCGGAGGTAGCCCCACATACCACCATCTCTTTGATCACTACAAAGCAATGCAGTAAGATCATTTCCTAGACCAGAAAATTTGTTTTCCTTATGATTCACCCTCAGGGCAAGAATAAGGTTGTGGCCATTGCTTCTAGACAAGGCTTCTCTGCACAATAGTAATAAATGAACAAGGTCATGGAGGAGTATAGGTACATTTTCGCCTCACCTACAGGGGTACCTATGCATAGTCAGGTCAAGCACTCCATCGATCTGACCTCGGGCGTGCTACTACCCAATGGGCCGATCTATTGGCTCTTTGTTATGGAGAATGATGGGATCAAGAGGTAGATCCAGGAGTTGTTGTAGAAATGGCACATCAGGATAAGCTCATCACCCAGTGGGAGCCCTATTGTATTGGTACAGAAGAAGGACGGGTCCTGGAGACTCTGTATTGACTATTGGACATCAAACAAGATCATTGTCTCGAAGAGGTATGCAACCCCATGGATTGATGACCTTCTAGACCAGCTCAAGGGGGGAATGGAGGTATGTCAGGGAGATGGAAGTTGTTTGTGTCTTAGGGAAAGTATGCCAATGAGATACTCAGGAGATTCCACATTGAGAGAAACAAACCCATGGAGACTCCTCTAGAAGGTAACTAGAGGAAGGAGGATGCTACTTTAGGGGAAACAGTGGAAGCTATTGTTTATAGGTAGCTTGTGGGTTCACTCATTTACTTGGTGAACACATGATCAGATATATATTATGCAGTTAACCAGCTTAGTCAAGCGATGGTTAGGCCTACCAAGTTGTATTGGAAGGTGAGAAAGCATGTGTTGAGATACCTTAAGGGCACTTTTCAGTATGGATTATGGTATAGACGGATAGAGGGAGTGAAGCATCAAGGCTTAGTTGATGCAGATTGGGAAGGGATTCCATTGACCGCAAAAGAACATCAAGAGGGATCTTCAGTATTGGGTCAAAGACAATTTATTGGTATAACAGGAAACAGAGATCGGTTGCACTCAGTTTGACAGAGGTAGAGTACATGGTTGTGAGTCAGGAATCATGTGAGGCCATCTAGATGAAGAAGATCCTCGTTGGGTTTCTTGGTCATTAGATGGATCCAACTATGATTTACTTTGATAATCAAAGTTGTATCAAACTCTCTGAAAATCCAGTTTTTCATGATCGGTCCAAGCATATTGGTATCTGATATCATCACCTCAGAGATTGTGTATTGAGGCAGATTATGTTGTTAGAGTACATTCCCACGGAAGAGAAAGATGATGACATTTTGACAAAGGCATTGTCAAGATGTAAATTCGAGTTTCACAGGGATAGGGTCAAGGCAGCTGATAATCCCTTTCTTGTTGAGAGGGGGTGTTGAGAAATGGAAACAAGAAATTCCAGTTTAATTTTTCGTTGAATTAAACTGAGAATTAAAATCGAATTCTATTCTCATAGCAACTTGTAAATAGTTAATTAAGTTTAATTAACTTAATTAGCTCAGGAATTTCGAGTTGGAAGTCTTTCTGTAGATGTATATGTTCTCACTAAGTTTTAGGGGTCCAATCTGAGTTTAAATTGAGTTGGAAATTAGATCACTCAATTTACTGAGTTAAAGTTCAGTTAAATTAGTTCTAAATTGTTTTTGGAACTAATAGAGGAATAACAGTCAGTTGGTGCACTAGTGCATGCACTCGTGCTACTCCAATTAATTGAAGATTCCATCATGAGAAACTCATGCATGTCAGTTCAAAGAAAGATCCAGTTGAGACTAGAGTGCAGGGACAATGTACTATTAGTGGTATTATTTACTAAAGTGTAAATATCATGCATGCATCATAGATTGATCCTTTAAATATGGAAGCATGAATTCCATTTAAATATGGGCTATTTATCCTAGGAATTATGCAAGAGATTAGAGGCTTGGAGAGTTGCAGAATTGGCTAAGTGTTGGCCAAGAGCTTGCTTGTGAGTTGAGAGACTTGAGCATACTTGTGCAGAATTGTTCTAGTGAGAAAAAGCTTTGTATCTTTTTTCATATTTCTAATATATGTAATACAGATAATGGGGTTTTGAGCAGTGGCTTTCCCTAGATACATCTTGTGTTTTGTGCCATTGATTTATCTTCTTCTTGTTCATATTGTTTTCATCGATCTATTGGCTTCCGTTGGTTGAATGTAGAAGTAGATTATTGTCTTGTGCTTTAGTACATTGCATGAGCTTGTGAATCTAAAGGATTTTATACACTTGAAACAATTAATGAAGCAACCTCCCCAGTCTTGACACTGGGCCTGAAGACATAGCCCATACTGGGTGAACTTCGTTATCAAGTTGTGTGTGTTCTTTGATTTGATGGTTGTTGTTATGTTTCCTCTTCTTTAAAGTATGCACATGTGGTTTTTCATACTCTTGCACATGTAATTCTGCTAACAGCACAAAAGTAAAAGATCTTGGTTAATTTTGGTAGTTGAGATATTCTAGATCAAGTTTGGTATCAGAGCCTAATTTTGGTTTTAATATAGTTTTCAAACTATATAATATATGGAAATCATATGTCCATATTGTAACGACTCCCAAAACCATGAAAATAAGAAAACAATTGAGGTTGCACCATTGCAAGGCCACTTGGGCCTAATTTGAGGTGCCATGTGACACCATCTGATTGGGCCATGTGGCAGACTCTCATTGGTCCACATCATTTTCCACCTACTTGCCATGTGTCAACGTGTGGCGTTGTCATGCCACCTGCTTGTGGTTCCACCTGGTTTGCTGACTGGGTTGCCACATCATCTTTTTGGGTCCCACTAAGAGTGATGAATTTGCTTCCATGTGTCATTTGTAAGCCCTGCCATGTGGAAGAATGGTGACTTTGACTTTGAATTTTGCTTAGTTTAGCCAAAACTTTGACTGGCCATAACTTTTTCATACGAACTCGGATTGAGGTTTCGTTTGTGCCATTAGAAATCTTGCGATGAGATCTTTGATCTGGTACTAGTTTCATTGCAATCCAAGAACTTTGATTTTTGAGCTTTTCTAAAGCCACCTTTGATCTTAGAGCCACCTAGATCACAATGAAGTAGTGGAATGGTCAGATATTAAAACATCCCCCAACAATGAATGTAACATTGAAGGGTTGCTAGACATGGCCTTACCAACTTTATTTCTCATCGTTGATGTTGATTGGTTGCATCCACATATTTGCAATGTTGAAATGCACGAATATGGTTTGCACCTACTTGGATATTGTGATCAAAGATTTGGAATCCATCCTCAGTTTCAATATTGCTTGTTGAATATTGTTATGCATCATCGTATCAAGGGAACAACTTCTTTCTTCTTCAAAAAGAATATCCATGAGACTGCACTTACAACTAAGGGTTGTGTCAACAGCTCGAGGATCTACCTGACAATAAATTGGCTAGGATATTAATGTGTTTTTGTTGTTGTCTTAGGGGTACAAGGGCATATTAGAAAAAGTGTCATTCTGAATTGACCGACATGATCACGTAATTGGGATTCCCAACTCTTTTTTTTACGTTGAGTGTGGCTGATACTAAGTGGCCTGACTTGCATTGTCTTATGTCGTCAATGACATGCTGCCATCCACAAAATGAAAATGTGAAATTTTTTAGAATGCTATTCAGTACCCACATATAGTTTCTATGTACATGCACCAAAGATTTAATATATTTCGTGAATTGGTTCTTGAGAAGTATCTTGGAGCTAAAGACTTCTAGTATAGGTTCATGGTTGTTTATTTTGATGTATTGTCTATGGGTTTGGAATGATGCATTTGTTATTTTGGCTGGTTTTTATATGCTAACTAGAAGTCTTTTTTTTGGAAGGAATGATTGGAAGCATAGGGGATCAGTGCATATCCACGGTTTCCTGTGGCTACCAAGAGTTCCGAATATGGAAACACTAGATTGGACCAACCCTTTAGATGTTGATGAAGCCAAGTCCTACTTTGAAAAATATGTAACAACATGGAATCCATGCAACATACACCATTGTAATGTCATGGTTCCTCAAAGTGTTAATGATGACCCATTCCTTTTGAAAACCTCACAAATTTTTTCATGCAATCCTAATGAAGATTATGAGCATTTGGTCAACAGAGTGAAAAGACACACAAAATGTAGTGTTGATTCCTATTTACGGAAAAAGGGGTCTATCATTTCATGCCATTATGATGCTCCATGGGAGGTGCATGCTAAGTCTGCAATGTACATAGATGAAAAAGGGAGAAATAAATATGAAGCAACATGGAACGATGACCATTTAAATGTTCACAATGTGGATCTTTTGACTATGTGGTGAGAAAATGTTGATTTTCAAGAAGTTTTTTCTCAACATGTAGTATTGAAATATATTGCAAAATATGCTTTGAAGGAAGAAAGAAGATCTAAAATTTATCATGAAATGTTGACAAGGGTTGCAAGTGCAGGTGGATTTGACGCTCCTGCATTGTTTGCATATAGAAGGTTTCTTGCATAAACGCTTGTTGAGCGTGACATTGGTGCACAAGAAACATGCCATATGTTGGTAAAGCTGCCTCTTGTTCTGCGCATTCGTAAATTTGTTGTTTTGAACATTGGCAAGAAAGTGTTCCAAATACTGTTAGTGCAATCTAATGAAATTTCATGTGAGAACAATTTTGTCCAGCTATATCAAAACACCCCCATTTTCTAGAGCATTTGTGTTTGATAGAAACAACAAGATCATGGAGTTATGATGGAAATCAAAGGAAGGAGCCATGGAGAGTACGTAATGTGCATGTTATTTTTCATGTGTGGTCGAGGTTCTATGCTATTCCGAACAAGGATTCAAAAGAATTTTAAACATTTTGCTGGAGCAAGTTGCTATTGTAAAGTCGTTTCATGACATTTCTTTAGATATAGGAATTTCAAGCAAAATTATCATTGATAAGGGAAACACAGTTTAGAGGCATGTAGCCACCACATCTCTTCTCAGAGATAAGCTACCATCGCCTGAGCTAGTTTATTTCCATTCTGTTTGTAAGCATATTTCAGTATTATGATATTAATGAAATGAAGAGTTATTTTTGCTACAATTTTATATTTATGGTTATATATGTAATTTGTTGCATTCCTAGTTAAGTTTGGTTCAATGGTATCAAAGCAGTCTGCTCTTTCTTTGTTTTTCTTTGCATGTCCCCAATGAGGATAAGGTATAAGGAGTTAGGGCTTGATCTAGTTGAACCTTTGCAAGACCAACCTTGTAAACCCTGCCAACCTCCCATGGTGGAAGAAAAGAAATACGAGGGCACAGGAGATCCTTTCAAACTATTGCTCGAGGAAGCCCTTGAGTGACAGATGAACGTGGTGATGGATAACTTTGGTACCAGATCCTTCGAAGACTACCCAAAGGTGACACATCTTCATCCAGTAACCACTCTGGAGGAGTCACTCCTTTTAAGGTACAAGTTAACTTCAATATTCCCATATTTGAGGGCCAAATAGACGCAGACGTCATAGATAAATGGTTGAATTTGTTGGAAGGATATTTTTCAGTTCATGAATTTTCCAATTGGAAAAATATTACTTTTGCACTTCTCAAATCCACCCCACACATCAAGGACAAGTGGGAAACCTACTATGAACAAAAGGATGAGAGGGAATACTTATTTTTTTCAGTCACACCCACTTTGGATTATTTCCAAAACACCATCAAGGAACAATATTACCCCTGTCAGGAGCTATGAAGATAAATAAATAAATTGGACCACGCTATGACAAGAAAGGGACCAAGATGTACCGGAGTTCACAAATATTTTCCATACCCTTCACACTAAGTTGGGTATCAAGGATCCTGAGTGACGTTTGGTACTCAAGTACCATGGATGTCTACACAAGTACATACAAGACGAGATGGAGTTCCTAGACGTCTCCTCGCTCAGCACATCATACTGATTCACTGTCAAGATTGAGAAAATTTTTAAATAGAAGAAGCGATCAAAGGCCAAAGCCAAGGGAGGCAGCCTAGGACAACCCGTTGAAGCAGCAAGAAAATAACAACACCATGAAGACAAAGAAGGACACGGAAAAATGGTGTGAGTTCCATAAGAGCTCCACTCATAACACAAGTGAGTGTCAAGTCAAGCAGTCACTAGTGGCCGAGCTGAATGCTTCTGAATCAGACACATGTTCCAACTCTGAGTCAAAACTTGACAAGGGAATGAAAAAGGGAAGCATATCATTGACATGAAGCCCAGTGCCACCGTGGCCAACACAAAAATCCAAAACAATGAGCCTGAAGATCTAGAGGAGGGGGAATGCCTCTTCCACCCACAAATGTGGGTGAAGGGTTTTCCGCTGCAATTCATTGTCGACAGGGGGAGCCAAAAGAACCTCATTTCAGCAGAGGTCATGAAGCGGTTGGTTCTACCGATGACAACACAGCTGCAACCGTACACCATCAGATGGCTTCACCAAGGACGAGATCTCTGCGTCAGCCAACAGTGTTGCCTTCCCTACATCATCAAGCCCTTCATGGATGAGGTATTGTGTGATGTTGCTCCTCTTGAAGTTTGTGATGTATTATTAGGACAACCATACTTGTGGAAGCAACATGTTGTATATGATTCTAGACCTCACTCTGTGATTATTACTTTGGGCATTAAGTTGTACAGGATACTGGAGGTAGCCCCACATACAACCGTCTCTTTGATCACTGCAAAGCAATGCAGTAAGATCATTCCCTAGACTAGAAACTTTGTTTTCCTTATGATTCACCCTCAGGGCAAGAAGAAGGTTGTGGCCATTGTTTCTAGACAGGGCTCCTCTTCACAATAGTAATAAATGAACAAGGTCATGGAGGAGTATAGGTACATTTTCGCCTCACCTACAGGGGTACCTATGCATAGTCAGGTCAAGCATTCCATCGATCTGACCTTGGGCGTGCTACTACCCAATGGGCCGATCTATTGGCTCTTTGTTATGGAGAATGATGGGATCAAGAGGTAGATTCAAGAGTTGTTGTAGAAATGGCACATTAGGCTAAGCTCATCACCCAGTGGGAGCCCTATTGTATTGGTACAGAAGAAGGACGGGTCCTGGAGACTCTGTATTGACTATTGGACATCAAACAAGATCATTGTCTCGAAGAGGTATGCAACCCCATGGATTGATGACCTTCTAGACCAGCTCAAGGGGGGAAATATTTTAGCGAGATTGACTTGAAGTCTAGTTATCACCAGGTTCCTACTGAACCCTCAGATGTGTGGAAGACTGCCTTCAAATCCAAGGAGGGCCTTTTCAAATGGTTTCTCATGCCTTTTAGGTTGATGAATGCTCCCACAACCTTCATGAGATTGATAGAAAACATCTTGTGACCCTTCACCAATGAATTCATGGTGGTGTATTTATATGACATCTTGATCTTTAGCTAGAGTTGGGAAGAGCACCTCCACCATATTCAACAGGTCCTTCAAACCCTACGACAACACAAGTTGTGTGCCTATTTGGAGAAATGCACTTTTGGCATGACCCAGATTCAATATTTGGGGTACATCATTGATGAGAAAGGTGTGCATGTAGACTTAGGCAAGATAAAAGTCATTCGGGATTGACCATCCCCAACCACTCTAACAGAGCTTCGCATCTTTTTGGGTCTTTCCAATTTCTACCGTAGGTTTGTGTTGTGGTTCTCTCATATCACGTAGCCTTTAAGTCAAGTCACCAAGGGCAGAGAAAAAGAAAAGTTTTTTTGGTTTGAAACCCAATAGAAGGCGTTTGCTAAGTTTAAATATCAACTCTTCTCTGCACCACTTCTCACATTACCAGACTTACAACAACCATTTAAGATTGAGATAGATGCCTTCAACTATGCTATTGGTGTAGTTCTTACTTAGCGGGGGCATCGAGTGGCTTATCACATTGAGACACTTTTAGACACAGTTCGAAAGCATCCCACTTACAAAAAACAAATGTATCTCATTGTGCAGGCCCCTCATCAATGGAAGCATTACATTATGGGGAAGGAAAAAATCATCCACACATACCACCAACCCCTACAGTTCATACAAACACAAGGGAAGTTGCAGAACGAGCACCATTAGAAATGGTCCACATACCTACAACAATTCCATTTGAACATTAAGTACAAGAAGGGAACCAATAATGTTGCAGATTTCCTCAACTAACCACCAATCATGGCGGTGATCATTATGTTCGACTCGTGTGGGCATGAGTCTTTGGGGTGGCCTCATATTTACGAGAGCGATCCATAATTCAACAACACATACAAGACACTCCTGGAAGGTAAGCAAGTTCCATATTTTCACCTCCAGGATGCACTGTTATGCCACATGGGACACATATATGTTCCTTCAATCAAGTGTGCCAAGATGATTTGGGAGGCACACTATAGTCAGGTCACTCGACATTTTGAAGTAGAGAAAACAACAAAAGTATTGTAGAAGTATTTTTATTGGCCGAACCTTCATTGGGATTTTGGGAGGTACATTAAATCCCGCATTTCTTGTGCCATTTCCAAACCAACCATCAAGAAGGAAGGCCTATATAATCCTTTCCCTACTCCTAATCGACCTTGGGAATCCATCTCCATGGATTACATGTTAGGCCTTCCTTCTATTAAGCACGGAAACGACTACATTTTCATGGTCATCGACAGATTCTCTAAGATGACCATTATGGTAGCCTGCAAGAAGATTATCATAGCATAGGCCACTGCTAAGATCTTCTTTGAGTGAGTGTGGGTACACTTTGGAATCCCACAGTCCATTGTCTATGATACGGACAACAGTTTCCTAAGTGAATTTTGGTCAATTCTTTGGTCAATGTTGGATACCAAACTCACTAATTCCATGACTTTCCATCCCAAAAATGATGGCCAAACAAAAGTCATCAATAGTATGATCATACACGTATTATGCATCTACAACTCGAAGAATACATGCACATGGGATGAAATCCTCCCCTATGTCCAACACAACTACAACAGATCTCTCCACAGCTCAACGGGCCACAACTCCTTTCAGGTAAGGCTGGGATTTCAACCATTATGTCCCAATTATGTGGCCATACCATTTACAGCTACTCAGGCAAATTCGACTCATGTCCAGTCTGAAGTTGACAGGGCTAATAGCTTCATTGACTACCTTCAACACATCTACCAGTAGGTACATGATATATTGGATAGAGTCAATGCTAAGTACAAGCAGTGCCATGATCAACATCGAGTGTCATAGAAGTTCCAAGTGAGTGACAAAGTTTGGCTACATTTGCAGAAGGAGTGCCTCACTGGACCCCATTGCAAGCTTCGCCCACTACGATATGGGTCATACACCATCACTAAGGATGTAGGGGACCATTCCTTCGAGCTCAACCTTCCACCATTCCTTGGTCTCCACCAAGTGTTCAATGTAGACCACCTTCAGTCATACTTTCCACCGTTGTTGGACACATCTGACATTGTAGAACAACTCACACCAACAGAGCTAAAACCATACTACATAGAACAGGACAAAACTGATCAGATCATGGACACACAGATCAAGAACACTCACCAGTAGAAGATCTAATTGTATCGGGATGTCAAAGTTGGCCAACTCTTGCATCAAGGCAGGTGGTTCACCAGGGACCAAGTTCAACAAAAGTTTCCCCATCTAATGAAGGCACTCAACGCAATGGGGACCATTACTCCCAAGGGGAGAGGATTGATCCAGGTGGATATTGGTGGCCACCCTCCTATTCCACTTGGACCCCCAAAACTATCTCTTTCAGTATTTCAATTTCCTTAATTGTAGCATAGTTTACTATTTTCTGCAATTTTTCACATCCTGAACTTTCAGAGCCATTTTGAGGCCCTAAACGACGCTTTTAGGGAAAATGGAGAGCCTAGCAAATTTCCAAATGGGTTTTCCCATTTATTTCCAACCTACTCTTTGAAACATTTGAAACAAGGTATTATTATTGCCAAATGGAGATCGTATGCCAAAGTTACGACCCTAGGAAATTGGTGTACCAATTTACCTAAACAGGGCCCACAATTTTGGGGTTTCATTTCCTAGGGTTAGGTTTCTAGATGTTTAGGGTTTTCCATTGTTTCTCAATAATAAATAGGCCTTGGAGCTTCATTGTAACATAGTTCATAGGCATGTAGCCACCACATCCCTTCTTAGAGATAAGCTACCATCGCCCAAGCTAGTTTATTTCCATTATGTTTGTAAGAATATTTTAGTATTCTAACATTAATGAAATGAAGTGTTATTTCTACTACATTTATGTATTTATGGTTATATATGTAATTTGTTGCATTCCTATTAAAGTTCGGATCAATGGTATCAGAGCAGTCTGCTCTTTCTTTGTTTTTCTTTGCATGTCCCCAAAGTGGTCAGGGTATAAGGAGTTAGGGCTCCATCTAGTTAAACATTTGCAAGATAAGCCTCACAAACCCTGACGGCCTCCCATGGTGGAAGGAAAGAAAGATGAGGGGACAAGAGATCCTTTCAAAATATTGCTCAAGGAATCCCTCGAGTGACAGAGGAACACGATGATGGATAAATTTTCCCAGATCCTTCAACAACTACCCACAGGTGACACATCTTCATCCATCAGCCACTCTGGAGGCGCCACTCCTTTTAAGGTACAAGTTAACTTTGATATTCCCATATTTGAGGGACAAATAGATGCATACATCGTAGATAAATGGTTGGATATGTTGGAAGGATAAAGTGCTGAATGTGGAAGACTGAATGATCCAGATTTAAACAGGAACACAACAAATTATATAGATAACCGTAAATACAGATATACAATGGAAATAATAGTTCATTTCATTAATGTAAAATACTGAAATATGCTTACAAACAGAAATGGAAATAAACCAGCTAGGGCAATGGTAGCTTTATCTCTGAGAAGAGATGTGGTGGCTACATGCCTTTGAACTGTGTTACAATGAGGCTCGAAGGCCTATTTATTGTTGAGAAACAATGGAAAACCCTTCACATCCCAAACCTAACCCTAGAAGATGAAACGCTAAATTACGGGCCCCGTTTTGGGTAAGTTGGTACATCAACTTCCCGGGATCGTAACTTTGGCACCTGATCTTTGTTTGACGCGTACAATAGCTTGTTAGAAATATCTATCCGAGCACTACAACTTTGGGAAGAGCAACATCGGTCCATGGACCCATGTTTCTCTCAGATTCCCCAAAAAACGTTGTTTAGGGCCTCAAAATGGCTCCGGAAGTTTAGGACCCAAAAAACTGTTAAAAATAGTAAATTGTGCTACAAATAAGGAAACTGAAAATTTGACAGAGATAGTTGTGGGGGTCCAAGTGGGATAGGTGGGTGGCTAACAACATCCATCTGGATCATTCCTCCCCCCTTAGGAAGAAATGGTCCCCATTGCGTTGAGTTCCTCCATTTGCTGAGCTTGGTCCCTGGTGAGTTGTTCTACAATCTCTGATGTGTCCAGTAATGGTGGGAAGCATGGTCGAGGGCATTCCACATTGAACACTCAGTGCAAGCAAAGGAATGGAGGAATGTTGTGCTCCAAAGAATTGTTTCCCATAACCTTGGTAATGCGATAAGGGCCATGTCGGAGTGGTCTGAGCTTTTGATGGGCTCTTGTGAGGCGTTCTTTCTACAGATGCAACCAGACTTTGTCACTCACCTGAAACTTGTGTGGTATCCCTGTGTGTGAGGAGAAGTTGTTCCTATGTTTCATCATGACCATATCCCTTTGTTGTTGCTACTGCATGGAGGAACCCTTCGCAGGGGTCATGGATGTGGCTATGATCTTCCCCTTACTTTGGGAGCGAACTAGATAGAAAATGTATTTACTAGTCTAGGAGACGATCTTGCTGCATTTCTTAATAGAGATCAAAGAGGTGGCAGTAGGTGGGGCTACCTCTGGTATCCTGTATAATTAACTACCAAAAATAATAATAACAACGCGAGGCTTTGACTCATACACAACATATCACCTCCACAAGTATGGCTGACCAAATAGTACATCAAAAACATCCAGGGGTGCAACATCACACAATACCTCGTCTGTGAAGGGATTGATGCTGTAGGAAGGCGACACTACTAGCGAACTCAGAGATCTCGTCCTTGGTGAAGCCACTCGATACTGTATGGCTGTAGGTGTGTTGTAGTCGGTAGGCCCAACCACTTCACGACCTCTGCTGAAATGAGGTTCTTTTGGCTGCCACTGTCGACAATGAATTGCAGCAGCAAACCCTTCACCCACATCTGTGGGTGGAAAATACGCTCCCCCTCCTCTAGATCTTTAGGCTCATTCTTCTGGATCTTGGCGGTGGCAACAGTGATGCTGGGCTCTGCATCAATGATCTGCTTCCCTTTGCCATTCCCCTTGTCATGTTATGACTCAGGGGTGGAACATGCATCTAATTCTGAAGCCTTCAACTCGACCACCAGCGACTGCTTGGTCCAACACTCACTTGTGTTGTGAGTGGGGCTCTTGTGGAACTCACACCACTTTCTTGTGTCCTTCTTCGACTTCGTGGTGTTGTTATTTTCTTGTGGTTTCAACAGGTTGTCTTGGGTCACCCCACCTTGGCTTTGTCCTTTGGTCTTCGGATTCACAGATCCAAAGTCTCGCTTCTTCTGTTTGAACTTTTGCTCGATTTTGACAGCGTATCGGTATGCCGTGCCGAGTGAGGAGATGTTTAGGAACTCCATCTCTTCTTGGATGTATCTATGTAGGCAGCCGTGGTGTTTGAGTACTAGATGCAACTCAGAATCTTTGATACCAAACTATGTGCGAAGAGTATGAAAAATGTTTGTGAACTCCAGCACATCTTGGTCCCGTCCCTGCCGCAGTGTGGTCCAATTTATGTATTTATCCTCATAGCTTTTGACAGGGTAGTACTGCTCCATGATGGCATCCCGGAAGGAATTCCAAGTGGGTGTGACTAAGAACAGTGAGTTCGTACTTTCATCCTTCTACTCGCAGTAGGTTTCCCACTAGTCCTTGACGTGGGGGGCTACTTTGAGAAGAGTGAAATCAATCTTTTCCCAACTCGAAAATTCATGAATAGAAAAATAACCCTCTAGCAGATTTAACCATTTATCTACGACATCTGCATCTATCTGACCCTCGAATATGGGGATTTCAAAATTAACTTGTACCTTAAAGGGCGTGAGAAAACAAGAAGCATAATTAAACATGAATTTGCAGCAAGAACAGAGATAGAAGACAAAAAACATTGATTACGGAGTTCATCCCTGATGGACTACGTCTCCGGGTCCGCTTTCAAGATGGGCATCTGCTTTATTAGGATTGATCGAAAGAGCTATTTTACACAAAAAAAAACTAGACTAAATGTTCACGCAGGCACTTTTGGTCTCTGTCAACAGAAAGTTATCTCTCCTAGCTTTCCAACACCTTTCTCGGTTCCCAATTCCGTCTTCAGATGACCAAGATACACTAAAAAGAACAACTGCCTCTCTAGCTCAACATATGCATACAAGTCTCAAAATATCTCCAATGCCTTTCACCATGAAATAAAGGTTGAATTTATAGTGAATTAGGTTCATTCGAGGCCCCTCAGGCTAAGATAGGCATGTATGTGGTTGCTTTGAATGTTTAGTGTTACAGTCTTGTGATATTGTGACATTTAGAGTTTGGTTATATTAAAAACAGCTGAATCTGCAACAAAAACCGAAAATAAACCTTAGGATAAAACAATCCTGCTGGTGGTCAGGTAATGACGTGGAAAAGGTCCGCCTGCTGGCATATGACCATCACGGTCTAACCGTAGGCTGCTACCTTGCAGATCTACTTTGGCAGTTCTACAAACGGTTGTGGCTTCCACTTGGCAGTTTCGACGCGGTCAACATAACCTGTTCAAATGCGCTTGCTTCCATGGTTCTGACATGGTCCCTTGCTGCGGTTAAGGCTGCGGTAACATAACCTATTCTCATGTTCACTGTTAGGCCCCTATACTACTAGTGTAACCCCTTATTGTTATTAGTACAACCCACTTATTATATTGATGTACCCATGTAGTGCCCATATTGTTACTTTTTTGCCCCATAGAAGCCCACTATTGTTATTATTGTGCCCTTACATTATTATTGTTATGTCGGCTCTGATTATGTTATGACCCCTTATACTCCTATATATAGAAAGGAGGTCTTTTCATTTGTATCATCCAAGAATTGTTCATTTATGTAATGTGAAGGAGGTTTCCACCTCGAAGAGCCTGAATTCTAAGTCGTTGATCTATATTTTCTATCTTTTCTTGAGCTGGTTTCATAACATTTGGTATCAGAGCTTTGGGTTCTAGGGTTTCGCTGCTCCAAACAGGTCATCATGGCACTTTCACTATAACTTTTGTTCTGCGACGTTTCAGAAGTTGAAAAAAAAAACCATTTGAGAAGAAATCACCGTTGAACCTCTGGTCCAAATTTTAGAGCTTTTCGCACTATATTTGCGGAGATATGATCTGAGGAAGTTGGTCCTTTTGCAGACTCCTGAATTACATTCCAAACAGGTGACCTGGGGAAAATCATCATAACTTTCTCTCTGAGGCTCGGATTGAAATTCCGTAAGAAGGTATAGGAAGAGGACGGATTTTAGTTTCTTCTATGCATTTTTCAGATCCAAAGGTCGAAACAGTGACACGTGGCACTTCATACAAGTTCGCTCTTCTGGAAAGGTCTATAATCAGGTCATCTTGGGAGATTGTGCATAACTCTTTCTTGGAGAATCCAATTTGGATCAGATTGGTGGCATTGGAAAGAGGACAAAAAGGGATACTACAAATCGCAATTTCATAACTTAAAGATTTAAAAGTATAGATTTACAATCATTTCAATATCGAGCTCCTAAAATCAAGAAAAAGCAGGATGAGGAAGTTTGATGGCAAGGATCCGGTAAATTGGATACTTCAGATGGAGCAATATTCTGATATACATGGTGTAAAACTGTTACAAAAGGTATGTATTGCATCTTCATATTTAGAACCGGATCAATTTTTATGGTATGAAGGACTTTGTTCTCATAAACAACTTGCTACGTGGTCAATTTTCATGGAGGAAATGATAGCACATTATGAGGATACAAAGAGCAACACCTTCTTTAGAGCAACACCACAACAATTGGAAAGAGTAAAATGGCTTTGTGACATAGTGGAAAGCAAAATCATGGAAACCAGGAAGCATACCCCTCACAACTATAAAGATGGAAATGTTGTTTCTCCTAGCCTTCCACAACCTACAAGGGTTACACCACAACAATTGGAAGAAAAAAGAGAAAAAGGGCTTTGTTAAAATTGTGATAGCAAATGCACTAAAGGTCATAAGTGTGCTGAGAAGAAATTATTTTACATATAATATGAAGAGGAGGAAGAAAAGGATCAAGAAACATCAAAAGAAGAAGCTATACGACGAGACCCCACCCCAGAGAAAGAAGAAATGAATCATACCATATCTTGTAAAGCATTGGCAAGAATTACCACTTCTCAAACTCTCAAGATAGAAGGACATATTAAGAAGAAAAAGGTGCAAGTGAAAGATCACATCGAGAAAGAAGAAATGAATCCAACCATATCTTGTAATTCATTGGTCGAAATTACCACTCCTTAAACTATCAAGATAGAAGCACATATCAAGAAGAAAAATGTTCAAGAAGTGCAAGATCACATCGAGCATCAAGAAATGAATCCGACCATATATTGTAAAGGATTGGAAGAAATTATCACTCCTCAAACTCTAGAGATAGAAGGACATATCAAGAAGAAAAACGTTCAAGCAGTGAAAGATGACATCGAGCATCAACAACAAGTTCTCCAAATTTTAAAGGATAACGCCACTTTGGTGCAAAATCAAACGAAACAATAGGTAGATCAACATCGTAGTGAAAAATGTTTTGATGTAGGGGATTGGGTATTTTTACTGCTACATCTCAAGAAAACTATTTATGATAATGAAATGTTGGAAACACTACATGCACTTAAAAAATGGCGACCTTACCGAATGGGAAGACTCTTCAAGGATGAGGATGTGGAAGCATTGTTTTGTGCTATTTTTATTATCCAACGAGATTGGATAAATGAAGCAAGGGATGAATGGAAGAAGGACGAAGAAGTATGGCCACTTATTCAAAAGTTGCAAAAGATCCCAATTCAAACAATATTGCCAGAAATTGAAGAGGAAGGAAAAATCATATTGGAACCTGGAGCAGTCACAGAAACAAGAACCCGACAGCTACGAAATCGATCAATTTTAGAGTATCTCATCAAGTGGAAGAACTTACCTGTTGAAGATTCCACATGGGAGGACAAGAATTTTATATAGAAGCATCAAGAAATACTCAAGCGTTGAGGACAACGCTTTTTGAAGGAGAGGGGCATGTTAGGCCCCTATACTACTAGTGTAACCCCTTATTGTTATTAGTACAACCCACTTATTATATTGATGTACCCATGTAATGCCCATATTGTTACTATTGTGCCCCATAGAAGCCCACTATTGTTATTATTGTGCCCTTACATTATTATTGTTATGTCGGCTCTGATTATGTTATGACCCCTTAGACTCCTATATATAGAAAGGAGGTCTTTTCATTTGTATCATCCAAGAATTGTTCATTTATGTAATGTAAAGGAGGTTGCCCCCTCGAAGAGGCTGAATTCTATGTCATTGATCTATCTTTTCTATCTTTTCTTGAGCTGGTTTCATAACATTCACATGTACAAGAAAACCTTTGATGGTCATAACCTCTGCGCAGTTAGATTGTATAACTTTTGGTTTGCATATTTTAATATAAAGTTTGAATGTAGGTTTTGCATATGTTTTTATGCATGTTTTATAACATAGGTTTGAAAAATTTAAGTGCTAGGTCCACACTTAAGTTTAGTGGTAGGATTTAGGTCTTTAGCTTTAGTGCTTAGGTTATTACAATTTTCATAAAGACCTTGCCACTTTAGCTAGGTTTTTGTACCGTAGAGAAAACCCATTACAAACCACTTTGTCACATTATGACATTTAATCATCAAACACCATGATGACAATATGGACCATGAAGAATTGAAGAACACTAGTGAAGCTGAAGATGACCTAAACTCTCTTGATACACTAGACTGACAAGATCCTCCTGGATCAATCCTCTCGACTTGAAAGCTTTTGGACCACAAAAGTTTGATTTAAGCAGATATTAGGTGAGGGTACAATTCCCTCACTCTTCCGATCTCCATCCACCTTGCCTTGCTTGGATTCATGCCCTTGAGTCCCACTTGAAGATATTCAACATATCCATGCCTTGAAGATTGAATCTTCTTGTCCAAGATGGTATCTTCCTACAACTCATTCATATACTCAGGTGCCAAATCATCAATAGTATTAACCTGTGTATCTTCCTCGGGATCCACGATCATCGAAGGTTCGTACAAATTCATATTTTCTACATTTACAACTGAGTAAATACGCATGTAAGGAGGTAAATCTAATCGAAATGCATTATTTCCAATCTTCTCAACAATCTTGAAAGGGCCATACCTGATGGGTTTCAGTTTCTTACCTTCACCTTTCAACCTGTCTTTACTAATATACAACCATACCTAATCGTCGACCTGAAAATGATGATCGTCTCGATGCTTGTCATGGTGCATTTTGTACTTGGCCTGACTCTTCTCTAACTGCTCCTGCATCACTTCATGTATCTGTTGTATCTGCTGAATGAACTTAACTACTTTGTTTGCACCATCATGTTCACCCACTTTATGCTCTTCACTGAACATGAAATCCATCATTGACTTTGGTAGATACCGAAAACATGTTTCAAATGGAGATTGATTAGTTGAAGAATGTAAGGCTCGATTGTAAGCATGCTGCATAAAAGCTAAAGATTCATCCCACAACTTAGGATGTTTACTGCTGTAACCTCAGAGAATATGTATGACTTTCCTGTTTACCACTTCTGTCTATCCATCAGTTTGTGGATGAATAGTTGTGCTCTTCTTCAGCTTTGTGTCCATGAGTCCCCACAAAGTGGACCAAAAATCTCCTACAAAACGAGTGTCTCAATCAGAAATAATGGAAGTAGGTAACCCAAAATGAACCCATACCTGTTTGAAGAACATCTTTGCAGTTTTTTCAGCAGTCACTTGATTTTTTCATGGAACAAGAATGCACATCTTGTTGAATCTGTCAACCACAACATACATGTAATCATGCCCTCTCCTAGACATATGAAGTCCTCCAACAAAATCCATGGAAATTTTGTCCCATGGTCGCAAAGGAACTTGAAGTGGCATGTACAAACCGATCTTTTGATTGCTTGGCTTGCTGGTCGAGCACATACATCCTTTAATTTATTTAACAATTGTTTCATACATACGAGGCCAATAACAATAACTTTGAATTTGTGCCATTGTTTTGCTTCCCCCAAAATGTCTTGAAATGCAAGAAGAATGTGCTTCCCGAATAACATGCGCCCTTTCCGTCTGTGGTATACAAAACTTACCCAGATGATATAATAACCTGTCATGAATATGATAATTGACTTCTTCCACCTGAGCACCATGAGTTAGTGATTCATAAATATCTTTGAAATCAACATCTGTACTATTTTATTCTATATAAATTTCATGTTTTAAAAAACTATTCTGCAACACTACTGAAGCATTCAAAGATGGTCTACACAACATATCAGATACTTTGTTTGTGACACCTTTCTTGTACTTAATTGCTAAGTGAAATTACTGAAGAAATCCCATCCATCTATAATGACGAGATTGTTGCAACTTAGTTTGAGACTGAAGGTACTGAAGCGATTGATGATCTGTGTGAATCACTGTTTCCTTACCCATTAAATAATGTTTCCATTTCTTAACATTTTCAACCAAATCAAATATTTCTTTATCATATGTCGGATAATTCATTACTGCCTTATAAGAAGTTTCATAATGAAAACAAATTGGTTTCCCTTTTTGAAGACTGCACCCATTGCATAACCACTAGCATCTGTTTCAATTTCGAATTGTTGTTGAAGATTTGGTAAAGCTAAGATTGGTGCTGTGACAATTTTATGCTTAAGTGTGTCAAAATATTTTTGTTCTTTTCCTCCGCACTGAAAGGGAACTTTAGAACCTATTAAATCATGTAACAATGATGCAATCAAAGAAATTTGAGCAATAAATTTTCTCTAATACTGAATTGCACCTATAAAACTTCTAACTTCAGTCACATTTTGTGGTCTTGGCCACTTAACAATCACATTGATTTTAGCTGGGTCTATTTTCAAACTTCCACCTCCAACTATGTAACCAAGATAATTCAGTGAAGTTTTCCCAAACTCACATTTGGAAAGTTTAAGGTACAATTTTTCCTTGTGCAACGTTTCAAAAGCCTGCTTAACATGCCTAACATGCTCTTCCATACTGGAATTGAAAATCAGAATATCATCTAAGTAGATTATGACAAATTTATCAATGTATGGGTAGAATACATCATTCATAACCCGCATGAAAGTTGCTGGCGCATTACACAAACCAAAAGGCATTACTAACCATTCAAGTAGTCCCTGCCTAGTTTTGAATGCAGTTTTCTAGATGTCATTTTTTGCTATGCGAATTTGATGATACCCACTTTGCAAATCTAACTTAGTGAAATAAACAACATTTTTTAGTTGATCAAGTAAATCACCTATCCTAGGAAGAGGATACCTGTTTTTGATTGTGATATGGTTTAAGGCTCTAAAGTCGACACACATTATCCATGTCATGTCTTTCTTAAGAACCAAGATTATGGTGACCCATTTGGAGATCAACTGGGTCGAATAAAACCTTTTTCAATCAATTCCTGGATTTTTTTCTTTATTTCTTTGTTCTCTATAACTGACATGTGATACATTCTGATATTAGGAAGAGGGGCATCATACATCAATTGTATCTCATGTTGTATTTCTCACTTACGAGGAAGATGTTTTGGTTCTTTAAATAGATTTTGAAAAGAATCTACCACTTTAACCAATCTATATTTAAACTGAGATTCACAACCTGAAAAAGCATCATGTTGATTCTTATGTTGTTCTTTACAACCATGAGTACATATCTCTTGAACTTATTAATCACTTCATCTAATTAACTAAAACTAAATCCAAGTGTGATTTGAGTTTATGTGTCCTAACAATATATTCAATCCCATCTTTCTTAAGGTGATATTTATGCTCTTTCTTATGAAACACTGCATCAAGATCATAGAGATAAAGACTTCCTAGCACTTCATCAATGTAATTAGTTGTGATGGAAAATTTTAACCGACACTACTTTGTGACATTAATCTGAGTTTCTTTATTTGGCCAACCTAATGGGTATGGTATTGGATGATTCTGTGTCTCCAAACCCAATTTCTTAACTAAATATTCAGATATTAAATTTGCCTGTGATCCACTGTCAAATAATGTATCTATTTTTTTGTGCTTAGAAGTTATCCTTATATGAAATAATTCAACCCTTTTATCCTCATTCAGATGATTTATGTTTGAAGAAGATGCAGAAGTACTAGAACTTGAACCAGTGTCAGAAGTTTTACCTGTCGAAACCATTGTGGTTATTTTCCCTTCATCACCTGAGTTAGAGCCCAGATCTTGTTGGATTGCTGCATTAGCCTTCTTTTCACCTTTCTTCTTCTGGAACTTCTTTGGTCTGAGTTTTGGGTGAAGTTTCCAACATTTGGATTCATCATGTCTGATCCTCTGGCAATGAGTACAAGTAGGTCTTTCACTTTCCTTCTAAGCTGTCGCTGATCTCTTTCCCTTCAAATTTATTTTCCTCTTGTTGTCTTTGGAATCCTTGATTTCCAACTATCTAGATGGTTTTTGTGAAAACGTGAATGGTCTTCCACCTGATTCAATATGTATGGCTTGAACACACACTTCATCAAAGTCATCAGGATTAAACATCAATAATGTATGTTGTAGATATGAATGCAAACTGCCAATGTACTTTAATAAAGTTTCACACGTATCTAATGGAATCAAGCACCAAATCTTTCTTCCTGAACTCCTGAGTAAAATCCTGAACATTATACCCCTTACCTTGCCTTAAATGCTGCCAATCAATAACAACTTACTGCATGTATCCCAAAGGATAGAAAATTTTTCTGAGAGATTTTAAAAACTTAGACCATGAAGAGATGACTTACCTTTCCTCTTTACATCTATTTGAGTTTTACTTTCCCACCAGATTAAAGTTGTCCCCCCATTCTAAGTGTAGCTAATTGAATTTTTGCTTTTTCATCAGAATTGTTCTGAATATGACAATACACTTCTAACTTCTTAATCCAATTACCTAAATTTTCAGGATTCATTTCGCCATCATAAACAAGTAGCTCAAATTTTACATCAAGTTTCAAAAGAGATGATTTATTAGGATTCTTTTCTGTTTCAGAATCAAAACTAGAAGAAGAAGAAGAAGATGATAATGATGGAGATGATGGAGGAGAAGGAGGTTTATCAGCCTTGCCTTTTCCCTTGTCCTTCTTCGATGTCTTTGAAGAGAAGCTACATATCTCACCTTCTTATCTTTGTAGATTTCTCCCAACATCTACTGCATTCTCAAAAACACTTGTTGAGACTATTCCTTTCTCATCTTCACTTCAAGAGTTTCACCTGCATCAGATCCTCTCATTGTCTATTTATGAGCGACTTTTCGCTTTCCAATTTCTAGATTGAACTCCTCAAGTGTTCCTTATCCACGTCGTGACCTTGACCTGGTTAACATTCACTGGAAAAACTTCTACAAAACGTAACCTGCTCTGATACTAAATTATATGATCTGATATTGATCATAAACTAAACTAAATTAGAATATATTATTTGCCAACAGTGAATTGGTTATTAACTTTAAGTGCTGAATGTGGAAGACTGAAGGAAAGCAGTTGATTTAAGACTTAATCAAGAACTTAAGAAGCATAATTAAACATAAATTTGTAGCAAAATAGGGATAGAAGACAACAAACATTGATTACAGAGTTCGTCTCTAATGGACTATGTATCTAGGTCTGCTTTCAAGATGGGCGTCCTCTTTATTAGGATTGATCGAAAGAGGTATTTTACACAGAAACAACACAAAATTGAATGTGTATCCAACACTTCTGGTCTCTGTCAAAATAAATCTCTCTCTCCTAGCTGTCCAATGCCTATCTTGGTTCCCAATTCTGCCTCTGGACAACGAAGATACATTGAAAACAACAACTGCCTCTCTAGCTCAACATCTGCATACAAGTCTCAAAATCTCTCGAATGCTTTTCACCATGAACAAAAGGTTGAATTTATAGTGAATAGGGTTCATTCAAGGCCCCTCATGCTAAGATAGGCATGTATGTGGTTGCTTTGAATGTTTAGTGTTACGGTTTTGTCATATTGTGACATTTAGAGTTTGTTTATGTTAAAAATAGCCCAAATCCGCAACAAAAACACAAAATAAATGTTAGGATAAAAAAATCCCATTGGTGGTCAGGTAATGGCATGGAAAATTTCCTCCCGCTGGCATGTGACCATCACGGTATAACCACAGGCTTCCACTTTGAAGGTCTACTCTGGCGGTTCTATAAATGGTTGCGGCTTCCGCCTGGTGGTTCCGATGCGATCAACATAACCTGTTCACATGCGCCTACCTCCATGGTTCCGATGTGGTCCCCTGCTATAGTTAAGGTTGCGGTAACATAACATGTTCTCATGTTCACATGTACAAGCAAACCTCTTACTGTCACAACCTCCGCACGGTTAGACTGTATAACATTTGGTTTGCATATTTTAATATAAAGTCTGAATGTAGGTTTTGCATAGATTTTTATGCATGGTTTATAACATAGGTTTGAAACATTTAAGTGCTAGGTCCACACTTAGGTTTAGTGGTAGGATTTAGGTCTTTAGCTTTAGTGCTTAGGTTATTACATTTTCCATAAAGACCTTGACACTTTAGCTAGGTTTTTGAACCATAGAGAAAACCCATTAAAAACTACTTCACATTATGACATTTAATCGTCAAACACCATGACAACAATCTGGACCATGAAGAACTGAAAAACACTGGCAAAGCTGATGAAGTTGAAGATGACCTGAACCCTTTGGATACACTAGACTAACAAGATCCTCCTGGATCAATGGAAAAGGTTGTGGAGGAGTATAGGTACATTTTTTCCTCACCTGCAAGGGTGCCTATGCATTGTTAGGTCAAGCACTCCATTGATTTGACCCCTGGTGCACCACTACCCAATGGATTGATCTATCAATGCTCTGTTCTAAGAATAATGAGTTCAAGAGGTAGATTTAGGAGTTGTTGCAAAAATGGCACATCAGGCCATGCTTATCACCCTGTGGGAGACAAATTGTGTTGGTATAGAAGAAGGATAGGACCTAGAGACTCTGCATTGACTATCGGGTAATGAACAAGATCACTGTCCGGAATAGGTACCCAATCCCACAGATTGATGAACTTCTAGACCAGTTCAAGGGGGCCAAATATTTCAACAAGATTGACTTGAATTTTGGTTATCACTAGGTGTCTATCGAATCCTCCGATGTGTGGAAGACTGCCTTCAAATCCAAGGAGGGCCTTTTCAAATGGTTGGTCATGCCTTTCAAGTTGACGAATTCCCCCACAACCTTCATGAGGTTGATGGATGACATATTGCGACCCTTCACCAATGCATTCATGGTGCTGTATTTAGTTGATATCTTGATCTTCAGCTAGGTTGGGAAGAGCACCTCCACCATATTCGATAGATCCTTCAAACCCTGTGACAACACAAGTTGTTTTCCAATTTGGAGAAATGCACTTTTGGCATGACCCAGGTTCAATATTTGGGGTACATCATTGATGAGAAGGGTGTGCATGTGGATCTAGCCAAGATACAAATCATTCGGGATTGACCATCCCCAACCACTCTAACATAGCTCCACAACTCTTTTGGTATTGCCAATTTATACTGCAAGTTCATGTTGGGGTTCTCTCATATCACCTGCCCTTTACGTCAAGTCACCAAGGGAGGAGTGAAAGAAAAGTTTTTTTGGTCCGAAACTCAATAGAAGGCATTTGTCGAGTTGAAGCATTGCCTCTGCTTTGCAACAATCCTCACATTACCATACCTGCAACAACCATTTGAGATTGAGACAGATGCCTCTGACTATGCTATTGGTGCAGTTCTTACTCAACAAGGGCATCCAGTGGCTTACCCTAGTGAGATACTTTTAGAAACAATTTAAAAGTATCCCACTTACAACAAAGAAATGTATTCCATTGTGTAGGTTTGTTGTCAATGGAAGCATTACATTATGGGGAAGGAAATGGTCATCCACATAGACCATTGACCCTATAGTTCATACAAACACAAGGGAAGTTGCAGAACGATCTCATTCAGGAATGGTCCACATACCTGGAACAATTGCATTTGAAGATTAAGTACAAGAAGGGTAGCACCAATAATGTTACAGATTGCCTCAGCCGACCACCAGTCATGGCGTTGATCACTGTGCTCGACTCCTATGGGAACGAGACTTTGCGGTGGATGCATCATTACAAGAGAAATCCAAAATTCAATAGCACATTCAAGACACTCTTGGAAGGTAAGAAATTTCCCAATTTTAACCTCGAGGATGCACTGTTATGCCACCTGGGACACATCTTTCTTCCTTCAAGCGAGTGTGCCAAGATGATTTTGGAGGCGCACTGTAGTTGGGTCACTAGACATTTTGGAGTAAATAAAATAGTGGTAGTACTGTAAAAATATTTTTATTGGCCTCACCTTCATCAGGATGTTGAGAGGTACATTAAATCATGCAATGCCTGTGCCATTTTCAAACCAACCATCAAGAAGGAAGGCCTATATACTCCTCTACCTACTCCTATTCGACCTTGGGAATCCATCTCCATGGATTACATGTGTTCCTTCTACTAAGCATGATAATGACTACGTTTTCGTGGTCGTCAACAGATTCTCTAAGATGGCCATTATAGCGGCCTACAATAAGAGCATCACAACATATGCCATTGCTGAGCTCTTTTTTGAGCGAGTGTGGGTACACTGTGGGATCCCACAGTCCATTGTATATGATTGGGACAAAATATTCCTAAGTGCATTTTGGTCAAGTCTCTAGTCGATGTTGGATACCAAACTCACTAAGTCTACAAATTTCCATCCCCAAATTGATGGCCAAACAAAAGTCGTCAATAGGATGACCATACACATTTTTTTCATGTACAACTCGAAGTGTCCACGCACATGGGATGAAAGCCTCCCTATATCCAACACAGCTACAACATATCTCTCCATCGCTGAACGAGCCAAAAACCCTTTCTAGTAGGGTTGAGATTTTAACCATTATGTCCCATTGATGTGGCCATAACATTTGCAGCTGCTTAGGCAGATTCATCTCATGTCCAATCCGAAACTGAAAGGGCTAACAACTTCATTGAGTGCATTCAACACATCCACTAGTAGGTCCATGATATATTGGACAGAGCCAATGATAAGTACAAGCAACGCCATGATTAGCATCAGGTGTCACACAAGTTCTAGGTGGGCGACAAAGTTTGGCTACATTTGTAGAAGGAGCGTCTTGTTGGACCCCATCGCAAGCTTCACTCGCTCTGATATGGGCCATACACCATCACCAAGGTTGTAGGGGACAATGCCTTCGAGCTCAGCATTCCATCGTTCCTTGGTCTGCACCCAGTGTTCAATGTAGACTGCCTTCGGCCATACTTTCCACCATTGTTGGACACATCCGACATTGTAGAATAACTCACACCAACAGATCTAAACCCAAACTACATGGAACATGCCAAACTGATCGGATCATGGATACACATATCAATATCAGTCGCCAATAGAATATCCAACTGTATCGAGTTTGTTATCACTGTGATATTTCTTTTGAAGTATGAAGAAAGAGAAACTGAAGGTAACCACAAACCACTTTTGGAGATCAGGACCTAGCCATCCTGATGCTCAGAGATGGCTCTCTCTTTAGAATTTAACTTTGTTTTATTTAAGATGATTTTAGGCTAGTTATTCTTGCACTTGGGTTTTGTTTTAAAAATTTGGTGGTGGGTTGACTTAACTTAGATGAAAAGAGGTTTGGCTTCTAACATTGGGCTATGGAGTCGGATGTCTGAAAAACAAGAATGGATTCAGTTGTAAAAACAGTGTCTACAGGGCAAGATAGATGAGTTACTGCAAATCTCAGAGGCTAAATGGTGAATGACTTCAAATTGGATCCAGGGAGAAATTAAGGGTTCCTTAGGCCGAACTTTGGAAGGAATGCAAGAAGTCAACTGGGGCGGGAGAGCAATTAAGGGTTCTAAAATCGAGGTATCAGAAGAAAACATGTAATGACTAACTGTGCAAAACAAAGTGTAATTAAACAAATTCTGAGTGGTATTTCCAGTTAATTCATTTAGATTTTGAACACATTTAATATTATGAAACACATAAGAAAGGTAACAAAATCACACAAAGAAAGTACTTCACTGCAAATGGCTCATCTCATGAATCCTGTAGTGAAATCCTTTTATTACTTGCTCCGGTTTGTTGACTTGAAAATGGTACAATCACCCTTAGGTTCAAGATCAAAATAACTCTACAAATCTAAAATAAACCACGATAATACTTAAAATTTTAAAGTATTTATACAAAAGGAATTACAAAATATTTGAAAATGTATTCTGAACTAATATAGGAAAAAATAAATATCTTCTTACAAGAAGATAGAGATAACTATTGAATTGTTTCATGTTGTCCCTTTTATTTTGGTTCTGCTGGCTGTAGACTTTGATTTTTAGCCCTTTATGCTACTAGGCTATTTGGCTTTCATGCTGGATGCTCTATTTTACTTTAACCTTTCACCTGATACTCTTTCATTTGATACACTTTAATCCCTCTAACCTATCAATATCCTTTTACTTTGCTGTTTCACTTTTTACTGTACATTTATAATTTACTGTGTTTTTACTACAATAAATCATTCAGTTTTTCCCATCTTTCTTCATCTGGTAATTGGATATTGATCATTTTTTTATATATCTCATTTGCCTCTGTATATTTGGAAAAAGTGGGCTTATTAATAAACAAGTGTTTTACCTCATGCTGGAGGTAAAACAAGTTTTCAAATTTTTGGTACACGACTTTTCCTGTTGGCATGCCCTTCATAGATGAAGTGATCACCTGTTCTTTGGCTACTTCCCTGATCTTCTTGTTGTAATCTGAATGTGTCATTAACTTGTCATTTATAACTAAGGGATTAGGTAATCCATTTAACTTAGACAGCTCAAACTTAGCCATGAAATCAAATTCCTCTTGGTGAGGACTCTCCTGACTTCCAAAATTGTACCTGTCCTATCAGGTATCTCAAGTTCTTGCAGTTCATATTTATTCTTGGAGTTGAGGAAGTGGATTATTCTTGTTGCTTCCTCTGGAATATCTCAAAAGTTCTGTTATGACCCTTTTAATGGCTTCTGTTGCCTTCTTAATCAAATCAATCTGCTCAAAATTGACCTGGATAGATGACCAAATATCATTGACAGAGTCAATGATATTGGCCCACAGTTGCTCTTTAGCTTTTCCTATTCGTTCAATCAAGGTCAGTTATTTTTTGAGGCTCTTTATCCTTTCATTCATCCTTGCAGCCTTTTGTTGTTCTTCCTTATCCATGATCTAGGAAAGTTTGTAATCTGTCTCAAGCTGCTGACTTTCTCCTTCAATTTGTTCATCGCATTGGTTTGAATGGACATTTCTTCCATTAATTTGACCAGCATGTTCGCTTCTTCACTTGTGGAGGCCATTGCTATTGACCCTGTTGCTGATGTAGTCGAAATTGATGCTGGTAATGCAGTGGCCATTGGACCAGTGGGAGCTAATGTTGCTGCCAGAGTGGAAGGTACAACTGTGGTGGAGCATTGTCAATACTAGCTTGTTTGAGCTAAATCAAGCTATCTAGTTCCTTTTCCATCTCCTTCAATTGGTCATTGAGTTGCAGCACCAAGTCCATCATCTCTTCATGATTTTTTTGGCTTTCCAGGACTTCCTTTGTTTGTGGGTGCTGTAACTGAGGCAGCTTGAGCTATTTCTTGAGGGCTGCGATATCCTCATTATTCTTCTTGATTAACTGTTTAGCATCCTTGATGTCCTTCGGGTCATGGCCCAGTTCAATAACTAGGTCCTCCAAGGACTTTATCCTAGTGTCTTTGGTGCTGGAGGAGGCCTTTTCCAGTTTGTATTGGGTTGTCACATTGTCCAATGAATCTTTCAGTTTGAATGTTGCCATGGCCTTTGCTGTGAGGGTGGAGTAGATCATTTCTCCAGCCTACTTGTGAAATTCTATCTGATCAATGGGATGAACATCCCTGGCCAAGACCTCAAAATTGGTCTTCTTGTAGTCTGCTGAGGTTTTGGGTTGCTGTATAGTGGGCTGTAGGAATGACACCTGCATTTTTCCTTCTTTGATGTCAAAGGATGACATCAATTTGTTCTGGTTTGGTGGTGTCATCTTCAGGTACTTGGCATATGTGTCTGCCTTCAGCTTTTCGTTCCTCATTTTTATTTCCTTAAATCTTTCTTTGATATCTGTTTCCTTGTCAGCTGGCCTGACAAAGGAAGACACCTCCACACTCTTCTGTCTTTGTATGATCTGTGTGTTGGAAGTAGATGGCTACTATGTTTCTGCTGATGCAGCTGCCTCTGTTGTTTGTTTACTTCCCTGCCCCATTGCCTCAGTGTCAATCATTTCTTCTGATGCAATGTTTTCCTCCTGTTCAGCAACAAGATTCGATTTTCGCCTTTTGTTTAGCTTGAACTTCTCATCAGTGGTCTCCATGGCAGACCTTGATGCTTCTTCCCTGTTTCTTTTAAGATTCTTCTCCTCATTTACAGGGGTCTGAATGACAGGAGGGATGTTCATTGGCTCTCCCAAATCTGGAACCTGTAGGAAAGAGATTTGGTCAAATTATTTCTCTAAATCAATCATGGTGTTCTCCACATCCACAACTGTGCTTTCCATGTCAATCAATGTATTCTCTACCCATTTTCACTGATTAGCATTTTATTCAATGTTAAGTCTTGGGTAGTGGATGTGAGGTTCCAGCTTGACCTTTTGTCTGAGCTTGTTTATAACCCCATGAGGGTCATAATGCCAGATGAAATTATTCTTGAATTTCATTTCTTGGAGAATCTTATCATCCTTACGTCCAACCTCTCTGGTATTGCAGATGAATGGGCCCATTTGGTTTTTCATCTTAAACTATGTCTTCTTCCTAGTAGCTAGGAAGTTGACCTCATCTGCACTTATGATTTTCCTGAAGTATTCAAGGGAAAATATCCTCATTTGGAGGTATTTAGGCAATTTGTCGGGGGCTAGATCACAACCATATATCCTGATTTCAGTGTGATTCTGGTAGAGGTACCAGTCTCCCACCTTGCTATTCTTGGCCAGTTGCAGTACTCTTTTAATTTCTAGGCTGATTCTAGGTTGAATCTTAGAATTCAACATGTTCATGATTGGGTATACAAAAGAGTCTATGAAGTATTTGTATGAGGTGGAAAACTTGTGGACCAAGGGTGTCCATAAGATGACTGATCTTTCCTTTCCCTTCATGTCCAATTTCTAGATCTTCAAAGGGAATTTATCTGTCTGGTAATAGAGGAACATATGAAACAACACTGAAGAGTATTTGAAAACTCTTTCAGTGGGCAGTCTAGTGAGCTGTTCATGCATTCTGTCTACAATGAACTAGGAATAATCATACAAAATGGTAGGAGGATTGCATGGAGTGAAAATGGACAATAAGGCCGTGATGACCTCATCCACAAACTAGTCTGATGTGCATCCTAGGATGCATGAAATCATGGTGATTATTCTTCTCCCAGTATCTGAAAAAATAGTGGCAACATACGGTGGAATGTCTTTAGGAGTATGGCACTCATCAATGATGAAATTCTGAAATATTTGTTTGATCTTTGTCTGGGCCGAGTGTGATGTATAAGTCCAATAGGTGTCCAATGGAAAAAGGAGTTAAATTAGGACTAGGATGGATTTCTAGCATCTGGTTGATGGATTTAGCTGTAATGGTGAATACTATCTCATGGTTTGGTGCCTCAATAGCCCTATGGCTTGGAACGTAATAGGCATGACAAAAATGTACTATGTCTGGGAATGGATGGACTTCTGGGAATGTATACTTGGGAAGATTGGATTCCCAAAGGTTTATATCATCAACATGGTTAAGGAACCTATCCTTGGCCCAGCAGTGGATTCTCAGAAGGTGGTGTGGGGTGGCTATATCTTTGATTTGGAAGTCTTTGTCTGCCAGGGCCAGGTGGTCAATGTCTAAATGAGGGGTTGTCACTAGTTTGACATCTAGAGAGGTTTGGGCATCCATTTCTGTAATAAATTGTGGAAATTTGGGTTATATGGCTATGGGAGTGAGGTTTTAACAATTTAGTAACCAGGGTAGGGTATCAACAGTTTGCAGGTAGGGGTTTTGGTATTTTAGGAATGGAAAACTCTCAATTTAAAGGGAAATTAAGTAAATTCATTCAATTATTTCAAGAATTCAGCGTACTTTCTAAATGAGAGGGCAATTCTTCATTTTCTGCTTAAATACCCGGAATTTTACGGTCAGGGTTGCAAACTGGTTTAAAATTGAGGTCTGCAGAGGCTTCTGCGGCTTTGAGGTGTGCAATGATGGAGTTTTGGAAGTTTCTGGCAGTTGGTAGCTAGTCACAGGAGCTCTGAGGGCACTAGTGTGCTTCGGAGGCTTCAACAGTGCAAACGGGCGAAAAAAGGCTAAAAATGGGGTCTGAGGGGTTTTAACCATGAACGGTTGAAATTGGCGGGTGAATATTATGAACAGTGGACGATTTTCGCATTGGGCGGGGAGGCAGTTTTGGAGGCTATCACATCGCTTTTCACAAGCAGGCGGTATTTCCCCGAGGGAACGTTATCTATGCCAAAGGATAACATGTAGTAAAATGGGCCCGAGAAAAACCGCCCATATTGCGTGCTCCCGAGCTGGTAAAGGTCGGGCATTGAGTGAGCGCGATATGGGTGAGGGTCGTTAGATCTGGGGGTGGATGATCCAATGGCCATCACGTGGCAAAGTTGCACAGTTGGGTGATGGGGCGGAGGTTAGCAGGACCCATGGGATTAATTACAGTTAAGCATAATTAACCCATGATTAATTGTTGGTTTATGAAAAGGCGACAAAGTTAGTGAGGCGGGAGGGTTTTAAAGTTAGGATAAAGGGGTTTTATGGGTTTTTTTGGTGTTTTTTGGGGTTTTTGGGTAATTTATCAAGGGGAAAAATGATTTTTCAAAGGGGGGAAAGGTTTCACACTTAGGGGAATGAATTTTGAAAGTAAGTGACCAGGGAATGTGTGAAACCAAGGGGTAGGAGTGAAAATGAAGGGAAAAGGGGTTTCGATAAGCCATGAAGCGGAAAAAGGGAAATTAGTAAGTATGTAGTGGGGAGTGAAATGAAATGAAGGGGAAGTTAGGCCAAACAGCTTATGAACATGATTTTTACTTTGATAACTGCTCCTACACACTGAAACACATAGTTAAGCATGATAGTAGTGCTTATGCTTCAAATGACTTGTATTTCTGCAACCTTTCTTCTACCTACCCTTTTACCTACCCTAACATTTTTTCTTCACTTTGGTGGGTGCATTTAAGCTAGCAAACCCTTGTCTTTCATTTTTATTTTTATGAAACAAACTATCTACTTCTAACCTTATATCTTCCAAGGGCTTAAATTAAAATGATGAGCTCCTTTTATTTCTCTACCTATCTACTGATTTTCCAAGATTAAATTGTTTGGCAAAACCTTTATTCTCTAACTATAAACATGAAATTCAAAGCATGAAGTAGTCAAGATTAAATAGTTTGACTATCATGGGTTGGGGCATATATGACAAGCTGCACACAACCATTATTTAAGACAGTAAAGTAAAGAGTAGTGGCACTTGGACTTGCACACTTTCATGATCTGTTTTTTGCTTGGGGTTCATATTTTTCATATTTTTATCTTTTTTATTTTATTTTTCTTTTCCTTTTATATTTCTTTTAGGACATACCCTCTTTACATTTTTAAATTTTAATATTGAAAACATTTGCAGAAAGCAAAGGTATGTACAACATTACAAGACTTAACCTCAACCAATTCAAAATTATGAATCCTATCGCTATAGGACTCTAACAGTGGCTCCACATGGGGATGGAATTTTCTTGTGAAATGTCAAGAACTCTAAATATTGAAAATGCAACAAGATGATGGAGATTAGTGGAAATAAGTCGCCTTCACTAAGTGGGCCTGTAGGCTATTTTTGGCGCAAAGTCTATTTTTAGACATATGGATCATGGTCTATGAGTTGCAGGATGCTATTTGTGGATGATTGGTCATGTTGATAAAAATAGATGGACATCTATTTTTAGACATATGGGCGGAGTCTATTTTTAGACTGCCAGGCTAAAAATAGAACAGTCGAATATTATTAGCTCATAATAATATTTGGACTATAAAAATTATCTTATCCTCTTGGAGCACTTCAGTTTGAGCTACAGATGTGGCACATGCAACTGTCAAAAGGAAATACACTTTTATTATGGGTCAGTTGAGCTATTGCATGCAGGACTTCAGTTAGAACTCATGTGGTTGAGTTTGGTGGAGTTGATGGAGTTGTGTTCAGTTTGACTTGGTTGAACTAGTTTTATTTTAGTCTAACTAAAGAATACACTAGTGATGAGTTGTGTGAATTAAATATTAATTAATTCACTAATTATTAACTCATAAAGCAACTAAAGAATACATCAGTTAACTCAGTGCATGTACAGTTCAGTGGAGACATGTGTTAGAGGTTGAGATTGCTATCAGTTGTTACTATAGTTGTGCATGAGATTTGCACATGCATGGATGGAGATTGCCCATGAGGCTTGCGTAGTATAGCCAAGGAAATACGAGTTTGTTTCAGCCATTCATCATTATTCTCATGCAGGATTGCGCAGTGGAGGCAGGCAAGCAGTGGAGGAGATTTGAACCTGTGATTGATTCAGATCTGAGCTAGTTTGTGTGTAGCAGGTGGAAATAGTATTGAGTACTTGTGAGGAGTATTGTACTATGTATTGTTACATGTTCTCAATCAATATAATATATAGATAGTTTGGGGTTTTCAGTTGTATGCTTTCCCCATGATATACTGTGTTGATATGTGTGATTGATGCTTCAATGTGCACATGCGATTGTTTCTGAATATTGCAAAATTGATGATCAACTTAGAGGAGGTTATGTATTATGCATGCATTCTGCAATAGTGTATAATCGGGATAATCTCTGTGAATAAGTGTTATATTATTCAAAATTTCTACACTAAAGACAAGTAGCCCTTGAATTGTGACTGTGGTTACCTTGTAAACTGTCCTTCTGTGATTCTGCTTATTGATACTTATGACAGTGAATTCTTCAAAGCTCAGGGACTTCTCTCCGAGCTTCAACTTCAAAGGATTACCATCCAATCCAATCTAGACTCTACAATGTTATGTACAATGATGCAAAGTAAAGTGAACTATTGTGAGTAAGTGGAAAAATAATGCTTCAACATCCTACCATTAACAGGTCCTCCTTGTAGATCTGATCCATCTATGTTTCTCAAGAAAAAGGCATTGTTGGCTCTGTAGCCATAAATGACATAAGGCCCCTGCCACAAAAAATCAAAATTTCCATGCTTGCCTTTGTCTTCTATCCTGAATCCCACTTAAGGACTTTATCTCCTATGTAAAAATCATCTACTTTAGTATTTTTAACAAAGACATTCTTGATTTTTTCTTGGATTACCTGTGATTTTTCATGTACTTCTTCTCTAGTCTGCTGCAGGTGTATGGTCTGATTTATTCTCCTATAGATATGATTTGGTTCCACCTGTAATTCCTGGATGATATTCATCACTGGCACTCACAAGGATGATGGAAAACTGCATCCATCCCATAAACCAGCTGATAGGATGATGTTCCAATGGACTTCTTAGTAGCCAGTCTATCTGCCCATAAGGCATTGACTAACTTCTTGTTCCATGTCTTTTTGTTATCTTCCAACAATTTTTTAATGATATTGATTAGGCTTTTGTTGGATGACTCTGCTAGTCCATTACCTTGAGGGTAATAGGCTGTGGAATGGCCAAGGGTGACGTGGTACTTGTTACAGAAATCTATCATTCTCTTGGATTTAAAGGCAACTACATTATCAGTAATGAGCTTTTGGGGACATCCAAATCTTGACAGGATATTACTCTCTAGGAAGGAGATTATGACAGTGTCTGTGGCTTGCCTAGAAGGTATGGCCTCTATCCATTTGGTAAAATAGTTTGTGGCTATCAGAATCCACTTGTGCTGAGATGAGGAGGTTGGGTGTATTTCTCCAATGAAGTCTAACTCCCATTGTTGAAATGGCATTTCAATGGAAATTAGTTTAAGAGGCAAGGGTAAAAGTTTTCTCTTTCCCTCAAATATATGACATTTATGGTAGGAGGCCACATGTTTCTTAACATCTGCAAACAAAGTGGGCTAGTAAAAACCAGCCCTTACGATTTTGTCAGCAGTAATCTTCCAGTACAAGTGTCCTCCACAATCGCCTCCATGAAACTCTTGCATGATTTTATCAACTTCATTTTTCAATAATCAATTCAATAGAATACCACTACCGTCTTTCCAAAACAATGCATTATCTATGATATAATACTTTAATGACTTCATTTTTAAAAATCTAGCTTTAGTTATTGTCAAACTAGGAGGAGCTTGTAATTTTGTAATACAAATATAATATCTGCATACCAGGGTGAATCAGTAAAAGGTTCAATGATCAATGGAGTCATTATCTCTTCCTGATCATCAAGGGCACTAATGAAGTTTATATCAAGGGCCTGGCAATTTGATTCAGCCATGAGTTTGGCTAAACCTTGGCCTTTGATAAGCTTAGTTGGCTTTATCTCTATGTCATTTTCCAATATTGTGGCAATACACTTGCCTCTTTTCCCTTCAGGCTCATTTTGTGTCAAAATGCCCTTAACTACAGAATTTGGAACATAAGAAATAATGTGAGAATACAAAATGTATACTCTGAAGTCTTTGATAGCCTTTACTAAAGCTAATGCTTTTTTTTCCATGATATTGTATTTGAGTGTGGCATCTCTTAAGGATTTACTAAAAAATGCAATTGGTTGTTCATATCCTTGGTTGTTCTTTTGCAACAAGATTGCTGCAATGGTGTGTTTTGAAGCAAAAGAAAAAATTATAAAATCCTTGTTAAAGTCAAGACTTATTAGGACTAGAGTTTTGGTTAAGGCTTCCTTGATGGCTTCAAAGGATTGTTTGGCCTCCACTATCCATTTAAGTGTTGAGTCCTTTCTTAGCATGTTATTTAACTCTCTAATCAGTTCTGCTAGATTTGAAATGAATCTCCTAAGGAAGTTTATCTTGCCTAGAAATGACTGTAACTCTCTAATGTTTCTAGGATGGGTAATGGTCAAAATGGCCTCTATTCTAGCAGGATCTATTCTAATCCCATCTTTAGATATGATATGTCCCAACAGTTTTCCCTCTTCCAGACCAAAGAGTGTTTTCTTGGGATTTAAAGAAATCCCAAATTTTCTACATTTGATAAATACTCTTCTCAGGTGGTCTAGGTGTTCATTGTCAGATTTAGAGAAGACTGTGATGTCATCCTAGTATACTACTAGGAAGTCATGGATCTCCTTGGCAAAAGCTATATCCATAGCTCTTTGAAATGTGGCACCTGCATTCATTAATCCAAAAGGCATCTTCAAATACATGAAGGTACCCCATGGAGTAGTAAATGCAGTTTTGGCTTGGTCCTCAAGTTGGACTAAGATCTGGTTATACCCAGAGAATCCATCTAACAGTGAAATCCTAGATGAGCCTACTACCCTCTGTAGTATATGGTCCATTTTTGGTAGAGGATAGTTATCTTTTAGTGAGACCTTGTTTAAATTTCTAAAATCTACACAAAGTCTAATTTCACTTGTCTTTTTCCTAGTTGTGACTAAGTTTGAAATCCAGTCTGAGTATCTAATGGGGGCTATTATTTGGGCATCAAACATTCTTTTGACTTCCTTCTCAATAGAGGGCATAAGAACTGGGTTTATTCTCCTAAGTTTCTATTTGAAAGGTTTATGATCTTCTTTTAGAGGTATTTTGTGTTGGATTATGCTGGTGTCATAAGATTTTAAGTCTTCATAACTCCATGCGAATACATCCTAGAACTCTTTAAACAGATTGATGTATTTAACCTTTTCCTCTGGAGGTAAGGATTTTGATATTTTGATGAGTTTTGGTTTATCCTTAGTTCCTATGTTAACCTCTTCTATGTCAGCTCTCAAAGGTTCCATCTTGGGTTTCCTAGCTACATCATTAGAGTCAAACAAATATTCTAAAGGTACTAATCCTTTAGGAAAAAAATTATTTTTCAGATTAAGGATCTCAAGATCATCATTCATTATTTCTTCAATCTCTACATTCTCTAAACTATCTATTTCTACTCTAGTAAATTTAGTTGGTTTAGCTACATCTAAAATATTTACATCTAGGTTACTTTCTATATTATTGTCTACTGTACAGTCAGTATCTATCTTACAATTCTAAAATTCACCTTCATTGTTCATGAAATCATAAATCTGAGAATCCTGGGAGAAAATCTGCCAATACTTTAGGTTGTCTGGTATAACAGGCCTATGTTTGACTTCTGTAGTGTATTGATGGTTTCTTTGAAATGGCAATTTGCAAGTACTAGCAAAGGTGGCTAGACTGTGAGCCTGCATGTTTTGTTTTCTAGGAATGGTAGCAAAGTTTGATTCCAGGAGGTCTTTGATCAAGTCTAGAACAGTATCCCTATATCGACCAAGCCTAGGGTTGTTGACAAAGTATTCACCACTAATATGTTTAATAATCAGCTCTGAGTCTCCCATGATGGAAACTCTTTTGGCTCCCAATTTCCTAACCAATTGTAACCCTAGAATTAGGGCTTCATATTCGGCCATGTTATTGGTACATTTGAAGTTCAATCTGAAAGCATGTCCCTCAGCATGATTATTCTCCATATTATGGATCCACACTTCTACACTAGCCACTAACCTATTAACAGACCCATCAAAGTCTAAATGCCAAAGTGACTCATGAAATATGTTCTCATTGTTAGTTGTTTTGTATTTCAGGTCTTTGGTTGTGATTTCCTTTTTATCATTTTCTACATTGTATAAGTTGAAAGAGTCCATATCTGAATGCATGGAGTATATGGGAAAGTTTTGTGGTTTTTCCTCAAAATTGACCATGTATTTCATCAAGGTCTCCCTATATAATTTTCTCGGTTGGCCAAAAATAGATATGGTGGCATAAGACATATCCAACTACAAGGATCCCTGTAGTTTTTCTCCCCATGAGCAAGAAAGAAGCATTCCATATTTCGGTGGGACGTCTGTAACTACAATGTACATTAAAATGCTCTTTGCAGGGCATTGGACAAGAGTCACACATAAGTCCTTGATCAGACCAATTGGAGTCAAAAGAAAACAAATCCTTATAAGGCTTGGTAATGTCTAGGTTCAGTATTTCCATTATTTCCTTTGGCATCAAATTGTGGGATGCCCTTGAGTCCAACATAGTGTTATGAAATATTTTATCATGAATGTTTAGGCTGATGTAAAAAGGAGGAACTCCCCCTTGCTGATGAATACCATTGGCCTCAGGGCCAAACAATAATTTAGGCTGGTCATCATTCAAATTAATAGAATCCTCTCCCTCTCCTATGTTCAAAGTCTCAGTTATCTGTGACCTATAAGATTCATTCTTTACTATTTCAGTTAAAGGAACTGATATATTTAATTTTGCTATTTCAGTTTTGATGTTGAAAGGGAGCTGAGGTTTGTTTGTTTGATTTAGATCTTCCTTAATATGTGCAGTTTGTGTGTCCTTATTCTGTTTCTCAGTAGTAGGCATTTCAGTCTGTGTTTCTATTGTTTTTCCTTGATTTCTCTTATTTTGATTGTTTTCAGTAATTGTCTCTATTTGGGTTTCAGTGGAGGTTATATCTACAATCTTAGGGGTTGAAGTCTCCGATGTTCCCCTAGGGAGGATTTGTAACACTTTGTTAATTGGAGCTTATTTTATTATTTTAGTTTGGGTTTGGATGGATCTTTTAATGGGAGTCTCGTTATTCTTTTTACTTCTCAAGCTATATTGTTTGTGTACCTCATATATAGCTGACTCATATCCCTGTTTAAAATCAAAGGATTCACCAGATTCTAACTGCAACTGCTGCAACATATATAACTCCTGTTCTTCTTGAGTAAGAAAAACAATGTCTTCCTCTTTGGTTTCTAGTAAGTTAATCTGGCATCATCATCTCCTTCTTGGTTCTGTGAATCCTCAAAATAGTTTTCTTGGAAGGGGGGCCTAATCTGTTGATCTGGTGTAGCATTCTTTCCAACATTAGGTTTCTTCCTAAAATTGGGGTTTCTTATTGGGGGTTTTTGTTGTTGATTCTCCCATTGATTTTTCCTCTCCATATTTTCTAACCTATCCATGATTCTTTCTGAACTCTTAGCTAAAATATCTAATTTTCCATATGAAGTGGAAGCTTCCTCTTTAAATACAACTTTCTTTTCATTCCTCATTCGTGCTTTCTTAGCTAATAGGTTGGCCTCTACTCTAATAGCATTGCTCAGCATTTGTTCAAGTGTTTCAGGGTTTCTTTCACTTAGCTGGTATGACATGTCAGCATCAAAACCATCAGGGAACTTAATTAATGCTAGGTCAGGTGGAGGCTTAATATTGGCTGGAATTGCATTATAGATACTATTAAACCTAGTGCAATAGTCTTGAACTGACTCATTAGGAGCTCTTCTAATGTTTTCATATTTAGAAAGTATTTGTAATGGGTTTTTATTTCTCTCCCAACTATCAATGAATAACCTATGAAAATTGGCTAAGTTTGCAATATGGTTGACAGGAAAGGTTTTGAACCATTTCTTGACATCCCTAGTTAAAGTTTAGGCAAACAATCTCATTTGGACATCTGCTTCATCTATCTCATGCAACTCAAAAAAGTCAGACATCTTGTTTACATGTTGCTGGGCAGTGTAATGACTAGTAGCATCAAATAGGAAAATCTTACTTTGATAATATAGGCATGGCATGGAGTTGTGCAGGTAAAACAAGAGGTGCATATTGGTTTTTCATTATTGTGATTCTGGCTTGACTAGGGGTAAAGTTGTGGTGCTTAAGAAAGGATTTGAAATTGATGGAGGTGAACTAGATGATGATGAAGATGGTTGATTGATAACTGGTTTAGGTGATTGGATTGTGGTAGATACAATTGGTGAATTTGTGATAAGGAAGGGGTATTTCAGGGGAAACAGTAGTAAGGGTAGCTGTTTCAACAGATTTTTGAATGTAAGAATCACCTATATTACTTATCAATTTAGAGGCCCAAGCTTCTATCTTGTCAAAAGTCTCAACGACAAATTTATCTAAATTTGAATGAATAATCCTTTTTGATTCAATGAGTTGAAGAAACTCAGGGTCTAAGACTGTTTCATGGATTGCATTCTCAGATTTACTTTTGAATAATGAGAGGTCAAATGACAAATCAAAAGGGATGTCCTCTAAAGTTGACAATTCCTCAGGGAGTGAATTGGATCTAACTAACCTGCTACTACTGGCTTGAGTTTCTGTTGTTTTGGGTTGTCTTAAAATTCTCTCTGGGTCATCAACTATAGTTGTAGGGTTTGGATTTGGGTTTGCCCTGGTATAGTGAATCTTCTTGGGAGCCAGAATTTTAACTTTTTAAACTGTTTTTTATGAAATTTTTGAAAATTAACTTCAAAAAATGGCCTTAAGGGGCTTAAGATTAAATTTAAAGTTTCCTTAAAGTTTTATGAGACTGAGGATCTAAGTTCCCCAGTATGGTCACCAGAAATGTTATCACTCTGATATTTATTTTGAAGTATGAAGAAAGAAAAACCAAAGGTAACCACAAACCACTTTTGGAGATCAGGACCTAGCCTTCCTGATGCTCAGAGAGGGCTCTCTCTTTATAATTTAACTTTGTTTTAGTTAAGATGATTTTAGGCTAGTTATTGCTTGCACTTGGGTTTTGTTTTGAAAATTTGGTGGTGGGATCACTTTACTTAGATGGAAATAGGTTTGGCTTCTACCATTGGGCTATGGAGTCAGATGTTTGACAAACAAGACTAGATTCAGTTCTAAAAATAGTGTCTACAGGGCAAGATAGATGAGTTACTGCAGATCTCAGAGGCTAAATGGTGAATGGCTTCAAATCGGATCCAGGGAGCAATTAAGGGTTCCCTAGGCCAGACTTTGGAAGGAATGAAAGAAGTCAACCGGGATGGGAGAGAAATTAAGGGTTCTCAAATCTGGGTATCAGAAGAAAACATGTAAATGACTAACTGTGCAAAACAGAGTGTAATTAAACAAATTCTGAGTGATATTTCCAGTTAATTCATTTAGATTTTGAACACATTTAAGATTATGAAACACATAATAAAGGTAACAAAATCACACAAAGAAAGTACTTCACTGCAAATGGCTCATCTCATGAATCCTGTAGCGAAATGCTTTTATTACTTTCTCCAGTCTGTTGACATGAAAATGTATAATCACCCTTAGGTTCAAGATAAAAATAACTCTACAAATGTAAAATAATCCACGATAATACTTCGAATTTTGAAGTATTTATACAAAAGGAATTATAAAATATCTGAAACTGTATTTAGAACTAATCTAGGAAAAAATAAATATCTTCCTGCAAGAAGATAGAGACAACTATTGAACTATTTCATGTTGTCCCTTTTATTTGGGTTCTGCTAGCTGTAGACTTCGATTTTTAGCCCTTAAGGTTGCTAGGCTTTTTGGATTTCATGCTGGATGCTCTATTTTACTTTAACCTTTCACCTGATACTCTTTCATCTGATACACTTTAATCCTACTGACCTGTCAATATCCTTTTACTTTGTTGTTTCACTTTTTACTGTACATTTATAATTTACTGTGTTTTTACTATAGTAAATCATTCAGTTTTTCCCATCTTTCTTCATCTGGTAATTGGATATTGATCCTATTTTATGTATATCTCATCGACCTCTATATATTTGACAAAAGTGGGCTTATTAATAAACAATTGTTTTACCTCATGCTGGAGGTAAAACAAGTTGTCAAATGTTTGGTACAAGACTTTGCTTGTTGGCATGCCCTTCATAGATGAAGTGATCACCTGTTATTTAGCTACTTCCTTGATCTTCTTGTTGTAATATGAATGTGTCATTAACTTGCCATTTATAACTAATGGATTATGTAATCCATTTTCCTTCAACAGCTCAAACTTAGCCATGAACTTGTCAACGTCTAGATGCATGTTTTGACACTTATCTTCTAGATTCAACATCAAATTCCTCTTGGCAAGGACTCTCCCGACTTCCAAAATTGTACCTGTCCTATCAGGTATGTCAAGCTCTTGCAGTTCATATTTATTCTTGGAGTTGAGGAAGTGGATGATTCTTGTTGCTTCCTCTGGCATATCTCCAAGTTCTATTTTGACCCTTTCAATGGCTTATGTTGCCTTCTTAATCAAATAAATCTGCTCAAAAATGACCTAGATAGACGGCCAAATATCATTGACAGAGTCAATGATATTGGCCCACAACTTCTCTCTAGCTTTTCATATTGGTTCAGTCAGGGTCAGTTCTTTTTCCAAGCTCTTTATCCTCTCATTCATCCTTGCAACCTTTTTTTTGTTCTTCCTTATGCATGATCTAGGCAAGTTTGTAATCTGTCTCAAGGCTGTTGACTTTCTCCTTCAATTTGTTCATCTCATTGGTCTGAATGGACATTTCTTCCATTGATTTGACCAACCTGTTCGCTTCTTCACTTGTGGAGGCCATTGTTGTTGATCATGTTGCTGATGTAGTTGAAGTTGATGCTAGTAATGCAGTGTCCATTGGACCAGTGGGAGTTAATGCTGCTGCCAGAGTGGAAGGTACAACTGTAGTCACTGTTGGAATGATAGTTGGAGGAACATTGTCAATACTAGCTTGTTTGAGCTGAATCAAAATATCTAGTTCCTTTTCCATCTCCTTCAATTGGTCATTGAGTTGCAGCACCAAGTCCATCATCTCTTCATGATTTTTCTGGCTTTCTAGGACTTCCTTTGTTTGTGGGTGTTGTAACTGAGGTAGCTTGAGTTGTTTCTTGAGGGCTACAATATCCTCATTCTTCTTCTTGATTAACTATTCAATAGCCTTGATGTCCTTTGGGTCATGGCCCAGTTCAATAACCAGGTCCTCCAAGGACTTTATCCTGGTGTCTTTGGCACTGGAGGAGGCCTTTTCCAGTTTATATTGGGCTGTCACATTGTCCAATGAATCTTTCAGTTTGAATGCTGCCATGGCATTTGCTGTGAGGGTGGAGTAGATCGTTTCTCCAGCTTTCTTGTAAAATTCGATCTGATTAATGTGATGAACATCCCTAGCCAAGACCTCAAAATTGGTCTTCTTGTAGTCTGCTGAGGTTTAAGGCTGCTGTATAGTGGGCTGTAGGAATGACACCTGCATTTTTCCTTCTTTGATGTGAAAGGTTGACATCAATCTGTTCTATTTTGGTGGTGTCATCTTCAGGTACTTGGCATATGTGTCTGCCTTTAGCTTTTCATTCCTCATTTTTATTTCCTTAAATATTTCTTTGATATCCATTTCCTTGTTAGCTGGCTTAACAAAGGAAGACACCTCCACACTCTTCTGTCTTTGTATGATCTATGTGGTTGAAGTAGATGGTTGTTGTGTTTTTGCTGATGCAGTTGTAATTGTTGTCTATTTACTTCCTTGCCCCAGTGCCATAGTGTTAATCATTTCTTCTGATGCAATGTTTTCCTCCTGTTTAGACACAAGATTCAATTTGGGCCTTTTGTTCAGCTTGAACTTCTCATCAGTGGTCTCCATGGTAGAACTTGATGCTTCTTCCCTATTTCTTTTAGGATTCTTCTCCTCATTTACAGGGGTCTGAATGGTAGGAGGGATGTTCATTAGCTCTCCCAACTCTGGAACCTGTAGGAAAGAGATTTGGTCAATTTTTTTCTCTAAATCAATCATGGTGTTCTCCACATCCACAACTGTGTTGTCCATGTCAATCAATGTATTCTCTACCGATTCTGACCGATTAGAATACTATTCAATGTCAGGTCTTGGGTAGTGGATGTAACATCCCAGCTTGACCTTTTGTCTAAGCTTGTTTATAACCCCATGAGGGTCATAATGCCAGATGAAATTATTCCTAAATTTCATTTCCTGGAGCATCTTATCAGCCTCAGGTCCAACCTCTTTAGTATTGCATATGAATGGGCCTATTAGGTTTTTCATCTTAATTTGCGTCTTCTTCCTAGCAGCTAGGAAGTTGACCTCATCTGCACTTATGATTTTCCTGAAGTATTCAAGGGCAAATATCCTCATTGGGAGGTATTTAGGCAATTTGTAGGGGGCTAGCTCACAACCATAGATCCTGATTTCAGTGTGATTCTGGTAGAGGTACCAGTCTCCCACCTTGATTTTCTTGGCCAGTTTCAATACTCTTTTAATTTCTGGGCTGATTCTAGGTTGAATATTAGAAGTCAACATGTTCATGATTGGGTATACAAAAGAGTCTATGAAGTCTTTGTATGAGGTGGAAAACTTGTGGACCAAGGGTGTTGTTGTGGGGAAAAATGCCTATGCAGGACAATCCTATCCACCTAAGGTGTGACAGTGCCTTAGCAACAAACAGAAACAACTATTCTAGTATTCTTCCTTTATGAATTAAGAATGAAGAGAGATGGATGGACTAACCGGTGTCTTCCGTTTGTCCCTCGATCCGGTTTCTCTTCTCTTTGGGAGTTCCCATCAACTTTCCTTCTCACTCGCCCAGCTTCAACAGGTTCCTGCAAGATCACAAGAAGGGAACACTACACAAAGACATAGATTCATATTCATAACTAGTTCAGGATTAGAAATAAACTAAACATACTAATGCAATCATACATCAAAGACACATCAGTATATAGGAGAAACCAAGATAGCTTTATTGATGAAATAACAATGTTCAGGAGAAGATACAACCAAGAGAGTTCCAATCCAGCATCTACCTCCCAGCAAATGAAATTCCTATCTTTACCTCCCTTCAAAGCATTAAGCACCCAATGATTCCAATATCAAACCAACATCCATTCTTTGCAATAACAAAATTCCAGCCTCTAGATCTCATGGAGAAGAGATCCATATATAGATGTTTGGAGTGAGGATGAGTTAGCTTGTCATCTGACTAGTGTCCTCTCTCTCTCTGTTAGTTCTTACTTCCACTTGGAGACTAAGAGCCTCTTACTCATCACTTAGTCGAACTCAGCAAGGCAAGTGTCATGGAGGAAGATTCTGGAAGCTTCCACAGTCTTGACACCTCTCACAAGAGACCCTGACATTTGTCATTTCCCGCTCAGCGCACCTTGGTAGTGCTTCCACCTGCGTTGCAATGAAACTAGCCAGTGTAGCCTCTGCATTTCAACGCAGGCAGCTAGTGGAGCTTCTGAATTGATCCTGAATTGACTTGTTTTTGAGCAGTTTCTGGTGGAGAACTTCTGTGAATTGTTGTGGTTTGTTAGCCTTGTTCCTCTAGGGGTAGGAACAACATGTTTAGGGACTTGGATCCCTTGGATTATGGACATTTCATGCTTATAGCTGTAAGGCACAAAAATGTCTATAACAGTTGCCCCCTAAAGTATGAGGTTGTTTATCGGGTGAAATGATTTATTAGGAGGATCCGAAGTTCTTTCATTGATGGGAGGAGACCTGTAATACAATACAATACATTATTTTCATACTTTTTTCATGATCTAGCCAAGGCGGGCATTCCCATGCTCAGCTTTATAAATTCATTTTCATGTACATATAACAGACAATCGTCTGATGATAGACTGATGACTCTGATAGAGCCATCATCCTTTTGGTAGGATGATTATCTGTGCTGCAAAGTTGTACATTTCCATGTCTTTATTTTATGAATATATATCACAGCCCGGATGGATGAAACTAGATCCGGGGTCTTCAATCTCGTCCGATCTTCACTCTAAGTACAAGTCGATCCATGTGAGAATTGCTCTGAAGTTGAACATGGAAAGACATCGCTTGATTACCAGTCAATGATGTAAATTGTTAACAAGCGCGAGAGGAATCACCGATAATGAAGATGACCCTCAAGGTACTGCAGTACAATTCACGTGGTGTGAATAGAGGACTTGGCATTGAACACCACGCAAAATCTTTCAGTCGAAGGTCCTTGATGTATACCTATCACCGGAAGTGAGAAACTTACCCTTGAGGCATGCAAGCTTCAAAGTACTGAAGGGGGTGTTCCTAGATCAACTTCTTGGATAATGAGCTGATGTCGACAAGAAGCGATCCGTCAAAGGAGGGCCTTAATGAATCCCACATCAATGACACGGAACGGAGCTAATGATTTTGATGGAGGTGAAAACGATCTGATGACATATGATTCAGGGTGGCGGTCATGAAAGAGTATAATGTATGGTAGTGGATGGGACACAGGTGACTTCTCTGAACGACTTCTCTTGAACATATGGCGACACTGATGCGATGGATTGGTAGCATTACCCCAAGTATGGATGGTATGGCGAGACCATGGTGATGTGACCGGTGAATGAAACAACCCAACCCGATTGTGGTACGGAGGAAAAGTGTCATTTTCAAGAGCGACTTACTACCATCAAAGTTTTCTTGAGTTTCTCCCAATTTTTCCCCAGTCATTGCTGACTAGTACCTCTTTATTTTTGTCAAGCTTGAGGAGGATAACATATGCTTGTTCTATAACTTGCCCTTCGGGCAAGCCCATCGCTATGTTTTAACGAGCCTAGCGATAGGGAAACTCGTTCTCGTCTAAAGACAAGTTTGTCACTATTTAATGCATTTAACGAGTCTAACGACAAGGATAACTCGGTCCTTTTCATTTTTAGAGAGTCTAAAAAAGTACATAAAGTTAACTCCAAAAGTCCTTTTTCGTCATCTAATCCCTTAAGTCCGAAAAAGTATAAAACAATACAGAAGGGATGAATTTTCGATAGTTTTAATGAGCCGAATAAAACAAGCGCTCGATCTTTTTGTGCAATAATCCCCCAGGTCCAAAAAGATTAAAATCTAGAGGAGGGATAGCTCTTCCGGTCACTTTATTGAGCTGGAAGGCCAAAACTCGGCAATCTTTTCATATTTTACGAGTCAGATGAAAAGAGCTTAAAGAAGACTCGTCTTTTGAGGAACGAGTGATAAAAAGGTGTAGCAGCTGATTCCAGGGAAGGATTGGAATTTCCAAATCACGGCAGTGTCACAAGGATGGCTAGTGAAATCACTCTTCGCAGCTGTTCCTCAAAATGGGTAAACAATCATATGGAGGTGAATGATCGGCCAATGGAAAAGTGGAGGTGGTGGGCAAACACGACCAAGGCTTTAAATGGCTGATGTCGCTACATTCATAGTGGTTATTTACCGAAATAGTTCATTTTTTAACGAGCTTAAACGCGGGTGGAAACATTTGCTCGATCTTATGTTTATTTTTTAACGAGCATGAACTATGCGCTAAAACTGCTCGGATCTTGCGTTTATTTTTTAACGAGCATGAACTGTGTGCTAAAACTGCTCGATTAATCCAGTCATATGATAAGAATGTCTCATTGAAGATGCTATTTTTTATGGAGCTTAGATCTTACAAAGGTTTGCTCCGGATCCTTTCGTTATGCAAGTTCGTAAACGACTAATCCTACGATTTTAAAGGGTTAGACCTACAGGTTTAAAGGGAGGACCTAAAAATTTAAAAAATAAATAGCCGCCCTTGCTTGCACTCCAAAAGGTTTGCATTCCCCCAGATATAAAACAGAGTTTCAAGGTTACCTCTACTTCACTTCCGCCAAAACAATTGTTTTACCGAGAGAGGCCTACCTCTTTCAGGCTACCCAAAGATTGTTCCGTTAATATTTCAAACAAAACACTTCTTCGGCGGTGTCTACCGAGATAGACAAAGGTGAATGACCTTAATGCCAAACACGTAGCTTTGACAAGAGAATCTTATTCTAGAATAACCCCTCTTCCTAGACGGACGGGGTACAGACTAGTCATATTCTCCCGTGGAAACCTACCCTATACCCAAGGTTTTCCTGCAGAAGCAGACCAGGACGCATGCCCCCTGGGTTCCAGTCATATCCTCTCGGATTACTCGCGCTCATCAGGAGGACGAACCGTGGGTTGAGACATTTCTTGAGTGAAGAGACCATTTAGGGATGGTATATGACTATTTGCGATGCGTGATCCGGGGAATGAAAGTTGGTCCACGAGCTTGACCATTCTTCCTTCATGCAGAAAACACATTACTCTAAAGAGTGAGGAGACGATGGCTCCCATGCAATATATATAGTCTCGTCCAAGAAGTAGGTTATAATCCAAGGGTCCTTGAACGACCATCACGTTCATTTGAACAGTCTTCCCTTTCAATGTGATTGGCACATTGGGAAGAATCCCTAACGGTCGATTGGTTCCTTTATCGAAGCCTATCAGATTTCTCATTTCAGGCAAAAGCGCTGGCGAACCAAGCGCTTTCCAAGCAATAGAGGAAAGGATACTCACAGATGCCCCATCATCAATGATGGTGCCAGCCATTACCATTCTGTATATTTGAACGATAATTCTGAATGGTAAGCTTGCTGGCAACCGGGGTCTGCCTAGTTGGTTCCAGTCGAAGGATACAACTAGGTTGCTTGGTGGTGGGACCGAATAGACGGCCGGGTATGACTCTGACGAAGTTCCTTCCTGCGATAAAGGAATGGGAAAATTTCCCCCTTGTTCGTCGGAGTCTGTGTTGATGAAGAGAATTTGGACGGTGTCGTCTTTACTCTCCTCTGTGATGGTATCATTCGAAGATAGAGCCTCTGAAGGCAAAACCGGGTCAACTGCCACTTCAACCTTTTGACTTTCGTCAGGTATGGATTCAGACGGTTCATCCTCAATGATAGGTGCTTCGGCTGACCACCTGAGCGGGCCAGCCGGGTTCTCAACTGGTGAAGGACTTGGCAGGAGTTTTTGATATCCAGGAGGAAGTTGCACTGGTAAAATCGGGCGATCTTCCAAAACTCTTTTAGCCTCGTCTAAGAAGGGACAACGGTGGATGGCATGGTCGCCTTCACACAGTTCGCAGGGAAATATAGCTTTCCCTCTCTGTCCTGTGGCTTCACTTTCACTAGTTGACGGTGTGCTGTCAACATGGCTATCAGAGGTTGACGCCACTGAATTGTGCAAGCGGGGAGACCAGTCCCTTAGTATCCGAGGGATGCAAGGACAATCTCTGTGAAAGTGGTCTCCCTTGCATATGACACATGGTGATTTAGGCCTGGTCAGTGCAGTGTGTGGATTTTCATTAGACGCCATTCGCTTGCCCCCAGTCGCTTTTGGCTCCTTCTTCTTCTTTTATTTCTTCTTCTTCTCCTTATTCTCCTTAGGAGCTTGGCTTTTGGCTTGGCCAGCTCCATCATGCGAAGAGGAAGGAGGAGAGGAAGAATTATAGGAAGTGGAAGGCTGGTGGGCAGCTCTGGACTGGTCTAACTACTGATTCGATTGTTCAGGAGTAGTGGTGTTTTGAACAACATTAGTTGAGAAGAGCCAGACAGGCAAGCCTATTGTCAGTCCTGGAAGCGACAATGTGGCCATATGGGGTGCTCCAACATCTCCCCAAGAGGAGAAGGGACTAGGATTTCCACCAAGGGGAATTCCTTGGTTGGAGGGCTCCATTTTCTCAACTGAAAGATCAACGCGGGAATAAGGGTGATTTATTATTCCGTTTAAAATAAGTTTTAATGACGCTTTAGACACAACTTGTTTTTTCAATTTTAAAGAGTCGAGAAAAAACAAAATATGACTCTAGTCGCCTTCGATGTTTTAACGAGCCCGAAGTGACAAATGCTCGGATGGACTTTTTCCGTTATAGAGTCTGAAAAAGGCCAAAAGGAACTGCTCTGGAGATCTAGGTAGAGGGTGTGCCAAACCAATCACAAAACTGCAGAATACGTTTTACGGTACGACAGTCAATCTTCCCGAATGCTGTGTTCGGTGCATTGCGATCAGTAGGGCGGTCGACATGGCTTCCTAAGGATAAAGGTTTTAAGCCTATAGGGGTCTCCCAATATATACGCAACGGTACGTGGGAGCACAATCCGTACTGGCACTTCTGGTCCCTCAGGAGGAATCACCCAACCATGAGCGAGGCCAACAGATACCAGGTTTTACGATGCCGGAACACGTCTCTAGCCTAGACCTCTATATTGTGCGTTTTGTTACTGTCAGGCCAGGGTAACTCCAGCTATTGATGAACGCAAGACAACTTGACATTTCACATTAGATAACAATTATTTATATACAAAAGAAACGGATCAGTTCATCTTCTAGATGACTGTCCGGCTTCACCTCATCCGTTTCAGATTAGGTGTCAACATTCCCCCCCTTAATCTGAAGGGATGTTGGTGAGTCCAAGCATCGTTCTGAATCTTTCAAGCTTTTCTCTTCCAAGCGCTTTGGTGAAGATGTCTGCAATTTGTTCGTTTGTGGAACAATGACGGAGATGGATTGTTTTGGCCTCAACATGATGTCGGATCAGATGATATTTAGTATTGATGTGCTTAGTACGATCATGGAACTTTGGATTTTTGGCCAACTTTATTGCAGATGTGTTATCAATCATGAGTGGAGTAGATTGTATTTGTTTTACTTGCAAATCTTCAAGAATTTTCCTGAGCCACACAATTTCTTTCGTTGCTTCAGCTGCTGCCACGTATTCTGCTTCTGCTGTGGAATCCGCTGGTACTGATTGTTTGCGTGATCTCCAGGAGACAGCTCCTGATCCAAGACTCATAGCATATCCTGAAGTAGATACCCCAATTTCTTTGTCTCCATCGAAGTCTGAATCAGAGTATCCAATCAAGTTGAAGTCGTCCACCTGTGTATACTTGATTCCAAGGTCTTGAGTTCCCTTCAAGTACCTTAGAACTCTTTTTGCAGCAGACCAATGTCCCTCACAAGGCTTTTGCATAAACCTGGAGAGGATTCCAACAACAAATGAAATGTCTGGTCTGGTAGTAGTGAGGTAGATGAGACTTCCTACAAGCTGTCTATACCTTGTTGCATCCTCAAATTCCTTTCCTTCAGTAGATGTGAGCTTCAAGTTTTGTTCCATTGGAGTAGAAAGGGGATTGCACTCTGTCATGCCAAATCTGTATAACAAATCTCCAATGTATTTCTTTTGAGAAAGAAATATGGACTTTGGATGTTGGGTTACTTCAATGCCAAGATAGTAATGAACATAGCCCAAATCAGTCATTTCAAAAAATTTTCCTAATTCTTTCTTTATGGATGCAATATAGCTTTCATTATTCCCTGTCATTAAAAGATCATCTACATATACCACAAGATATACAACTGTTTTGCCAACTTTCTTGACAAATAAAGTTGCATCATCAAGATCAAAATGTTTGAAGTTGAGTTTCAGAAGATGCTTAGTTAGTTTTTCATACCAGGCTCGTGGTGCTTGTTTGAGGCCATACAAGGACTTCACAAGTTTGCATACTTTGTTTTCATGTCCTTTCACAGCAAATCCTTCAGGCTGGGACATAAAAACATTCTCTTTTAGATCTCCATTCAAGAATGCAGTTTTTACATCCATTTGATGGACTTTCCAACCGTTCTGAGCAGCTAGTGCAAAGAGTGTCCGGATGGTGGCCCATTTTGCTGTGGGAGCAAAAGTTTCCTCGTAATCGACCCCTTCTTTCTGTGCAAAACCTTTTGCCACAAGCCTAGCTTTGTGCTTGTCAAGTGAGCCATCAGCTTTGTACTTGTTCTTGTAGACCCACTTGCAGCCAATTGGTTTGGTTCCAAATGGAGGATCAACCAGCTTCCAAGTGCCATTCTTTATGAGGGCATCATACTCCTTCTGCATCGCTTCTTTCCATTCATCATAAGAAGCTGCTTCTTTGAAGGAAGTTGGTTCAAAATCTGTAGACAAGTTCAATTCACAATCATAAGTAACATCCATATCAACAGGTGAATTAGAGTTATCTACATCACCTCCATCTTGTCGATTTGAATTTCGGGTTCCTGTTTTTCCAATTTCATCAGGATGAACACTTTCAAGTGTCTTTGTCAGCCACTTTGGGGGACCTTTCTGAGATGGTCCAGGCTGTTCTGTTGATTGAGTTGGGTCTGTATCAAGATTGAGTCTCCCAATTCTATCAATTACATCACTTAAAGCATCATCCGTTGTTGAAGTGTCAGGCAGGGGAGATTGTTCTTCAGAAGAAGATTCCACATGTTGATCTAGTATAGGAATCCCCCCTTCAAGATGTGGAATCTGATTATCAAACTCTTGAAATGATTTCGGTTTTGTGAATCTATCCAAGCGATCAAGTTGCCGCTCAACAACACTGTCAGATTTGGATGATTCAAGAAAAATGACATCTCTAGATAAAACAAACTTTTTATTTACTTCATCATAAAGGCGGTATGCTTTAGATGTGTTTGAATACCCCAGGAAGATACACTTACGACTTCTTGCACCAAGTTTGTTTCTATGTACCTTTGGTATTAAAGCATAACAGGTGGAACCAAATATCCTGAGATGTTTTACCGAAGGAACATGTCCATACCACAATTCATAAGGAGTCTTGTTTCTTATAGCACTAGATGGACATCTATTCTTTATATATGCAGCACATAGAACAGCATCAGCCCAAAACATTGTCTTTACATTCTTGAAGAAAAGCATAGATCGTACCATATTCAAAATTGTTCTGTTCATTCTTTCAGCTACACCATTCTGTTGAGGATTATAAGGCACAGTTGTTTGATGTTTAATCCCATGTTGGCGAAGATAGTGTTCAAATTCATTTGATGTATATTCTTTTCCATTATCAGTGCGAATAGACCCAATATGAGATTGTGCATCATTTTCAATCCACTTATGAAAATTCTTAAATGTTTGAAAAGCATCAGATTTGTTCTTCAATAAGTAAACCCAACACATTCTGGTGTAATCATCAATAAATGTCATGATATATTTATTTCCATTTGCAGAAGGAACAGGCATTGGACCACATAAATCTGAATGAATAAGTTCAAGCTTCCTATGTGCTCTTGAATGTGAATCATGAAAAGACTGTTTGCTATGCTTTCCTAGAATGCAAGCATCACATTGTTTATGTTTTCTAGGAATTGTAGGCAAACCAGCAACACCATTTTTCTTCAACAAGCGGAGACTATCATAGTTTAAATGCCCAAATCTAGCATGCCATAATAAACTTGATGGAAGTGTACATTCTTCATGATGAGAAATATATGAGAAATGTTGTGCATGAGCAGAGGTTCCTTGCAGTTTAAGGAGTCTTTCTTCTTCTATACCCCTCATGACAAGTGAGTGGTCAGATGCCTTTCTTACCTCAAGCTTGCCATCAAACATGTGAATGGAGTGACCTTGCTGGCGGATGTGGACCAGGGACAGCAAGTTTCTCTTCAGCTGTGGGAGATATAGAACATGATCCAGAAGAAAGTCTGGAAGACCAGGCAGTTTAAGCCTGATTGTGCCAAGCCCTGATGGCTTGATTTTTGACTGATCTGCAAAGTATACTGCTCCATCAACATTGTTAGTGAAATCTTCAAAGAAATCTCTCCTATGAGTCATATGACAGGTTGCTCCTGAATCAAGCAACCAGTCATTTTTCGAAGAAGCAAGTGAAGCATTAAACAAATCTTCATTTACTCCAATATTACATTGTGCCTCAATATAGTGTGCAGATTCGGGTGCTTTACCTTTGTCTGAGTCATCAGTTTTACCTTTCTGCTGATTTCTTCTCTGCTCAACTTTGTCCCATGGTAGCTTGCATGTAGAAGCATCATGTGATCCATTTCGTTTGCAGCGAATGCAATGCAGATCTGCCTTTTCTGCTTGAGAATGTCTGCCCCCCCTGCCTCTGAAGTATCTTCCTCTTCCTCTTCGTCCACCTCTTCCTCTTGCAGAATCTTGAGCAGGATGCTTTTCTTTGTGAGCAAGGCAAACAGTCTCTTCAGAAGATTCAGGGACTGTTTTCTTTCCAAAGGCTTTCTCTCTTTCAGCAAACTTTTTCACAAGAGAGTCAAAGGTTATATCTTTAAGGTTTCCATTTGCTTGTAAAGACTCAAGATAATTGGAGTAGGTAGGATAGAGTGCTTTGAGAAAGGCAATAAGAGAGATATCCAGCTCAACCTTAGTGGATTTTATATCATGCATTATAGACTTTATTTCAGATGCAAGAGCAAGAGGATCATTATTTTTCAGTTCAAGAGTGAAGAGTTTAATCATGAGCTGCACAACTTCAAGTGCAGAATGTGTATCATAGAGTTCTTTCAGCTTTTGTATAGCTTCAAAAGCAATGGAATAGCAGGAAATATGACGACTTACTTCCTCATTGACAGATGCTACGATCAATGCAAAGGCTTTGCTGTTCTTGTTTTCCCAAATGGCGAGTTCTTTGTCTGATGTGGGCTGCACAGGGTCTCTGTCTTCTTCTCCGACACACACTCCTTTCCACAGCTCATTGTAGATGAGGGTGTGTTTCACCATCCGAGACCATTCAAAATAGTTCTCCTTGCCAGTGAGAACTATTCCGACCATGGAAATGATTGAATGCATTCTGTAAAAAAAAATTATCTCTGCCAAAAAAGCTTCTGTTGATAGAAAACTTCTGCTGGGAAAAAAAAATCCTTATGTCACAGCAAGACTTCTGCTGGAAAAAAAATCTTATATATATATTAGTGTTCAACAGAGAAAAAGAAAGCGCTCATATGTATCTTCAACATATATCACTGTTCAATGAAAAAATCAAGGGCGCTTGCTGCTTATATCTTATATCTCGCATCAATATCTCACAACAAAACATATATCAATATACCACAGTTTAAAAAAAGAGGGCGCTCACGGCTTATATCTTATATCTCTCATCAATATCTCACAACAAAACATATATCACAGTTTAAAAGAGAGGGCGCTCTTCGTTGCCACAGATGTCTGGCAATGATTTGCTGGAATGAACGTGGGATTCTGTTCTCAATACCAACAGGCCATGAATATAGAGTGAATACGCGTTTGAAGACCAAGAGCACACAAGTAGCCAGATGCAACCGCTCCACTTACAATTCATACAAGTGGAGGAGAGTTTACTGTAAAATACCAACTTATTTTAATGGCCAAGCAATGAAAAGTTTACACCAGTCCTTTTATGCATCACCATGGGCCTTTCGAATATATATACTGTTGGTATATACTGTCAGGCCAATAAAAAAACGATTTCAAACAGTTTCACACTTGGGCGCACCAATATATTCAATATATCACTGCAACTTATTAATATAGCGGGCACGCTTTGCGGTCTCCTACTCCTCCTCGGCCACCGTATTCATCATACCATGTCTCGCTTAGACAAATCTTATACCATGCAGCGTTAGAAACCTCAAAACATACAGTCGGCAACAAACCTCAAAACATACAGTCGGCAACAAATTTGTGAAATCGCAGCATTAAACGCATTCAGGCCAGGTATCACCATTCACCATATACAGTCTCCCAATGTATTTCTCAAAAAAAAAACACAGTCATGCGCATCCAGCATTAGAAAACGCAGGCTTATATCATGTTTTTACAACGCAGGCAGGTATCACCAGTCACCATATACAGTCTCCCAATGTATTTCTCAAAAAAAACACAGTCATGCGCATCCAGCATTAGAAAACGCAGTCTTCAGCTTGCATCAATACACCATTGAAAAAACGCAGTATAAAATATATTCGAAACGCTGCATCAAATACATTCATAATGCAGGCTTTCCAGATGTACAAGACACACCATTAACGCAGTCATGAAGGCACCATCAGTTTCATTTGAGCGGAAAGAGATAGATTTTTATTTTTATTTTTTACCAGCATCGAAAACGCTTCAACGTATACCTTGGACAGAGGGCGCAGTCTCTGTCAGGAATCCCTCAGCAGCAAGGGCGCAGTCTCTGTCACGAATCCCTCAGCAGCAAGGGCGCAGTCTCTGTCACGAATCCCTCAGCAGCAGAGTGCGCAGTCTCATGAGAGGGCAGGCAGAGGCACAGAACAGACTAGGAGTTACAATCAATTTGGGACCTGTGCTCTGATACCATGTCAGGCCAGGGTAACTCCAGCTATTGATGAACGCAAGACAACTTGATATTTCACATTAGATAACAATTATTTATATACAAAAGAAACGGATCAGTTCATCTTCTAGATGACTGTCCGGCTTCACCTCATCCGTTTCGGATTAGGTGTCAACAGTTACAAAGCGTTATTAAGTTCATTCAGTTTATTTTATGTTGATCTTTCTTAGAAGTTTGCCTTTTGAGGTTCACCACGAGATGTATAGACAACTTCCTAAATGCAATCTAAAAGATGATAAGCAAATTTTATCTCTTTTTCAACAATGAAAATCCTAGCTACAAAGGGAAAAGAAAGACACCATCTTTTCTCAGAGAGCAATCAGCACACTCTAAATGCACTTTCCCTAAATCAATCATGCAAACTATCAAGATGCAAATGCACAATGCAAGTGTTTGTTTTCCGCTTTCTTAATATTGATGCCTAAAAAGAAAGCTTTTTGCACAACTTCGAAATCAGAAAGGGTAGAAGAGATTACAACACTTAACGATTTTCGAAATGAATACTTGTTTTGACACTCAAAAGAGACAAACTCAAACCAAAAGCAAAAATGAATGTATAACCAACTGTAAACAGCCAATGAACTCTCTCCTAAGATCACAATCAACAGATCTGAATCAAGGGCTACAGGATGACTATTTCACTCTTGCAAAGGGAAACTATAAATGATGCCACAAACACATAAAAACACTCACAGTCTTTTGTACAAAAGGAGGCAGAATTTAAGCAGAGAAAAGGGGCTATCAAACAGGTACCTATGCTGGTTACAGGCTGCAAAAATCAGAGATCAAAACCAGGCAAAACAGAGCAGAGAACCCCAGCTGCACAAGGCCTAACTGGATCAGCGCACCTGTATAACAGGGAAACTGAATTTCAACGCAGGTAGCCTTCACGGGAACTACGTTGAAATGCAGAGTCTCTTCACAGATCCTGCGCTGAAGGAGAAACGAGAGTTCCTCACTGGGTTCTGGGTCACGGTTTGCTATTTAATCTACAGTTTCAGGCCAAATCAAAGCAACAAGCAAGGTACAATCAAGGGGATGCTTTGAAGGAGGACTAAGATCTATCACAAAGGATCATCAAATCATTTGTGAGTCCATTGTTCAGATCATAGACAAATCCAGTGATTGGATCAAAGCATCAACTGTCTACTTTGCATATGAGAATAGCAGATGCAGTTCAATTGCTGCTGTTGAGTCTATGAAACAAAAAATGTTAGAAACACAAATAAAATGACTAAACAGATCTCCCCAGTGGAGTCGCCAATTTGTTGTGGGGAAAAATGCCTATGCAGGACGATCCTATCCACCTAAGGTGTGACAGTGCCTTAGCAACAAACAGAAATAGCTATTCTAGTATTCTTCCTTTATGAATTAAGAATGAAGAGAGATGGATGGACTAACCGGTGTCTTCCGTTTGTCCCTCAATCCGGTTTCTCTTCTCTTTGGGAGTTCCCAGCTACTTGCCTTCTCACTCGCCCAGCTTCAACAGGTTCCTGCAAGATCACAAGAAGGGAACACTACACAAAGACATAGATTCATATTCATAACTAGTTCAGGATTAGAAATAAACTAAACATACTAATGAAATCATACATCAAAGACACATCAGTATATAGGAGAAACCAAGATAGCTTTATTGATGAAATAACAAGGTTCAGGAGAAGATACAACCAAGAGAGTTCCAATCCAGCATCTACCTCCCAACAAATGAAATTCCTATCTTCACCTCCCTTCAAAGCATTAAGCACCCAATGATTCCAATCTCAAACCAACAACAATTCTTTGCAATAACAAAATTCCAGCCTCTAGATCTCATGGAGAAGAGATCCATATATAGATGTTTGGAGTGAGGATGAGTCAGCTTGTGATCTGACTAGTGTCCTCTCTCTCTGTCAGTTCTTACTTCCACTTGGAGACTAAGAGCCTCTTACTCATCACTTAGTCGAACTCAGCAAGGCAAGTGTCATGGAGGAAGATTCTGGAAGCTTCCACAGTCTTGACACCTCTCACAAGAGACCCTGACATTTGTCATTTCCCGCTCATCGCACCCTGTTAGTGCTTCCACCTGCGTTGCAATGCAACTAGCCAGTGTAGCCTCTGCATTTCAACGCAGGCAGCTAGTGGAGCTTCTGAATTGATCCTGAATTGACTTGTTTTTGAGCAGTTTCTGGTGGAGAACTTCTGTGAATTGCTGTGGTTTGTTAGCCTTGTTCCTCTAGGGGTAGGAACAACATGTTTAGGGACTTTGGATCCCTTGGATTATGGACATTTCATGCTTATAGCTGTAAGGCACAAAAATGTCTATAACAGGTGTCTAGAAGATGACTGATCTTTCCTTTCCCTTGGTGTCCAATTTCTGAATCTTCAAAGGGAATTTATCTGTCTGGTAATAGAGGAACATATGAAACAAAACTGAAGAGTATTTGTAAACTCTTTCAGTGGGAAGTCTAGTGAGCTGTTCATGCATTCTGTCTGCAATGAACTAGGCATAATCATACAAAATGGCAGGAGGCTTTCCTGGAGTGAAAATGGCCAAGAAGGCCATGATGACCTCATCTACAAACTCATATGATGTGCATCCTAGGATGAATGAAATCATGGTGATTATTCTCTTGCAAGTCTCTAAAAAAATAGTGGCAACATAGGGTGGAATGTCTTTAGGAGTATGGCACTCCTCAATGATGAAATTGTGAAATATTTGTTTGATCTTATCTAGGTCGAGTGTGATGTATAAGTCCAATAGGTGTCCAATGGACAAGGAGTCAGAATAGGACTGGGCTGGATTTGCAACATCTGGTTGATGGATTCAGCCGTAATGGTGAATAATATCTCATGGTTTGGTGCCTCAATAGCCCTATGGCTTGGAACGTAACAGGCATGACAAAAATGTACTATGTCTATGAATGGATGGACTTCTGGGAATGTATACTTGAGAAGATAGGATTCCCAAAGGTTTATATCATCAGCATGGTTAAGGAACCTATCCTTGGCCCAACAGTGTATTCTCAGAAGGTGGCATGGGTGGCTTTAGCTTTGATTTGGAAGTCTCTGTCTGCCAGGGCCAGGTGATCAATGTCTAAATGAGGGGTTGTCACTGGTCTGACATCTAGAGAGGTCTGGGTAGCCATTTCTATAATAAACTATGGAAATTTGGGTTATATGGCTATGGGAGTGAGGTTTTAACAATTCAGTAACCAGGGTAGGGTATCAACAGTTTGCAGGTAGGGGTTTTGGTATTTTAGGAATGGAAAACTCTCAATTTAGAGGGAAATTAAGTAAATTCATTCAATTATTTCATGAATTCAGTGTAATTTTTAAATGAGAGGGCAATTCTTGGTTTTTTGTTTAAATAACTGGAATTTTATGGTTGGGGTTTGTTGGAAATAATACTAAGAGGGGGCGGGGGTGAATCAGTATTATCAAATTCTTTTCAATATTTCTTCCAGATTTATACTTTAAGTTATTCTTCATATTAGTTTTTATGTCATTACCATATAATAATGAGCAAGAATAGGAAAAACAAATAATCACACCAAAGAACACCAGATATAAGGCGGAAACCCAATGTGGGTGAAAACCACCTGTTGCGATATGTCTCTATCTTCTTTCAATTAGAAACTTCTTTTACAATGATTTTGTACTGGTGCAGTCCTTTACCAGTACGCAAGCTGCAACCTGCAGAGAGCTACAACCCTCTCTCATTTTCCAATCTCTCCTGGAAGGGAGCTACAACCCCCTACTTCTTTTCTTCCAAGGACCACTTTTCATAAATTTTCAAACTAGATCCATGAACATCAAATAATCATCAAGTACATGTGAATCACCCAATCAACTTTTTCAATCAATCAATGAATCAACCAGTAACTTCTCAGAATGCAGTAACCAGATCAGTAATACCAGTAATCTAAACCCAGAACTCTTCAGCAATAGATAAAAGACAGCCAACAAATTTTTCAAGAAAGGTCTGCAACTTCACCAATAGAGGCCTGCGAATATCTGCAGCTCTTCTGTGTCTAAACTGCGCAAATACGCACCTAGTCCTTCTTCTGCTCTGCGTACCTCCACACCTACTCCTTCTGTTCCCCTGCGTACCTCCGCACTGTACCTTCTTCTGCGCTGCGTACCTCGTACCTGCGCCTTCTGCTGCGCTGTGGATCCCCGCACCTATGCCTTCTGCTGCGCTGCGGACCCCCGCACCTGCACTGTGGATTGCCTGCAGACCTCTGAATAGAGCCAAATTAATAGTCCTCCAATGTGCCACAGACAGTCAGATCCACAGATCTGATCATGCACCCGAGAAATCATGACCTATCAATAGATTCGCCTTAAAATTCACCTTGATTTAGATCTAGCTTTTAAAACCGATCACCCAAAATTTCAGATCTTAAGATATTCAAATTTCACAAGTGTCTAGCCAAGTGATATCCTTTCCTTTTTATAGGCAAGCCCTTATTCACACCATGGGACAAAACCATCGAAAACCAATACAAGGGATCCAAACCGGGGTTCAATACTTTAGATCCTATACCACGGACAAAAACCATAGGATCATGATCGACGGGCTAAATACCAAGGGCCAAACATAAGAAACAGCACATGTGCGCGCTTCTCTGCATTGGAGTGAGTGAACTAGGGTCCGCACCTTCTGAACGGAGAACCTGCGGATATGTCCGCACTTCTTGGTCGGCGTACCTGCGGGTCCACAACTTCTCTTAGGACCACCTGCGGGTATCTCATTTTCCATGAATTTGAGAGGCTGAACAGAGATCTGCCACTTGAGTGAGTTGCCATAAGTACAACACCTGTGCCATAGCGCCAAGCCTGAATCATAATGCCAACAATCTCCCCCTTTGGACTTGATGGCAACCCCAAGATCCTCAAAGTCATTCTCCCCCTTTGACATCAAGGGCAAAGGGCGGACCAAGATATTCTCTTCCTTTGTTGTCCATACTCCCCCTGAGTGCCTGCTAAAATTTCTAAATGAGCTCCCCCTGACTATAGACCAGATCTGCAAAAGAAAAAATTCTTCAAGAAGAACCATAAACTACCATACACCATACATGATAGTGACATATTAGCAGCAATATTCAGATCAACATCCATGTTCTCCTTCTGTACTTTCTCCTCTAAGATCTTCTACCATAATGCCAACAATGAATTATTAGAAGAATATATGCTCCCCCAGAACCTGTGCAATTCGATCTTTGACCAATCCATAAGCCAACAAATGTACGCGTATACCCCATATGAAACTCGTGTACAACCAACAATCTCTGAAACAGATGAGATTCAACAACAAGATGATGCATCAACTACCCCCAGCTTTTGCCTGAGGTATTCAAAGGTCTCCCTGGGCAATGGTTTGGTGAGTATATCAGCAACTTGTTCCTTAGAAGGAACATACTCCAACTTGACCTTTTGTTTAAGCACTTGTTCCCGAAGAAAATGATATTTGATAGGTATATGCTTGGTCTTTGAATGCATGACTGGGTTCTTTGAAATGCTGATAGCACTTGTATTATCACATAGGATGGAGATGGGTGGTGTACAAGTGATTTAAAAATCCTGCAAGGTCAGCATCATCCAAAGGAGTTGAGTGCAACAAGATGCAACAACCACATATTCCGCTTCAGCTGTAGATAAAGCAATCGAACTCTATTTCTTGCTGAACCAAGATACTAATCTGGAACCCATAAAGAATGCACCACCACTTGTGCTCTTTCTGTTATCCACGCTTCCAGCCCAATCTGCATCTGTATAAGCATGAAGAGTGAGATCTGTATTTCTAGGATACCATAAGCCATGGTTTTGAGTTCCTTGAAGGTACTTAAAAATTCTCATCACTGCCTGAAGATGAGTTTCCTTTGGGTTTGCCTGAAATCTTCCAACTATTCCCACTGCATGCATAATGTTTGGTCGGGTACCTGTCAAATAAAGTAGGCTTCCAATCATAGATCTACAGGTTGGCTGATGCACTGCTGCTGATTCATCATTTGCACTGAGGCTGCATCCTGTAACCATGGGGGTACATACTGGTTTTGCATCTTCCATGCCATATTTCTTCAATATCTGCTTGATATACTTGGTTTGAGACAAAAAGATACCGTCTTCCTTTTGTTGGATTTGCAAACCAAGAAAGTATGTCAGTTCTCCAAGAAAAGACATTTCGAATTCTTTCTGCATCACCAAGGCAAAGCTTTGACTCATAGCTTCTTCATTGCTGCCAAAGATAATATCATCTACATACACAACAAGTATTAGCAATTTGTCATTTTCAATTTTTATATAAAGATTGCTATCTGCTGATCCTTTTGAAAAACCTTGTTGATGAAGGTATTTGTCCAAACGGTAGTACCAAGCCCTTGGAGCCTGTTTAAGACCATAGAGAGCCTTTTTCAGTCTGCATACAAGATTTGGATCATTCCCAAGAATGAAACCATCTGGCTGCTCAATGTATACTTCTTCTTCTAAGTCTCCATTCAGAAAGGCTGATTTCACGTCCATTTGAAATACTTTGAACTTCTGAAAGCTTGAGAGAGCAAGGAACATTCAGATGGCCTCAAGTCTTGCAACAGGAGCAAAATTTTCTTCAAAGTCTATTCCTTCTTGTTGAGCATACCCTTTACAAACAAGTCTGGCCTTGTTTCTAATTACTTCCCCATTTTCATTCAACTTATTTTTGAAGACCCATTTTGTCCCTATGACATTCTTATCTTTTGGTCTAGGAACCAACTCCCAAGTATTGTTCTTTTCGATCTGCTCAAGTTCTTCATCCATTGCCTTGACCCAACATTCATCTTTGCATGCCTCTCTTACATTTTGTGGTTCAGTGGAGGAGAGTAATGCCAAATAGCTTGAAGCTTCTGCAATTGTTCTTCTTGTTTGTACGCCTGCCTCCTTTTTCCCCAAGATTTGAGAATCTGGATGATTCTTTTGAACATACCTGGATGGAGTCTTTTCTTCTATCCTTGTCTGTTCCTCTAGTGCCTCTTGAGGTTCTTCTTCATCTTCAGTCTGATTTGGAGGGTAGTCTTCATCCTCTTCGATATTTTCATGATTTACTTGCCTAGGAATGTTTCCTTTTTCATCAACCACCACATCAATGCTGTCAAAAATTCTTCCAATTCTTTTATTGTAACACTTATATGCTTTGCTGTGAGGAGAATAACCAAGGAGAATGCCTTCATCTGCTCTAGGTTCAAGTTTGCCAAGCTATTCATCATTATTCTTAATATAGCATTTGCTTCCAAAAATTTTGAAATGCTATACTGAAGGAGTCTCACCATACCAGAGCTCATGAGGATTTTGAGTGCTGTTCACTCAGACATTTGTTTTGTTGAGAATAACAACTGCAGCAAATGCAGCTTCACCCTAGAAGGTTAGGGGAGTTCCAGACTCATCAAGCATAGCTCGAGCCATTTGTTGAACCGTTCTGTTCATCCTTTCCACCACTCCATTTTGCTAAGGAGTCCTAGCTGTAGAGAATTCCCTTCTTATTCCATGTTCTTCACAGAAATCGAAAAATTCATTTGAGGTAAACTCCCCACCTCTGTCAGACCTGAGGCACTTATTTTGTGATCTAATTCGTTTTCAGCCAAGGCTTTGAAAGATTTGAATTTTTCGAATGCTTCGTCCTTGTGTTTCATAAGTCCTAACCAAAACATCCTGGAGAAGTCATCAATGAATAATATAAAGTATTCTTCTCCTTGAGGTGACCTTGTCCTAAATGGACCACATACATCTGTATGGACTAGTTCAAGGGGCCTGCTAGCTGATCCTTCCTTCTCAGGGAAGTTAGTTCTAGTTTGCTTACCAAACTGACATGATTTGCATATGGTGTTGTCTGGAATTTTTATATCTGGAAGACCACGAACTGCCTGGTACTTGCATGCTTTCCTTATTTGTGAAAAGCTTAGATGCCCCAACCTCCGGTGCCATAACCAGTGTTCATCATCCTTGCTCAAATAGCATTGTTGTTGTCTTTCTTCAAATATGTATAAGTTATTTGGAGTTCTTCTACCTTTGATCACTGTTTTTCCTGTATCAAGATCACGAACACTACATCCATTTGATTGAAATATTACCTCGGTTCCTTGATCACACATCTGACTGACACTCAGAAGATTATGCTTCAATCTATCAACATACAAAACATTTCCAGCTTTGACCTTTTCTTTCAACTGAGCAGTGCCTCTTCCTTTTATGACTGCAGGGGTATCATTTCCAAAAGAAACTTTCTTTCCCTTTTCTAAAACACTATATGATTCAAGTTTTTCTTTATCACCTATCATATGTTTCGAACATCCACTGCCGATGTACCATTGATTTTCCTATCCTTCTGCATAAAAGGCTATCCCACATCTTTCTGGTTGTGGTTACTTTATTCTCCATGTTCTGGTACTTGAGGATTGTTCCTTTGTCTGCCAAAACCTGCTCCTGCATTCAGAATCTTCATGAACAAAGCTATTACAAATAGAACATTCAATTTCATTTTCAAGGGCCGAAAAGTTGTTATAGGTCCTTTTCGTGATCCCAGTCATACTTCTTTGTTTTTGAGCTTCTCTAGTCATGATTGTTTTATAGGCAACACATTGAGCTGCTTTGTGGCCAAAGTTATGGCAAGAGAAACATTAGCCATTGAAGAAACTTCTGCGATTATCAAATCTACCTGCCAAATGATTGTAGTTTCTATTGTCATCCATTCTTGAGGCAAATTGAGAAGATTTTACCTATGGCTGGTTGTAGCTTTTGTTCATCCATAAGATGGATTGCCCCTGATTTACCTGGTAATCTTTGTTTATTCTTGATGTAATTCGTCCACGTTTTACTTGGTGATCTCCATTGGGCTTTTGCTCATTCCTCCTTGCTACATTAAGATCTCTTTGAGGTGGATGCTTGAGATGCTTCTTCATTATACCCCAGACCTATCTTGATTAGTCGAGAACGCTGTACATTGATAATCTCATCCAGAGTTTCAGATCCTTTAACAAATTTAAGATTAAGAGCCTTTGTTTTCTCAATTTCTTTTCTAAGGCCAACAATTTCACATTCTAACTTCTCAAGAGATTTTTCTTTTTCATCAAGTTGGAATTGCAGAGTATCAATGATCACATTCTTTTCTTCTAAACATGTTTTGAGTCTAGAAATCTCTTCATAAAATCCATCCACATCTATAGCATCCATGTAATCATCATCTTCAAAAGCCATTAAAAGTTTATAGTTATTACCTCGTTCATCTTCATCACTATTTGAAAGACCGTCACTATCTTCATGAGTGTAGTAACTTTTCTTAGTTACATTCTATTTCTTGTTCCATCTAACAGGTTCCTTCCCTTTGTTAGTTTTAACCTTATGAGGACACTTGGCAGCATAGTGACCGACTCTCCCACAAGCAAAACATTTGAAAGGCAACTTATCTCTAAATCTTGTAGTACCCCTGTGGGGCGATAAAAAGGTGTCTTTTAAACTCCTAATTACCTTCACATTAATTATCAACCCAGGGACGACTTTTTATTTCAAGAGTGTACTTAGTCTGAGGCGGCTATTTACTCAAGAGTAATGTTTTGTAGTATAGTGCTTAAAATGCAAAAGTAAATGAAAGCTGGAAACAAAATATAATTGGAACAACAAGAAACTGATATGTTCTAAACTAAATCAGTCACTCAAACAACCATCAATCGAGGATACAGTAGCAATAACTCATTCCTCTGGATATTGATGCAATTGAAATCAAACTGGAACAAGACAATCAATTTGGGAACGAGGAAGCAATAACCAATGTTCTCTACAGTTGACAGTCCTGCTTTAAAGCAATCCAAAGGAAATCGAAATTGAACTAAAGCTGCCATTGAAAGTAAACTATGAAAACTCTTTAAAAGCAAAATATTGCAATTAATCAACAGAAATGAACAACAAAGTAAATGGCTGCATGTCTATAACTTAACTACTTCAAAAGGCTAAATCACACCAAGCATTGCATCAGTCGAAGGTTCGGTAGTAATAACCCATCCTTTTCGTTACTGATGAGAACAAATCCGAGGTCTGGGAGCTAGGTAGCAGATGCTGGGGCTCACTACAGCCTGAGATCGTCCTTGATGAATATAAATGAAATGGCAAGTAAAGGAAATAACGATAAAATAGAACAGCACATCAGCCAAGGGTTTGGTGGCAATAACCTATCCCTTTCATAACTGATGGGAGCAGATCAAAGGTCTGGGAGCCAAATAGCAGAAGCTGACACTCACCACAACCTGAGTCTGTCCTTAAGAAATGGCAAGTAAATGAAACAACAAATCAGCAATCTTGAAATAGACCAACAATTGAAATGAAACAACAATTCAGAAATGGAACAACAACTAAATATGAATGTACAACAATCCAAATCAAGCCAGCAACACACTTATCATTAAAAGGGACAGTAATCCGAGCTTCGATACAATATGCATGAATCACAGTTATAAAGTAACAACAATTGTAACGGAACAACAATCCCGAATAAACAACAGTCACAATTTAAGAATACATCATACAGTTGTACCGATTTAGGAACATACAGCGCGGTTAATCTGTAATCGAATGACAATCTGTAAGGAACAGCAATGTTATATCAATTATCAAAAGGAACAACAATGTGATACAAAGTTAAAATGATAACATAGCATTCCTGTTGCAGATAACGATAGTATCCAATCAAGTATATCTAATAGCGCTGATATGTAAAACAGTAAAGTGCATCAGATTACTGAACAAAGTAAAAGAAAGAAATCAAACCACACATGAAGCATAAAGATATAATACAACAGCAACGTACTTCCACCAGAGGCTGGGCCCTTAGCCGCTAGGGGATGCTGCTGGGTTACTTTAGGACCAAAGATGAAATGGCAACTAGATTTATATTATAATATCAAAGCAGAGTTATAGTGGATTACAACAAGAAGTCTCTCAATATCTCATCCATTATCCATTTTCTCTGCCATCCTCAATTCTGAATCTCTAATTCATCCTCAATTCTATCATTTGAATCCCTCTGAAATCACCCCCAAATCATCCCTATCTCTGATCTCTGTTCTGATTTAAATAAAGAGAGATCAGAGAGAAGTTACAATAAAGATAAGTACAACATGATTTCTATTACAAAATTGGTTTGCTTCTAACCAATTGATCAATAAGAAGATATATTTCCATCCAGCTTTCAACAAGAGCAAGACGAATTTGGCTTTGCTGCTGAGATTTGGAGGACGGCCGCAACAACAAATCTGAGAAAATCGTGCTCAAAGAACCCTACGTTTCTCTCAGTACAAGCCGAATTTGGGCAAACCGTTCTTCGAGTAAAGTTAATTGGGCCCGTTCTGGACAAAACCCATGTTCCGGATTTTCCAGATTCTGCTTCATTTGCTCAGAATCTCAACCGCAAAACTGTCACTTCTTATTCCAGAGAATTTCTGAGTTGGCACTTTTAATGATCAATTCTTCAATCTGGAAATTATCTTGGAGGCTAAAAATGGTGAATAATGTTACAATTGATTTATTAAAACTATAATTGATAAAATGACGCATAATCATCAATTTATTAGAAATAAAGGAGAATAAATAACATTCATTCATAAGAGCATAAATCATTATAAAATGGATTTATATAATAAATTATAATAAATGACATGATGAAGAATAGTAGAAATGGGTGGAATAAGTGTTCAAAAGTGATAGTAATAATGGCATAGTAACGACCCAACATACCCCCACACTCAATATGTTGCATGTCCTCATGCAACGAAAACTGAATATATTGCATGTCCTCATGCAACCCAAAGACAAAAACTCATGTGTTAACCAAGCAATAAAAAATATGTTCATCTCAGCTCATGAAATGGATAGAACAAATGAATTCTTCCTTAATTAATGAATATTCACTTTTAGTAATCTTGATGAAGGCATAACAATTTTTACATTGACATTCAATTATATGTATATATGAAGTTGCAACAAAATATGATATAAGTAATAGCAAACTTCATTAACCATTTTCTCAAAAACTACAACCCAGCTTTTGTTGAAATTTGGCAAGTAAATTTATAATATATGAATGCCTTTATGATCCAAAAATCGGACTGTTTTGATGCACGGATCATGAGATATAAACAAAATGGCTGTAGGTGAGAGTGCATGATTTCCGAAATTTTATGAACCAATTTATCTTGAAATTATCTAGGTATGTGTATTTTAATAGTATGTCTGTGTTTCCTAGAGATCACAAGAATTGAGTTCATAGTTTTAAAAATATTACGGAAATCAATTTCTACACTGAAAATTGTATGCCTTAAATGAGAAAGAAAATAGAAAGCATCCATCATACGTAGAAATTCCTCCCCCTCTTTGAAAAATTAGCATGCCCTCATGCGATGCTAGAAAACAAATAGAGGTGGTTGCTACTATCTGTTGAATTCTATGCTTGGTGTAAAACAACATGGAATAAGGGAGGTGTTTAGAATGAATAAGAATAGCAATGGATGATAAAGAATATGAATGACATGGTCATAAGAAAGAAATGAAGGAACACTCCCCCACACTCGAAAATGATATGCTGTTGAAAAAGGGGAAGTGGTAAAGATGTGGAATGAAGAATGATAAATAATGCTCAAAATGGATTTTCATTAAATTCTCCTAAATTCATAATAAATTAGAAAATTATGCTATTTTACCTCGAGTTTTACCTCCAAAAAGAATAATGTGAAATGACATATATGGATTGGAAGTTGTTGAAGCTGAGTTGGTGCGGAAAGTGATGCAAAAGGTGAAATCCAGGTAAGCACATCATGTCTGAAGAATTGTTCACGTTCGCGAGCCTCTTCTGTTAAGTGCAATAGTGTGGTCATGTTATGAATAAAATTCTGCCCATACTTGTTGTTCTCCTGTAAACAAAGCACTATTTTGCATACAATGTTCTTGAATCCATAGTGTTAGCTTTGAGCAACGGTGCCAAAATGTGGAGCGATAAAAAGGTGTCTTTTAAACTCCTGATTACCTTCACATTAATTATCAACCCAGGGACGAATTTTTATTTCAAGAGTGTACTCAGTCTGAGGCGGCTATTTACTCAAGAGTAATGTTTTGTAGTATAGTGCTTAAAATGCAAAAGTAAATGAAAGCTGGAAACAAAATCTAATTGGAACAACAAGAAACTGAAATGTTCTAAACTAAATCATTCACTCAAACAACCATCAATCGAGGATACAGTAGCAATAACTCATTCCTCTGGATATTGATGCAATTGAAATCAAACTGGAACAAGACAATCAATCTGGGAACGAGGAAGCAATAACCAATGTTCTCTACAGTTGACAGTCCTGCTTTAAAGCAATCAAAAGGAAATCGAAATTGAACTAAAGCTGCCATTGAAAGTAAACTATGAAAACTCTTTAAAAGCAAACTATTGCAATTAATCAACAGAAATGAACAACAAAGTAAATGGCTGCATGTCTATAACTTAACTACTTCAAAAGGCTAAATCACACCAAGCATTGCATCAGTCGAAGGTTCGATAGCAATAACCCATCCTTTTCGTAACTGATGAGAACAAATCCGAGGTATGGGAGCTAGGTAGCAGATGCTGGGGTTCACTACAGCCTGAGATCATCCTTGATGAATATAAATGAAATGGCAAGTAAAGGAAATAACGATAAAATAGAACAACACATCAGCCAAGGGTTTGGTGGCAATAACCTATCCCTTTCATAACTGATGGGAGCAGATCAGAGGTCTGGGAGCCAAATAGCAGAAGCTGACACTCACTACAGCCTGAGTCTATCCTTGAGAAATGGCAAGTAAATGAAACAACAAATCAACAATCTTGAAATAGACCAACAATTGAAATGAAACAACAATTCAGAAATGGAACAGCAACTAAATATGAATGTACAACAATCCAAATCAAGCACACAACACACTTATCATTAAAAAGGACAGTAATCCGAGCTTCGATACAATATGCATGAATCACAGTTATAAAGTAACAACAATTGTAACGGAACAACAATCCCGAATAAACAACAGTCACAATTTAAGAATACATCATACAGTTGTACCGATTTAGGAACATACAGCGCGGTTAATCTGTAATCGAATGACAATCTGTAAGGAACAACAATGTTATATCAATTATCAAAAGGAACAACAATGCGATACAAAGTTAAAATGATAACATAACATTCCTGTTGCAGATAACGATAGTATCCAATCAAGTATATCTAATAGCGCTGATATGTAAAACAGTAAAGTGCATCAGATTACTGAACAGAGTAAAAGAAAGAAATCAAACCACACATGAAGCATAAAGATATAATACAGCAGCAGCGTACTTCCACCAGAGGCTGGGCCCTTAGCCGCCAGCGGATGCTGCTGGGTTACTTCAGGACCAAAGATGAAATGGAAACTAGATTTATATTAAAATATCAAAGCAGAGTTATAGTGGATTACAACAAGAAGTCTCTCAATCTCTCATCCATTATCCATTTTCTCTGCCATCCTCAATTCTGAATCTCTAATTCATCCTCAATTCCATCATTCGAATCCCTCTGAAATCACCCCCAAATCATCCCTATCTCTAATCTTTGTTCTGATTTAAATAAAGAGAGATCAGAGAGCAGTTACAATACAGATAAGTACAACATGATTTCGATTACAAAATTGGTTTTCTTCTAACCAATTGATCAATAAGAAGATATATTTCCATCCAGCTTTCAACAAGAGCAAGACGAATTTGGCTTTATTGTTGAGATTTGGAGGACGGCCGCAACAACAAATCTGAGAAAATCGTGCTCAAAGAACCCTACGTTTCTCTCAGTACAAGCCGAATTTGGGCAAACTGTTCCTTTACAAAGTTAATTGGGCCCATTCCGGACAAAACCCATGTTCCGGATTTTCCAGATTCTGCTTCATTTGCTCAGAATCGCAACCGCAAAACCGTCACTTCTTATTCCAGCGAATTTCTGAGTTGGCACTTTTAATGATCAATTCTTCAATCTGGAAATTATCTTGGAGGCTAAAAATGGTGAATAATGTTACAACTGATTTATTAAAACTATCATTGATAAAATGACGCATAATCATCAATTTATTAGAAATAAAGGAGAATAAATAACATTCATTCATAAGAGCATAAATCATTATAAAATGGATTTATATAATAAATTATAATAAATGACATGATGAAGAATAGTAGAAATGGGTGGAATAAGTGTTCAAAAGTGATAATAATAATGGCATAGTAACGACCCAACAACCCCGTTGAAGGTTTTTGACAAAATTTGATTCTTATTCCTCTTCTGACGCATGTCCTAACTCATAGTAGTCTCCTTTCCCTGAAGCCTTGAAATCTGCTTCTCTCCTGTCTGATGGTCCTCCTTTCCTCATTTCTAAAGCAGTTAGAATCCCGTGTAGCTGTGACATGGTAAGGTTTCGTAGATTCTCCTTTTCTTCTGTTGCAGAAACTTTAGATTCAAACATAGGGGACAAAGATCTTAGAACCTTTTCAACCAAAACAGTCTCTTTTATTTCTTCACCCAAATTTTTCATACAATTAACAATCTCATCTACATGAAGGAAATAGTTAGCCACACTTTCATCATTGTGCATTCTGAGATTTTCATACTGAATCCTGAGGGTTTGAAGTTTTGCTTGTTTTACCTGTTCATCTCCTTCATAGCTCAGAACAATCTTGTCCCATATTTCTTTTGCGGATTTATACTGCATTACCTTGACAAATTTTGATTGAGATAGGCATCCTAATAGAGTATTGACTTCTTTTGCATTTGTTTCATAATTCTTATTTTCAGCCGGATCTGTATGAGTTGCTGAAGGAAAAGTGTACCCTGTATCTATGATATCCCAGAATTCTATACCAAGTGATTAAAGATAGGTAGTAACTCTTACCTTCCAATATACAAAGTTTGTCCCATCAAAAATCGGTGGCCTAATAGATGCTTCTCTCTCGTAGTTGCTCATGATGATGGATCTTCCTCCAAGCGATCAAGCTTCTTCAGAAGGACCTGCTCTGATACCAATTGTTGGAAATAATACTGAGAGGGGGGGGGGGTGAATCAGTATTATCAAATTCTTTTCAATATATCTTCCAGATTTATACTTTAAGTTATTCTTCAGATTAATTTGTTTGTTAGTACCATATAATAATGAGAAAGAACAAGAAAAATAGATAATCACACCAAAGAACACCAGATATAAGGTGGAAACCCAATGTGGGTGGAAACCACCCGCTGCAATATGTCTCTATCTTCTTTCAATTAGAAACTTCTTTTACAATGATTTTGTACTGGTGCAGTCCTTTACCAGTACGCAGGCTACAACCTGCAGAGAGCTACAACCCTCTCTCGTTTTCCAGTCTCTCCTGGAAGGGAGCTACAACCCCCTACTTTTCTTCCAAGGACCACTTTTCATAAATTTTCAAACTGGATCCATGAACATCAAATAATCATCAAGTACATGTGAATCACCCAATCAACTTTTTCAATCAACCAATGAATCAACCAATAACTTCTCAGAATGCAGTAACCAGATCAGCAATACCAGTAATCTAAACCCAGAACTCTTCAGCAATAGATAAAAGACAACCAACAAATGTTTCAAGAAAGGTCCACAACTTCACCAATAGAGGCCTGCGAATATCCGCAGCTCTTCTGTGTCTAAACTGCGCAGATCCGCACCTGGTCCTTCTTCTGCTCTACGTACCTCCGCACCTACTCCTTCTGTTCCCCTGCGTACCTCTGCACTGTGACTTCTTCTGCACTGCGTACCTCGCACCTGCGCCTTCTGCTGCGTTGTGGATCCCCACATCTACGCCTTCTGCTGCACTGCGGACCCTCGCACCTGCGCTGTGGATCGCCTGCAGACCTCTGAATAGAGCCAAATTAACAGTCCTCCAATGTGCCATAGACAGTCAGATCCACAAATCTGATCATGTGCCCGAGAGATCACGACCTATCAATAGATTCAACATAAAATTCACCTTGATTTAGATCTAGCTTTTAAAACCGATCACCCAAAATTTTAGATCTTAAGATATTCAAATTTCACAAGTGTCTAGCCAAGTGATCTCCTTTCCTTTTTATAGGCAAGCCCTTATTCACACCATGGGACAAAACCATCGAAAACCAATACAGGGATCCAAACCGGGGTTCAATACTTTAGATCCTATACCACGGACCAAAACCATAGGATCATGATCGATAGGCTAAATACCAAGGGCCAAACATAAGAAACCCCACGTGTGCACGGTTCTCTGCATTGGAGTGAGTGAACTGAGGTCTGCACCTTCTGAACAGAGCACCTCCGGATATGTCCGCACTTTTTGGTCAGCGTACCTACAGGTCCGCAGCTTCTCTTAGGATCACCTGCAGGTATCTCATTTTCTATGATTTTGAGAGCCTGAACAGAGATATGCCACTTGAGTGAGTTTCCATCAAGTACAACACCTGTGCCATAGCGACAAACCTGAATCATAATGCCAACAATATCCCCCTTTGGACTTGATGGCAACCCCAAGATCCTCAAAGTCATTCTCCCCCTTTGACATCAAGGGCAAAGGGTGGACCAAGATATTCTCTTCCTTTGCTGTCCATACTCCCCCTGAGTGCCTGCTGAAATTTCTGAATGAGCTCCCCCTGACTATAGACCAGATCTGCAAAAGAAAAAATTCTTCAAGAAGAACCATAAACTACCATACACCATACATGATAGAGACATATTAGCAGCAATATTCAGATCAACATCCATGTTCTCCTTCTATACTTTCTCCTCCAATATCTTCTACCTTAATGCCAACAATGCATTATTAGAAGAATATATGCTCCTCCTGAACCTGTGCCATTCGATCTTCAACCAATCCATAATCCAGCAAATGTACGCGTATACCCCATATGAAACTCACGTACAACCAATAATCTCTGAAATAGATGAGATTCAACAACAAGATGATGCATCAACTACCCCCAGCTTTTTCCTGAGGTATTCAAAGGTCTCCCTGGGCAATGGTTTGGTGAGTATATCGGCAACTTGTTCCTTAGAAGGAACATACTCCAACTTGACCTTTTGTTCAAGCACTTGTTCCCGAAGAAAATGATATTTGATAGGTATATGCTTGGTCTTTGAATGCATGACTCGGTTCTTTGTAATGCTGATAGCACTTGTATTATCACATAGGATGGAGATAGGTGGTGTACACGTGATTTAAAAATCCTGCAAGGTCTGCATCATCCAAAGGAGTTGAGTGCAGCAAGATGCAGCAGCCACATATTCCGCTTCAGCTGTAGATAAAGCAATCAAACTTTGTTTCTTGCTGAACCAAGATACTAATCTAGAACCCATAAAGAATGCACCACCACTTGTGCTCTTTCTGTCATCCACACTTCCAGCCCAATCTGCATCTGTATAAGCATGAAGAGTGAGATCTGTATTTCTAGGATACCATAAGCCATAGTTTTGAGTTCCTTGAAGGTACTTAAAAATTCTCTTCACTGCCTGAAGATGAGTTTCCTTTGGGTTTGCCTGAAATATTCCAACTATTCCCATTACATGCATAATGTCTGGTTGGGTACCTGTCAAATAAAGTAGACTTCCAATCATAGATCTATAGGTTGGCTGATGCACTACTGTTGATTCATCATTTGCACTGAGGCTGCATCCTGTAACCTTGGGGGTACATACTGGTTTTTCATCTTCCATGCCATATTTCTTCAAGATCTACTTGAGATACTTGGTTTGAGACAAAAAGATACCGTCTTCCTTTTGTTGGATTTACAAACCAAGAAAGTATGTCAGTTCTCCAAGCAAAGACATTTAGAATTCTTTCTGCATCACCAAGGCAAAGCTTTGACTCATAGCTTCTTCATTTCTGCCAAAGATAATATCATCTACATACACAACAAGTATTAGCAATTTGTCATTTTCAATTTTTATATAAAGATTGTTATCTGCTGATCCTTTTGAAAAACCTTGTTGATGAAGGTATTTGTCCAAACGGTAGTACCAAGCCCTTGGAGCCTGTTTAAGACCATAGAGAGCCTTTTTCAGTCTGCATACAAGATTTGGATCATTCCCAAGAATGAAACCATCTGGCTGCTCAATGTATACTTCTTCTTCTAAGTCTCCATTCAGAAAGGTTGATTTCACATCCATTTGAAATACTTTGAACTTCTGAAAGCTTGAGAGAGCAAGGAAAATTCGGATGGCCTCAAGTCTTGCAATAGGAGCAAAAGTTTCTTCAAAGTCTATTCCTTCTTGTTGAGCATACCCTTTACAAACAAGTCTGGCCTTGTTTCTAATTACTTCCCCATTTTCATTCAACTTATTTTTGAAGACCCATTTTGTCCCTATGACATTCTTATCTTTTGGTCTAGGAACCAACTCCCAAGTATTGTTCTTTTTTATCTGCTCAAGTTCTTCATCCATTGCCTTGACCCAACATTCATCTTTGCATGCCTCTCTTACATTTTGTGGTTCAGTGGAGGAGAGTAATGCCAAATAGCTTGAAGCTTCTGCAATTGTTCTTCTTATTTGTACGCCTGCCTCCTTTTGCCCCAAGATTTGAGATTCTGGATGATTCTTGTGAACATACCTGGATGCAGTCTTTTTTTCTATCCTTGTCTATTCCTCTGGTGCCTCTTGAGGTTCTTCTTCATCTTCAGTCTGATTTGGAGGTTAGTCTTCATCCTCTTCGATATTTTCATGATTTACTTGCCTAGGAATGTTTCCTTTTTCATCAACCACCACATCAATGCTGTCAACAATTCTCCCAAGTTTTTTATTGTAACACTTATATGCTTTGTTGTCAGGAGAATAACCAAGGAGAATGCCTTCAGCTGCTCTAGGTTCAAGTTTTCCAAGTTGTTCATCATTATTCTTAATATAGCATTTGCTTCCAAAAAAATTGAAATGCTTTACTGAAGGAGTCTCACCATACCAGAGCTCATGAGAAGTTTGAGTGTTGTTCACTCGGACATTTGTTTTGTTGAGAATAACAACTGTAGCAAACGCAGCTTCACCCCAGAAGGTTGCGGGAGTTCCAGACTCATCAAGCATAGCACGAGCCATTTGTTGAACTATTCTGTTCATCCTTTCCACCACTCCATTTTGCTGAGGAGTCCTGGCTGTAGAGAATTCTCTTCTTATTCCATGTTCTTCACAGAAATCGAAAAATTCATTTGAGGTAAACTCCCCACCTTTGTCAAACCTGAGGCACTTAATTTTGTGATCTGATTCGTTTTCAGCCAAGGCTTTGAAATATTTGAATTTTTCGAATGCTTCGTCCTTGTGTTTCATAAGTCCTAACCAAACCATCCTGGAGAAGTCGTCAATGAATAATATAAAGTATTCTTCTCCTTGAGGTAACCTTGTCCTAAATGGACCACATACATTTGTATGGACTAGTTCAAGAGGCCTACTGGTTGATCCTTCCTTCTCAGGGAAGTTAGTTCTGGTTTTCTTACCAAACTAACATGATTTGCATATGGTGTTATCTGGAATTTTGATATCTGGAAGACCACAAACTGCCTGGTACTTGCATGCTTTCCTTATTTGTGAAAATCTTAGATGCCCCAACCTTCGGTTCCATAACCAGTGTTCATCATCCTTGCTCAAATAGCATTGTTGTTGTCCTTCTTCAAATATGTATAAGTTATTTGGAGTTCTTCTGCCTTTGATCACTGTTTTTCCTGTATCAAGATCACGAACACTACATCCATTTGATCAAAATATTACTTCGGTTCCTTGATCGCACATCTGACTGACACTCAGAAGATTATGCTTCAAGCCATCAACATACAAAAAATTTCCAACTTTGACCTTTTCTTTCAACTGAACAGTGCCTCTTCCTTTTATGACTTCAAGGGTATTATTTCCAAAAGAAACTTTCTTTCCCTTTTCTAAAACACTATATGATTCAAGTTTTTCTTTATCGCCTGTCATATGTTTCGAACATCCACTGTCGATGTACCATTGATTTTCCTGTCCTTTTGCATAAATGCTTTTCCACATCTTTCTGGTTGTGGTTCCTTTATTGTCCATGTTCTGGTACTTGAGGCTTGTTCCTTTGTCTGCCAAAACCTGCTCCTGCATTCAGAATCTTCATGACCAAAGTTATTACAAATAGAACATTCAATTTAATTTTCAAGGGCCGAAAAGTTGTTATAGGTCCTTTTCGTGATCCCAGTCATACTTCATTGTTTTTGAGCTTCTCTAGTCATGATTGTTTTATAGGCAACACATTGAGCTGCTTTGTGGTCGAAGTTATGGCAAGAGAAACATTGGCCATTGAAGAAACTTCTGCAATTATCAAATCTACTTGCCAAATGATTGTAGTTTCTATTGTCATCCATTCTTGAGGAAAATTGAGAAGATTTTACCTGTGGCTGGTTGTAGCTTTTGTTCATCCTTAAGGTGGATTTCCCCTGATTTACCTAGTAATCTTTGTTTATTCTTGATGTAATTCGTCCCTGTTTTACCTGGTGATCTCCATTGGGCTTTTGCTCATTCCTCCTTACTGCATTGAGATAACTCTTTGAGGTGGATGCTTGAGATGCTTCTCCATTATACCCCAGACCTGTCTTGATTAGTGGAGAACGTTGTACATTGATAATCTCATCCAAAGTTTCAAATCCTTTAACAAATTTAAGATTAAGAGCCTTTGTTTTCTCAATTTCTTTTCTAAGGCCAACAATTTCACATTCTAACTTCTCAAGAGATTTTTCTTTTTCATCAAGTTGGAATTGCAGAGTATCAATGATCACATTCTTTTCTTCTAAACATATTTTGAGTCTAGAAATCTCTTCATAAAAGCCATCCACATCTATAGCATCCATGTAATCATCATCTTCAAAAGCCATTAAAAGTTTATAGTTATTACCTCGTTCATATTCATCACTATTTGAAAGACCATCACTATCTTCATGAGTGTAGTAACTTTTCTTAGTTACATTCTGTTTCTTGTTCCATCTAACAGGTTCCTTCCCTTTGTCAGTTTTATCCTTATGAGGACATTTGGCAGCATAGTGACCGACTCTCCCACAAGCAAAACATTTGAAAGGCAACTTATCTTTGAATCTTCTAGTACCCCCGTTGAAGGTTTTTGACAAAATTTGATTCTTCTTCCTCTTCTGACGCATGTCCTAACTCATAGTAGTCTCCTTTCCCTGAAGCCTTGAAAGCTACTTCTCTCCTGTCTGATGGTCCTCCTTTCCTCATTTCATAAGCAATTAGAATCCCGTGTAGCTGTGACATGGTAAGGTTTCTTAGATTCTCCTTTTCTTCTATTGCAGAAACTTTAGATTCAAACCTAGGGGACAAAGATCTTAGAACCTTTTCAACCACAACAGCCTCTTTTATTTCTTCACCCAAATTTTTCATATAATTAACAATCTCATCTACACGAAGGAAATAGTTAGCCACACTTTCATCATTGTGCATTCTGAGATTTTCATGCTGAATCCTGAAGGTTTGAAGTTTTGTTCGTTTTACCTGTTCATCTCCTTCATAGCTCAAAACAATCTTGTCCCATATTTCTTTTGCGGATTTATACTGCATTACCTTGAAAAATTCTGATTGAGATAGGCATCCTAATAGAGTATTGACTGCTTTTGCATTTGTTTCATATTTCTTCTTTTCAGCCGGATCTGTAGGAGTTGTTGAAGGAAAAGTGTACCCTGTATCTATGATATCCCAGACTTCTGTACCAAGTGATTGAAGATAGGAAGTAACTCTTACCTTCCAATATACAAAGTTTGTCCCATCAAAAATTGGTGGCCTAATAGATGCTTCTCTCTCGTAGTTGCTCATGATTATGGATCTTCCTCCAAGCGATCAAGCTTCTTCAGAAGGACCTGCTCTGATACCAATTGTTGGAAATAATACTGAGAGGGGGGGTGAATCAGTATTATCAAATTCTTTTCAATATATCTTCCAGATTTATACTTTAAGTTATTCTTCAGATTAGTTTGTATGTCAGTACCATATAATAATGAGCAAGAACAAGAAAAATAGATAATCACACCAAAGAACACCAGATATAAGGTGGAAACCCAATGTGGGTGAAAACCACCTGCTGCAATATATATCTATCTTCTTTAAATTAGAAACTTCTTTTACAATGATTTTGTACTGGTGGAGTCCTTTACCAGTACGCAAGCTGCAACCTGCAGAGAGCTACAACTCTCTATTATTTTCCAGTCTCTCCTGGAAGGGAGCTACAACCCCCTACTTCTTTTCTTCCAAGGACCACTTTTCATAAATTTTCAAACTGGATTCATGAACATCAAATAATCATCAAGTACATGTGAATCACCCAATCAACTTTTTCAATCAATCAATGAATCAACCAATAACTTCTCAGAATGCAGTAACCAGATCAACAATACCAGTAATCTAAACCCAGAACTCTTCAGAAATAGATAAAAGACAATCAACAAATGTTTCAAGAAAGGTCCGCAACTTCACTAATAGAGGCCTGCGAATATCCACAGCTCTTCTGTGTCTAAACTGCGCAGATCTGCACCTGGTCCCTCTTCTACTCTGCGTACCTCCACACCTACTCCTTCTGTTCCCCTGCATACCTCCACACTGTGCCTTCTTCTACCCTGCGTACCTCTCACCTGCACCTTATGCTTCTCTGCGGATCCCCGCACCTGTGCCTTTTTCCGCGCTGCGGACCCCCGCACCTGCGCTGTGGATCGCCTGCGGACCTCTGAATAGAGCCAAATCAACAGTCCTCCAATGTGCCACAGAAAGTGAGATCCACAGATCTGATGATGTGCCCGAGAGATCACGTCCTATCAATAGTTTCGCCTTAAAATTAACCTTGATTTAGATCTAGCTTTTAAAACTGATCACCCAAAATTTCAGATCTTAAGATATTCAAATTTCAAAAGTGTCTAGCCAAGTGATCTCCTTTCCTTTTTATAGGCAAGCCCTTATTCACACCATGGGACAAAACCATCGAAAACCAATACAAGGGATCCAAACCGGGGTTCAATACTTTAGATCCTATACCACGGACCAAAACCATAGGATCATCGACGGGCTAAATACCAAGGACCAAACATAAGAAACCCCACGTGTGCACGCTTCTCTGCATTGGAGTGAGTGAACTAGGGTCCACACCTTCTGAACGGAGCACCTGCGGATATGTCCACACTTCTTGGTCGGCGTACCTGCGGGTCCGCAGCTTCTCTTAGGATCACCTGCGGGTATCTCATTTTCTATGATTTTGAGAGGCTGAACAGAGATCTGCCACTTGAGTGAGTTGCCATCAAGTACAACACCTATGCCATAGCGCCAAACCTGAATCATAATGCCAACAGTGTTGCAAACTGGTTTAAAATTGAGGTTTGCAGAGGCTTCTGCAGCTTTGAGGTGTGTAATGATGGCGTTTTGGAAGGTTCTGGTAGTTGGTAGCTGGTCGCAGGAGATTTAAGGTTGTTGGTGTGCTTTGGAGGCTTCAACAGTGCAAACAGGAGAAAAAGGCCAAAAATGGGGTCTGAGGGGTTTTTACCATGAACGATTGAAATTGGCGGGTGAATATTATGGACAGTGGACGGTTTTTGCGTTGGGCGAGGAGGCAATTTTGGAGGCCATCGCACCACTTTTGGCAAGCGTGTGGTATTTTCCTGAGGGAATGCGATCTATGCCGGAGGCTGACACGTAGCAAAATGGGCCCGAGCAAAACTGCCCATATCGTGTGCTCTCGGGCCGGTAAAGGTCGAACATTGAGCAGGCACGATATGGGTGAGGGCCGTTAGATCTGGGGGTGGATGATCCAATGGTCGTCGCGTGGCAAAGTTGCATGGTTGGGTGATGGGCGAAGGTTAGCGGGACCCATGGGATTAATTATAGTTAAGTGTAATTAACCCATGATTAACTGTTGGTTTATGAAAAGGCGACGGAGTTAGTGAGGCGGGAGGGTTTTAAAGTTAGGATAAAGGGTTTTTATGGGTTTTTTGGGGTTTTTGGGTAATTTATCAAGGGGAAAAATGATTTTTCAAAGGGGGGAAAAGGGTTTCACACTTAGGGGAATGAATTTTGAAAGTAAGTGACCAGGGAATGTGTGAAACCAAGGGGTAGGAGTGAAAATGAAGGGAAAAGGGGTTTTGATAAGCCATGAAGGGGAAAAAGGGAAATTAGTAAGTATATAGTGGGGGGTGAAATGCAATGAAGGGGAAGTTAGGCCAATCATCTTATGAACATGCTTTTCACTTTGATAACTGCTCCTGCACACTGAAACACATAGTTAAGCATGATAGTAGTGCTTATGCTTCAAATGACTTGTATTTCTGCAACCTTTCTTCTACCTACCCTAACATTTTTTCTTCACTTTGGTGGGTGCACTTAAGCTAGCAAACCCTTGTCTTTCCTTTTTCTTTTTATGAAACAAACTATCTACTTCTAACCTTATATCTTCCAAGGGCTCAGATTAAACTGATGAGCTCCTTTTATTTCTCTACCTATCTACTAATTTTCCAAGATTAAATTGTTTGGCAAAACCTTTATTCTCTAACTATAAACATGAAATTCAAAGCATGAAGTAGTCAAGATTAAACAGTTTGACTATCATGGGTTGTGGCATATATGACAAGCTGCACACAACCATTATTTAAGACAGTAAAGTAAAGAGTAGTGGCACTTGGACTTGCACACTTTCATGATCTATTTTTTGTTTGGGGTTCATATTTTTCATATTTTTTATCTTTTCTTATTTTTCTTGCCCTTTGATATTTATTTTAGGACATACCCTCTTTACATTTTTTAATTTTAATTTTGAAAAAAATTGCAGAAAACAAAGGTATGTACAACATTACAAGACTTAACCTCAACCAATTCAAAATTATGAATCCTATCACTATAGAACTCTAACAAGGTTGTCAAAGCTGGCCAACTCCTGCACCAAGGAAAGTGGCTCACCAAGGACCAAGTTCAACAAAAGTTTCCCCATCTCATGGAGGCACTCAATGCAATTGGGACCATTGCTTCCTAAGAGAGGAGGACTGGTCCAGGTGGATATTGGTCGCCACCCTCCTATTCCACTTGGACCCCCAACATTGTCTCTTTCAGTCTTTCAGTTTCCTTAATTGTAGCATCATTTACTATTTTTGGCTTTTTTTTTCGAGTCTTGAACTTCTGCAGCTGTTTTGAGGCCATAAACGATGTTTTTAGGGAAAACGAAGAGACCTCAAAATTTTCAAAAAAGTGGCACATTTTTTTTTTAGTTTACTCTTTGAGATATTCAAAACGAGGTATTATGATAGTCAAACAGAGATCGTATGCCAAAGTTATGTCTCCCGGAAATTAGTGTACCAATTTACCCAAATGGGGCCCATAGTTTTGGCGCTTCATATCCTATTGTTAGGTTTCTGGACGTTTAGGGTTTTCCATTGTTTCTAAATAATAAACAGGCCTTGGAGCTTCATTGTAACATAGTTCACAGACATGTAGCTGCCACATTTCTTCTCAGAGATAAGCTACCATCACCTGAGCTAGTTTATTTCCATTCTGTTTGTAAGCATATGTCAGTATTTTGATATTAATGAAATGAAGTGTTATTTCTGCTACATTTCTGTATTTATGGTTATATATGTAATTTGTTTCATTCTTGTTTAAGTTCGGATCAATATGTAGGCAAAACTATTGGGGAAGTGTTGTGGGAAAGCTTCAATATTGTTGTCACTTTGGAAAAAATCTTTAGGCAAGAGGGAGATTACCTAAACAAGCGTCTTTTCACAATCTTTTAACGAGTATCAGAAATGTAGAGCCTACTCTACATGATTGGGATATTCTCATGTCATGTGTTGACAATTTCCTGTGTCCAGAGGAAAATATTTTATTTGATTCCTTGACTCACTTGTTTGCAACAAATAATTTGGTCAACATGCACAATTGGAAGATGCTCAAATCATTGAATTGTCCAATTGTGAGGTGCATTGCACAACGGACCAGAAGAACAAAAATTGTTGACAATGATGATGATGTGTTGGAGCATGAGGAATTGTTATGTAATGGATATCATTTGATGTTGACATGTAATTTGTGGGTTGAATCTAGGCTGGTAAATGGTGCGTTTGGATATGTTGCAGATATCTACAATATGCTTGGTTCAAAGGAATTTGAACTTCTAGTGTTTTCTACAGTTATTTTGAGAAGTACACATGTGTTCCATTTGATATAAATTGCACAAACATTGTGCCTATAGCACTTGTTGTTAGAGGAAATCTTAAAAAAATGCCTTTAAAAATGGCGTGGGCATTCAATATACACAAATCGCAGGGGATGACTTTGAAACGATCCATTGTTGATATAGGAGTTAGAGAGAGGTAGGGTTTGACATTCACAACTATATCATGAGAAGTGTTGAACATAATATCCTTTTATTCAAGCACAAATATACATTAATAAAGTTAAAAATTGAGTACAACATATATTCATTAAGAGATAAAAGTCATGACAACAAATCAATGTGGTGGCTGAGTCCACATTGAAGTCAGAGTTTTGTTCTACATAAAGTTTTAACTTGAAAAATTTCATGTTAAAATACAAACCTTGTTCAAAAAATATATTTGCATGTACTGCCAGAAATAAATTACATGAAAATAATTTATGTTCAAAATGAGAGTGATTATCTACACTGTAGTTTGAATAAGACGCTTCACTATGAAATAGATATGGAATCAAAGAACAAATAACAATTTCCTTTGACAGGGAAAAAAAAAGTCTAACATATGTTGAGAAGTGTTTAAGAGAATATCCTAATATTCAGCCAAACACAGACATGGATAAAGTTAAGAGATGGGTAGCAGATACATGCATTAAGAAATTAAAGTGATGATAGGAAATCAATGTCATAGGTCAAAACACATTCAACTCCGACTTTTGTGTTGCAAAAAGATTTTTGTTAAATTTTTTATTGGAAATACAAGTCTTGTTGCATAAATATGTTTGCATGCAATGAAAGAAATAAGAAACTTGAAAAGAAACTATCTTGAAAACATAAGAAATTTAGTGCAGTATAGTTACAATACCACGGTTCAGTGGAAAAGAGATATGCCAGCATAGAGAAAAAATAAATTTTCTTTAATAGATGAAAAAAATAGTGTGACATATCCTAAGGAGTGTTTAAGAGAATGTGGAAATATTTAGCCATAGATAGACATGAATAAAGTTAAGAATTGAGCACCATATACATCCATTTAAAAATGAAAGAGATGACAGGGAATCAATCCCACAAGTCAATATACATTCAACTGGGAGTTTTGTTTTTGAAAAAACTTTGACTTTAAAAATTTCTTGGGAAATACAAGTGATGTTCGAAAAATATATTTACATGTAAACCCAGAAATATAGAGCTTGAAAATAAACTATGTTGAAAATGATAGCAGTTTAGTGTGTTATAGTTTCAATACCAGGCTTGACTTTCAAATAGATATGCAATCACAGGAAAAAATAGCAAATTGCTTTCAACAAGAAAACAAGGTGTACCATATCCGAAAAAATGTCAAGCACAATATGCCAATATTGAGGTAGAGATAAACATGAGTAAACTTAAGAACTGAAGAGTAGGTACATCCATCAAGAAATGAAAGTGATCAGAGGAACAACATGCATTCAAATCCAAGTTTTGTCTTCAAAAATATTTGAGTTCAAAAAATACTTTGGAAAATAAAAGTCTTGCACATCATCAACATACAAACCCTTACTCCAACATAAGAGGTCATATAAATAGCATTGAATAAAAGGAAATCTTGTTCAATCATTCGGAATTGGAAAATCTGTAAGGTTTGTCTGAAAAAATAGTTTTTTTCTCCGAAATTTTTATTCTTCCTTAAAGGATTTTGTGTATGGAAATCTCACAGGTCGTTCAAGCTTTGTCCTCCTCATATGAGTCTTCTTTTTCCATGATGAGAAAATGTGGTGCATTTTCCTTGATGTACTTATCCCAATCTGAGTACAACTAAGAAATTGTTGAGAAGTGGATAGGATGAAAATGAGTGATATTCACTTCGCACATAGATATGAAATTCTATACAACTATTTTCTTTTTTTTGTACTTGATTCTAAATTTAGAAATCAAATTGATTTTCTCAAAGGGAAACTGCACAAATCTCTACAAGTTTTCTTGATTCCAGGTTTTGAGGATGTCTATGATGTTGGACCTACCTTCAAGGCACCTACCTTCGAGGCTCCAACCTTCCGAGCTCCAACCCACTACTATACTTTGTCTAGATATCTTTGATAGTAATTCATGGCTCCCAATGTATTCTCCACTGACCCCTATTAATCTTCATCTCCAAATTAGTCTACACACTACATCATCAATGAAAACCTTATCATATATAAGGTGTCACCAATATCCTTCATGAAACAACATCTACAAGCTATGACATCATTATCTTTAATATAACACTCCAATGTGTCTGCACTAAGTTCTGCACCGACTCTAGATGGTGACTTCAATAGTTCTACACCAAATAATTCTTTAGGTGTCCTTCTCCACAGTAGCACTCTTCAAATCTACTTCTAAGGTGATCAAGGTACAATTCCAAGATGTCTCCAAGATTACTTTCAAATAGGATACTTCAACAAACTCTTAATCACAATGCTCCAAACATAACTAGCCTCCAAGGAACTTCTTCCAAGTGTGAGTAGGCCACTTTCTTCACTACTTATGCAAGAGGTATATGTGAGGTATCATGAGGTCACCTTGTCATTTTACCTCTGTTGTAGCCCACAGTCCTTGTTGTCCTTATTATGCACACAAGTCTTAATGAATAGAACAACAAAAGAGGACACGCAAGCCAGGGTAGCACTATCCAGCAAAAACACAGTCAAGGGTACTTGTCCATGGTCTAGTTAAGGTAGCAAGGATTACTAGCCCGCACTCCAATCAACACTATCACAAGCCTTCAATAAACGCCTTCATATAGCATTGTCACAAGTCCACAATGAACGTTGTCACTACCATTTAATTAGGACTTTCACTAGTTTGCACTTAACCCATAGTCAAGAAGTGAACAATCTTATGTTGTTGTTACAAGCCACAGTCAAGATGTGTCACTGTTGGTGTTACAAATTACTGTCACTAATCTGCACTTAGAACATAGCCACTACACTGAAACAATGTTACTAGCCCACAGTCTGGAGTCTAGGCCATTCCGCAGCCTGTATAGGTTAGTCTGTAGCTCCCACAGATCCTTTTCTGAACTCCGCAGCCCTAGATCACCTTCTGGTATCAATCTGCAGTCTTTATGTGTCAAATGAATCTACTTCTGTCAGCCCTAGAACTCCACAATCCTCACACAGATCTGCAAATATAAATGACTGCCTTCTACCTTCAAATTCGGGTAAGTTCACAAGGTGTGAACTTGTTCTTCCCTTTTCTCTGTGTTTTCACCAAAATTACTTGAGGAAAATAGAGATCTGAGCCTCTCTTTATATATCCTTTCCATCCTTGAAATGAACATTCATGTAATCTGTTTGGAGGCCGACTTGTGTAGGATGCTCAGGTCGACTCCATGTCCATATTTAATAAATTAACTTCAAAAATTCATAACTTTCAAACCGCTTGGAGTTTCGGGCTGTGTAATAGCTCATTGGAAAGGAAAAATTATGCTCTAAAAGATGGTCTAGGTATCATAATGATATTTGCCTCTAAGGTGGTGAATTTTTTTTTTTTTTTTGTGTGATTGGTCGTTATTTAGTGTAGAAATGATTAGGACAGTATGGGCTTCTTCTTTGTCACCAAGTGTTTTTAAGTGAGGTCTCCACTTGTTATGTCTTTAATCATCATGTCATCAAGTGATCTCCAATTCCTTCATTTTCCATGTCATCAAATGTAATGTCACCATATATGTCATCATGATAGTGCAGTGATCCATTATGAACAATAGGCATCTAGGACAAGACTTCTTCTTAGTGGCTTGACATCTTCATTCATGGTATCCTTGTCAAACAAGAGTCTTGACTATCATTAGCCATCTCAGGAATATTGACATCTCGGTCAATGCCATATTGACATCAATGACAACCTAGATTAACATATGACTCTTTGGTCATATGTGGCATTGTCTTTGAGATTATGTTGCATTGAGTCAGGTTTTGCATCTTTCAATGGTTTGGATCCTGACAAATCAAATTCCTCTATAAAATTTGTCCCCATCTCCCATACTGACAGATAATGTTCAATGGCCCTTTTGATGCATTCTTTGATTTCTTTTGCCTCAAATTGTCATTGACTCAAAGAAGCAAACATTAGTATTTTATCCATTTTGGAGACTTTTGAGATGTTGTCAGGCTAGAGTTGTGTTTCCCATTCAAGAATTGATGTGAATTTTTCTTTGATGTACTTGTCTTCTTCCACCAAAGATTTTATTCTCTCTTGAAGATCCAAATTTTGTTGAAAAAATCTGCAAATTTTGTCCATTTCTTTATAAAACTTAGTTTGGTCTTTCCTCAATATTTGGCTGGCTTGTATTGCTTGGGCCTTAAAAATATCTAGACTATTTTCCGCTTCATGAATTTGAATTGATTGAAACTTAAGAGTTTCAATTTATTCCTTCATTGTTGTCATCATGGTTAGAATGTTGTTGTCACATTCTTCCTTCAATATTCTAATTTTTTGTGCATGTGCCTCTTGGATTTGTTGGATCTCTACGGAGTGTTTAAGTTTCAATTCGTTCAACTGATTTTGGTATTCATTCTGTAAGTTCTTTCTTTCAATGGTGAACCCACCTACAAGAGTTGCAGATTGGTTTTGCCAACTTTCTTCACTAAATTCTTTTCTTTTCTCTATTTCACTTTCCAGATGTTTTATCTTCTACAAACTTTTCTTGTAGGCAATGGAAAGTTCACCAACATGGTGTTGGTTATAATTGACAAAGGCTCCTAGAGCTTGTGAGGATTCTTCAGCTTTTTCTTCAACATTTCTTGTTGCTTTCCAACTGAATTTTGAAATGGTTTTGAAACTTTCAAGCTTTATTTTCTTCATTCTTTTGACAATTGACTTGGTTTGAGCATTAAAGTAATACTCAGTCAAGGATGGAACACTTTCATAAAAAGTTTCTACTTTAGTGACATGTTTAAATAAAAAAGACTCCAGAGGGATTTTCGTAGAAATTGGAGTCATCGATGTGTCATGACAATTATGTGGAATATATATATGGGTACTTTGTTCTTGCTACTCAAGAAAAAAAATTTCTAGACTGTGAGAGAAAGAGGTCAATGTTAACAGAGGGGTCCTAGTAATTTTCTCTTCTTTGTTTGTATCAATATGCATATATTGAACTTCAACATTAATTTTATTTGACTTTGTGATGAGCCCCACTATTGCAGCAAGGATTTTGCAACCCCTAAGGCGACCAACTTTACTTTATCAACCTAGGTTTCATAAAAACTTGGAGGTGACAGTGCTATATGCACAACATATGAAAAAGTCTACTCTTGTCACTTCTCAACTAGGGTGATAGACCACTAGGGTTTTTCAAACCAGTCTTCTATTGACTAGAAGGAGGCTGACTACTAACAGTGAATGTAAAGCTATCTTTAATGCAAAAGTAAATGCTTGCCTATTTTAAGGAAATGAAAGCATTGAATAAAAAGTGCTATGAAATGACATGAAATTACCTAGATAAGAATTAACACACATTACTTGCAGAAGAGTCCTAATTTAACCTTTCATTCTATCATCTAGCTATTTGGAGTAAGTAGGCATGGAAATCATCCTAACATTGTTATGGCTAATGTATGCATGCACTAGCTAAATATTTCATAAAAGAGTCTTTTGGTTTTCAATTTAGAAAATCAAATTCTAAGTTAAACAAGATAATCTTTGACAGGGGAGGAAGGTATGGGAAAGCTGGTCCAAAATAGCATTGAGGGCTATGGAGGTCAATTTGAAGGCCTACCCTAGGCTTTGATCATCATTTATGCACAAAAGAGTCTAAAATAGGCTGCTACAGGGTTTCTTGTAGTTTCTATAGGATTTCTTGTAGTTACTATAGGATGTCCTAGTTTATTATAGGAAACTTAGCTGAAAGTTGTAGGAAGGTAGGGAAGTTGAAAGGAAGTGTTGGGAAGATGTATGATGGTGGAATACGGTTTGGGGAAGGTGCACACTACCCAAGGATCAGCTGAAATCTTTAGGATGGTGGATTTGCTCAAGGTGGTTGTCCACAATGGCTACAAAACATGAATCAGAATTAGTGGTTGGGAGGATTGGGCGAGAGGTGGAGAAGACTTAGATGAGTCTTGTGGAATGATTTCCTCCCTACAGATCAGCAACTCCTGCAACAACACATATTCTTTTCTTCATTCATGCACAAATTTATGTAAATGTGGAAAAGATGAGTTGAATTTGGGAAACTGATTTATTGATGGCTAATGCCTTAAATCTATGGAATGGAATGTTTTTTTTTCTACATCAAACTCAAGAAACCAAAATGACAATTGTAGGTGCTTCTAAGAAATAATAAATAATGATTTACTCAACAAGAAATCCTAATCTATGTAATAACCAAAAGATAAATTTGTTTTTGGGGCTGTGAGAGTGGGGCCCTCAAACCATGATCCAATAAGGGAGATGAGGATGAGACCATTGTCACAATATTTTCTGAAGTATTTTCTTTCACTACTGTAACACTGATCTACTTCTCCAACTAATGGAAGCAAAACTAACCAATCATTCAAATTCTTGTAAATTAAACAAAGCAAAGATAACTAGTAGCTAATCTACGATTCTAACCCAAGAATACATGTAAAAAAAGAGGAAATTTTGTTGCTAGGGTTGGGACCTAACCCAAGAGCTTTAGCCCTCTTAGTCAACTCAGTGCTGGATGAAAGAAACCCTTTTCATTATCATCAAAATGTCAAAAATAACATGAGAATAATAGTCACAATATATTAGCTCGAAATTTCTTCTTACCTACAATAAAAAGTTGAATCCTAATGAGTCCCTCCCCCTCCTTATTTATGCAACTGAATCTACCAACAACTTCCTAAAAATTAGGGAGGTTTGGTTCCCAAACTCGAGATTAACTTGCATTCAACTATCACTGGCTTGGTTGCCAATGAACTCGGTTGGCTTGGCTGCTTGTAACTCTGAGATGATGAGATCTGGTGGAGGAATATTCGAGTGATTGAGGAGTTAAGGAGGGAGACCAAATCTCCTAAAATCCCTCTTTCTTGTCTACTTCGAGTTCCTACACTTAAATTAGCCCAAAACTACTCCAAATCTTGCAATTAATGCACATTAGGCCACATGACATAACATCTCACCTTTACCCTTCTCACTAAGAAAAATATAATAAAATATGTAAAGAAATGTGAGAAAATTTGATTTTAATAAGTTGGAGAGTGGCATTAAATCCCATAGAATTTACCTATTGATGAGCCCCATAATCACCCCCCTCCTGAAAGTGTTGCTCATCCTCTGAGAAACTTAGTCTATATCCATATATTTCATAGCTCTTGTGGCCTCTCTGGCATCGCATGCCTGTTTTTTTGGAGTTTCCTCTTGTGGATAAAACCCTGCATGTTTATTTATTTCCTCCCACTAATTTCTTTCCTCTTCCTCCTTTCTACATTCTAGCATACCCAACAGCAAGGGCGAATTGAGTTTCAAACCAATCCAATTGATTTTGAGTCTTTGCAATGCAATATTATACAATGGGGTCCTTTCTAGTGCATCTCTCATCTTCTTAGGGGAATGATACTCTCTGATCCTTAGGCTCTATCGTAGGGTGCTCCATCTCCTCTGGCATGCTTGTTGTATTTCATTCCCTAGAAATCTCAAGGTGTTCTCAAAATGTGTGATTGCTTGTTCTTGTGTAGCTAGGTATGTTGGTGCAAGATGGGGATCATTGGAGATTATTGATCCAAAATGGATTCAGTCTTTCCTCCAAACCAAAGTCTTCAAACATAGGTGAAATTGGGCTCACGTTGAAGTGCTCGTTAATACGAATCCAATGGTGCAAAAAACGTGTAAATTCGAGTCTGGATGAAGAAATTAGAGCCAATCAAAGATTTCAGCCAAACAGTCAATGCCTACGTCAGCAGGACACGTGGCAACCCGGGAATGAGTCACAGGTTTTGGACGATTTCAGCAGAGAAGGAATGGCATATGTGTGATTGGTTCACACCATAGTCATTGGATCATCCAATCAAAGGAGATAGACGCATATCATGTCGAGACATGCAAGTATATTAACCTTGAAAATGGACATGATATGATTATTCAAAAGAAGTTAAACTTCTTTGAGTTTTGACAGGAAAAAGGTAAACAGTTTCTCGTGCGCCTTAAAGGATGGAAATGGTTTTTTATAAATCTACATGATTCCACTCAGCGGTCGACACGTAGCACACCAAAACAACTTTTCTCATGTTCTTTCGAAGAATTAACCGACGTGCTAGTTGGAGCGCGAGATTGCGTGACAGTCGTTAGATCGAGCAGGACAGATTGACGGTGGAGATCGTCCAGGTTAGTTGACGATCAGATGACACGATAGCTGTCAAATCATATGGTATCGAGATTTGCACTGGGAAAAGGTTGGACGGTTGGGGTCAACCCCACGCCCGTTGGTCCTTTGGTTTATCCTTTGTTTTTAATGTAATCGTATTATTCCACGTTTATCGCAGTTTGTAACTATACTTGGTATACTAATACTATATCATAGGAGAACCAACCAATGTGGTTTTGAACCATTCCAGGGGGTCTGGAGGTCATAGTGGCCAAATACATTTGAGTTTATACTCGTTTTGACTCGGAAACTAGAGCTGAACATAGCGGTGAGATCCATTTTCATGTTTGAGACTCTATTTTTGAGCTCACACCTATAACAACAATTTGAAGACATAATAAAGAGGTAAGCACTGGAAGCAAAAGGGCCAAAAGACGTAGCCAGGAAGTCTGGTGAACTCCTTTATTAACTTTGGTTGTGTTGATGTGTTTTGAATGTGTTTTTCTAATTGTTTAAGTGCTTATGTTATTCACAATATTTTCAATCCGTTGCATTAAGTAACATAGGAAACTTCACACATAGTCTATAATACCTTTTTCATTAACGGATCAATGATGTTTTGGGTGTTAATGTTAGCCATTGAATTTATCTATTCTGCTCTGATGCAAAGGGGCTTCCTTTCTTCTCTTTCCAACACCCTCTTCACCTCCTTAGCCCTAGCCTCCTCATGACTCATCCATGATGCAAGGGACATTATTTGTAAGTCCCCCAAACTTGCATTGGGGTCCAACACATTCAAGTATGTTATGACCAAGTTGTGCAAGTAGAATTCAAATATCTTGGCCTTATCCTCTAGGGTGCTCTTGTCACATAGTTCAATGAACTGCCTATAGTCTTGGAAATGCATAGTCCCCTGTTGTGCTAGTGTCTTGATCTAAAATTGCATCCATTGATATTTGAGGTACAAGTCATATGATTTTGGTGGCATCTTGCACTGGAGTGCCTCCATGGAGAGACTTTCCATGGTGGCTAATTGGCTCTCTTTTTCTTGTAACTGCCTTCCTCAATGAATCTATAATGAGAGCTCAGATTGGGTTGTGGGCTAGGTTCCTACAACACTTGGAACTCTCCCTCAGATGTCTTTGGAGAATCTGCCCCCTCCTGCACTTATGTTTTTGCTTCCTTTCCTTCCCTCCGTCCCTATTGTCCTTCCTGTAGCTTTTTTTGTGTGTTTCCTACAGTGCTGACAAAGTTTCCTGTAGGACTGTCTGAGGATCCTATATAAGGTTTTTTCCTTTCTGAAATGGGGTCAAATGTGCCTTTTCTTTCTTTGTTGATGTTGACCTGGTGACAAGATTCGTAACATAGGTGATGGGAGACTTTGGGGAAGCTTGTTTTGATGTGCTCTCTTCACATTTTATTTCCAAGTAAACTAGATTTTGTTTCTCTTTTGGTGACTCCTCAATTATGATTGGGGTCTTGGTGCGTGTTTGTGGTTTCCCTTGTTTGATCCTGATGATCCTCCTTGTTTTGAAATAGAGGGGAGCTTGCCTCTGTCTTTTCCCTTTTGATTTGATAGGTGTGCTTAGGGTAGTCAAGGCAGTAGCTACCTCCTTCTCAGTAGCTTTAGGGGACAACCTTGGAGATTCCTCCCCTTCCTTGTTATGTTCCTCAGGGCTTGCTTCTTCCTTTTGTTCTTCCTCCTCACCTTTCTCTTCTCCTTCTTCTTCTTTTGTTTCTTCTTCCTTTGGTTTCTCTATTTCCACCTCCTCTTCCTCCTTTGGTTCTTCTTCTTCCTCTTCTTTTGCCTCCTCTTCACCACTAGAGGTATTGTCCCTATCATATTCAAGGGCTTGTATTTCAATCACAACCTCTCTGTCCATGTCTCTAAATGTGGGCCATTGAATAGGGATTCTTAGCTAGCTTACAACATCCTCTAGTATTAGCTTAATAAGTCCATGGTGTGCCAATTATTGATGTTTTCCCTCTTGGACCTTTAGGCTCATGTATATTATTGATTGTAGAAAGAAGTAGGGTACACTGAGTCTTTTTTCAATGGGTATCTCCTCTCCAAATCTCAACTCATGGAGGAGTCTAAATTGGTAGCCATAGATTATACTAAGCCTCCCTTCACAAGAGATATATTTGAGAATATGATAGCTCACCTCATTCCAAGGATAGGGAAGGCTTTCCCTTCTTATCCCATTTTTTTCCTCAATTGGATCTTCATCCCTTAAGAAGAAGTTTTTCTTTGCAAAAGTGCTTGCAGCCTTATCCTCCTTTCTCCATTGCATCCCTTGAGGAAGTGTAGTGATTTTGCTAATTACCTCAGGATTAATTGTAATTGACAGTCCCCTTACCACAATAACGTCACTAGTTCGAGCCTAAGGGTTAAGTGACATAGAAAATTATTAAGCTACATCATCATCATACCCTTTAAGCAGCTCAAATAATCCCAACTAGTTATGCCTTCTAAATATTTCTACCACAGGGGGATGGAGGTGTATCCTGGATGTCTCTATGGGTTCCCTTATGTTAAATCCTCTTGTCATGTCTCTTCTCTGGTTAGCTGACTGTAGGGAGTTTGGTAGGCTAGCATTAGTGTTTCTAGGGTGACTGAGAGTTTATAATATTGGTGGATGGCTGCAATTTCTTTCTATCTCCACACAAATTTTAAATTTCACACAATTCTGTCTAAAAACCCAAACCCACTGTAATCACTTAGAAAACTCATTTTTTTTCTTTTCCTAGCTATCAATTCATAACATAGGAGATATGGGCCACCTACCTTTCACTGTGATGCTTTATATGAGAAGAATTGTTGAACAACTAGACCCTAGGCACCCCCTTTCAAATTTTTCTTTGAATTTTCAATGTTTCTAGTATCTCCCTACCTTTCTTGTAGTTGTTCCAGTTGTTATGTTTCTTGTAGGGTGGATGAAATAGGTTTGATTCCTCGATGGCTCTCCAAGGCGGTCTCGGTCTTCTCTAATCTTGAAATGAACAAATGGTGCATGAGAGTTTAGAATTTTTTCTATTTATGGTCGATTCCTTGGAGTATTGTATTAGTTGGAAATGTACGAGATTTCCTCTTTGGGACCGTTGGCCCACTGTTAGTTATCATGCAGCCTCCCCTCATAATCATCACCCACTCTCACACAACTTAACTCGATAACCTTTTCAACTCATTCTTCTTGATGTGACATTACAATATGTCATGCAGACTAGAAGTTCACTTTTTGTTTTCGATTTGAGGGTGGCCAAGTTAACTAGCCACCTCCAGGTTATAAAATTGAAATTTTTCATATTCCTACACTTTTATCATATCATACTTAGGGAAGAATTCAAATGAGGTGCCATACCTATGCCTTCCTTCGCTTGGTTGATACATGCTAGAGGGTGACTCTATTGTGCTTGTTTTTGTTTAGGTAAGTTCTTTTCTTTAGTCACTTTTATGTATATTTATTCTTGTTGATGTGGTTGTCTTCTTTGTTGTTGTGTGCAGGTGCTTGGTCTCTGTTGCTGCTGCTAAGCTCTGGATAGGAGTCATAATGTCTGCAGGGGTGCTAGAGATCTTTACTTGCATGGATGGTGAAGGAGAATGCATGGAGAAACTGTTGTTGTGATAACACATGCTGCTACAGGGTTTCCTATAGCTGCCTTTTTTTCATAATTTTTTTCTTTTTTTCACTTGGAGAAGTAATGGGTGGTGATATAGGAGTGTACGAATGAAAATGGAGGAGATGTAGTGGTAGGTGAGTGTTATGAAACCAGCTCAAGAAAAGAAAGATCAACGCCTTAGAATTTAGCCTCTTCGAGGGGGCAACCTCCTTTACATTACATAAATGAACAATTCTTGGATGATACAAATGAAAATACCTCCTTTCTATATATAGGAGTCTAAGTGGTCCCAATACAATCATAGCCTACATAACAATAATATTGTAGGGCACAACAATAACAATAGTGGGCTTCTATGTGGCACAATAGTAACAATATGGGCACTACATGGGTACATCAATATAAATAAGGGGTATAACTACAATAGTAATGGGGTAATCACTAGTATTATAGGGACCCAACATGCCCCTCTCCTTCAAAAAAGTGTTGTCCTCAACGCTTGAGTAGTTCAGGATACTTCTGCATAAAATTCTCGTCCTCCCATGTGGAATCTTCAGCGGATAAGTTCTTCCACTTGATAAGGTACTCTGAAATTGATCGATTTCGTAGCTGTCGAGTTCTTGTTTCTATAACTGCTTCCGGTTCCAATATAATTTTTCCTTCTTCGTCAAGTTTTGGCAATATTGTTTGAACTGGGAGCTTGTCGCCTATAACCTTCTTTAAGCATGAAACATGGAAAACTGGGTGCAATCGAGAAGCTGCAGGAAGCTCCAATTTGTATGCCATAGTACCAATCTTTTGCAACACCTTGTACGGACCATAATACTTTGGTGATAATTTATTATCCTTCTTAGCTTGCTTGAGGGACATTTGCTTATATGGTTGTAGCCGTAGGAATACCCAATCACCTACATCAAAACTTCTTTCACTGCGATGTTGATCTGCCTGTTGTTTCATTCTATTCTGTGCCAACACAAGGTTATCCTTTAAGAGTTGGAGGACTTGTTGTTGATGTTCGATGTGATGTTCCACTGCCTGAACCTTAGAATTTTCTCTTAAATATGATGTGATGGATGGTGGTTGATACCCATAAAGTGCCATAAATGGGGTCATTTTTGTTGCTGTATGGAAGGAAGTGTTATACCACCATTCAGCCAGAGGCAACCATTTGACCCATTGTGTCTGTTTATCAGATACAAAGCAACGAAGATATCCTTCCAAACATTTGTTTACTATCTCAGTTTGCCCATCAGATTGAGGATGATAAGATGAGCTATGAGCTAACTGAGTACCAAGACAAGAAAATAATTCTGTCCAAAAATTTCCAGTGAAAATGGGATCTCTGTCACTTACAATAATCTTTGGGTTTCCATGTAGCTTTTGAACTGTTTCCATAAATGCAGTAGAAACTGTACTGGCTTTAAATGGATGTGATAATGCACAAAAGTGTGCATACTTGGTAAGTCTGTCAACTACCACCATGATGACACTCTTTCCCTCAGACTTGGGTAAACCTGTGATAAAATCCATTGAAACCTCCTCCCAACGTTGGCTTGGAATGGATAAAGGTTGTAATAGACCTGGTGTCTTAATTGTTTCAACTTTATTTTGCTGGCAAACCAAACATTCCGCCACAAACTTTTGAATATCTGATTTAAGGCCATCCCAAAAAAATTCCTTCTTAACCCTGTGGTAAGTTTTTAAAAATCCTGAGTGCCCTCCTAAGGGAGAAGTGTGCAATTCCATAAGAATCTTTTGTTTTAGCTGGGAATTCTTACAGAGGTATAAGCGATCTTTGTACCATAACGAATCATTTTTCCAGCTAAATGTATCAGAAGTACTGGAATCTTGTTGTAGCTTTTGAATAAGTGCCCACACTTCTTCGTCATTCTTCCATTCCTCCCTTGCTTCGTTTATCCAATCTGGTTGGATAATAGAAATGGCACACAACAATGCTTCCACATCCTCATCCTTTCTTGAGAGTGCATCTGCCACCACATTTTGCTTCCCTTTTTTGTAGATGATTTCAAAGTCATAACCCAACATCTTTGTGACCCACTTTTGTTGCTCTTCAGAGGATAATCTTTGTTCTAAAAAGTATTTAAGGCTATCATGATCCGTTTTTACCTTGAAGTGTCTTCCCATTAGGTAGGGTCGCCATTTCTTAAGTGCATGGAGTATTGCCAACATTTCCTTCTCATAAATAGCTTTTCTTAAAAACTTTCCCTTGATTGGACGACTTTCAAAAGCAATGGGTCTTTCATCTTGCATTAGAACAGCACCAATTCCATTTCCTGAAGCATCACATTCCACAATAAAGGTTTTTGTGAAGTCCGGCGTAGCTAAGACCGGTGCTTGGCACATTGCCTCTTTAAGATGTTCAAAGGCCTTTGTTGCTTCCAAAGTCCATGAAAATGAATCTTTCTTCAATAATGTTGTTAGAGGTGTTGCTATTCTCCCATAATTCTTAACAAACTTGCGATAATACCCTGTCAACCCAAGAAATCCTCGCAGATGCTTTATGGATGTGGGGATTTTCCATTCCTTAATGGCTTTAATTTTGCTAGGGTCTACCTTAACTCCTTCATGAGATACAATATGACCCAAATATTCCACCTCCTGGACTCCAAAGAAACATTTGGATCTTTTTGCATATAATTGTTTCTCCTCCAATAGTTGTAGCACCCTGTCAACATGTTCAACATGATCCTTCCAAGACTTGCTGTAGATTAGTATATCATCAAAAAATACTAACACAAATTTTCTAAGGAATGGTTTGAAAATTGAATTCATCAAACCTTGAAATGTTGAAGGTGCATTGGTAAGGCCAAAAGGCATGACCAAAAATTCATAATGACCCTCATGAGTTCTAAATGCTGTTTTCGGAATGTCTTCAATCTTCATTCTGATTTGATGATATCCCGAACGAAGATCCAACTTGGTGAAGTAAATTGATCCATGCAATTCATCCAGTAATTCATCAATAACAGGAATGGGGAACTTATCTTTAATAGTGAGCTTGTTGAGCTCCCTATAATCTGGACACATGCGCCATGATCCATCCTTCTTGTGCACCAATACTACTGGAGCTGAGAAAGAACTTTGACTCGGTTGAATTATACCAGCCTCTAGCATTTCTGCAACCATACGTTCAATTTCACTTTTTTGGACATATGGATATCTGTACGGCCTGATGTTTGGAGGAACACTTCCTGGAATCAGATGAATAGCATGATCATGATCACGCATAGGTGGGAGACCTTTGGGAGTCTCAAATACCTTGGAATGATTGTCCAGGACTTTTTGGAGATCTGGAGAAATAGATGATTCCAATGTGGAAACATCTAGTGAACATAATTGTGCAATTACACCTCTTTGCTCCTTTTTTAGAAGCTTTGTCATTCCATTAGAGCTGATTATCTTTCCTGGTTTCCCTGCAATACCCCTTAATTCAACTTCCTTTCCTTCCACAGAAAATTTCATGAAAAGTTCTTGAAAATTAAAAGCTATTGTACCCAAGGATTGTAGCCATTGGACTCCTAGTACAACATCAGCACCTCCCATTGGAATGGAAAGCATTGGGCTAGTCAATACATATTCTCCCATGGATAGCTTGATATTATGGCACTTTCCAGAACAATTTATTGTTCCTCCATTTGCAATCATCACTTGACACTCTGGTGCTGGATATAGGAAGCAATTCAATTCTTTTGCTACCCTACAATGAATAAAATTGTGGGTGCTTCCTGAATCAATCAACACTATTACCTTTTTCTTCTTGATTTGTCCTTCTATCTTGATGGTTTGAGGAGTGGTAATTCCCGCCAATGCATTACAAGATATGGTTGGATTTATTTGTTCTTCATCTAGGCTTTGTTCCTGGAATATATCCTCTTCTTTTGACCTTTCTTGCTCCTTTTCTTCTTCCTCTTCACAATCTATGTAGAATAATTTCTTCTCAGCACATTTATGACCTTTTGTGTATTTGCTATCACAATTGTAACAAAGCCCTTTTGCTCTTTTTTCTTCCAATTGTTGTGGTGTCAACCTTGTAGGTTGTGGAAGACTATGGGCAACAACACTTCCTTCTTTATAGTTGTGAATGGTATGCTTCCTAGTTGCCATAATTTTGCTTTCCATTTTTCTTGCTAACCTGAATGCCTTCTCTAATGAATCAGGTTCCCAAAGGTGCACATCATGTTGGATATTATCCTTTAAAGACCCTATGAACACATCAATCCTATGATCTTCTGGAATATCTTTTACCCTTATGTTCAATTTTTGGAACTCCTCAATGTGCTCCATTATTGAACCCTTTTGTTTGAGACTTATCAATTGGCTAAAAAAAGTGTTGCTTTTTGTATCCTCATAATGTGCTATTAATTCTTCCGTAAAAATGCCCAAGTGATAAATTGTTTACGAGAACAAAGCCATTGATACCATACAAACTGATTTGGTTCCAAATATAAAGTTGCCATACGTACCTTTTGTGTGTTTTGCACATTATTGAGATCGAAAAATTGCTCCATCTGTAATATCCATGTGGCGGGATCCTTGCCATCAAACTTCCTCATATCGATTTTTGGAACATGGTGAGTCTTTGATCCAACATTAGAGTCTATGGAATCATGATTAACATTTCTTTTGTCCTCATCATGAGTTTCCTTTACTACCTTTTCGCCATTAGTGACCCTTTCTTGTAGCAACTTCTTCAATTCTTCCATGTTTGTATTCAAATCTATCTTCAAATTTGCCATCGAATCCTCCATCTTAGCTTCCATGCCCTTTATCTTAGATTCCACGCCATTTACCTTAGATTCCACGCCACTTATCTTAGCTTCTGTTAGCTTTTGTGAGCGTGACATTTGTTGCACTTGTTCTTGTAATTTTGATATATCATGTAGCATTTCTTCCTCTTCTTCATGAGTCATGCTAGAGCTTTCAGGTTCCTTACTAGGTGTTAGCATTTTCTTACCTCGGGGCATCAGTTACCGATAATAATGCTTTACTATGCCCTTTGAATTCCGTTAAACCAAGCTTACACAAAAAAAACTACACACCTTTTTTCACTTTATAAAAGCCTGATATTGAATCTGATGTATCTCTGTAATTTCGGATCATCCAATTCTAAAATTGCTACCTGTAGTAGCCTTCTGTGTCCTCTTTCCAATGCCACAATTCTGAGCCAAATTGGATTCTCCACGGAAGAGTTATGTGAAATCTCCCACGGTGACTTGCTTTTAGACTGGTTCAGTAGAGCGAAGTTGTACGACGTTCCACGAGTCACTGTTTCGACCTTTGGATCTGAAAAACACCCACAAGAAACTACAGTCCGTCCTCTTTCTGTACCTTCTTACGAAACTTCAATCCGATGCTCAGAAAGAAAGTTATGACGATTTTTCCTAGGTCACCTTTTTTGAGTGTAATTCAGGAGTCATCAAAAATACCAACTTCCTGAGATCATATCTCCGAAAATATCGCGCGAAAAGCTCTGAAATTAGGACCCAAGGTTCAGCGTGATGTCTTCTCAAATGGGTATTTTTTGCAACTTCTGAAACGTCACAGAAAAAAAGTTATAGCGAAAATTCCACGATAACCTGTTTGGAGCAGCGAAACCCTAGAATCCAAAGCTCTGATACCAAATGTTATGAAACCAGCTCAAGAAAAGATAGAAAAGAAAGATCAACGCCTTAGAATTCAGCCTCTTCGAGGGGGAAACCTCCTTTACATTACATAAATGAACAATTCTTGGATGATACAAATGAAAATACCTCCTTTCTATATATAGGAGTCTAAGTGGTCCCAATACAATCAGAGCCTACATAACAATAATATTGTAGGGCACAACAATAACAATAGTGGGCTTCTATGTGCCACAATAGTAACAATATGGGCACTACATGGGTACATCAATATAAATAAGGGGTATAACTACAATAGTAATGGGGTAATCACTAGTATTATAGGGACCCAACAGTGAGTGAGGCCAATGATGGCATGACCCTTGGACTCTCTTTTTTTGTATTTTTTTCATTTTTTCTAAGTGTTTTTTGATGGACATAGAGGTTGGTATGGTCATGAGTTGGTGTTGGGTGAGAGGTGGTGAGGTGTATGGTCCCTTCTTTCAACCTAGAATAGGCCTGCATCATCATTTTCCAATCAAGATTTCATTCATTTAGTGTTTCAGGACATCATGTAGTACTTCTGAAAACTCCTGTAATAACTACAGGAAACCCTGTAGAAGTAAAAAAACTGCATAAAAATAGGTTTTTGATGCCTGGAAGTGAGGATGGATGATGGAGCCATAGTAGGGATGAGATATATGAAGTGAATGGAGGAATAATGGGGTGATGATGTCTTGTTTTCCCTTGAACTCTGACTCCTTTTTTTCCTTTAAAAACCTGCAAAAATCACATAATTTTATTAGTGGGAAAGTTTGAGGTCCCTGCCATGACATTTTTTTTTTCTTTTCTCCTTTTTTTTTTGAAAGACACAGGTTGTCTCAAAGGAGGTTTTCAACCTGTTTTCCTTCCCTAGGTGCCTCAAGGGATATTTTCACCCAGGGATATTTTTATTTTCATTTTTTCCACTCTTGGGCTACCTCAAGGAGGTTTTCAGCCCAAAAGTTGGCCTTAGGTACCTAATAGAGGTTTTTACCTAGGTCCCTTAATTTTGTTTTGTTTTTTTTTTTTTTCAAAAATAAAAACAAACTTCAAGAATTTGGTAAGTTGGAAGATGAGACACTTGCAAGCACATTCACCTCCTTATTGATGGTACATATGAACTCTTCCCTTGACAGAGGTATTTTATAGGCTTTCAATCTATATCCATTGACAAGCAAGGGGATACCCTCTTCATCAATGGTCCTTATTTGTACAACCCCATTGTCATGGAACTTTTCTATTAGATATGGGCCCAACCCCCTAGTCATCAATTTACCTTTGAAGTCCTTGAACCTAGATTCATATAGCATATCCTAATCACCTTCTTTAAAAACTTTTTCTTTGATGTTTTTGTCATGCCAAACCTTTCTTTGTACTTGAATAACTTTTGTTTGTAGGAGGTCCTGCATCCCGAATTCATCTAAACGATTGAGTTGGAGCATCCTCTCTTGTTGTGCCTTTATAACATCCAAATCCAACTGTGTTTCCATTCTCAAAGTGTTGTACTCAAACTCAATGGAGAGAAGAGGCTTCTTCCCATAGACCAAGTCATAAGGGGTGAAGTCGGTGGTTGTCTTACATGTTGTATTATAGGCCCAAGTGGCCTCCACTAGTCTGTCAGCATAATCCTTTTTGATGTTGCTCACAACCTTGGTGAGAATTCTTTCCAATGCTCTGTTAGTAACCTCTACTTTTCCATTGGCCTGAGGATGATAAGCAATTGACTTCATGTGTTTGATCTAATGTTGCCTCAACAAATTTTCAATAAGGTGTGAGGTGAATTGAGCTCCCTGAACACTGACTAGCTCTCTAGGGTACCCAAATTTGTAAAATGCATTCTCCGTTAAGAACTCAACCATTTTCTCTTATGTTGCTACCTTGACAATGTTGGTTTCAGCCCACTTCGTCAAATAATCAGTGCATACTGCTATGCTCCTATACCAATAGGTGTCATATTTCATGATTGACTGGTAAAATCCCAAATATGTTCATCCTTTCCCTGCTGCAAAGGTTTCCATATTTTGAAAATATAAAAAAATTAAAAAATGAAAAGAGGGTATGCCCTAAAAGAAAGATCAAAGGGTAAAAAAGAATGAAATGGTCAAGAGAAAAAAGAAAAGAAATTAACCCCAAATAAAAAGACTAAGGAAAGTTTGCTAGTTCAAAATGCCACTACTATTCTATTTTTGCAGAAGAATCTCATTGTGTGCGGTTGGCTGACTCTTGCGACAGTTGATGGATTGCCAAACAACTTAATCTTGGCCAGTTCATGTTTGAATTTCTTGTTTTAGAGATAGAGAATAAATTTGTCCAAACAGTTCAAGCTTGGCAGATAAATAGATAGGTAGAGAAGCAAAGGATCTCAACTGTTAAATCTGAGCCCTTGGAAGAAATAAGGGCAGACTTAGATAGGATTCCCATGAAAAGAAAAGAAAATTTGTAAGGGTTTGCTAGTCCAAGTGCACCCATGGAAGAAGAAGAAAAATGTTAGGTATAATAGACTGGTAGGTAGTTTTGGTGTTGCAGAAGCAGGCTTATGATTAATTTTGTTTCTCAAAGATGCTCATCTTATTGATATCATAAGTACAATGGCAATTGTTTGGTTACAAGTCAAGTGATGCATGACTAAATTCCCTTCACACTTCTCCCAAAATTGATTACTAACCTCCCCCCAAGGACATTGAGATCTGCTCAATACTCCAAGATAACCCCATTTCATGAAAAAACCTGAGGAAAATAGCATTCCTATTTAAAGCAAAGAAGCCACATTTCTTGTGTAAAAATCCTCTTGTTCCCTCAGCCCAAGTTATCAAACTTTATAGCTTGGCACCCTTTTCATGAACCCATATTAACTGCTAAGATTATTACATAAATCCCTTACAAATTCCCCTTCCCCGTATTAATATATCTTTATAATAAAACCCCCTATGTATAATAATCCCACCCCCGGTCGATTACGGCCATATTTCGGTTTACAAAGGAATTATAGGTTCATCTGGAACCATATAATAAACCTCCGTCGTGCAAAAATTCAAGGTTAATTAACATCTAGTTAATCAACTGTTAAACACCCCAACAACCAATCACATTGTCCCCAATATATTTAAATCCACGTTTATTATGAATGGGCCCCACGCTGGAACCCTTTGTCACCTCCATAGAGCGATGACCATTCGATCGGTGCCCTCCCATCGGACGGCTCACGATCATATCACGCACTCCCCTCCATTCGTAGTTTACCGCCCAGTTAGCCGGCAGTATTACTGCCGTACCTGGGACAAGCGACGCCCTCCCGTTATGCTCACGACCCCTCCACCCCAAACCACCTTAGCTGATAAGTGGTGCGGGTTGATACCACTTACCACCCTCCCACTGACCCCGCCCATTGATGTCATCGCCACGTCACCTCCACATCAGTGTCCGTACCCCGCATCACGACAAAACGTCACGTCACAATAACGCCATCCGACCGAAAAGCGCCAAAAAGCCCCGCAAATCCAATTTTTGTTAAAAAAAAACCCATAAAATTGTCATTTTCTTTCATTTTCATTCATTGTTTTCGTGAGACTGTTGCATGCAAATTAACGTCCAAGCAGCTGCGCAAGCTCCAGTCCGCCACCCGACCAAGCAAAGACCAGCATCTCGCTGCTCAACTCGTCAATCAACCTGCCAATTACACTCGTGCACTTCCAAAACACAGGTATTTACCCCGTCCCACCTCCCGAACCTATGTTTTTGGTTTTCCTCTGCAAAATTGTACCTGTAAGAGCCAAATTCAAGCCAAAACAGTCCATAATTGCCATACCAGCCCATTTAGAACTGCTTTTTTGTCCTTTTTTCCACATAAATTCAACCTCCAGTTCAAAAACACAGAGAATTGAACAATGGAAGCCCCTGTAGCCCTCAATGTTGCACCTCTCAATGCACCTCATACAGACCAGCATCATTTACCCTTGGCCGACAGAGATTTCCAAATAAAAGACCCAATTGGTTGCCAAAATCATCTTCATACTTTCTTCCTAATTAGAAATAGTCATTTGAACAATTCTGATATCTATGGAATATGGGAATCCAATCTCCCCAGGTATTACCTTCCCTCAGTCAATATATTCCCAGATATTATTCGCCACTGCTGTGCCAATTATGACCCTGTCAGTAAAGCAGTTATGACTCCATCACAAACTGTGCTCTTTTACATAACTGCTGAGTCTATCAATGAAATGCTACAATTCCATCCAGTTCAGCCTCGTGCTCCTCCTTCCATGGGATATTTTCTGGAGCAAGGCTCTCAACTTTCCAGTGTAGAAATAGCCCAGATTGCTAAGTTATTCATGAGACCATATTGCCAGCCCCAAGGCCCACCTCCTTATTTATATGTCTCGTTAAATGAGACTGGAAGAATCATTCTTGACATGATATTAGTAATCTTGGCATTCAGGTCCAATGAATTTGTGGATGAGATGGTCCTGGTTCTGTTATCCACCTTTACTCCAGGACAGTTCCCTGCTACTAAGTATGATTATGCCTATTTCATTGCTGACAAAATCCATACTCAATTTATGAGTTTGGAAAGAGAATGAGTGTTTAAATACACAACTTTCATATACCATCTGCTGTTGTATTATCACCCAGACAGTTTTATATTTCCCATCAGGAAATTGGATGCCAAAGGAGAAAGGAGGTCTATGATCTTTTGGACCTCGGTCTTCCATAGAATTATTGAATCCCCTTATACCTACTGTGAATTTATTGACCTGTTTATACATCTAGCCTCCAGTCTATTGATAGGAGCTCCTCCTCCTTGGCTCTCTGGTGACATAAGGAACATTTTACAGCTCTCCAAGAACTATAGGATAGGTGACTGGTACTTCTACCAGGATCACACTGAAATCAGGATATATGGCTGTGAGTTGTGCCCTTATAAGCTGCCCAAATATGTGCCTATGAGACTGTTTGCTCTAGAATATTTTAGACAAATTATTAATGCATATTTAACTCACTTTTGTAATGTGAAGAAAAAAGCTCAGCTGAGGATAAGAAACCAATTAGGCCCCTTTATCATTAACAAAAGGGATGCATGGGAAGATGCTGATAAAATATTAGTGGAAAAGCTTAAATTGAAGAAAAGCGTATGGTGGGTACCATATGACCCAAATGGCTTTATAAGTGATAGAAAAGTAAAAAACAGTTGTCATCTTACACACATCATAGGATCCCTGAAGTAGAAAAATATGCTAATCAGGATGAGTGGATAGAGGGTACATTAGTAGAAGAACTTACTAGGCAAGAAAAAATGGAACAAGCTATGAAAGATTAGAAAAGACCCTTGACCTGGACTCTTTTGGATAGGTATCTTTCAAGCTGCCTCAACAAACCGGAGTGGGTACATCTGCTGGGACTTCACAACAACCAATATAAGAAATCAACACACCAATTTTAGGTTCCTCTAAGGGAAAGGATGTAGCAGGCACATAGCAGCAAGTAATGATAGACCAGCGGGAGAAAATTCCTCCAGTACATACCAAAGCACCAGAGATACCATCACTACAAACTCCTCTAAATGAGGAAAAAGGCAAGAAAAGGGACAGAGAAGAGGCCACACCCATCAGTGGATTTGTAGAACAGCCAGGTGCTAAAAGGCAAAGACTCAATCCTCTGTCTGAAGAGGAAATCATTGAAGAGACAATAGAAAGCCTAAGAGGTGAGAGGGAAACCAGCCCACAGACCTCCCCAGTGATAGACACATCAACCAGCTCACACAGGTAGGAGCTAGAAAGGCAGCATAGTGTGGAAGTTTCATCCACAAGGCCACCAAGCAAGCAGACCTCTGATGTCAAAAGAACATTCACAGAGATAAAGGCTAGAAATGATCCATTGAGGCTACAAATTTATGACCAATATCTTAAGATGGCCCCCACAAAACAACAAAGATTAATGTTAGCATATGACATTAAAGAAGGGAAAATGATCATGAGCTATTTTAAGCCCAAGGTGCAGCAACTGCAATTAGTAGCTGATTATATGAGGACAAATCTGGAGGTCTTCGCCAAAGACATTCATCCAATAGACTAGATAGAGCTGCACAAACAGACAGGAGAGATGGTGTAATCTACACTAGTTGACAAAGCAATGTTGGCTCATGAATTGAAAAACTCATTGGAGAACACCTCTGCTCAGCTAGATTTAGAGAAAGATTCCTCTTTAGCAAAGGACAACAGGATCAAATCCTTGGAGGATATTATCATTGAACTGGGATATGATCCAAAAGATGCCAAAGGCATAAAAGCATTAATGAGAAAGAAGGAAGAGGACATTGCTGCCCTCAGAAAACAACTCAAAATGCATCCTATGCATCCACAAACAGCAAATGTTGAACAGCAGAAGTCTGAAGAAGACATGATGGACCTGCTCATGAGGTTGAATAAAAGATTGAGTGAGACAGAGCAGGCATTGGAGAAAGCACTACAAGAAAAGCAGGGAGAGTTGACCTCCTAGCCACCTGAAGTAGCTCTAACAGCCACAACTGCCCCTCCCACAATTATAACAGCAGTACCTTCCATTGTCCCAACATCAACTGCATAAACCACCACAGGTACCTTAGCAATAGCAACAACACCAGGTAGCAGCACTACTATGACCACAAAGCAATTAATTAAAGCCATGGAGGAGTTGAAACTCCAAGTATCGGAATTGAAGAAAGTCAAAGAAAACTAGCAAATATTGAGCAAAGCTATGATAAATCTAAAATGAATGTGGCAGAGAAAACAAGGGAGGTCAAAGCATTGGAAAACAAGGTTAGAGCCTTAGAAAAAGATCTCTCTCTACATAAGCCTCTGGCAGAAACCAGAGGAATCCTGTGGAACAACATCATTCAGTAACTTAGTGATGTATGGAGGTCTATTCAGACCATTTATGAACATATTGATTTGATAAAAGTAGCCCAAGCAAAAATTTAGAAAACAAGAGCCGTATTGGGGCAAATGCCTGAGAAAGCTAATAGGCTAATCCATTTTTTGAATACCAAGACTAATGAAGAACTGGAAGCACTGGACATTAGAGATAGAATAGGTACCATTTTGGACATCAAGAGAGTTCTAACCATGAGAACTCTAATGCAAAACTTGGACAGAAGATGCCAGGACATGCAAGTGGAAATTGATTCTTTCACAGAAAAATTTACAGTCCTGAATCAAAAGGGTTTGCCGAGTCCTTTGGGAAATAATGATTGTTTAATGAAGCACAAGGACTATGTACACAAATTAAATACATTTTCTATCAATCAAGCTAGTGCATCTTCAAGTACTTCAACAGAAAAAACACTTCCATCTGGCTAGTCCCTTTATGACAGCCTGGAAAATCTATTTTACATAGAGCATGAGGTGAAGCATCTGTTCATCATCCCTCCTAATTTCTTCAAGTACACAGAGACTGATGAGACTTTAAGGAAGCTGCAGAGACATAAAATACCAGGACCATAGTGGTGGCAAAGCATGCTAGAGATCCTATAGACTTATCATTGGTCAAACCAAAATTGTACACCATCTGTTATAAATGTGCAGAACAGAAATGAACCACGGTCCTGAAAATCAAAGCGTATCACATTAGCATTAAAGAAAGTCCAGCCAAAGCAGGAAGATCAGCACAGGGGATCCATAGAAAACAGTTGGGAACCGACTTACAACACCTACATCTAATACTTATCATAAAGACAGATAAGCCAACACAGCATGAATTTATTGCATCTGTTTATTATCTCCCTATTTTCGAGACTGTCTGTCTCTATCTATGTAAAAAAAAAAAACATTAATTGTCAGCAGATATTATTTCTATCAGATATTTTTTTTAATATCTTGGCATTTTTGTACAAATACCCCCCCAGACGAAGTATTTGGGGTTGGTTGGTGGTGGATGTTCATAGTTTTGACTATAATACTGAACAATTTTTGGGATAAAAGGCTGTTAGAACCATTTTGTCTTGCTCACTAGATGAAGAATTGCTGCTAAGGACCATGTTGTAGAATAATTGAATCATTTTATGGATCAATAAGTCCCTTATAACTTGTGTTTTATAGTTTCTATGTTTATTATATCATCTATGTTTCATGATCTAAATAATATAGAAAAAGAATAGCCCAGAATTTGCTTGTTTGCACTCTGTGTTCAATCTCTGTTATTATTAGTGTTTTCTTCAGAGTTAGCATAAACACTGAATTCTTAATTGCTCCTGTTTCCCCTGGTTCTTTCATCTTGAATATTAGCTAATGAATTCTTAATTACTTCATAGCAATAATCATCCATTTTCCCTCTGTCAACATGATGAAGGATTCTTAATTTCCCTTCACCCATTGACTCCATTCCATCAGATTTCAGCCTATAAATTGTTCCATATTTGAGTACCTAGCTTTGTGATAAATCCTCTGATAAGAAACTTAACCCAGGAAGCCATCCTTCTTTGACTCCATCATCCCCAATGGACTGAAATATTTCAGCTTTACCTCACTATTCTTTGGACTCCCCATCCTTCCAACCAAACTTTAAACAAAACCCTTGCACTTCATAACTAGCCTAATACACCTTAAAACAAAGCTAAATTATAAAGAGAGAGCTCTCTCTGGATACAAATTGTCTAGAATTTGTGTCTAAAAGATTGGTCTGTGGTTACCTCGACCATATTCCCTTTCTTACAACTTTTGGGAACAACCTGAGTGATAACATCATTGGCAACTCAACTGGGGATTCTAAAAAATTATTTGCTACTACTGTTTATTTTTAAAAATATACAGATGGAGCCTGAAGTTGGCCAGGTAGCCTTTGAAACTGCTTTTGATATGAATTTGCAGGAGTAAATAAAAGCTGCTTCAGTCTATCTCTAGTCTAGTTTAAGGCTTTGAACAACTGTCTCAAATACTTGATCAGTTCTTTGTTTCAATATATCTTTAGGAAAATTCAAAACTCCCACATTTTAAAAATTTCCTAGGAAGATACTGTCTAAAGTTGTATAATTCAAATATTTCAAGAAAAACCAAAAATATATTCAGAAGCTGGCTCCAAAGAAGAAGATCCATTACACTAGATCAAATCCAAATCCAAATCCCCCACCTATGTTTCAAAATCCTAATTTGATTCCTAAGCACCTCAGAAGCCAGCAGAACCTTACCCAATCTGGGCTTACTCCTGCAAAAGTATTAGTCCTTTCTGCAATTGCTGTTGCTTCTCCTAGTTCACCATTAGCACTTCAAACCATATTTTCTACTCCCCCATCCACTGCACATATTTCAACTAGTACCCCTGTTCTCCCAGCTATTACATTTATCTATGCTAATATGGCAAACTAATATGCTTCCCTGCAATTACGTGTAAATCAAGGGGCTATGCCTCAAGATTATCAAAGAAAAATCACCTATTTTGATGGCACTGGAACTTTCACAGCTCAACAACACACCAAGAAAATGATGGATTATTTTGAGAACTATGACATTGATGATGATGATGTAAGAATGAAAGTTTTTGTCCAAAGCTTAACTGGAGATGTTAGAACCTGGTTTAGAGCACTCCCTACAAACACTATCAATGATTTGGAAGCTCTTTATCAGACCTTCTTAAATAGATGGGAAAAGAAAAAAGATCCCCTCCACATTTTATCAGAATATGAAAACTTAAAGAGAGGTCCACAAGAAATTGTGCAAGATTACTGCACCAGATTTAACAATGTATACAACGCTATTCCTCAGAATCTTAGGCCTTCACCAAACTTGGCCTTGATCAAATTCTCTGATGCATTTGACTCGGACATGGCATACCAATTTACGGAAAGAGCTCCTCACAGCCTAAAAGACATGCAAAGTATAGCTGTTAGTGTTGAGGCCAACCTGATTTCTAAACGAGCTCGGGCCAGAGCTGAAAGGAGGATACCCATCAAAGAAGAACCTTCTGCATTTGAGCAGAAATTAGATGCTATCATTAAAGGCATGGACAAACTTAGTGATAGGATAGAAACAATTGAGAGGAAGTCCCCTTGGGATGGTCAACCGAACAACACTACGAGGAACCCAAATTTCAGAAAAAATCAGAATCCTAATACTGGAAAAGCTGGCCCTGACCAAAACATTAGACCTCCATTCCAAGAAAACTATGCTGAAGCTTCAACTTCTAGTGAACCAACAGAAGACACTCAAATTAACTTAATGGGGCTCAATAGTGAACAACAAATTTTCTTGACCCAAGAATACCAAGAAGCTCATCCTCTTAATCAGTTCCAAATCCAATCAGGGGAATCACTTGATTTTAGGGAAGGATATGACACAACCATCTATGAAGTCCACAAGCAATATAATCTGAGAAGCAGGAGAATAGATGTCCCTAATGGCAATAAAGAGAAAGAAACTAAACAATCTAGCAAACCTAAAGTCAAGAACCCTCCTATAAAAACTCCTCCTAAAGCAATTCCTAACCCAAAAAATCCAACAGTCGAAGATGTTTCAGATAATCAACAACCTAATAAACAGTGTTCAGCTTCTATTCCTTCCAAAGAAATTGTAGGCGAACCTACAAAAATTGACATATAAGCAACCTCAGCCCATAACACTACTCCTGATAAAGGAAAAAGCATTGAAAAAACAATAGAAAAATAAAACCTCATTGCCCGAAATGAAAAAATTCAAGCAGAAAAACGTTTCAACCTTGAGATCGAAATAGGCAAGTTAAAAATAGCAATTCCATTATCACAATTGGCTAAGCATGATATCTATAGAGAACAAATCAGCAGATCACTTCAAATTTCGGAAAACAGAGATGCAATAAATGTCCTTGATGACCAACCAGAATTAATTTTTGGCCTTGAAGTAAACAATAAATCAGTAGATGGAGGGGTTCCTCCTTTCTATGTAAGTCTGAATATTCATGACAAAACACTGCACAATGCAATGTTTGATTCTGGAGCTTCCCATAATTTAATGCCCAAATCTGTAATGGAAAAATTAGACCTAGATATCACCAGGCCATACAAAGACTTGTTCTCCTTTGGTTCAATCCAAGTCAGATGTCTAGGATTGATCAAAGATTTATGTGTATCTTTAGTTCAATACCCTGCCAAGACAATTTTAATGGATGTAGTGGTAGCTGATATTCCACCAAAATATGGCATGTTTCTGTCCAGATATTGGGGTGCAAAGCTCGAGGGATCTTTACAGTTGGACATGTCCTATGCTACCATTTCAGTATTTCGCCAGCTAAAGAGATTGTACTGAGAAACTTTGATGAAACACGTGGTCAGCAGCCAGGAGAAACCCCAGAATTTTCCCATATATTCCATGAATTCTGATATGGACTCCTTCGTTCTATACAATGCTCAAATTCACCATTCAACTAATGAAAAGGTTTTAACACTTGAACAAGAAGAGATCATAAATGAAAAACCTATTGCCCAAACCCAATAAATTTATGAAATAATCGATATAACAGATACTCAAGGGAAACCATATGAAACTGAAAATCCAAATCTTCCTAGCAAGAAAATTTCTAAGACCCCTGATACTAGCTATAATCAAGAAACCCTATGGTATTTAGAATTTGATGGATCTGTCAATAAACTGGGGGCCGAAGTAGGAATTTGGATACATAATAAAGAAAATGATCATGCTAAAGGACATGCATACAGGTTGAATTTTAGATGCACTAATAACATGGCTGAATATGAAGCCCTCTGGCTAGGATTTAAACTGATCAAAAGTCTAGGGGCAGTTATGGTATCAATTTTGGGAGACTCTGATTTGGTTATTCAACAAATGAAAGGAAACTTCCTCACAAATGATCTCAGATTAAGGTCTTATAAAGGAGCAACAATTGAAATACTCGACACCTTTCTTGAAACACAGCTGGCCAAAATTCCAAGGAAACACAATTTGCATGCTCACAGCTTGGCAACATTTGCCAACACTTGTAAACTGCCATTTGAGCCTAATCATCATTTTACAGTTGAAATTAAACACAGGCCAACTGTGCCTGACAATGTGAAAAATTGGCAAGTGTTTGACAATGACACTCAGATTAATAATTTCCTGACCTTAAAAGAAGAATTTTCCAGCACCAATATAGACATGGGCACTATTTGTGAAGTTTATCAAATAGACAAAGTTGAAACACACATTTCAGCTGAAACAACAACTCAAATACTACATCCAACAAAATTTACCAGCAAAGAGTTGCAAGAGCTTAAAGAAATAGACTTTGATGAAGCTATTGAAGGAGAATCTGAAGTTATTAATTTAAAGGACAATTACTTACCCACAGGCTTGACTCCTTTGGAAGAAAATTTTGATTCTAATGATATCCCAAGGAAACCCAAAATGCAACCATTAAACGCAAAAATTGAAGACTGTAACATAGGGATTGAGCAAAATCCTAGAATGATAAAATTGTCCAAAACTTTGCCTCCTGACCAAAAGCTGAAATATATTGAACTATTCAAGGAATTCTAGGACGTTTTTGCATGGAACTATGAAGATCTTAAATCCTATGACACTTCTCTGATTCAGCATACCATAACCCTCAAAGAAAATAAAAAACCTTTCAAGCAAAAACTCAGAAGGGTCAACCCTGTACTCCTCCCTCTAATTGAAAAAGAAGTCAAGAGAATGTATGAAGCTGGGATAATTGCACCCATTAGATTTTCAAAATGGGTCTCCAACTTAGTGCCCACTAGGAAGAAAACAAGAGAAATCAGGTTGTGTGTTGATTTAAGAAATCTGAATAAAGTCTCTTTAAAAGCCCACTACCCCTTACCTAAGATGGACCACATTTTACAAAGGGTAGTGGGTGCCTCTAGAAGTTTACTGCTACATGAGTTTTCAGGCTTCAACCAGATTTTAGTTCACCCTGATGATTAAGAAAAAACCGCTTTTACAACTCCACGGGGAACTTTCAAATATGTGAAAATGCCATTTGGACTCAAGAATGCAGGGGCAACCTACCAACGTGCAACGGACATAGATTTTGCTAAAGAGATTCATGATTTTCTAGTCATATACTTAGATGATATCACTGCATTTTCCAAATCAGATCAACAGCACCTAGATCATTTCAGACAAGTATTTTTAACCTGCAGAAAATATGGTATATCACTAAATCCAAAGAAGCCATTATTTGTCCTAGAAGAGGGAAAATTGCTGGGTCACATAATCTCAAGAGATGGCATCAAAATTGACCTTGACAGAATACAAGCCATCTTACAAATACCTTATCCCAAAACTGTCAAAGAACTCCAAGATTTCTTAGGGAAAATCAATTTTCTAAGAAGATTCATACCCAAATTGGCTAAACTAATAAGAGTGTTGAATAATATGCTGAAAAAGGATTCCAAGGTCAAATGGACATTAGAAGCCAAACAAGCATTTGAAGAAATCAAGATAGCCTTAACCAAAACACCAGTCCTCACAAGCCCAAAATTTGACAGAGACTTCATTATATTTTCATTTGCATCTGAACACACTATTGCTGCTATTTTGCTACAGAAAGATGACCAAGGATGTGAAAAACCCATAGCCTTCTTTAGCAAAGCACTGAGGGATGCACCTCTGAAATACCCAATCATGGAAAAACAGGCTTATGCACTTGTGAAAGCCATCAAAGATTTTAGAGTCTATGTACTATACTCTCATATAATAGCTTATGTGCCAAGCACTGTTGTCAAAGATATCCTGACCCAAGAGGGGATTGAAGGCAAAAGAGGTAAATGGATTGCTACTATATTAGAGTATGATATTGAGATAAAACCTACAAAGCTCATAAAAGGACAGGGATTGGCTAAACTCTTGACTGAAACCAATTGCCAAGCCCTAGATATCAATGAATTGGATAACGAACAGGAGATGGTGACTCCACAAATCAGCCAGGCCTTCCTAGAATCACCTTGGTATGCTGATATCTGTTATGTATTATTAAACCTGCAGGCTCCTTCAGGGTTATCCAGAAAAAAGAAAAGGTTTATAAAAATGAAAGCTTCAAAGTTTTGTATTTTGGATGGTGCTCTCTTTTGGAAAAACCATGAAGGTGTTCTATTAAACTGTTTGATAAAAGATGAAATTGACAAGGTGCTCAAAGAATTTCATGCAGGGGACTACGGTGGACATTTGTACTGGAAATCAACTTCTGATAAAATCCTTAGAGCTAGATTTTACTGGACCACTTTGTTTGCTGATGTCAAAAATTTTGTTAGTGCTTGCCATAAATGTCAAATATTTGAAGGAAAGAGGAAACTTCTGCCTCTACCCCTTAGACCAATTTCCACTAAAACACCATTTCAGCAATGGGGTTTAGATTTCATTGGGGAAATTCACCCTCCCTCTTCTGGCCATCGTAAATGGATTTTGACTGCTACAGATTATTTCACCAAGTGGATAGAAGCCATCCCTTGTAGATAGGCCAATGATTCAGTGATCATGCAATTCTTAGAGACCAACATCCTGTCAAGATTTGGCTATCCTGAAAAGATTATAACAAACAATGCTGCTGCTTTTAAATCCAAGAGAATGATTAATTTCTGTCACAAATACCACATTACCTTAGGCCACTCCACAACGTATTACCCTCAAGGTAATGGTCTAGCTGAGTCATCCAATAAAAGCCTCATGAATATCATTAAGAAAGTGTTGGAAGAAAACAAGAAAAATTGGCATAAGAAGCTTATAAATGCATTATGGGCAGACAGGTTAACTACCAAGAGATCCATTGGAACTAGTCCCTATGAGATTGTATATGGTATGGAGGCTGTATTTCCTTCATCCTTGGGAATACATGTAATGAAATTATTGCAAGAAGTCCAAGTACAGCCCAATGACATCCAGAGAAGAATAAGTCGGACTATACATTTGCAATAGACTAGAGAAGAGGTATATCAAAGATCTCAAGTGTTACAAGAAAAACTCAAGAAGATATTTGATAAGAGGACCAAGGCAGAAGATTTTTTCATAGGAAACAAAGTTCCGAAATGGGATTCCAAAAGAGAAGATAAAGGAAAACATGGGAAGTTTGACTTCTTATGGAAGGTACACAAGTAGAAGATGGATCAGTTAATGGTCGGATGCTGAAGCATTATTTTGATCCAGTTTGTTGATATATCAGTGTTGGCATTTTGGCACAGGTGTGGCGCTATGATACAGGTGTTGTCCTTGATGGCAACTCTCTTTGATGTCAGATCTTCGTTCAGGCTACAGAATGAAGAGAAATCTCATATACGTAGGTTAATTAAGTCAAAGTTACGTATACACACTGGTGTTATGCATACTAAGTCGCGTATACGCAGGAGAGCTATATACGAAGGCGCGTATACATGCAGATGCATGAACAGAAAAGGGCGTATATGTCGGGAAGTTTCCTTTTGGTCCATGGTAGTTAGTCCTCGGTACTTGTGCCCATGTCTTCGGACCAAAGTACCTCGACAGACGTGTAGATCTCTAGTTTTGAAGTTGATGGTTTTAGATTTCTATGGTTTTGGCTCTTGGTATTGAGCAAGGCCTAAGGCTATATAAGGAGAAGAAGATCATTAGGCAAAATCATCTTTTGACAAGGCTTGAATATCTGAAAGAGAAAGAGATCTGATATGCAGGTTCTGGGTTGCTTGATCTGAGCTAAGGAGAAATCACATCGGTTGATGGAAGACTAGATCTAAGGATAAATCGGGATCTAATGGTTTGAAATGCACTATTATGATATGGTTGATTATGCGTATTTCTAGATCTGCATACTGTCGCAATATTATGTTCTGGGTCTAACTGATGTCTGGTACAGCTGCAAGTTGAGAGAATTTATTTTTAGATCTGTACGCAGGTTGGCTTAGGTAAAAGCACGTGTATACGCGGGTTTCGCTCATTGAAGTAGCGTATATCTCTTGAAGCTTGATTTTTGGGTTTGCAGTTGGATCTGACTGTTATTGCAGAGTTCTGTAGACTGCTCTGTGTTCTGGTATCTGGTGATTGACAGGGTTCAGTGGTTCAGTGATTCAAAGTTTGATGATGCTAGTATTGGTTGTTTTATGCTTCAATGATCTGTTGTGAAAGTTGAATGAATTGTGGTCTACAGATTGTAATGTTGTGCTTCAGGAATATCCAGTCTGAAAATATATGAAAGGTGGTACCTGAAAGAAAGAAGATTGTAGGTCAGCACCTACGTACTAGTATCTTAGCTAGTACAAGAGCAAAGGGGGGTTGGAGCTCCCTTCCAAGGAAGTTTGGAGAACGAGAGAAGGTTGTAGCCTGCGTACTGGTATAAGGCTGCACCAGTACAAAAAGATTGTAAACTGAAGTTTCATATTAAAGAAAGATTGAGACGACTTGCAGCAGGTGGTTTTCACCCACATTGGGTTTCCACCTTATATCTTGGTGTTCATGTGTATGGTTTCTGTGTGATCTGTTCTATTGCATCTGCTTACTCTTCTTATGGTGAATAATGTCCTCATGCACTTAACTGAAGATAAACTGACTGAATTATAAGATTTCTAGTTATACGTTGTTTTCTTTATTCACAGTTGCGTGTACACGCTGGTTCTCTTAACGAAAGTAGCGTATATGTTTCTGAGCATTGAAAAAGTTTTATAGTTCTGATAATACTGATTCACCCCCCCTCTCAGTATTATTTCCAACAATTGGTATCAGAGCAGGTCCTTCAGAGAAGCTTGATCGCTTGAAGGTAGATCGTTCATCATGAGCAACTACGAGAGAGAAGCATCAATCAGGCCACCCGTTTTCGATGGGACAAACTTCAATTATTGGAAGGTAAGAGTTACTGCATATCTTCAATCTCTTGGTACAGAAGTTTGGGACATTGTAGAAACAGGCTATGCTTTTCCTTCAGCTACTCCTACAGATCCATCTGAGAAAAAGAAGTATGAAATAAATGCAAAAGCAGTCAGTACTCTATTAGGAATTATATCCCAAACGGAATTCATGAAGGTAATGTAATTTAAATCCGCAAAAGAGATATGGGACAAAATGGTCACAAGCTATGAAGGAGATGAACAGGTAAAGCGTGCTAAACTTCAAACTCTCAGGATTCAGTATGAGACTCTCAAGATGTATAATGATGAAAGTGTGGCTAATTATTTTCTTCGGGTAGATGAGATTGTTAATTGTATGAAAAATTTGGGTGAAGAAATAAAAGAGGCTATAGTTGTTGAAAAGGTTCTAAGATCATTGTCTCCCAAGTTTGAATCTAAAGTATCTGCAATAGAAGAAAAGGAAAATCTCTGAATTCTCACTATGTCTTAGCTTCATGGAATTCTAACCGCTTATGAAATGAGAAAGGGAGGTCCATCAGACAGAAGAGAAGCTGCCTTCAAAGCTTCAGGCAAAGAAGATTATTATGAAGCAAGTCATGTGCCAGAAGATGAAGAAGAAGAATCAAATTTTGTCAGAAATCTTCAAAGGGGTTCTGGAAGGTTCAGAGGTAAGTTACCTTTTAAATGTTTTGCTTGTGGAAGAGTAGGTCATTATGCTGCCAAATGTCCTCACAAGGATAAGAATGACAAGGGAAAGGAACCTGTTAGATGGAACAAGAAACAAAATGAAAAGAAGAAAAGCTATTACACTCATGAGGATAGTGATGGTCTTTCAAATAGTGATGAAGATGAACAAGGTAATAGATATAAACTTTTAATGGCTTTTGAAGATGATGACTACATGGATGCTATAGATGTAGAAGGCTTTTATGAAGAAATGAAAGATCTCAAAGTTTGTTTAGAAGAGAAGAGTGCTATTATTGATTCTCTACAATGTCAACTAGCTGAAAAGGAAAAACATCTTGAAAAATTGGAATGTGAGATTGTTTGTCTTAGAAAGGAGATTGAGAAAACCAAAGCAATTAATCTTAAATTTGTTAAAGGATCTGAAACCTTGGATAAGATTATCAATGTGCAGCGATCTCCTCTGATCAAGACAGGTCTTGGATATAATGGAGAAACATCTCAAGCCTTTACCTCTAAAAGTTATCTTGATGCAGCAAGGAGGAGCGAGCAAAGGCCAAATAAAAGTCATCAGGTGAATCAGGGACAGTTTATCTCAAGAACAAATAAAGACCATCAAGAAATTCAGGGACAAACAGCCTTAAGGACAAACAGAAGCTACAATCATCCGCAGGTAAAATCTTCCCAATTTTCTCCAAGAATGAATAGAAGCTACAATCGGTTGGATGATAGATCTGATTATCGCAGAAGTTTCTTTAATGGCCAATGCTTTTCTTGCCATAACTTCGGTCACAAAGCAGCTCAATGTGTTGCCTACAAAAAAATCATGACTAGAGAAGCTCAAAAGCAAGGGAGAATGACTAAAACCATGAAAAGGACTTATAACAATTTTTCGGTTCTTGAAAATGAAGTTGAATGCTCTATTTGTAATAACTTTGGTCATGAAGACTCTGAATGCAGGAGCAGATTCCGGAAGACAACTCAGAAGGAACAAACCTCAAATGTTAGAACATGGAGAATAAAATAATCACAACCAGAAAGATGTGGGATAGCCTTTTATGCAGAAGGTCAAGAAAGTCTATGGTACATTGACAGCGGATGTTCGAAGCATATGACAGGGGACAAAGAAAAGCTTGAGTCATATACCGCATTAGAAAAAGGGAAGAAAGTTTCTTTTGGGAACGATATCTCTGCAGCCATAAAAGGAAAAGGTGTTGCTCCATTGAAAGAGAAGGTCAAAGCAGGAAATGTGTTATATGTTGATGGATTGAAGCATAATCTTCTAAGTGTCAGTCAGATGTGCGATCATGGAACCGAGGTAATATTTAGATCGAATGGATGCTGTGTTCGCGATCTTGATACAGGTAAAACAGTGATCAAAGGAAGAAGGACTCCAAATAATCTATATATCTTTGAGGAAGGAAAACAATGCTACTTAAGCAAGGATGATGAACATTGGCTATGGCATCGGAGGTTGGGGCATCTAAGCTTTTCACAAATAAGGAAAGCATGCAAATATCAGGCAGTTCGTGGTCTTCCAGATATCAAAATTCCAGACAATACCATATGCAAATCTTGTCAGTTTGGAAAGCAAACCAGAACTAACTTTCTAGAGAAGGAAGGATCAGCTAGCATGCCTCTCGAGCTAGTCCATACAGATGTATGTGGTCCATTTAGGAAGAGTACACCTCGAGGAGAAGAATATCTGATATTATTCATTGATGATTTCTCCAGATTTGTTTGGTTAGGGCTCATGAAGCACAAAGATGAAGCATTCGAAAAATTCAAATCCTTCAAAGCCTTGGTTGAAAATGAATCAGGACACAAAATTAAGTGCCTCAGATCTGACAGAGGTGGGGAGTTCACCTCAAATGAATTTTTCGATTTCTGTGACGAACATGGGATAAGAAGAGAATTCTCTACAGCTAGAACTCCTCAGCAAAATGGGGTTGTGGAAAGAATGAACAGAACTATCCAACAAATGGCTCGTGCTATGCTCGATGAATCAGGTACTCCCGCAACCTTCTAGGGTGAAGCTGCACATGCTGCTGTTATTATTCTTAACAAAACAAATGTCCGAGTAAACAGCACTCAAACACCTCATGAGCTCTGGAGTGGTAAGACTCCTTCAGTGAAGCACTTCAAAATCTTTGGAAGCAAATGTTATATCAAGAATACTGATGAGCAATTTGGCAAACTTGAACCAAGAGCAGATGAGGGGATTCTTCTTGGTTATTCTCCACATAGCAAAGCATACAAGTGCTACAATAAAAGACTTGGCAGAATTGTTGACAGCATTGATGTAGTGGTTGACGAGAAGGGATATATTCCTAGGCAAGTTCATCATGAAGACATTGAAGAAGATGAAGGTTACCCCCAAAGGCGAAATGATGAAGAAGAAGAACCTCAAGAAGAAGAAGAACCTCAAGAAGAACCAGAGGAGCAGACAAGAATAGAAGAGAAGACTCCATCCAGATATGTTCAAAAGAATCATCCAAAATCTCAGATTGTGGGGCAGAAATAAGCAGGAGTACAAACGAGAAGGACACTTGCAGAAGCTTCAAGCTATTTGGCATTACTCTCCTCCACTGAACCACAAAATGTTAAAGAGGCTTGCAAAGATGAATGTTGGGTCAAAGCAATGGATGAAGAACTTGAGCAGATCGAAAAGAACAACACTTGGGAATTAGTTCTTAGACCAAAAGATAAGAATGTAATAGGAACAAAATGGGTCTTCAAGAACAAATTAAATGAAAATGGAGAAGTAATTAGAAACAAGGCCAGTCTTTTTTGTAAAGGGTATGCACAGCAAGAAGGAATAGATTTTGAAGAGACCTTTGCTCCTGTGGCAAGACTTGAGGCCATCCGAATGTTCCTTGCTCTCTCAAGCTTTCAAAACTTCAAGGTATTTCAAATGGACGTGAAATCAGCCTTTCTGAATGCGGACTTAGAAGAAGAAGTATATATTGAACATCCAGATGGTTTCATTCTTGGGAATGATCCAAACCTTCTATGCAGATTGAAAAAGGCTCTCTATGGACTCAAACAAGCTCCAAGGGCTTGGTACTATCGGTTGGACAAATATCTTCACCAACAAGGCTTTTCAAAAGGATCAGCAGATAGCAATCTCTATATAAAAGTTGAAAATAACAAATTACTAATTCTTGTTGTTTATGTAGATGATATTATCTTTGGCAGCAATGAAGAAACTATGAGTCAAAACTTTGCCTTGGTTATGCAGAAAGAATTTGAAATGTCACTACTTGGAGAATTGACATACTTTCTTGGATTGCAAATCCAACAAAATGAAGGAGGTATCTTCTTGTCTCAAACCAAATACCTCAAGCAGATCTTGAAGAAGTATGGCATGGAAGAGTCAAAGCCTGTATGTACACCCATGGTTACAGGATGCAGCCTCAGTGCAAATGATGGATCAGCAACAGTTCATCAACCCACTTATATATCCATGATTGGGAGCTTGCTTTATTTGACAGGTACCCGACCAGATATTACACATGCAGTAGGAATTGTTGGAAGATTTCAAGCCAACCCAAAGGAAACTCATCTTCAGGTAGTCAAAAGAATCTTCAAGTATCTTCAAGGGACACAAAACTATGGCTTATGGTATCCTAGAAATACAGATCTCACTCTTCATGCTTACACAGATGCAGATTGGGCTGGAAGTGTGGATGATAGGAAAAGCACAAGTGGTGGTGCTTTCTTCATGGGTTCCAGACTAGTATCTTGGTTCAGCAAGAAACAGAGCTCGATTGCCTTATCTACAGCTGAAGCAGAATATGTGGCTGCGGCATCTTGTTGTACACAACTTCTTTGGATGATGCAAACCTTGCAGGACTTTCAAATCACTTGCACTCCACCAGTCTCTATCTTATGTGATAATACAAGTGCAATCAGCATTTCAAAGAATCCAGTCATGCACTCAAAGACCAAGCACATACCAATCAAGTACCATTTTCTTCGGGAGCAAGTGCTTGAGCAGAAGGTCAAGTTGGAGTATGTTCCTTCTAAGGAACAAGTTGCTGATATTCTCACAAAACCACTGCCCAGGGAAACTTTTGAATATCTCAGACAAAAGCTGGGAGTAGTTGATGCTTCATCCTGCTGTTAAAGCTTGTCTGTTCTACAGAAAAGTTGGTATACGCAAGTTACGTAAGGGATATCCGCGTATATACGCTGATTTATGGGGGGTAAGTCGCGTGTATGTTGTACGCATGTTGCAGAGAGTATATCCGCGTACATACGCTGGTCTATGCAGGAGAAATCACGTATATGGAGTTCTGAACAGCAAGTGCAAACTCTGGTTTAAAAGATCTGAGATGGGTATGTCAGAATTCTTCAGACACAGTTTCAGGGGGTGCAGCAGGCACAGGTTCAGGGGGAGCAGCTTAAAAGTCTCATAAAGCATTGTTGGCATTTAGATGTTTTGGTTATTGGTTTCTCAGAAAGAAATCCTGGTTGCTGATCTAAAAGATGTTTATCAGATGCTGCTGGTGACTTTCATAAGTCTTGGTCTCGATCTGTTGTCTCTATGTCATGTCTCTCTTTTGTGATATTTCCTTTATGGTGTCAAGGTCATGTAACGGCCTATGTTGGTTTCCCCACTATGCCTGGGATGAATGCTGTAATATAATTGGTTGTTTCTGATATGTCCCCTCTTGGTAGGGAGTATGGATGTATGTATTGAGTCTTTTGGTGATAGGAAGGTCCCTTATGGTGTATAAGTCTTGGTTCTTGTTGAAGAACATCTTTTGCAGATTTGGCCTACTGTCAAGGGGAGCATGATTCAGCACAGCCAGCATGTACTCAGGGGGAGCACTGCCCTTTGCCCTTGATGACAAAGGGGGAGAATGATTCTAAGAATCTTGAGGTTGCCATCAAGTCCAAAGGGGGAGATTGTTGGCATTTTGGCACAGGTGTGGCGCTATGATACAGGTGTTGTCCTTGATGGCAACTCTCTTTGATGTCAGATCTTCGTTCAGGCTACAGAATGAAGAGAAATCTCATATACGCAGGTTAATTAAGTCAAAGTTGCGTATACACGCTGGTGTTATGCATACTAAGTCGCGTATACGCAGGAGAGCTATATATGAAGGCGCGTATACACGCAGATGCATGAACAGAAAAGGGCGTATATGTCGGGAAGTTTCCTTTTGGTCCATGGTAGTTAGTCCTCGGTACTTGTGCCCATGTCTTCGGACCAAAGTACCTTGACAGACGTGTAGATCTCTAGTTTTGAAGTTGATGGTTTTGGATTTCTATGGTTTTGGCTCTTGGTATTGAGCAAGGCCTAAGGCTATATAAGGAGAAGAAGATCATTAGGCAAAATCATCTTTTGACAAGGCTTGAATATCTGAAAGAGAAAGAGATCTGATATGCAGGTTCTGGGTTGCTTGATCTGAGCTAAGGAGAAATCACATCGGTTGATGGAAGACTAGATCTAAGGATAAATCGGGATCTAATGGTTTGAAATGCACTATTATGATATGGTTGATTATGCGTATTTCTAGATCTGCATACTGTCGCAATATTATGTTCTGGGTCTAACTGATGTCTGGTACAGCTGCAAGTTGAGAGAATTTATTTTTAGATCTGTACGCAGGTTGGCTTAGGTAAAAGCACGTGTATACGCGGATTTCGCTCATTGAAGTAGCGTATATCTCTTAAAGCTTGATTTTTGGGTTTGCAGTTGGATCTGACTGTTATTGCAGAATTCTGTAGACTGCTCTGTGTTCTGGTATCTGGTGATTGACAGGGTTCAGTGGTTCAGTGATTCAAAGTTTGATGATGCTAGTATTGGTTGTTTTATGCTTCAATGATCTGCTGTGAAAGTTGAATGAATTGTGGTCTACAGATTGTAATGTTGTGCTTCAGGAATATCCAGTCTGAAAATGTATGAAAGGTGGTACCTGAAAGAAAGAAGATTGTAGGTCAGCACCTACGTACTAGTATCTTAGCTAGTACAAGAGCAAAGGGGGGTTGGAGCTCCCTTCCAAGGAAGTTTGGAGAACGAGAGAAGGTTGTAGCCTTCTGCAGGTTGTAGCCTGCGTACTGGTATAAGGCTGCACCAGTACAAAAAGATTGTAAACTGAAGTTTCATATTAAAGAAAGATTGAGACGACTTGCAGCAGGTGGTTTTCACCCACATTGGGTTTCCACCTTATATCTTGGTGTTCATGTGTATGGTTTCTGTGTGATCTGTTCTACTGCATCTGCTTACTCTTAATATGGTGAATAATGTCCTCATGCACTTAAATGAAGATAAACTGACTGAATTATAAGATTTCTAGTTATAGGCTGTTTTCTTTATTCACAGTTGCGTGTACACGCTGGTTCTCTTAACGAAAGTAGCGTATATGTTTCTGAGCATTGAAAAAGTTTTATAGTTCTGATAATACTGATTCACCCCCCCTCTCAGTATTATTTCCAACAATCAGGACTCTAACTTGTACATAAGAATGTTTAGTTTCTGCAATTTATTACAACGATAAAAATGGGAAGGAATGTGTAGGAAATTTTGAGGAACAGTCAAAGAATTGTGGCACCTTTTTGTGTTACCTTTTTTTCAAAAAATTTACCAGAAATTGTAGAAGACTTGGGAGCTGAAAATATGAGATCATTCATTCTGACAAATTATCCAAAATAGAGGTGTAATTGTTTGGATTAGCTCATGAGAGATGGGTCTACTTTACATAGTCCTATGTACAATTTGTTTGTTTGCAACAAAGAAAGATTTCATAATGCAGCAAGAATTGTACATAAGGCCATCTGACCTGTTGTTCTTGACTTTTCACCAGGAAAATCCATCCCCAAGTGGAGCCAGTGTTATGCTCCTATACCAATAGGTGTCATATTTCATGATTGACTAGTAAAATCCCAAATATGTTCATCCTTTCCCTGCTGCAAAGGTTTCCATATTTTGAAAAGATAAAAAAATTAAAAAATGAAAAGATGGTATGCCCTAAAAGAAAGATCAAAGGGTAAAAAGAATGAAATGGTCAAGAGAAAAAAGAAAAGAAATGAACCCCAAATAAAAAGACCAAGGAAAGTCTGCTAGTTCAAAATGCCATTACTATTCTATTTTTGCAGAAGAATCTCATTCTGTGCGGTTGGCTGACTCTTGCCACAGTTGATGGATGGCGAAACAACTTAATCTTGGCCAGTTCATGTTTGAATTTCTTGTTTTAGAGATAGAGAATAAAATCTGTCCAAACAGTTCAAGCTTGGCAGATAAGTAGATAGGTAGAGAAACAAAGGAACTCAACTCTTAAATCTGAGCACTTGGAAGAAATAAGGGCAGACTTAGATAGGATTCCCATGAAAAGAAAAGAAAATTTGTAAGGGTTTACTAGTCCAAGTGCACCCATGGAAGAAGAAGAAAAATGTTAGGTATAATAGACTGGGTAGGTAGTTTTGGTGTTGCATAAGCAGGCTTATGATTAATTTTGTTTCTCAAAGATGTTCATCTTATTGATATCATAAGTACAATGGCAATTGTTTGGTTACAAGTCAAGTGATGCATGTCTAACTTCCCTTCACACTTCTCCCAAAATCGATTACTAACCTCCCCCCAAGGACATTGAGATCTGCTCAATACTCCAAGATAACCCCATTTCATGAAAAAACCCGAGGAAAATAGCATTCCTGCTTACAGCAAAGAAGCCACATTTCTTGTGTAAAAATCCTCTTGTTCCCTCAGACTAAGTTATCAAACTTTATAGCTTGGCGCCCTTTTCATGAACCGATATTAACTGCTAAGATTATTACATAAATCCCTTACAAATTCCCCTTCCCCGTATTAATATGTCTTTATAATAAAACCCCCTATGTATAACAATCCCGCCCCCGGTCAATTACGGCCATATTTCAGTTTACAAAGGAATTATAGGTTCATCTAGAACCATATAATAAACCTCCGCCGCGCAAAAATTCAAGGTTAATTAACATCTGGTTAATTAATCGTTAAACACCTCGACAGCCAATCACACTGTCCCTGATATATTTAAATCCACGTTTATTATGAATGGGCCCCACGCCATAACCCTTTGTCGCCTCCATAGAGCACTAACCATTCGATCGACGCCCTCCCATCGGACGGCTCAAGATCATATCGCGCACTCCCCTCCATCCGTAGTTTACCACCCGGGGAGCCAGCGGTATTACAGCCGTACCTGGGACACACGGCGCCCTCCCGTTATGCTCGTGGCCCCTCCACCCCAAACCACCTTAGCTGATAAGCGGTGCGGGCCAATACCGCTTACTGCCCTCTCGCTGACCCCGCCTGCTGACGTCATTGCCACGTCATCTCCACATCAGCGTCCGTACCCCGCGTCACGACAAAACATCATGTCACGATGACGTCATCCAACCAAAAAGTGCCAAAAAGCCCCGCAAAGGCAATTTTTGTTAAAAAACCCATAAAATTGTCATTTTATTTCATTTTCATTCATTGTTTTCGCGAGACTGTTGCATGAAAATTAACGTCTAAACAGCTATGCAAGCTCCAGTCCGCCACCCGACCAAGCAAAGACCAGCATCCCGCTGCTCAACTCGTCAATCAACCTACCAATTGCACTCGTGCGCTTCCAAAACACAGGTATTTACCCCATCCCACCTCCCGAACCTGTGTTTTTGGTTTTCCTCTGCAAAATTGTACCCGTAAGAGAAAAATTCAAGCCATAATAGTCCATAATTTACATACCAGCCCATTTAGAACTGCTTTTTTGTCCTTTTTTCCACAGAAATTCAACCTCCAGTTCAAAAACACAGAGAATTGAACAATGGAAGCCCCTGTAGCCCTCAATGTCGCACCTCTCAATGCACCTCATATAGACCAGCATCATTTACCCTTGGCCGATAGAGATTTCCAAATAAAAGACCCAATTGGTTGCCAAAATCATCTTCATACTTTCTGCCTAATCAGAAACGGTCATTTGAACAATTCTGATATCTATGGAATATGGGAATCTAATCTCCGCAGGTATTACCTTCCCTCAGTTAATATATTCCCAGATATTATTCACCATTGCTGTGCCAATTATGACCCTGTCAATAAAGCAGTTATGACTCCATCAAAAACTGTGCTATTTTACATAACTGCTAAGTCTATCAATGAAATGCTACAATTCCATCCATTCAGCCTCTTGCTCCTCTTTCCATGGGATATCTGCTGGAGCAAGGCTCTCAACTTTCCAGTGCAGAAATAGCCTGGATTGATAAGTTATTCATGAGACCAAATTGCTAGCCCCAAGGTCCACCTCCTTATTTATATGTCTCGTTCAATGAGACTGGAAGAATCATTCTTGACATGATATCAGTAATCTTGGGATTCAGGTCTAGTGAATTTGTGGTTGAAATGGTCCTGGTTCTGTTATCCACCTTTACTCCAGGACAACCCCCTGCTACTAAGTATGATTATGCCTCTTTCATTGCTGACAAAATCCATACTCAATTTATGAGTTTGGAAAGAGAAGGAGTGTTTAAATACACAACTTTCATATACCATCTGCTTTTGTATTATCACCCAGACAGTTTTATATTTCCCATCAGGAAAGTGGATGCCAAAGGATAAAGGAGGTCTGTAATCTTTTGGACCTCGGTCTTCCACAGAATTATTGAATCCCCTTATACCTACTGTGAATTCATTGACCTGTTTATATATCCAGCCTCCAGTCTATTGATAGGAGCTCCTCCTCCTAGGCTCTCTGGTGACATAAGGAAGATTTTACAGCGCTCCAAGAACTACAGGATAGGTGATTGGTACTTCTACCAGGATCACACTGAAATCAGGATATATGGCTGTGACCTGTGCCCTTATAAGCTGCCCAAATATGTGCCTATGAGACTGTTTGATCTAGAATATTTCAGACAACTTATTAATGCAGATTTAACTCACTTTTGCAATGTGACGAAAAAGCTCAGCTAAGGATAAGAAACCAATTAGGCCCCTTTATCATTAACAAAAGGGAAGCATGGGAAGATGCTGATAAAATATTAGGGGAAGAGCTTAAATTGAAGAAAAGCTTATGATGGGTACCATATGACCCAAATGGCTTTATAAGTGACAGAAAAGTAAAAAACCAGCTGTCAGCTTACACACATCATAGGATACCTGAAGTAAACCAATATGCTAATTAGGATGAGTGGATAGAGGGTACATTAGTAGAAGAACTTACTAGGTAAGAAAAAATGGAACAAGCTATGAAAGATTTAGAAAATACCCTTGACCTGGACTTTTTTGGACAGGTATCTTTCAAGCTGCCTCAACAAACCGGAGTGGGTACATCTTCTTCTGGGACTTCACAGCAACCAATACAAGAAATTAGACCACCAGTTTCAGGTTCCTCTAAGGGCAAGGAAGTAGCAGGCACAGAGCAGCAAGCCATGACAGATCAGTTGGAGCAAATTCCTCCATTGCAGACCAAAGAACCAGAGATACAAGCACTACAGACTCCTCTAATTGAGGAAAAAGGCAAGGAAAGGGATAGAGAAGAGGCCACACCCATCAGTGAACCTGCAGAACACACCCAGGTGCTAAAAGGAAAAGACTCAATCCTTTATCTGAAGAGGAAATCATTGAAGAGACAATAGAAAGCCTAAGAGGTGAGAGGGCAACCAGCCCACATACCTCCCCAGTGATAGACACATCAACCAGCTCACATAGGCAGGAGCTAGAAAGGCAGCATAGTGTGGAAGTTTCATCCACAAGGCCACTAAGCAAGCAGGCCTCTAATGTCAAAAAGAACATTCACAGAGATAAAAGCTAGAAATGATCCATTGAGACTGCAAATTTATTACCAATATCTTAAGATGGCCCCCACAAAATAGCAAAGATTAATGTTAGCATATGACATTAAAGAAGGGAAAATGATCATGAGCTATTTTAAGCCAAAGGTGCAGCAACCTCAATCGACAGCTGATTATATTAGGACAAATCTGGAGGTCTTCGCCCAAGATATTCATCCAATAGACCAGATAGAGCTGCACAAACAGATAGAAGAGATGGTCTATTCTACACTAGCTGACAAAGCAATGTTGGCTCATAAATTGCAAAACTCATTGGAGAACACCTCTGCTCAGCTAGATATAGAGAAAGCTTCCTCTTTAGCAAAGGACAACAGGATCAAATCCTTGGAGGATATTATCATTGAACTAGGACATGATCCCAAAGATGCCAAAGGCATAAAATCATTAATGAGGAAGAAGGAAGAGGACATTGTTGCCCTCAGAAAACAACTCAAAATGCCTCCTTCTATGCATCCACAAACAACAGATGTTGTACAACGGAAGTCCAAAGAAGACATGATGGACCTACTCATGAGGTTGAATGAAAGATTGAGTGAGACAAAGCAGGCACTAGAGAAAACACTACAATAAAAGCAGGGAGAGTCGACCTCCCAGCCACCTGAAGTAGCTCCAACAGTCACAACTGCCCCTCCCACAATTATAACAATAGTACCTTCCACTATCCTAGCATCAACTGCAGAAACCACCACAGGTACCTCAACAACAGCAACAGCACCAAGTAGCAGCACTACTATGACCACAGAGAAATTAATTAAAGCCATGGAGGAGTTGAAACTCCAAGTATCGGAATTGAAGCAAGTTAAAGAAAAACTGGCAAAGATTGAGCAAAGCTATGATAAATCTAAAATGAATGTGGCAGAGAAAACAAGGGAGGTCAAAGCATTGGAAAACAAGGTAAGAGCCTTAGAAAAAGATCTCTCTCTGCATGAGCCACTGGAAGAAATCAGAGGAATCCTGTGGAGCAACATCATTCGGTCACTTAGTGATGTATGGAGGTCTATTTAGACCATTTATGAATAGATTGATTTGATAAAAGTACCCCAAGTAGAAATTCAGAAAACAAGAGCCGTATTGGGGCAAATGCCTGAGCAAGCTGACAGGCTAATCCATTTTTTGAATACCAAGACTAGTGAAGAACTGGAAGCATTGGACATTAGAGACAAAACAGGTACCATTTTGGACATCAAGAGAGTTCTAACCATGATAACTCTAATGCAAAACTTGGACAGAAGATGCCAGGACATGCAGGTGGAAATTGATTCTTTCATAGACAAATTTACAGTCCTGAATCAAAAGGGTATTCCGAGTCCTTTGGGAGATAATGATCGTTTGATGAAGAACAAGGACTATGTACACAAATTAAATAGTTTTTCTATCAATCAAGCTAGTGCATCTTCAAGTACCTCAATAGAAAAAGCACTTCCATCTGGCCAGTCCCTTTATGACAGCCTGGAAAATCTATTTTACATAGAACATGAGGTGAAGCATCTGTTCACCATCCCTCCTAATTTCTTTAGGTACACAGAGACTGATGATACTTTAAGGAAGCTACATAGACATAAAATACCAGGACCATAGTGGTGGCAAAGCATGCTAGAGATCCTGTAGACTCATCATTGGTCAAATCAAAATTGTACACCATATGTTATAAATGCACAGAACAGAAATGAACCACGGTCATGCAAATCAAAGCGTATCACCTCAGCATTAAAGAAAGTCCAGCCAAAGTAGGAAGATCAACACAAAGGATCCGTAGAAAATAGTTGGGAACCGACTTACAACACCTACCTCCAGTACTTCTCATATAGACGGATAAGCCAACACAACACGCATTTATTGCATCTGTTTATTGTCTCCATGTTTTTGAGACTGTTTGTCTCTATCTATGTAAAAAAAAACATTAATTGTTAGCAGATATTATTTCTATCAGATATTTTGTGTAATATCTTGGCATTTTTTTACAAATACCCTCCTAGACGAGGTATTTGGGGTTTGTTAGTGGTGGATGTTCATAGTTTTGACTCTAATACTGATTTTTTTTTGGAATGAAAGGTTGTTAGAACCATTTTGTCTTGCTCATTGGATGAAGAATTGTTGCTAAGGACCATGTTGCAGAATTCTTGAATTGTTTTATGAATCAATAAGTCCCTTATAACTTGTGTTTTATGGTTTCTGTGTTTATTATATCATCTATGTTTCATGATCTAAATAATAAAGAAAAAGAATAGCCCAGAATTTACTTGTTTGCACTCTGTGTTCAGTCTCTATTATTATTAATGTTTTCTTCAGAATTAGCATAAACATTGAATTCTTAATTGCTTATGTTTCCCCTGGTTCTTTCATCTTGAATATTAGCTAAGGAATTCTTAATTGCTCCTTAGCAATAATCATCCATTTTCCCTCTATCAACATGATGAAGGATTCTTAATTTCCCTTCACCCATTGAATCCATTCCATCATATTTTAGCCTATAAATTGTTCCATATTTGAGTACCTTGCTCTGTGATAAATCTTCTGATAAGAAACTTAGCCCAAGAAGCCATCCTTCTTTGACTCCATCATGCCCAATGGACTGAAATATTTTAGTTTTATGTCACTGTTCTATGGACTCCCCATCCTTCCAACAAAACTTTAAACAAAACCCTTTCACTTCATAACTAACCTAATAAACCTAAAAACAAAGCTAAATTATAAAGAGAGAGCCCTCTCTGGATACAGATTGGCTAGAATCCGTGTCTAAAAGATTGGTCTGTGGTTACCTCATCCGTATTCCCTTTCTTACAACTTTTGGGAACAATCTGAGTGATAACATCATTGGCAACTCAATAGGGGATTCTGAATAATTACGTGTTACTGCTGTTTATTTTTAAAAAGCTACAGATGGAGCCTAAAGTTGGCCAGGTAACCTTTGAAACTGCTTTTGCTATGCATTTTCAGTAGTAAATAAAAGTTGCTTTAGTCTATCTCTAGTATAGTTTAAGGCTTTGAACAACTGTCTCAAATACTTGATCAGTTCCCTATTTCAATAGATCTTTAGGAAAATTCAAAACTCCCACATTTTAAAAATTTCTTAGGAAAATACTGTCTAAAGTTGTATCCTTCAAATATTTCAAGAGAAACCAAAAATATATTCAGAAGCTGGCTCTAAAGAAGAAGTTCCGTTACACTAGATCAAATCCAGATCCAAATCCGCCACCTATGTTTCAAAACCTTAATCTGATTCCTAAGAACCTTAGAAGCTAGAAGAAACTTACCCAATATGAGCTTACTATTACAAAAGCATCAGTCCTTTCTGTCGTTACTGTTGCTTCTCCTAGTTCACCATCAGCACCTCAAACCATCTTTTCTACTCCCCCATCCACTGCACATATTTCAACTAGTACCCCTGTTCTCCCAGCTATTACATTTATCTCTGATAATATGGAAAACCGATATGCTCCCCTGTAATTACCTGCAAATCCAGGGGCTATGCCTCAAGATTATCAAAGAAAAATCACCTATTTTTATGGTACTGGCACTCTCACGGCTCAACAACACACCAAGAAAATGATGGATTATTTTGAGAACTATGAGATTGATGATGATGATGTAAGAATGAAAATTTTTGTCCAAAGCTTAACTGGAGATGTTAGAACCTAGTTTAGAGCACTCCCTACAAACACTATCAATGATTTGTAAGCTCTCTATCAGACCTTCTTAAACAGATGGGAAAAGAAAAAAGATCCCCTCCACATTTTATCAGAATATGAAAACTTAAAGAGAGGTCTACAAGAAACTGTTCAAGATTACTGCACCAGATTTAACAATGTATACAGTGCTATTCCTCAGAATCTTATACCTCCACCAAACTTGGCCTTGATCAAATTCCCTGATGCATTTGACTCGGACATGGCATACCAGCTTAGGGAAGGAGCTCCTCGAAGCCTAGAAGACATGCATAGTATAGCTGTCAGTGTTGAAGCCAACCTGATTTCTAAACGAGCTCAGGCCGAAGTTGAAATGAGGATACCCATCAAAGAAGAACCTTCTGCATTTGAGCAGAAATTAGATGCTATCATTAAAGGCATGGACAAACTTGGTGATAGGATAGAAACAATTGAGAGGAAGTCCCCTTGGGATGGTCAACCGAACAACACTGCGAGAAACCCAAATTTCAGAAAAAATCAGAATCCCAATACTGGAAAGGCTGGCCCTGACCAAAACATTAGACCTCCATTCCAAGAAAACTATGCTGAAGCTTCAACTTCTAGTGAACCAACAGAAGACACTCAAATTAACTTAATGGGGCTCAATAGTGAACAACAAATTTTTTTGACCCAAGAAGACCAAAATCCTCATACTCTTAATCAGTTCCAAATCCAATCAGGGGAATCATTTGATTTTAGGGAAGGATATGACACAACCATCTATGAAGTCCACAAGCAATATAATCTGAGAAGCAGGAGAATAGATGTCCCTGATGACAATAAACAAAAAGAAACTAAACAATCTAGCAGACCTAAAGTCAAGAACCCTCCTATACAAACTCCTCTTAAAGTAATTCCTAACCCAAACAGTCCAACAGTTGAAGATGTTTCAGATAATCAAAAACCTAATAAACAGTATTTAGCTTCTATTCCTTCCAAAGAAATTGTGGGAGAACCTACATAAATTGACATACAAGCAACCTCAACCCATAACACTACTCCTGATAAAGGAAAAAGCATTGAAAAAACAGCAGAAAAAGAAAACCTCACTGCCCGAAATGAAAAAATTCAAGCAGAAAAACCTTTCAACCTTGAGACTGAAATAGGCAAGTTAAAAATAGCAATTCCATTATCAGAATTGGCTAAGCATGATATCTATAGAGAACAAATCAACAGATCACTTCAAATTTCAGAAAACAGAGATGCAGTAAATGTCCTTGATGACCAACCAGAATTAATTTTTGGCCCTGAAGTAAACGGTAAATCAGTAGATGGAGGGGTTCCTCCTTTCTATGTAAGTTTGAATATTCATGACAAAACACTGCAAAATGCAATGTTTGATTCTAGAGCTTCTCATAATTTAATGCCCAAATCTGTAATGGAAAAATTGGACCTAGATATCACCAGGCCATACAAAGACTTGTTCTCCTTTGATTCAAGCCAGGTCAGATGTCTAGGATTGATCAAAGATTTATGTGTATCGTTAGTTCAATACTCTGCCAAGACAATTTTAATGGATGTAGTGGTAGCTGATATTCCACCAAAATATGGCATGTTGCTATCCAGATCTTGGGGTGCAAAGCTCCAAGGATATTTACAGTTGGACATGTCCTATGCTACCATTTCAGTATTTGGCCAGCCAAAGAGATTGTACCGAGAAACTTTGATGAAATACGTGATCAGCAGCCAGGAGAAACCCTAGAATTTTCCCATCTATTCCATGCATTTTTATATGGACTCCTTCATTCTATACAATGCTCAAATTCACCCTTCAACTAATGAAAAGGTTTTAACACTTGAACAAGAAGAGATCATAAATGAAAAACCTATTGCCCAAACCCAAGAAATTTATGAAATAATCGATATACCAGATACTCAAGGGAAACCATATGAAACTGAAAATCCAAATCTGCCTAGCAAGAAAATTTCTAAGACCCCTTATACTAGCTATAATCAAGAAACCATATGGTATTTAGAATTTGATGGATCTGTCAATAAACTGGGGGTCGGAGTAGGAATTTGGATACATAATAGAGAAAATGATCATGCTGAAGGACATGCATACAGGTTGAATTTTAGATGCACTAATAACATGGCTGAATATGAAGCTCTCTTGCTAGGACTTAAACTAATCAAAAGCCTAGGGGCAGTTAGGGTATCAATTTTGGGAGACTCTGATTTAGTTATTCAACAAATGAAAGGAAACTTCCTCACAAATGATCTCATATTAAGGTCTTATAGAGGAGAAGCAATTGAAATACTCGACACCTTTCTTGAAACACAGTTGGCCAAAATTCCAAGGAAACAAAATTTGCATTTTCACAGCTTGGAAACATTTGCCAGCACTTGTAAACTACCATTTGAGCCTAATCATCATTTTACAGCTGAAATTAAACACAGGCCAACTGTGCCTGACAATGTGAAAAATTGGCAAGTGTTTGACAATGACACTCAGATTAATAATTTCCTGACCTTAAAAGAAGAATTTTCCAGCACCAATATAGACACAGGCACCGTTTGTGAAGATGATCAAATAGACAAAGTTGAAACACACATTTCAGCTGAAACAACAACTCAAATACTACATCCAACAAAATTTACCAGCAAAGAGTTGCAAGAGCTTAAAGAAATAGACTTTGATGAAGCTATTGAAGGAGAATATGAAGTTATTAATTTAAAGGACAATTACTTACCCACAGGCTTGACTCCTCTCAAAGACATTTTTTATTCTAATGATATCCCAATGAAACCCAAAATGCAGCCATTAAACGCAGAAATTGAAGACTGTAACATAGGGACTGAGAAGAATCCTAGAATGATAAAATTGTCCAAAGCTTTGGCCCCTAACCAAAAGCTGAAATATATTGAACTATTCAAGGAATTCCAGGACATTTTTGCATGGAACTATGAAGATCTTAAATCCTATGACACTTCTGTGATTCAACATACCATAACCCTCAAAGAAAATCAAAAACCTTTCAAGCAAAAACTCAGAAGGGTCAACCCTGTACTCCTCCCTCTAATTGAAAAAGAAGTCAAGAGAATGTATGAAGCTGGGATAATTTCACCCATTAGATTTTTAGAATGGCTCTCCAAATTAGTGCCCACTAGGAAGAAAACAGGAGAAATTAGGTTGTGTGTTGATATAAGAAATCTGAATAAAGTCTGTTTAAAAGACCACTACCCCTTATAAGATGCACCAAATTTTACAAAGGGTAGTGGGTGCCTCTAGAATTTCACTGCTAGATGGGTTTTCAGGCTTCAACCAGATTTTAGTTCACCCCGATGATCAAGAAAAAACCACTTTTACAACTCCATGGGGAACTTTCAAATATGTGAAAATGCCATTTGGACTCAAGAATGCAGGGGCAACCTTCCAACGTGCAACATACATAGCTTTTTCTAAAGAGATTCATGATTTTCTAGTGATATACTTATATGATCTCACTGTATTTTTCAAATCAGATCAACAACGCCTAGATCATCTCAGACAAGTATTTTTAACCTACAGAAAATATGGTATATCACTGAATCCAAAGAAGTCATTATTTCGCCTAGAAGAGGGCAAACTGCTGGGTCACATAATCTCAAGAGATGGCATCAAAATTGACCCTGACAGAATACAAGCCATCTTACAAATACCTCATCCCAGAAATGTCAAAGAACTCCAAGCTTTCCTAGGGAAAATCAATTTTCTAAGAAGATTCATACCCAACTTGGCTGAACTAATAAGATTGTTGAATAATATGCTGAAAAATGATTCCAAGGTCAAATGGACAATAGAAGCCAAACAAGCATTTGAAGAAATCAAGATAGCCTTAACCAAAACACCAGTCCTCACAAGCCCAAAATTTGATAGAGACTTCATTATATTTTCATTTGCATCTGAACACACTATTGCTATTGTTTTTCTACAGAAAGATGACCAAGGATGTGAAAAACCCATAGCCTTCTTTAGCAAAGCACTAAGGGATGCACCTCTGAAATATCCAATCATGGAAAAACAGGCTTATGCACTTGTGAAAGTCATCAAAGATTTCAGAGTCTATGTACTATACTCTCATATAATAGCTTATGTGCCAAGCACTGTTGTCAAAGATATCCTGACCCAAGAGGGGATTGAAGGCAAAAGAGGTAAACAGATTGCTACTATATTAGATTATGATATTGAGATCAAACCTACAAAGCTCATAAAAGGATAGGGATTGGCTAAACTCTCGACTGAAACCAATTGCCAAGCCCTAGATATTAATGAACTGGATAACAAACAGGAGATGGCGACTCCACAAATTAGTGAGGCCTTCCTAGAATCACCTTGGTATGCTGATATCTGTTATGTATTATTAAACCTGCAGGCTCCTTTAGGGTTATCCAGAACAAAGAAAAGGTTTATAAAAATGAAAGCTTCAAAAAAATTTATTTTGGATGGTGCTCTCTTTTGGAAAAATCATTAAGGTGTTCTAAAATTGTCTGATAAAAGATGAAATTGACAAGGTGCTCAAAGAATTTCATGAAGGGGATTGCGGTGGACATTTGTACTGGAAATAAACTGCTGATAAAATCCTTAGGGCTGGATTTTACTGGCCCACTTTGTTTACTGATGTCAAAAAGTTTGTTACTACTTGCCATAAATGTCAAATCTTTGAAGGCAAGAGGAAACTTCTGCCTCTACCCTTTAGACCAATTTCCACTAAAAGACCATTTCAGCAATGGGGTTTAGATTTCATTGGGGAAATTCACCCTCCCTCTTCTGGCCAGCATAAATGGGTTTTGAATGCTACAAATTATTTCACCAAGTGGATAGAGACCATCCCTTGTAGATAGGCCAATGATTCAGTGATCATGCAATTCTTGGAGACCAACAGCCTGTCAAGATTTAGTTGTCCTGAAAAGATTATAACAGACAATGTTGTTGCTTTTAAATCCAAGAGAATGATTAATTTCTGTCACAAATACCACATTACCTTAGGCCACTCCATAGCCTATTACCCCCAAGGTAATGTTCTAGTTGAGTCATCCAATAAAAGCCTCATGAATATCATTAAGAAAGTGTTGGAAGAAAACAAGAAAAATTGGCATAAGAAGCTTATAAATGCATTATGGGAAGACAGGTTAACTACCAAGAGATCCATTGGAACTAGTCCCTATGAGCTTGTATATAGTATGGAGGCTGTATTTCCTTCATCCTTGGGAATAAATGTAATGAAATTATTGCAAGAAGTCCAAGTACAACCCAATGACATCCAGAGAAGAATAAATCAGACTATACAGCTGCAGCAGACTAGAGAAGAGGTATATCAAAGATCTCAAGTGTTACAAGAAAAACTCAAGAAGATATTTGATAAGAGGACCAAGGCAGAGGATTTTTTCATAGGAAACAAAGTTCTGAAATGGGATTCCAGAAGAGAAGATAAAGGAAAACATGGGAAGTTTGACTTCCTATGGAAAGGACCTTTTATTATTCAGGCCTCACAAGGAAACAATACCTACTTTTTGAAAATCCTGGATGGTACACAAGTAGATGATGGACCAATTAATGGTCGGATGCTGAAGCATTATTATGATCCAGTTTGTTGATATATTAGGACTCTAACTTGTACATAAGAATGTTTAGTTTCTGCAGTTTATTACAGCAATACAAATGGGAAGGAATGTGTAGGAAATTTTGAGGAACAGTCAAGGAACTGTGCCACTTTTTTGTGTACCTTTTTTTCAAAAAAATTACCAGAAATTGTAGAAGACTTGGGAGCTGAAAATATGAGATCATGCATTCAGACAAATTATCCAAAACAGAGGTGTAATTGTTTGGATCAGCTCATGAGAGATGGGTCTACTTTACATAGCCCTATGTACAGTTTGTTTGTTTGCAGCAAAGAAAGATTTCAGAATGCAGCAAGAATTGTACATAAGGCCATCTGAGTTGATATTCTTGACTTTTCACCAGGAAAAGCCATCCCTAAGTGGAGCCAGTGTTATGCTCCTATACCAATAGGTGTCATATTTCACGATTGATTGGTAAAATCCTAAATATTTTCATCCTTTCCCTGCTGCAAAGGTTTCCATATTTTGAAAAGATCAAAAAATTAAAAAATTAAAAGAGGGTATGCCCTAAAAGAAAGATCAAAGGGTAAAAAAGAATGAAATGGTCAAGAGAAAAAAGAAAAGAAATGAACCCCAAATAAAAAGACCAAGAAAAGTTTGCTAGTTCAAAATGCCACTACTATTCTATTTTTGCAGAAGAATCTCATTGTGTGTGATTGGCCGACTCTTGCCACAGTTGATGGATGACCAAACAACTTAATCTTGGCCAGTTCATGTTTGAATTTCTTGTTTTAGAGATAGAGAATAAAATCTATCCAAACAGTTGAAGCTTGGCAGATAAGTAGATAGGTAGAGAAGCAAAGGAGCTCAACTCTTACATCTGAGCCCTTGGAAGAAATAAGGGTAGACTTAGATAGGATTCCCATGAAAAGAAAAGAAAATTTGTAAGGGTTTGCTAGTCGAAGTGCACCCATGGAAGAAGAAGAAAAATGTTAGTTATAATAGACTAGGTAGGTAGTTTTGGTGTTGCAGAAGCAGGCTTATGATTAATTTTGTTTCTCAAAGATGTTCATCTTATTGATATCCTAAGTACAATGGCAATTGTTTGGTTACAAGTCAAGTGATGCATGTCTAACTTCCCTTCACACTTCTCCAAAAATCGATTACTAACCTCCCCCCAAGGATAATGAGATCTGCTCAATACTCCAAGATAACCCCATTTCATGAAAAAACCTGAGGAAAATAGCATTCCTGCTTAAAGCAAAGAAGCCACATTTCTTGTGTAAAAATCCTCTTGTTCCCTCAGCCTAAGTTATCAAAATTTATAGCTTGGCACCCTTTTCATGAACCCATATTAACTGCTAAGATTATTACATAAATCCCTTACAAATTCCCCTTCCCCGTATTAATATGTCTTTATAATAAAACCCCCTATGCATAATAATCCTGCCCCCGATCGATTATGGCCATATTTCGATTTAAAAAGGAATTATAGGTTCATCTAGAACCATATAATAAACCTCCACCACGCAAAAATTCAAGGTTAATTAACATCTGGTTAATTAACTGTTAACCACCTCGACAACGAATCACACTGTCCCCGACATATTTAAATCCACGTTTATTATGAATGGGCCCCACGTCGTAACCCTTTGTGGCCTCCATAGAGCGCTGACCGTTCGATCGGAGCCCTCCCATCAGACGACTCACAATCATATCGCACACTCCCCTCCATCCATAGTTTACCGCCCGGGGAGCCGGCGGTATTACTGCCATACCTGGGACACGCGACGCCCTCACACTATGCTCGCGGCCCCTCCACCCGAAACCACCTTAGCTCATAAGCGGTGCGGGCCGATACCGCTTACCGCCCTCCCGCTGACCCCGCTCGCTGATGTCATTGCCATGTCACCTCCACATCAGCATCCGTACCCCGCGTCACGACAAAATGTCACGTCACGATGACGTCATCCGACTGAAAAGCGCCAAAAAGCCCTGCGAAGCCAATTTTTGTTAAAAAACCCTTAAAATTGTCATTTTCTTTCATTTTAATTCGTTGTTTTCGCGATACTGTTGCATGCAAATTAACGTCCAAGCAGCTGCGTAAGCTCCAGTTCGCCACCCAACCAAGCAAAGACCAGCGTCCTGCTGCTCAACTCGTTAATCAACATGCCAATTGCACTCGTGCGCTTCCAAAACACAGGTATTTACCCCGTCCCACTTCCTGAACCTGTGTTTTTGGTTTTCCTCTGCAAAATTGTACCTGTAAGAGCAAAATTCAAGCCAGAATAGTCCATAATTTCCATACCAGCCCATTTAGAACTACTTTTTTGTCCTTTTTTCCACAGAAATTCAACCTCCACTTCAAAAACATAGAGAATTGAACAATGGAAGCCCCTGTAGCCCTCAATGTCATGCCTCTCAATGCACCTCATACAGACCAGCATCATTTATCCTTGGCCGACAAATATTTCCAAATAAAAGACCCAATTAGTTGCCAAAATCATCTTCATACTTTCTGCCTAATCAGAAACAGTCATTTGAACAATTCTGATATCTATGGAATATGGGAATCCAATCTCCCCAGGTATTACCTTCCCTCAGTCAATATATTCCCAGATATTATTCACCACTGCTGTGCCAATTATGACCCTATCAGTGAAGCAGTTATGACTCCATCACAAACTCTGCTCTTTTACATAACTGTTGAGTCTATCAATGAAATGCTACAATTCCATCCAGTTTAGCTTCTTGCTCCTCTTTCCATGGGATATTTTTTGGAGCAAGGATCTCAACTTTCGAGTGCAAAAATAGCCCAGATTGCTAAGTTATTCATGAGACCAGATTGCCAGCCACAAGGCCCACCTCCTTATTTATATGTCTCGTTCAATGAGACTGGAAGAATCATTCTTGACATGATATCAGTAATCTTGGGATCCAGGTCCAGTGAATTTGTGGATGAGATGGTCCTGGTTCTATTATCCACCTTTACTCCAAGACAGTTCCCTGCTACTAAGTATGATTATGCCTCTTTCATTGCTGACAAAATCCATACTCAATTTATGAGTTTGGAAAGACAATGAGTGTTTAAATACACAAATTTCATATACCATCTGTTGTTGTATTATCACCCAGACAGTTTTATATTTCCCATCAGGAAATTGGATGCCAAAGGAGAAAGGAGGTCTGTGATCTTTTGGACCTCGGTCTTCCACAGAATTATTGAATCCCCTTATACCTACTATGAATTCATTGACCTGTTTATACATCCAGCCTCCAGTCTATTGATAGGAGTTTCTCCTCCTAGGCTCTCTGGTGACATAAGGAAGATTTTACAGCTCTCCAAGAACTATAGGATAGGTGACTGGTACTTCTACCAGGATCACACTGAAATCAGGATATATGGCTGTGAGCTGTGCCCTTATAAGCTGCCCAAATATGTGCCTATGAGACTGTTTGCTCTGGAATATTTCAGACAACTTATTAATGTAGATTTAACTCACTTTTGCAATGTGAAGAAAAAGGCTCAACTAAGGATAAGAAACCAATTAGGCCCCTTTATCATTAACAAAAGGGAAGCATGGGAAGATGCTGATAAAATATTAGGGGAAGAGCTTAAATTGAAGAAAAGCTTCTGGTGGGTACCATATGACCCAAATGGCTTTATAAGTGACAGAAAAGTAAAAAACCGGCTGTCAGCTTACACACATCATAGGATCCCTGAAGTAGAACAGTATGCTAGTTAGGATGAGTGGATAGAGGGTACATTAGTAGAAGAACTTACTAGGCAAGAAAAAATGGAACAAGCTATGAAAGATTTAGAAAAGACCCTTGACCTGGACTCTTTTGGACAGGTATCTTTCAAGCTGCCTCAGCAAACCAGAGTGGGTACATCTTCTGCTGGGACTTCACAACAACCAATACAAGAAATCAACACACCAGTTTCAAGTTCCTCTAAGGGCAAGGAAGTAGCAGGCACAGAGCAACAAGCCATGACAGATCAGCAGGAGAAAATTCCTCCAGTACAGACCAAAGCACCAAAGATACCAGCACTACAGACTCCTCTAAATGAGGAAAAAGGCGAGGCCACACCCATCAGTGGACCTGCAGAACAGCCAGGTGCTAAAAGGCAAAGACTCAATCCTCTGTTTGAAGAGGAAATCATTGAAGAGACAATAGAAAGCCCAAGAGGTGAGAGGGAAACCAGCCCACATACCTCCCCAGTGATAGACACATCAACCAGCTCACACAGGCAGGAGCTAGAAAGGCAGCATAGTGTGGAAGTTTCATCCACAAGGCCACCAAGCAAGCAAACCTCTAATGTCAAAAGAACATTCACAGAGATAAAGGCTAGAAATGATCCATTGAGGCTGCAAATTTATGACCAATATCTTAATATGGCCCCCACAAAACAGTAAAGATTAATGTTAGCATATGACATTAAAGAAGGGAAAATGATCATGATCTATTTTAAGCCCAAGGTGCAGCAACCGCAATCGGCAGCTGATTATATCAAGACAAATATGGAGGTCTTCGCCAAAGACATTCATTCAATAGACCAGATAGAGCTACACAAACAAACAAGAGAGATGGTGCATTCTACACTAGCTGACAAAGAAATGTTGGCTCATAAATTGCAAAACTCATTGGAGAACACCTCTGCTCAGCTAGATTTAGAGAAATCTTCCTCTTTAGCAAAGGACAACAGGATCAAATCCTTGGAGGATATTATCATTGAACTGGGACATGATCCCAAAGATGCCAAAGGCATAAAAGCATTAATGAGGAAGAAGGAAGAAGACATTGCTACCCTCAGAAAACAGCTCAAAATACCTCCTTCTATGCATCCACAAACAACATATGTTGTACAACAGAAGTCCGAAGAAGACACGATGGACCTGCTCGTGAGGTTGAATGAAAGATTGAGTGAGACAAAGCAGGCATTGAAGAAAGCATTACATGAAAATCAGGGAGAGTCGACCTCCCAGCCACCTGAAGTAGCTCCAATAGTCACAACTACCCCTCCCACAGTTATAACAACAGTACCTTCCACTGTCCCAGTATCAACTGTAGAAACCACCACAGGTACCTTAGCAATAGCAACAGCACCAGGTAGCAGCTCTACTATGACCACAAAGAAATTAATTAAAGCCATGGAGGAGTTAAAACTCCAAGTATCTGAATTGAAGCAAGTCAAAGAAAAACTGGCAAAGGTTGAGCAAAGCTATGATAAATCTAAAATGAATGTGGCAGAGAAAACAAGGGAGGTCAAAGCATTGGAAAACAAGGTAAGAGCCTTAGAAAAAGATCTCTCTCTGCATAAGATTCTAGCAGAGATCAGAGGAATCCTGTGGAACAACATCATTCAGTCACTTAGTGATGTATGGAGGTCTATTTAGACCATTTATGAACATATTGATTTGATAAAAGTAGCCCAAGTAGAAATTCAGAAAACAAGAGCCGTATTGGGGCAAATGCCTAAGCAAGCTAACAGGCTGATCCATTTTTTGAATACTAAGACCAGTGAAGAACTGAAAGCACTGGACATTAGAGACAGAATAGGTATCATTTTGGACATCAAGAGTGTTCTAACCATGAGAACTCTAATGCAAAACTTGGACAGAAGATGCCAGGACATGCAGGTAGAAATTGATTCTTTCACAGACAAATTTACAATCCTGAATCAAAAGGGTTTGCCGAGTCCTTTGGGAGATAATGATCATTTGATGAAGCACAAGGACTATGTACACAAATTAAATACATTTTCTGTCAATCAAACTAGTGCATCTTCAAGTACTTCAACAGAAAAAGCACTTCCATCTGGCCAATCCCTTTATGATAGCCTGGAAAATCTATTTTACATAGAGCATGAGGTGAAGCATCTGTTCACCATCCCTCCTAATTTCTTCAGGTACATAGAGACTGATGAGACTTTAAGGAAGCTACAGAGACATAAAATACCAGGACCAGAGTGGTGGCAAAGCATGCTAGAGATCCTATAGACTTATCATTGGTCAAATCAAAATTGTAAACCATCTGTTATAAATGCGCAGAACAAAAATGAACCACGGTCCTGCAAATCAAAGCTTATCGCATCAGCATTAAAGAAAGTCCAGCCAAAGCAGGAAGATCAGCACAGAGGATTCGTAGAAAACAACTGGGAACCGACTTACAGCACCTACCTCCAGTACTTCTCATAAAGATGGATAAGCCAGCACAACACGAATTTATTGCATTTGTTTATTGTCTCCCTGTTTTCGAGACTATCTGTCTCTATCTATAAAAAAAAAAACATTAACTGTCAGTAGATATTATTTCTATCAGATATTTTGTGTAATATCTTGGCATTTTTGTACAAATACCCCCCTAGACGAAGTATTTGGGGTTGGTTGGTGGTGGATGTTCATATTTTTTACTGTAATACTGAATTTTTTTTGGAATAAAAGGCTGTTAGAACCATTTTGTCTTGCTCACTAGATGAAGAATTGATGCTAAGGACCATGTTGCAAAATTATTGAATCGTTTTATGGATCAATAAGTCCCTTCTAACTTGTGTTTTATAGTTTATGTGTTTATTATATCATCTATGTTTCATGATCTAAATAATAGAGAAAAAGAATAGCCTAGAATTTGCTTGTTTGCATTCTGTGTTCAGTCTCTATTATTATTAGTGTTTTCTTCAGAATTAGCATAAACAATGAATTCTTAATTGCTCCTGTTTCCCCTGGTTCTTTCATCTTTAATATTAGCTAAAGAATTCTTAATTTCTCCTTAGCAATAATCATCCATTTTCCCTCTGTCAACATGATGAAGGATTCTTAATTGCCCTTCACCCATTGACTCCATTCCATCAGATTTTAGCCTATCAATTGTTCCATATTTGAGTACCTTTCTCTGTGATAAATCCTCTAAAAAGAAACTTAACCCAGGAAGCCATCCTTCTTTGACTCCATCATGCCCAATGGACTGAAATATTTCAGTTTTACCTCACTGTTCTATGGACTCCCCATCCTTCCAACCAAACTTTAAACAAAACCCTTGCACTTCTTAACTAGCCTAATACACCTCAAAACAAAGCTAAATTATAAAGAGAGAGCCCTCTCTGGATACAGATTGGCTAGAATCTATGTCTAAAAGATTGGTCTATGGTTACCTCGGCCGTATTCCCTTTCTTACAACTTTTGGGAACAACCTGAGTGATAACACATACAGTTATGTACTTTTTCTACCCTGATAGTGGATCAATGGGCCCAATGAAATCCATGCCCGACTTGTTAAATGTGTTAGTGTCAGTATTTGCATCCTGCCATCGGTGATAAAAAATCCTCTTTTCATATCATTTTAAGGGTCTGATTCAGAATTTTTCGTATCATTCCACTAGGTCATGCAAAACAATTAGTCACTAATGGTAGTGCTAGTCCAAAAACATCACTCTTCCCTAAATGTGATTACTTGCTGGCATAGTTTCATATCTTGTTGACTGTACATCATCGATCAAGTTATTTTTATCATGCCATTTGTATCAGTCATGAGGTCGTTATGTCGTCTTGAAATTTAGTCCTTCAAGGTCTCATTAGGTCTTTAGGGTTTTTCAAGGTTTAATTAAGTCATTAGGGTTGCCAAGGTTCCATTCCATTGCATAAGACTAGCAAGTAAAGGGTGATCAAATAACATCCCTTCACCATGTGAAGATGATTTATAAAGAGAAATGCTTATTTCATTATGTAATTTTATGTCTTTCAATTGTAATAATTTCACCATCCCAAGCTGTTAACTCAGTGTTCCAAAGATTCCAAACCATTAAAAGATCAATTTTTCAAAGGAAATAGTCAAGTGAAAGGGTAAAGTTTCAAAGGGTTAAGTGCATGCCAAAGGGAGTTGTTTTTTCCCAAGGGTGTCCAAATCATCATTTTCCACAAGCACTAAACCCTAATTTCCTCACCCATTGAGCTAGGGTTGGCTATGGAATCAGAGACATCTGAGTATATGAGGCATAATGGAGGTCATTTCAGTGAGTATGAGGCCATTCCAACTCATACACATCATGTCTCCATCATTTTTCAATAAGTCATTCCAAGGGACAAATCATTTGCCACACATAGGGCTAGTTTTTCTTCAAACTATGTTTTAGACCAAACAGGGAAGAATTTGGAAAAAGTGAGAGAGGTTTTTGTCCACAATAGGCCAAGGAAGAAAAACCTCCTTCACTTTTTACACAGGTGTCATGGTTTTAGAGAAATGTCAAAAATACAGTTGCTACAAGAGAGTTGTTGCACTTCTACAGTGACCTTGGGAAAATCAAGCTTTCTCCTAGCTGGAGTGACCAAATGACTTGTTTGATGAGTCAAATGATAACCAGACACAAAGATATTTTCAATTAGATATCATGCACTCAATTTGGAGTTGAGGAATACCCCCAAAAGTTGACTGAAACAACACTGCATTTTGGCAGCCTCATTCTGCACATTTTGAACAGTCTTGGGATATTGAGCTTCTGATAGGGAAAATGAGCTCCAAATTTAAAAATTAAAGATGTTATGGAAGGTAGACACGACAATATATCCAACGAGCTATCCCACGCTCAATTTTGACATCGCGAAGGCAGTCAAAAGTGAGCTTGAAGTGGCGTTGCGCGTTAAGGAAGTGGCACTATGTGTTCAGGAGGTGGTGCGCTTTTCCTAGGGGCACCCAAATGAGAAATGGTTTGAATTTTTGGATTCAGAATGATGATGACATGCACCCTAGATATTTTAAAAGTTTTTGGGGCAGAACTGGTTCACCAAAAGGTCAAAAAACACCCTAAAAATGAGCTTTCTGCCACTTTTTGGACACATAGAAGCAGTCTTGGGCGAATCAAGTTTTGAGGGGTCAAATGAGCTTCACATGCAGAAATTCTAGGTGTTTTGGAAATTTGACTTGAAGATCTTTCCAATTAGCTATCATGAGCTCAATTTGGATGTCGGGTATGCCTCCAAAGGGACCTGAAAGTGGCGCTACGAGTTGGGCTGGTGGCGCTGTGCATAGGGCAGTTTTTACACAGGATTGCTAGTTTTCCATTTTTTTGACTGTGTTCATGGATTTTCTCTCATGGAGGATGATTTACATTTGTAAATGATGACTTGGCATGTAAATATGATAGATAAATAATAATAGAGGTAGATTCATTACATTAGAAGTCAGTTTGAGCTCAAATGAAGCAGTTTTTCACTTTAAGAGACAAGTTGTTGAGATGCCTATATTCCGTTTCTTGTTCAATATTAGTTAGATTAGCTCCTCATCTCAGGTATTCTACCCCTAAGGATGGGAGGAGGTTGAATTCATTTGTATATCTTCTTCTTCTTTCTCATTGTAAAGGGTTGGACTCAGCTGGATGCTTATGCCTTGATTGTACATCATTTTGTAGTAGTTTAGTAGGAGATTAATAAAAATTGCAGCTATTTCTTTGGGATCCATGTGGTATGGAGTTTAGTTCAATTTCTTCTCTTGTGATCATATGTTAATATGTTTTGTGTACTTCATTAATCATTTCATTGCTTCTAAGTGAATGTTTTCAAGTTGATAGGTAGAATTCATAACATCACTGCTCTGCTTTGGGGAAATATTCACCATTATATGTTTTCTACAGTTTAGGAAGGATCCATGGTAATCACATGCTCTTCCTAGCTTCTCACCAATCTTAAAACATCTCGCCCATCAAGCCCTAGAGTGCTAAGCCTTATGCCTACCTTGCCCCATTGAACACCCTACAATTTTGACCTAATTCCCTAGCCCTAACTATCCAGCTCCTCTTGATCCAGCAAAACCCCTTCAAAAATCAAATCAAACCTTGTGCTACTATACCTAGCCTAATATCCTTTTCCTGATCCAGTCATCTTGGCTGAGATCCTTACGGAGAGAGCCCTCTCCCAGCCTAGTAGGGCTAGCTACTTGGCTAAGCATGGTTTGTTGTTACCCTGGCATTGCCTTCCTTCAGCCTGAGGTTCAATTTAGGTGATAACAAAATGACTGAAGATTTAATTGAGTTTTCAAAGGCATTTCATCCCTGGGAGTAGGTTTTCCCATTCTTTGGCACTGGTCACATCGACTGGTGTATCTTATTACATCTTGGTGGAGAGTGGGCCAGTAGTAGCCAACTTGAAGTACCTTGAAGGATGTCCTCTTGGCTATAAGGTGACCTCCACAAGGCCCATCATGATAGGCCAGAAGGACATCAAAGAATTCCTCCTCCATGACACATCTCCTCAAAATATGATCTAGGCCTAGCTTGAAGAGATTACTCCCAATCCAAGTGAATGGGTCACTCTTTCTTACAATTCTGATTTTTTCCTTGGAGGATAGATTTGGAGGGAACTATGTAGCTGCTAGATAGTTGTCTATGTCAGCAAACCATGGAGAGAGAACTGAAATAGAAAACAAATTCTCATCTAGAAGATGATCATCAACTATTCCTTCCTCACCTGAAGGCAAATCAAGTCTAGACAAAAAAATTGCAACTACATTTTCTCTACTAGGCTTATCAATGATAGTTATATCAAACTGTTGTAATAAAAGAAACCACCTAATAATTCTATTATTCACATTATGCTTGTTCATCAAATATTTAATAGCAACATGGTCAGTATGTACAAAGTTTAGGTAACCGGTGATGTAGTGTATATATTTATTCAAGGAATGGACAACAACTAGGAGCTCTTTTTTAGTCACAATATAGTTCAATTCTGCCTTGGAAATGTTTTTGCTAATGAAATAAATGGCATAAAGAAACTTGTCATCTATCTAGCCTAGAAATGATCATATAGCTTTATCAAAGGCATTAGGATGGCTGTGGAAAGGAAGAGCCCAATTTGGGCCTCGGAGTATGGGTGCAGTAGTCAACTTTTCCTTTAAGGTTTCTAGGGCCTCTTGGCAACTTTCTAACCAGAAAAATTCAGAGTCCTTGGCAAATAGTCCAAAAAAAGGTGAGGCTACTTTGCTAAAGTCCTTTATGAATCTCCTATAGTATCCAACTAAGCATAAGAAACTTTTGACATCCCTCTACTTTTGAGGAGTAGGGACCATATTTATGATAGAAAATTTATTTGGGTCCACTTGCAGTCCTTCCTAGGTTATTGAGTGACCTAGAATAGTCCCTGCATTCATCAAGAATTCACACTTCTCAGGACTAAGGGATAGGTTCATTTCAATGCAATTATTTAATACTTTCCCCAATTTAGAGAGAGCCTCCAGGAAATCACAACCACAGGGTGTGAAATCATCCATATATATTTCTACAGAGTCATGGAATAGCTCTACAAAGATGCTCAAAACTACCCTTTGAAAAGTGTCAGGGGCATTACATAATCCAAATGGAAGGAACCTATAAGAAAAGTTACATCAAGGACAAGTGGTGGTGGTTTATCTTGGTTCTCTGGGCTGATATGGATTTAATTATAACCGTTGAATCCATCTAGGAAACAAAAGAACTTCTTCCCTAAAAGACCATCCAAGACTTGATCAATGAAAGGTAGAGGGAAATGGTCTTTTTTAGTGGCTTTTTTTAACTCTATGTAGTCCACATAGATCCTCCATTTTCCATTCTTCTTTGGGACCAGAACTAGAGGAGACACCCACTCACTATCTGAGATGGGGTAAATGAACCCTGCATCCAACAACTTCTGCAGTTCTTCTTTAACTATATCTTTGAGGGCTAGGTTCATTCTCCTCTGAGGTTGGTGCACTGGCTTGCAACCTTCCTTGATGTAAATGTGGTGAGTACACACCAAAGGGTTCACTCCCTTCATTTCCTTATAACTCCAGGAAAATGCATCCAGATGCTCTCTTAGCATGTCACATAACTCCTTTTCTTGATGTGCAGAGAGAGAGGGGTTGATTTTCAATGTTTTATCTAGACCAAATTCTATCATCTTGACATGAGTAGGACTTGAGTCAGCTAGGAACAAATTAGTCCAAGGGTTGTCTTCAACTATCTTTACTAACTCATCAAGATACATGGTGTTTTTTTTGTGGGGGGGGGGGTGGCGTGGGGCTGATTCTGGAGGATTTGATCAATCAGTTTGTCTTCATCAGGTTCCTCCCATCCTATAGTAGCATCTAGGGTATAAATTGGGTAAGATGTGGCATGGTATACTTCATATTCCTCCCCCTATTCCAACCATAAGGGTAATTCATTCTCTAGAGATGGTTGAGGAGGAGGTTACAAGACCAATTGTTTGGACAAATTCCCATTTTTAATGGTCATATTCCCAACCCTACAACTTATATAAGAGTCATCAATGGCTAGCCATGGCCTTCCAAGGATGAGATGATAACCATTGAACTTGGTCTTAGGTTGGATAACTAAGAATTTAGCACGGTATTCCCAAGAATCAATGGAGACCATCGCATCCTCAACAACTCCCTCAGAAGCTATTGTGGATCTGTCTGCAAATTGCAATATTGTTGTGGTCTTCCTTAATGTTCCTTGGAGATTCAGTTTAAGAATAGTCTCTTTAGTCATCACATTGATGGCAGCCCCAAGATCAATCAAGGTATGGGGGACAATGATACCATCAATGTGCACATCTACCATGGGACTTCTAGGGTCTAGATACTTCGAGCAAATCACTCTCCCCAACATTAAGTCAGACAGTTGTCCAATGACATTAATGGTAGGGGTGTCTTTCTTTCTCCTCCGAGGATGTTTGAAGAATTTATCCTTGATTAACTTGTTGTAGATTGGGACATCCTTGAGAGTTTGGATGAGTGGGATTTTAACACAAAAAGTTTTTCAATTCACCCACAAGTTTAGTCTCTTCTGGGGTGTGTTGTCTAGGATTGATTAGTTTCTCAGGGAAATGAGGTGGATTGGCTTGGTGAACACTCTCTTCCTTTTCCTCTTCAAGCTCCTCAGGTGGATATGGAGGTTGGTTATCTAGAATCACTCATCCATACCTGAGGTTGATTTCCTGAATTTCCACAGCATAGGTAGGGTAGGATGTCTCTCCACTATAGACCTATTGTGCCTGCTTGTTGTTCGGGTTTGGATTTGGCTGAGCAGGCATCTCAGGTTTCTTAGGTGGAGCAGGGTGAAAGAGTTGTGGTTGAGATGGAGGTGGAGGCAGTAAGGCTGAAGATCGATCGTATGGGGGCTTCTACCCCTGTGATGGTGTAATCCATTGAGGTTGTGGGAGAGCATATGGTTGGAATGATTGATTGGCAGGTTACGAATGATATTGAGGTGAAAAATACCTGGCAAAAGGTCTGGACCATGAATGATGAGCAGGAGGACACCAAGGGGTAATGGATGCATTCTAGTTAGGGTTGTAACATGAATAATATGACCCTTGCATGCCCTGCTGGTATGGTCGAGGTCCTTGAGGCCTTCTTTGGTTGATATAGCAAATTTGTTAAGTCACACCTTCAGTTACTTGAAACACATATTTCAATCCAGTCAGAGAAGGTAACTTTTTTGTGGAGTTATTTTTCTCACAAACCGAGCAAATCTCTATAAGATTCAATGGACATTCATTTCAAGGATTCCTCCTAGTGCATCTAGGGAAAATGATAGCTAAGGCTCTTCTGCTTCCTCTTGATCTGCATGGTTTCCATTTTCAGAGCAAGGGTATGCAACATATCACTCTTAAAGTCTTCCAACATGTTTCCAATTTCACTTTTGATGGATGTGTTGGAGGAGGATAAACTAGCCAAAGCTTGAATAGCCCTACCTTTCTTTCTAGATGCCCTAGAATTATCTATGAAAATTGTCTTGGTATCATCATAAGATAACTGGTAGATGTCCCCTCCCGACAACATGTTTATGGTTTCTAGGAGATCTTCCTTGATCCCTCCAAGAAGGAGTAACTTCAGTGATTCGAGATCAAGGGTGCATCTAGACCTTTTGTAGCTGAGTTGGAACCTTTCCTCATAATCTTCCAAAGATTCATGATGTCCCAAGGTCATTCTAAATATTTCCTCTTTGGTGTCTTAGGACCTACAATAATCCATGCACTTGTTGTTGAAGGCTTGTTGCATTTGAGCCCAGGCAGTGATGTTGTCCCTGGGCAAACCCATGAAACAATGCAAGGCTACATCCTTAAGGGTGGATGGGAGCAAATTCAACTTCTATTTGTCAGAGGTATAATCATAAGTTTTGCAGATGACAACAAACTCAAACAAAAAGGTATCAGGGTCCTTTGAGGTTAAGCCATGGAAGTGAGGAAGGGCAGAGGGGCTTATGTTTTTCATCCTAGCATCTCCATTAGTTTCTCTAATGGGAAAATCACCCTCAATTCTATTTTCAACTCCATTTCTGTTTTCAATCCCATTTCTATTTTCATCCATGGTGTAGGTTGGTGGAATGGTTTCTTCTTCTTCTTCCCCAATAGGCTCTTCAAAGATCTCTGGTTGTTTGCCTAATGGATCCTCTATATCACAGCCATCGAAGAAGAGGGAAGGTTGGTTGTTTGATGGTGTGGGGGTATTTGGCAAAAAAATTCCTAAGTTGTCTCTACTCCTACGAGGCATGAAAGAAATTTGTTTTTTTTCTTTTAGGGTTTTTTCAGAACTACTTGCAGAATGGAAAGAAAGAAGAAATTGCAACTATTTTCTTAATGGAACTACTTGCAGAATGGAAAGGAAATTAGAAATTACATCTACCTAAGCACCTCCCCAAACACGACACTAAAAAGTGATGAGCCCCAGTATTGCAGTAAGGATGTTGCAAATGCTAGGGTGACCAAATTTACTTTATCAACCTAGGGTTCATACAAACTTGGAGGTGATAGTGTTATATGCACAACAAATGCAATAGTATACTCTTGTCACTTCTCAACCGGGGCAATAGACCACTAGGGTTTTTCAAACCAATATTCTATTGACTAGAAAGAGGTTGACTACTAAATTTAATGTAAAGCTATCTTTAATTCAACAAGTAAGTGCTTGCCTATTTTAAGGAAATGAAAGTGCTAAATAGAAAGTGTTATGAAATGACATGAAATTACATAGCTAAGAATTAACAAACATTATTGGCAGAAGAGACCCAATTTTCATTCTATCATCTAGCTATCTGGACTAAGTAGGCATGGAAATTATCCTAACATTGATATCACTGATGTATGCGTGCATTAGCTAAATATTGCAGAAAAGAGTCTTTTGGTTTTCAATCTAGAAATGTAAATTCTAAGCTAAACAAGTTGATCTTTTGCAAGGGAGGAAGGTAGGGGAAATCTGGTCCAAAATGGCATTAAGGGGTATGGAGGTAAATTTGAAGGCCTACCCTAGGCTCTAATCATCATTTTTTCCCAAAATAGTCTAAATCGGACTGCTACAGGGTTTCTTTTAGTTGCTGCAAGATTTCTTGTAGTTACTATAAGAAACTTAGCTGAAAGTTGTAGGAAGGTAGGGAAGGTGAAAGGAAGTGCTGGGAAGATGTATGATAGTGGAATAAGGTATGGGGAAGGTGCACACTACCCAAGGATCAACCCAACTCTTCAAGACGGATGGATTTTCTCGAAGTGGTTGTCCATGGCGGCTACAAAATAGAAATTTGAATTAGTGTTTGGTAGGATTGGGTGAGAGGTGGAGAAGACTTAGATGAGGTTGGTGGAATGAGTTTCTCCCTACAGAACAACAACTCCTACAACAACACATATTATTTTATTCATTCATGCACAACTTTATTTAAATGTGAAAAGATAAGTTGAATTTGAGAAACTGATTTACTGATGGATAATGGCTTAAATGTATGGAATGGAATGCATTCTTATCTACAAAAAACTGAAGAAACCAAAATGACAATTGCAGGTGCTTCTAAGAAATCATAAATATGTTTTTGGCATTGTGAGAGTGGGGCCCTCAAACCATGATCCATGAGGGAGATGAGGATGAGGCCACTGTCACAAGATTTTTTGAAGTACTTTATTTTGCTATTGTAACGATGATCTACTTCTCCAACTAATGGAAGCAAAACTAACCAACCATTCAAAGGTTTGTAAATTAAGCAAAGTGGAGATAACTTCAGCAACTAATCTATGATTCTAATCCAAGAATGCATGTACAAAAAGAGGAACTTCTGTTGCTAGGGTCAGGCCCTAACCCAAGAGCTTCAGCGCTCTGAGTCAACTTAGTGCTGGATCAAAGAAACCCTTTTCATTATAATCAAAATGTAAATAATAACATGAGAATAATAGTCACAATATCTTAGCTCGAAATTGCCTCTTGGCTAAAATAAAAAGTCAAACCCTAATGAGGCCCTAGACCTTCTTATTTATAAAACTGAAGCTACCAACAAATTTCTAAAAATTAGGGAGGCTTGGCTCCCAAACTCGAGATTGACTTGTCTTCAAATATCACTAGCTTGGATGCCAATGAACTTAGTTGGATTGGGTGCTTGTAACTCCAAGCTCATGAGATCTGGTGGAGGAATATTCGAGTGATTAAGGAGTTATGGAGGAAAATAAAATCTCCTAAAATCCCTCTTGCTTTTCTACTTCAAGTTCCTGCACTTAAATTAGCCCAAAACTGCTCCAAATCTTGCAATTAATGCACTTTAGGCCACATGACATAACATCTCACCTTTACCCTTCTCACTAAGCAAAATATAATAAAATATGTAAAGAAATATAAGAAAATTTGATTTTAATAAGCTGGAGAGTGGGATTAAGGCCCATATAATTTACCTATTGATGAACCTCATCACTTTGTATGTGCCTTGTTGGTGTCATTAGGTCATCAATGATAATGATATTATCACTAGAGGAACTATGTTTTCCTGTTGCATGTTCTTTCTCTGGTATATATTGTTTCCGACCTTTGATTTCTTTGTTCCTTTGACCTTGTTGGTCTATCTCAGTATCTGAATCTTTTTCTTTAAGAGTTCTTGCTTTTGTTGTGCTTTTCTTTAGAGCTGTAAAACAAACATCAGGAACATTTTCAAGTTGGGATTCTTCTATTTTTGGAGAGGAGGAAACATGGCTTGAAATAATGTCATTGAAATTGTATTTCAAAATCTCAATAGATTTGATCTCTTCAATTGCAGTATTTGTATGAAGACTCTTCTAGTTAAGGAAGTCCTCATAAAGAGATTGTCTAAACTCTTGCAGTTTACTTCTATCCTCCCTAGTCAAAAGTTGTCCTCTTTCAAAAGCTTGGTGAAAATTATCAATATTAATGAAAATTTCATCAAAAAGAGGTTGTTGGTGTGTGTAGGTTTTGATGTAGTTGACAACCCTATAATGGTCATTGATGATTCCCCAAGGGTCATAGTCATGAAGGGGCAATGAATAAAACCAAACATGGTTGAGTTCTTTAGCCTCCTTAAATGCATGTCCTCAGTCCTTGAGGCAAACTTTTCCAAAGTTAATTGGGAAGTTTGACCAGATTTTCTTCTAAAGTTTTCTCAATTTCCAAGCTTGACCATTCAAGGTAGTTTGATTGGCTACCTCTCTTAAAGTGATCCTCTCTGGTATATATCTAGGAAGAAGATGAGGGCCAACTTCACTTCCATAGACTCTGATATATGTGAATAATTCTTCCACGAACCAGTCTCCTATTTCTTCTAAGGCCTCTTTAAGGCCTTCACTAACCTTGGGAGGGTTTTCTCCAAACAAAATATGATGGAAAGGGATCATCACATAATTACAAATGTCATAAAAATGGAATTTGAAGTTACTTTCCCACAAAATAGGGGCATAATTTTGAATAGGTAGTTGTTGATCAACTGGGTAATTCCATTTCATGAGAGGAAACATAAAAAAAGTAATGATAATATCGATAATATAGGTTGACATGCAAAATAACTGATCATATCCTAGAGGAGACAAAATGGAAAACATAAGGGCATCTGTTAAATTCTAAGAAAGAATTTTGATCCAATTGAAACGCCTTTAATCATTGAATAGGCTATGTATTAAATCTATCCATTGCAGTTTGGAATTCTCGGGGTATTTCTATCCATATAGATGGGACAACATTTTGATGAGGAACCTAACAAGTCTTTTGAAAATGGCGACCGAATATTCTTTTGATGCCTTAAGTTTGAATCCTTCTCTATCTTCTCGTAACCAATGTTTGACAACTTTGTCATAATTCCCTTCACATTTCGTGAACATTGTGTTGTTGAAGTTAGGTTTATCAAGGACATATAGACATCATGATTCTATTATGGTTGTGGTTGACAGGTTGACAAAGGTAGCACATTTGATTCCAGGAAAGTCTATTCATTCATCTAGTGAGGTAGCACACATATTCATCAAGGAGATAGTGAGATAACATGCCATTCCTAAGAAGATTGTATCCAACAAAGATGTCAATTTCACTTCCAATTTTTAGAAAGAGTTTTTTGTAGGTTTGGGGATAGAGTTAGCTTTTAGTACAACTTATCATCCACAAACAAATGGACAGACAAAGAGGGTCAACAATATTCTTGAGGATATGTTGAGGATGTATGTTATGCACTAGCAGAGGAGGTGGGAGTATCCTCCACTAGTTGAGTTTGATTACAATAATGGGTATCAGGAGTCAATGAGGATGAATCTATTTGAGGCTCCTTATGGGTAGATTTTTAATACTCCCATCAGTTGTACTCATCCAATGAATAAGGTATTGATTGGAACGAAGATGTTGGTAGAAATGGAACAAGAAATGCAGGTTACGAAGAAGAACCTAATAGAAGCATAGGATAGAGAAAAGAGTTATGTAGATCAACATAGGGTGTTTAAGGAGTTTCAGGTTGGGGAGTAGGTGTACTTGTGCATCAAGCCCGCGAAGATCTCCTTGAGGATTGGATCATGTGCCAAGCTGGCACCTCGGTATTGTAGGCCTTTCAAGATTCTTGAGAGGATTGGATCAATAGCCTACCAACTTGCACTGCCTCTAACAGTGAAATTCCATGATGTTTTCCATGTGTCATTGCTTAAGAAGTATGTGAAAGAAATATATTGATCATGTGATTGACTATTTTGTATTGCATGTTGTACATGAAGGAGAATTCTAGCCAAAACCTCAAAGCATTTTGCAGTGAAAGATTCTCATGCTTCGAAATCGAGCAATCGAGCAAGTTAAAGTGCATTGGAATCACTTTGGGCCCGATGAAGCTACATGTGAGATGAATGATCAAATGTGGGTTATGCATCCTTCTCTATTCACTAGTTGAGTGGATGTGCTTTGATATATGTTTTGATGTTGTGTTATGGTTATGTCTATATATCTTGTTCATGATATGTTGGTTATATTTTATGTAGATGGATATGACGTAAATGTTGTATCGAGTTATGTTATAAATCTCCATAGGAATCATGTGTCTGTTGGTTTATAAGTGTCATTGAACACCAAGGATGGTGTTCCCCCAAGGGGAGGGGTTTGCAATAGGCCCTGGTTGATTTCCTATGTAAATAAATAAAAATAATAAACAAGGTCACGAGACACATCTTCCAAGCTGAATGTTGGGCAAAAACATAGTGATGGGGATCACTAGTGATTGATAAATGGCTATGGAAATTGACAAAGGCATTGGCAAAGGAAAAGTGGCATTAATTGGAATTTATTTATGGAAATAAAGGAAAATAGGAGAAAAGGAAGGTGAAAGGTCACATAATTGCATGAGGAGGAAAATGAAGAAAATAGAGGCCTTCATGATAAAAAGCCTTGTGAGGACTAGTTCACATCTTTTTGCTTTTGGATGGTTTAGTTTTTGTCAATATAGTTTTGGAGATCTCTCCCTATTCTCTCTCTCATACTCTTGGACACTTAGAGAAATCTTGGAGCATTCTAGTTTTCTTTGGATTTGGAGAAAGAAGGAAAATAAAAGCGGGAAAGCGCAAGGGGACAAGTGTATCAACAACCATAGCTGGATTTATTTGTAGGTAGAAGGTTGCATGTGTGACTCTCCTTGTTGATTATGGGTGCATGGTATATGCATGTTATTATTTGGTTATGATTTGCCATTAACATGGAGGATTTCTTGGATTGATAGTGGTTTTGTCTAACCTTGCCATTTCCTGGATAACCATGGCATTGTGTTGGGTCCCTATAATACTAGTGATTAACCCATTACTATTGCAGTTATACCCCTTATTAATATTGTTGTGCCCCTATTGCCCCCATATTGTTATTATTGTGCCCCATAGAATCCCTCTATTGTTATTTTTGTGGCTATATATTATTATTGTTAGGTCGGCTGGATTATATTGTGACTCCTTAGACTCCTATATATAGAAAGGAGGTTTTGTCATTTGAATCATCCAAGAATTGTTCATTTATGTAATGTAAAGGAGGCTACCCCCTCGAAGAGGCTGAATTCAAAGGCGTTGATCTATCTTTTATAACTTTTCTTGAGTTGGTTTCATAACATTTGGTATCAGAGCTTTGGATTCTAGGGTTTCGCTGCTCCAAACAGGTCATCGTGGAATTTTTGCTATAACTTTTTTTCTGTGATGTTTCAGAAGTTGAAAAAAAACCCATTTGAGAAGAAATCTCTGAACCTCGGATCCGAATTTCAGAGCTTTTCACGCTATATTTGCGGAGATATGATCTGAGGAAGTTGGTCTTTTTGCAGACTCCTGAATTACATTCCAAACAGGTGACCTGGGGAAAATCGTCATAACTTTCTCTCTAGGGATCGAATTGAAATTTTGTAAGAAGGTATAGAAATAGGATGGACTGTAGTTTCTCGAATGAATTTTTCAGATCCAAAGGTTGAAACAGCGACTTGTTGCATGTCGTACAAGTTCGCTCTACTAAATTAGTCTATAATCAAGTCACTGTGGGAGATTTCGCATAAATCTTCCTTGGAGAATCCAATTTGGGTGAGAACTAGATGATAGGAAAGTACAGAGATACATCAGAGGCAATATCGAGCTCCTACAAAGTGAAAAAAGGTGTGTAGATTTTTTTAATTTTTGCTTAAGCTTGGTTTGAAAATTTATTTTGAAGGAATTCAAAGGGCATAGTAGAGCATTATTATCAGTAACTGATGCCCCGAGGAAAGAAAATGCAAACACCTAGTAAGGAACCTGAAAGCTCTAGCATGACTCATGAAGAAGAGGAAGAAATGCTACATGATATATCAAAATTACAAGAACAAGTGCAACAAATGTCACGCTCACAAAAGTTAACAGAAGCTAAGATAAATGGCGTGGAAGCTAAGATGAATGGCATGGAAGCTAAGATGGACAATTTGAAGATAGATTTGAACACAAATTTGAAGACAGGAATGGCAGATTTGACAAATTTTCTACAAGAAATACTTACTAATGGTGAAAAGGTAGTAAAGGAAACTCATGATGAGAACAAAAGAAATGTTAATCATGATTCCATAGACGCTAATGTTGGATCGAAGACTCACCATGTTCCAAAAATCGATATGAGGAAGTTTGATGGCAAGGATCCCGCCACATGGATATTACAGATGGAGCAATTCTTCGATCTCAATAATGTGCAAAACACACAAAAGGTACGTATGGAAACTTTATATTTGGAACCAAATCAGTTTGTATGGTATCAATGGCTTTGCTCTCGTAAACAATTTATCACTTGGGCAATTTTTACGGAAGAATTGATAGCACATTATGAGGATACAAAAAGCAACACTTTTTTTAGCCAATTGATAAGTCTCAAACAAAAGGGTTCAATAATGGAGCACATTGAGGAGTTCCAAAAATTGAACATAAGGGTAAAAGATATTCCAGAGGAGCATAGGATTGATGTGTTCATAGGGTCTTTAAAGGATAATATCCAACATGATGTTCGCCTTTGGGAACCTGATTCATTAGAGAAGGCATTCAGGTTAGCAAGAAAAATGGAAAGCAAAATTATGGCAACCAGGAAGCATACCACTCACAACTATAAAGACGCAAGTGTTGTTGCCCCTAGTCTTCCACAACCTATAAGGCACCACAACAATTGGAAGAAAAAAGAGAAAAAGGGCTTTGTTACAATTTATAGCAAATACACTAAAGGTCATAAGTGTGCTGAGAAGAAATTATTCTACATAGATTGTGAAGAGGAAGAAGAAAAGGAGCAAGAAAGGTCAAAAGAAGAGGATATACTCCAGGAACAAAGCCTAGATGAAGAACAAATAAATCCGACCATATCTTGTAATGCATTGGCGGGAATTACCACTCCTCAAACCATCAAGATAGAAGGACAAATCAAGAAGAAAAAGGTAATAGTGTTGATTGATTCAGGAAGCACCCACAATTTTATTCATTGTAAGGTAGCAAAAGAATTGAATTGCTTCCTATATCCAGCACCAGAGTGTCAAGTGATGATTGCAAATGGAGGAACAATAAATTTCTCTGGAAAGTGCCATAATATCAAGCTATCCATGGGAGAATATGTATTGACTAGCCCAATGCTTTCCATTCCAATGGGAGGTGCTGATGTTGTACTAGGAGTCCAATGGCTACAATCCTTGGGTACAATAGCTTTTAATTTTCAAGAACTTTTCATCAAATTTTCTACGGAAGGAAAGGAAGTTGAATTAAGGGGTATTGCAGGGAAACCAGGAAAGATAATCAGCTCTAATGGTATGACAAAGCTTCTAAAAAAGGAGCAAAGAGGTGTAATTGCACAATTATGTTCGCTAGATGTTTCCACATTGGAATCATCTATTTCTCCAGATCTCCAAAAAGTCTTGGACAATCATTCCAAGGTATTTGAGACTCCCAAAGGTCTCCCACCTATGCGTGATCATGATCATGCTATTCATCTGATTCCAGGAAGTGTTCCTCCAAACATCAGGCCGTACAGATATCCCTATGTCCAAAAGAGTGAAATTGAACGTATGGTTGCAGAAATGCTAGAGGCTGGTATAATTCAACCGAGTCAAAGTTCTTTCTCTACTCCAGTAGTATTGGTGCACA